>OX387383.1:36531087-37731087 GCA_947563715.1 Lycia hirtaria | reverse complement strand
TGGTTGTTACAAACACATTTTCACTTACACGCTAAGTATAATACACGCAATCTTTTTGAAGTTTCTGAAGTTAGCGACATACATTAAAGTGTATGAGTGTTGAATATGAAGCCGCCGCCCGCTCGCCCCGCGCCGCGCCCCTCGCTCGTCTGCCAACCCCATGTACACTGAACACAAGCGCACTACGACCCACGTATCAGTGCTCCTTTGTCATGCCTATATTCAGAAACATCAAAACAATTGCGTCAACTGTACAATACGATAGAGCATTACGTGTCTTGAGGAGGTACGTCACGCGTGCGGCGGGAAATTCAAATTTCAAACAGTTTGTGTCCTTCTAAGATTATTCTTTTATTATCATATTATTATATTTATTAATAATACATCGTGCAGCGTATATTAGCCTAGAAACCAATTTTGAGTGATTCAAGCAACTTCTCGGGCTATGTAAGCAACGAGGCGCATTATTGATTCTTAAATTGACGTGATAATATAAATAATAATAATCTTGGATGGTCGCAAACGCTGTAATCACTTACAATAGTTAATAGAGATAGGTACAAGCATAAAGGCCGTCACAGACATAGCTATAATTTATATTAATATACCGTACTATAATATATATTATAGCAAGCTACCACACACGGAGATGATGCTATAATATATATTTTGCCTTCATTTCATTGATGGTCGGCTTAGCGTTTGCACGTGTTTTGTAATATAGAATGATTTTAAAACACAGTAATTATGAATTCAACAAGTGCATTGTTATTGGATTTAATTGATAGTTCTTCAGACGACGGTTCTGATGTTGCTTTAGAGATGTTAGTTGCCCTGTCAGGCACAAAAACTAATCACAATCTAAGTCACGTATACAATCAATTTATAAGTCGAGTCCTGCTTCAGTAAAGTGGTGGCGACTTTACTAGAAGCTTCTATGAAGTTTTGTCGACAACGTAAAATGACACGTTTCACTACTTCATTTCACTTGCCCACACTCATGTACTTGATCGAACACTTACTTGAATAAAACACCACCATTTTTATCGCATTAATATTCAAAATAACACAAGTTTAGGTAAATAAAACAAAGCAACAACATGTTTCGATGACGTTCCCGCCATAACTCTCTTGAAACATGCTGTATATTAAAAATATGTCTTGCTATACCTTAATTTATATTAATATGCAATAATATAAATTACGGTATAGTTTGGTAACGTCATAGAAATATATATTATAGCTTCGTGTGCGGTCACTCGAAAATTTGTATAGAAAATATATGGTAACATGTTTAGCTATAAAATATATTAATATATATTATAGCTATGTCTGTGACGGCCTTAAACAAATTGTTTGACATTTGAATTTCCCGCCGCATGTGTATCGTTGGCCCTTAAGAGAATATTCGAGACAGCAATTCATCAGTTCATTGCGCATTTTTACATACAACAAGAGATAACTGTTTTCTAACAAACATATTATCCAATTTCGATGTTTTTTTTAATAAGATCGAAAATATGATGGCTTATATTATTCAATTTTTTCAAATTTTCAATTTCGAGGCTGTACAGCTTAATATTTTCAAAATAAAAAAATAAGCTTAGTTTTGGCTGATTGCGAAATTGGATAATAATGCATGTATAGAAAAATGCGCAATGAACTGGCTGAAATTGAGTAAAGCCACCATATCGTACTGAATAACATTTTATACAATATGAAAATCACAAAAATATATTTAAATGGGATGTTGACTTGCTTACTTAAAATGCAACTTCATTCAATCAAAATAGATGGCGTCATAATCGATCAAATTTAAACTTCATCGCTCATACACTTCCAATGTAAGTTTCTAGTAAATTGCGATATTAGTATTCAATTCATTAGTTACTGGTCACCTTTTTCTATCATATATTCCTATCTGTGCATGTTTGCATGGAAGAGTTCGCTCTAAACGATAAGTAGAGTGTATTCGGATAGAGGACCAATGTGGTATAGAGTGCGCTTCTGTTCTTATTTCATTATTTTGTTCAAGAACAAGGGCGCTGATGTCCTTAATTCATCATTATCTTCAATCGAGACGTTTCCCCTTTCTTACCACAATATTTCTCTATCCAACTAGACTACGCATTATTAATGTGTCTTGGTTTGTGATTTTACAAAAAATATACTATGATTGAGATTGACACAATATTTACAGATTACAGCGCCATCTTTTGAGAATTTTTCGTTTTACATTAAAACGCTTTATAACGTTAAAAAATGCTTTAACTCATCACAAAAAAGCAGTAAAAATGTCAAAAATATTATATTATAAAGGCATGGTAACTGCAAGAATACGAATTATTGCTCTTGTTGTCGTTTCTAATCTTATTTTGTACTTTATTCCCCTAAATACTTATTTATATGTACATTTTACAGATCTGGCAAAATTTTATGTTCACATTTCATTAGTTTATAATATTTTCTTTTTAACAGACTAAACAATAAATGCGGTCTGAGCAACTCGATGGACAGCGTCGCTGCGGCCGAAGATGAAACATTTTGCACATATATTCCCCAATATATTTGTCAGTTGTTAACAGATTCCGATTTTTTTTTTGTTATTGGAATAGGTACTTCGGGGGTGATTCCACAAATATTGAGTTTAATGAATCAGACGATATTTTACTAAATCACTTGGACTGCAGTCGGATGGATCGCAGTTCATTTTTTAAACTAACTAATATAATTTGTGAAACAGGTTTTAGTATTTCAACTAAAAAAATCCCTCAATTTCATAATCAATTCAATTAAACCTTTGGTACATAATGCTTTTTAGCATAGTAGTTTCTTTAGTTTTCTGCACATAAGAAAATATATTGCATAGCCAAATCTAATCTAGTCTAACAAGTTGAATCATATTTTGTGACTTAATTTTTTTAAACAATAACAACTCTCGTCGGTCAGCAGTCCGTCCTTGTTAACTCATTTTGTCTCAGTTCATAATATTCCAGACTTCAGTAGGCCTATTCACTACTTGTCGGATTCAGAATCAGCTTAGACACTGTATAAGACGGTTATATAGTTTTCGAACCGTTCTGTCATTCTGTATCGAATGATAAAGACGGAGATATAGCTCTTTTTTATGCAAGGTAGATCTACGATTGATACCACCAACTCGTCAGATGTTAAGCGACGGTGTGGCCGAGGATGGAGCTCGTCGATTTAGAAGATATCTATTCACTATAGGCTTGAAAATTCCAAGATTGTAGGTCTCAGGAAATAGAGATGGCGACAAAGAATTCCATTTCTATACAGTACGCATCAAGAACGATGACCGATATCTATAAGTTGTAAATAGCCCTACAGATCGTCAAATGAAGTAACACTTTAAAATGATCGAACTTGGACAGGGAAGTTTGTTTAATCATACGTCATATTATTAAAAAAAAGAAATTACATATATGAAAAAAAAATAAAAAAAATAATGAACATCAATAATGTATTATACAAAAATATTATACTTATATTGTTTTATCATTATAACTGGGAACCAAGAGGGACTTTGCCTATATATTGTGTTACCGGTCGATTACGGTGTCAAATAATACATAACAACCCCAGACCAACACTGTATTAAATCAAAATAGCAATTATTTCTGAATAGTCGAGAATCCGTTATCTCCGTTATAGAAGATAGCGGTATTCGATTATTCTGAAATAACCGCTATTAGATCCATAAGAATAGCCGAAAAACCGTTATCCTAATATTATAAAAGCGAAAGTAACTCTGTCTATATGTTACCTTTTCACGACTGAACCAAACGTTATGTTTGGGACGGAACTTGGACACGGACATAGGCTACATGTTATCATCATCATCATCGTTTTCCGCCACTACGCGGGTGAAACCGTGAGACTAACTGTTAGTCTCTTATAACGGAGATAACGGATTTTCGAATATTCGGAGAGAATTGCTATTTTGACTTCATCTTAGAGTGTGACTTATTATTGTAAGGCCAAATTAATAGGTCACATTGGACACTTCCCAGTGTATATTCAAAATCGCTCGATATCGGATTCGTCTCGAAAATTTTACTTTTCTCTCAATAAGTCATATAAATGACAGAGATAGAATTTAAATCAGGAAATTACACGTCTGCCACGTCATTTTCAAGATGAATCCCGTATTGAACGATTTTGAATATACACTGTAAAATACTGTCAGTGTCAGATGTGATTTATTATATGGGAAACGTAAAGTAAATTTTCAGGTATGTATTTTATGCTTTTATAAAAAAAAATAAAAAAAATATTTAAGGGACTAATTGCAATATTTTATAAGCTAAATGGGAAGATCAGTCAAAATCACTAGGACAACTTCTACACGTCACAGCGCTCCCCATTACAAAACTAATAAAATTTACTTTACATGCCCCATTGGCTGTACTGCAGTTAGTGTTGCGACGTGCGAGCGAGATAGCTACACACCTGGAGGACTTAAGGTTATTATTGTTTATGTGTTCCAAGATGGTATAGATACCGGTGAGGGCGGGTCCCCCGCGAGAGTCCCAGGCGCTCAGGCACGGGGGCAGAGCGCCCGCAGCAGTTTGCTGCGCGTCTTGTCCCCGAACAGTACGGAGAGTAGTGCCACGCCGTAGCCTGTAGCGCGCTCGCCCTGAAACATACAATAATAATATTAATATTTTTGACGTGAAATGTCTTTGAAGTCGCACCGAAACACTAAAAACAGTTCTTAGGATTGATAGTAGACAGAAAACAGTTCTTAGGTTCGTAGGTCAGAAAACAGTTCTTAGGATTGATAGTACACAAAGAGCTTAATTGGAAACTACACACAGAAAATAATCCAAAAAGATAAATAGTTAATAGTTTTACGTATACGGTTTAAAGCACATTAACTATTTATCTTTTTGTTTTAAACCGTATACGTAAAACTATTAATAGAAATAAAAGCATATCATGGCTATATAGGATCGTTATTAAGGTTTGGATTAATTATATGGGGTCGCGGTGCGGATTTCAAAAAAGGCTTTTAAATATCAGAAAAAATGCGTTAGAGCTGTATCTGGTGCGACACGGTATTGTATTGTCTATTTGTCTGTTAAGGCCCTTTTTCCAAGAACGCGTGATGGAATCAGACTGAAATGAATATATACAAGTATAAGTTTTTTTTAACTATAATTATTTATTTTAATTATGTAAAGTATATGCGATAAATTCGTTAAAATTTGTTTCATTTCAATGTCTAACAATCGTAAAAACCTTCTGAAAACAAGATGTGTTTACAATCGCTGCATGCTGCTTTACAGGCACTAAGCCTAGTTCGGCAGCAGTCTACATTAAATGATAACTAAGTTAGCCAATTATGATAAAAATGTATTTCTTGTGTACTTTTACTCGAAATAAATATTATTATTATAATTATAATAAAGTCAGTGTATTTATGTGTATGTGTAGAGTGAGACAACAGTCAGGCAACTGACCGAGATGGCAGGCGCGGCCATGTCGACGTGCAGCCAGCCGCCGGGGAACTCGAACCCGAGGTGGGCCAGGACGAACAGCGCCGCGCACGACGGCTGCGCGTTACCGCGGTCCTGCAACACGCATACACAACACACATTACTTAAGGAGTTTTGGCGGGAACGTCATGGAAACATGTTGTCGTTTTATTTTTTCTAAACTTGTGTTATTTTGAATTTTAATGCTAAAAAATGGTGGTGTTTTATTCATCAAGTGTTTGATTAAGTGCGTGAGCGTGGACAAGTGAAATAAAGCGGCGAAACATGTCTTTTCGCGTTGTCGGCAAAACTCCATAGCAGGTTCCAGTAATGTCGCGATCAACTTACTGAAGCACGACTCGAATTTGAAAATGTCTGTATGCGTGACTAGAACATTTATGTATTATTAATAAATAATACTTTATTTAACGTTTATGACTAGACATTTGCCAAAGTGTGGGACAGTACGCAATTTGTTTACTTGGATGACATATTTATCCAGTTATTTTGTTATAAAAACCAAAATACTGAACCGATTTTGATAAAAAATTTAAAGGATCACCTGGAAAGTATACCCTTTCAAACAAAAAATAAGATTTTTTTCAAATCGGTCCAGGTGTCTTCGAGTAATCGGGGAACATACATAAACAAGCAAAATGTGGTTGTCCTTCCTCGGAAGGTTTTACGGTTGGAAGTCTGTTAAAGATTTGGCAGAGTTACCGCGACGCTGTTCTTCATATCGGCGACGTGCGAGGTGAACTCGGAGAAGTGCAGGTCCGGCGCGAAGGGCAGCGCGTGGGCGAGGTCGCCGGAGCGCCGGCCCGCCGACACCGCGAGCCGCTCCAGCCGCGACGAGTTGGACACCACCGCCGCGTGGTACTTGCCGGTCGCAGTACCCTGCGCACGCGCACACGCATACACAAATTAACGAACATTCATTCAACAAGCATCTATATTAAATGAAAAACAAAATATACAGGATTGCAGAAAAGCATTTTTTTTTGTCTTTCGATTTCGTTATGCTTGATACGCTGTTAAGTGTATGTTTCTTGAAAATCATTGTAGTTTTTTTTAACTCTATAATAAGCTTGCGGTTGAGCGCTAACTCGCCTGATGTTAAGCGACAGTTCCGGTCTACGGTGGAGCGCGCTTGCCTAGAAGGAACCTATTCACTCACGATTTATTGTATAAGATTATAAATGCGTATTCTTTAGAATATTTTTAGTAAAAACTTGTTTATTACGATAAAGTTTATTAGTTTACGAAAAAACACATTTTGAAAAAAAAACAAAAAACATCCCTAACTATGGGCCTTATAAGGAAGCTCAACAACACGACATGGGCGGATGACCTCATACAAGTGGCGGGAAGACGCTGGATGCAAGCCGCGCGCCAATCGGTCTTTTTTGAAATCCATGGGGGAGGCCTATGTCCAGCAGTGAATTTCTTATGGCTGAGATGATGATGATGATGATCAAAAACATCAGAAACCCATAATGTGTGTGTTACCTGCGCCCCGGTGAGCGTGGCGACGTCCACGATGGTGTCCGCCTTCAGGTCGCGCGACGCGTACACCACGCCGTCACTCAGCACCAGCCGCCCTGAACACCAACACCACATGCTCACTATACTATCACAACACGCGTGCGAGCCACCGTTTAGGTTCACATGACCCTCGGCTAACATCAGGCGAGTTGGTGGGTAATCGAAGATCTTACAAATAGGAGAAAACTGCTTACTACCATTAAACATTGTCCGATTTCGACAACCTGTTTATCTGTTTGGAATCAAATGGCTATGAATGTACGGTTTTTTTCTGTTTTACGAAACAAACGTCATTCACTGGCGGAAGTTGCCGCAACCACTATGCTGTTAATATATAAATAATTGCGCCCCGCAGTTTCCCACACGTAGGGATGTAATACGGTGACGATTATCATAAAATGTAGCCTATGTCCGTCTCATGGTCCTTACTTGTATCTCTGTACAAAATTTCATATCAATCAGCTCAGTCGTTTACTGGTGAAAAAGTAACACACGGAATTACTTTCGCTTTTATAATACTAGTAGCTGCGTCCCGCGGTCTCACCCGCTGTTTTACATAAGTTATATGAAAAAAAGATATTATTTTTCGGGATAAAAAGTAGCCTATGTGTTAATCCAGAGTGTCAGCTACCAACCATAACTTTCATCAAAATCGGTTTAGCCGGTTGAGCGTGAAGATGTAACATACAAACACATTGACAAACTTTCGCCTATATAATATTAGTGTGATTAAGGACTAGTAAGGATTATATTACCTTCAGCATCAGTGTTGTTGATCTCCACGGTACGTCCCGAGTACAGAGTGTGGATGTCGTCTGGTCTGTAACAAACATACCCTCATATTACTAACTGATCACTGGCCTTGTGGCTCAGTTGATAGTGTGTCTACGTCTACCTGCTGAACTGAAAGGTCGTGGGTTCGATCCCCACCCAGAGCAAACATTTGTGTGCTTTTGAACAAGCTTTGCTTAGTTTGGGCTAGATGGCGTTGTGTGAAATGTCCACAAATATTTATATTTATTATATTTAACTCGGAAAGCTCAAGATCACGCAACACGAGCTATGGAGAGGGCTATGCACGGAGTCTCTCTACGAGATCGTATCAGAAATGAAAAGATCCGTAGAGCACTAGTCACCAATATAGCACAGCGGATTAGCAAATTAAAGTGGTTGTGGGCTGGGCATATAGCATGGGATAGAAAAGGAAGATCAGCCACAAGGTGGACAGATGACCTCATTCAAGTGGCAGGAAGACGCTGGATGCAGGCCGCTTCCATCAGGTCTTGTAAATCCATGGGGGAGGCCCATGTCCAGCTAGCCTAGCATGGAAGGTAGATAAACCGTATTTATCCACGCTGTTATGTCAGTCCATACTTTATTTCCTGTGAAGGGTGGATAAAATAGTGGAAAGACTATTTGTCTACCTTCCATGCTAGCCCCGCTGCAGTGGAGTTGTTGTGGGTGAGAGGATGTACGTCACCTGGTGGCGAGAGGTCCGACCGCGTTCTCAGCCAGGCACAGCACCGCGTGCAGGTTGACGGTGGGGTGAGCTCGGACGGCGGCCGCGAAGGCCCCGAGGACGGCCGCCGCGCCGCCGCAGTCGCCCTTCATACCCACCATCGCAGTCTGTATGCAGATATTACGGAAATAAGTACGAGCCACTCTTTATTTCATCAAAGTCAAATATAAAAGTTGTCCCCTCTCTACAAGGTACTTTGGCCTTTGCCAAAAATAAATAATTATAGTTAAAAAAAAAACTTAAATAACCGACTTCAAAATACGCAATTCGTTTACTTGGCTTTTATATCTCAAGCATCTATATTAAAATAAATACAAAGTACTTGTACATTGTTTTTCTTTTTTCAAACAAAAAAAAAGTATATATGTATTACTGCAGAAGAGAGGTTTTTGCAGTCTAACTTACGATTTCGTTGCGCTTGATACGCTGTTGAGTGCACCTTTTCTGTGAGAAAGCAATCGCTCTAAAAGACTATAAATTTATAGTTTTATTTTTTAATTTAATTCTTCTAGTTCTAGTTTCTAGTAAAATCCCTTTGTTTATTATAAAAAAGTTCGTTGAGAGTTACGAAAATACGCATTTGTTTGCTAAAGATGTATCATTATTATTACAAAAACATAAACACATACATACATACACTCGAAAAACAATCCTCCGTCTTACCCGGGTAAAAAGCTTGTGCTCCCGAGGTGTATTGTTCACTTATCTACTAAATATTAAAATATTATTAGTTAGATTTGAACACAAATCAAACAAAAGAAATAACACGTACAGCACACACGGGTTAGAACAATCTGACAATACATGACACAAACTTAAATATTCACAAAACACAATGATAAATATTAGTAACGAGCGAGTTTGGCGGTCAAGCGCAAACCTATATTAATAGGTTATAACAGGCTATATAATTTTGATAAAATTTATATGGGACCACCTCTGAGATACATATCAATCAAAACAAGAATCATCAAAAACAATTCACAATTGGCAGAGTAATCACTAAACATACAAAAAAAAAAACATACATTCGAATTGAGAACCCCATTCTTTTTGAAAGTTGGTCAAAAATGTCCACCAATATACATTTATTTAATGAATGTGACTTGCAATATTTTTTTATTTTCTTTTTTTATTTATTCTTTAATTACATCACGAAAATGTATCTAAACTGCATAGCAGTTTGTAGGCAGACAATGAACTCTCATTCACCAAACAAAACTTTCGTTTGTAGGTGATTTACAATTTTAAGGCAGATCATCATCATCATCATCATCTTATCCACAACAACTCCACTGCTGGACATAGGCTTCCATATGGATTAAAAAAAAAAAACCGGTTGGAAGTGACCTGCATCCAGCGTCTTCCTGCCACTTGTGTGATGTTCTGTCCACATTGTGGTCTTCCTACGCTGCTCTTGCCAGATATTTATGGCAGATTGTTTTAGGGCAGATGGATTGTTATGATGTTTATGAGGGGTGAGGTCCAAACCCACCCTTGCCTTAATGCTCAGTCCGCCGGTGTCGTAGACGATGCCCTTGCCGACCCAGGCCACGGTCTCGGTGGCCCCGGGGGCGGAGTAGGAGAGCACCACGAGGGCGGGGGGACACGCGGCCGCGCGCCCCACGCCATACAGCCCCCCCATCCCGCGCGCCTTCAGCTCCTCGCCGCGGATGATGGTCGGCTCCGCGATGTCCAGGGACGACGCCACCGCAATGGCTTCCTGATAATAATACAAAACAATTAATGGTAAACGGGTCAAAATATACCAAGACATCCCATCAAATGTGTGTAGAGTAGACTAAGAAAAATGCTCTGGAATCCCAGCAAATGTGTGTAAACTAAAAAAAAATACCCAGAAATCTCAGTAAATGTGTGTGAATTAAGAAAAAGTGCCCAAACGTCTCAGCAAATGCATGTCATCATCATCATCATCTCAGCCATAAGAACTCCACTGCTGGACATAGGCCTCCCCCATTTCCAAAAAGACCGATCCCATCAAAAACATAATATGTACAAAAAGCCAAGTCTCGCGACGTAACTCTACTACCACAAAAAAATTTGAGATCTAATGTAAAACCAAGTCGGTTAATTAATTTAGTACTATCAATGGGAGCATTTATCCAACTATTTTGTAAGAAATTGTGACCTAATTAGTAAACTAACAACTTTTGTAGTAACCTTATTGATATAAGACATCTTTATTTCTTTAATAATTAGAATGACTTGGCCATCGCACGACAACACAATCACGCATTGATGATCTGCAATTGCTGAAATAATAATGCATGCATGCATGCATAATTAATGCATGTGAAGGAAGAAGAGAGAAAATATCCACAAATCTTAGCGAATGTGTACGAGTCTAGAAAAAATAAACATATAATCATTTCATGACAGGTAGCAAACTTGTAACTTAGAATCATGGCTAGATGCATCAACCGAGCACAGAAGATAGATGAACTGTTTTAATCCACATGTTTATGTCAGTTACCAATGTTCAATCAACACATACTTTTATTTCCACTGATAAATAGATAAAACTGTGGAAAGGCAATGTTTTTACAATCCACAGTAGTTCAGAATCATAAGGTCTAATTTTAATGTGGAATGTGGACGCCTACTTCATAGACATCCATGATATTGCACAGAGTGTTAGTGATCCTGGCGGTTAGCTGCGTCGCGTCAGCTACCTATTGTACTGTCGTCAGTTCTACTGACAGTGTGCCGTCAGTAAACCATTCTAGGCCTTTTGACGGCTTAATAACTCTGATACTAGAGCTGGCCACTAAGTCTATACGAAATTACTTACTTACCATTCTAGTTACACCGAATTGTTGTTACCTGTATACATTTGTGCAAAATCCATGATGTTGCACGGAGTGTCAGTGATCCTCGTTGCTAACAAAGTCACGTCAGCTACTTCCTATATTGTCGTCAGTTCCACTGACAGTGTGCCGTCAGTAAACCATTCTAGTTACACCTAGCTGTAATTACCTGTATAAATTTGTCGACGTCCATGATGTTGCACGGAGTGTCAGTGATCCTGGCAGCTAGCCGCGTCGCGTCAGCCACCTCCTGTATTGTCGTCAGTTCTTCAGCTGACAGGGTGCCGTCTAAGAGGACGGGGTCGAGAGGGCCGATGGCGTCGTCTTCTGAGTCACCATCTGCAGAACGAATATATTTTGACGCTATTATGACGCTTTATTCTGCGGCTTAGTCTTGTTAACATATTGTGGTTTCGTTCGAGACCTATCGACTTTTGTGTCGATTATGAGATGATTCCTGAATTGAGGCATGGCTCGAGGACAAATATTTTTTTAGACTGTCTAGAAGAACTTACATTGGATCAAAATAAAAGGCCGTGCTTCGGCCGAGTCAGTATGTTCTAAGCAATTAAGGGAACATGGAATTGATAGTGTAACCTGTGCAATACTTACGTATGTCAATGGAGTGTTACTGTTTATTGTGTGTAAACTGAATGTAGAGCAAAAACGGCCAACCCCAAACATTGTGTCAAAGTATTGAATTTGCAGATTTTCGGGTAGCCATGACTAAAACCTTTTCTGTGGGTAGGATCCGTGAATGCATTTTTGTTGTTTAATTTTGTAACTACGCCCGTGCTCAGTACTGACCTTGTTTCTCCTCCTTGTGCAGTACTATCTCCACAGTGAGGGGTCGCGGGGGCGGCGGCGCCGGCCCCGGCAGGGGCGGAGCTCCCGAGCGCGCTGAGTACAGCGGCAGAGATCGCGCGATGGCCGTCGCACTCGCCAACACGTCGCGTTTACGGCACACCAGCTGCCGACACAGTTAAATCTTGTGTACATTTATTTATTTGACGATAGGCGAGCAGCAGATGCTGATGTGCCTATATCCTGCAGCGCTGAAATTTACTGGATATATTTTAGGATATTTTTTTCTTTCTTAATCTTAAGTTTATTTTTAAAAGAGTTCATCGACTTTGCTATGACAATGCCTATAGGTAACTCATTCCGATTGTGCACAATTCTGTTGTTAGGATATTGTGTGAAGTATTGGTCTGTGATGGTTCAAGCCACAGTAATATGTTACTTTTATTAGATCCGTAGTAACTATAAGAATAGATATCTTCTAGATCGACGAGCTCCATCCTCGGCCACACCGTCGATTAACATCAGGCGAGTTGGTGGTCAATCGTAAATCTATCTTTCGTAAACAAAAAAAAACTACGATTAATCTTTATAAATTCTCCTTGTCCGTCCGTCTGTCTGTCCGTATGTCACAGCCATTTTACTCAGAGATTATTAGCACTATATAAATGAAATGTGTTCAGTCTATCATCTACAAAATGCCGTAGTAAAATCTACAAATAAATGATAAATATGGGTGGTCACCTTAGATTATAGCATTAGCTACAGAACTCTACCAAATGCGTGTCTCGACACTGTCTTGGCCTGAATATTTTAAATTCGGGAGTTAGAATGAAATGTAAGTGTTTACAGAGTGAATCTTCTGTGCATTATACCTGGGTTTAATGTATAAGTATAAGTATATGTATATGTGGGTATAAGAATCACACAGTGTAGATGGAAGCTTACCACGATATACTCCGTCCCTTTCGGATGCGCGCCCCGCACTATCTTGGCGAGCGAGTGCGAGCGAGAGGGCGCAGCGTGGCGCGAGACGCGCGCAGGCAGCGCGGCGAGCGAGGCGGCGCGCGGCCACAGCTCGCACGAGTCGCCGGGAGACGCGCTGATGCAGGCCAGACCGCGCTTCCACACCTGGACAGGAGCATACGAACACTGAATAACAATCGACCACCGTGTCGCGTACCTACCTGCACGAGACGTCCTTCGGGAGTGACGTCTGCATTGCTCCATTTGAAAAAGACCGCCGTATGCGTTTGAAGGTAATAGTCGGAGAGTTCGATTCAAATATAGATATGAGTCACCCGTAATTTGTAGCTTCCGTACTTAGGTTGCGGGAACCAGTTCGTCAGGCTACGGTGTCTGTCTGTCCTATACTTAAATAGCTGTACTTACAATAAGCAAAGCTGTATGTAGGGTACAATGAAGTTTATCTATCTATCTACTTTTGAAAAGTAATAGATACAAGTCTCGAAATTGTCAAGATTGTAGGGTTTACTACTTAAAACTGGCCAAGAGCGAGACAAGCTTGCGTAAATATTTTTTATGAGAAATTATTGCGCGAAATAAAACTCTCTTTGTTAATTCCACAAATAATGTTTAAAGTGGAGCTCGGTCGGCCAGGTACTGCAATACTGACATGTGATCATCAACCAGACCAGACTATAGTCCAAAATATGTATACATTTATATAAGCAAACACATTTTAAGTATTGTATAGGAATAAGTTTAAGGTTAGTTGATGTGGACGCTCACCTCTTCGGAGACCCTGGGCTCCAACTTGCAGCGGACTTCGTCCCATGAGAGGCCGTTAAGATGGGCTGCCTGTCCCACAAACAGCACCGGATTCTGCTCGGGGTCTGACGCAGTCAGCCCCCAACGGAACTTTATGTTCACCGAGTTGGACATTCTGCGAACTGGAACATGGAATCAAGAGTTGTTGAGTGATCTCACATACAAACAAATGGGATAAAGATAAATTTATTTGCATACAACATGAGAGTTATTTTTATACACTGAGTGCACAAAAGATGGTACAATATTTATGCAGTAAACTGTAAAACTCTATCCCTGAACATTAACTGATTTCAATGTTCTTTTTATCTGATATAAATCATAAATGTCTATTTATTTATTCAATTAGCACCGCTGATGCGAATTACACTAATGATACGTCATTATTCATTACATTATATCAATACGTAAAAACCATAATTAATTACAATGAATTCTAAATTATTTAAAATGTTATGTATCTATGGCCTCTATATGGTATGTATAGTTTGCTTTATTAAATTACGTTATAATTCTGAATTTGAAAAATTAAAAGTTTAAATAAGTAAACAGTTAAACAAGTTTATAATATATTTTAAAAGAAAAACAAAATATCCGACAGAATAATAATTTTTGCAGTCGTAACTTATTAATTTGTTACGCTTGATACGCTGTTGAGTAAACTGTAATTTTTTTGTGAGAAAGTATGCGTACAATCGCTGTAAAAGATTATAAATGCACATTGTTTAGAATAACTATAGTAAAATCACTTGTTTATTACGAAAAAGTTCGTAGGAGGTTACGAAAAAACGCGTTTTTTTATATTTTGCGATAGATGTATTATTATTATTACAAAAAAATACAACTCAGATAGTGAAGACGAATCTAACGACACCTTGCATATCAAAATCGGTCAAGCTGTTTAGGCTGTATGCAATCATATAAGTATATAGAAACAAACATACATACAAACACACCCACAAACATATGTACATACAAACATACATACACTCGAAAAACATAACCCTCCTTCTTACGCAATCAGGTAACATCTTGAACTTGGGACTTGACCTCGCAACATCCCAATCTGTACTTGGGAGCCACTACCAACCATCAGAAGTTGAGCTGTCAACATATTTGTAAATCCTTAAGTGTACACTTAAAAAATATTAGATAAAACATTGGTTGTCTGTAAAGTCGGTTTAGGAAATCATTAACGTTATAGTAACATTTATGGACGATAGTTTGACGTGACAACATACGTTCGCGCGCGAGCTCCGAGGAATGATAATTGAAGCGACGGTCGGGCGCGGCGCACACCCGCCCGCTTCCTCAGCCACCGCGCGCGGTTGTAACGGTACAATGAGCGTAACGTAACGGGACAATAAGTCATCCTTTTTCGTGCATGCAGCTGGCGTTCATCGATTTATTAGACGTTGTCACGTCAAAAACCCAATATAGTTTTTAACCCTTATGTTGTTTTGTTACAGTTAATAAAGGATTTTAGGAGCAAGTTTTTATATTTTACTATGGAAACTAAATTGTTACACATCTTTATACTATGTCACGGATTATTCATATCTACTTTTGAGTTGAAATCTCTGACCATGCAATGCAATTGAAACTATTCAATTGCATACTGCGTTTTTTTTCAAAAGGAGCAGCATAGCAAGCATGTGAGTAACACATAATAAATTTTAAAGAACCTTTTATATGTTCACTTACAACAAGATATGCTATTAAAATTGAATCTGTAAAATAACTATGCCTATACCACTATCTATTGAGCGATTCCCTTGCGAGGTGTCTATCCTATAGGTTCAAGCTTCTTCCAACATTTCATTGTATTGTCATCAGAACCAAACAAACATGCATGTTCAGTCATAAATTCAATTCCGAATCAAAATTTTATGTAAAATAAAGTCTGAGATTTGTAACAAAAACACGAGTTAATATAAAGTTTGTAAAAATACCAGTAAGTATAAATGCGCAAAAAATCCAATTGTCCAGCACACAGCACTGCCACAGATATAATAATTCATGTCTTAAACTATAACCAATTGTATTTGTATGGTAACAATAGAATTAATCAAAAAGCTAATTTAGAATCCATTTGGATGTATATTGCGGCACTGATTCAATACCAAGTAATCTTGTAAAATGACGCCCATTATGTATGTATTGGCAGTTATAATCCTCACCACACAAATACCTATTATTTACCAGACTGTCTGTTCAAAAACGGTAATGATTTATATGTGAATGTAGGTATATATAGTTGACTTCTAGCAAGTATCTATATTAATAATAGAAAAATAAAATACCTGACTGCAAAAAAGCGAAATTTTGCAGTCTAACTTACAACTTTATTCTGCTTGATACACTGTTGAATATACTTTTTTTGTGTGAAAGTATGTGTGTTATTGTCTGGATGTTATGTGTCTTCCATATATAATTAAATGTCTATGTCTATAACCTATCTATAAAAAAATATGAAGTCTTGACTGGCCTTGTGGCTCAGTTGGTAGTGTGTTTACGTCTACCTGCTGAACTGAAAGGTCATGGGTTCAATCCCCACCCAGGGCAAACATTTGTGTGATGAGCATGGATGTTTGTTCTGTGTCTGGGTGTTTCTATGTATCTTATGTATATATTTACAAAAAAATAAAAAATAAAAATATATGTATTCTGTCAGCCATCTAGTTTCATAGTACAAGCTTTGCTTAGTTTGGGCTAGATGGTGTTGTGTGAAATTTCCATCAATATAAAACATAAAAAAAAAACTCTATTTGTCTTAAAGTCAAGCCGGCATTTACACAGAGCAATAACCAAAAATAACACTAAGTAAAGCTGGTCTTTTGGGTACTAGATAGATAATAAAAAACGTACTTTTTATGGAAAATTTATGCAACAAATCCGTTGTTAAAACATGTCATAAATATTACCATGGAGTAGCAAAAGATCATAGAATAGAAATACTATCGTTCACTTTGATTAATAAAGGACCGTATTCAATATGCAATATTCAGCTAGGTTATGTTACACTTGGGATTTACGGCTTTCAAACTGATATAAGTAACTATGCCGCCATACATAGAGTTAAAGAAAATAGAGGTCATTCACCTGCCACATAAGCTTGATGTTTTAATATATTACAAACAAAGTAAGTCCTTAAAAACAACATGATTGCTTACATAATCTAAATGACAATACACAAAATAAACAGAAGCTTGATCGCACAACCAACTAGACCGCTATTTTCAAAAATAACTTACCCTCTATCCGTTTGTTCCTTATTCGCACCCGTCCAACAAAACTTGTACTACATGTGAGTAGAACGGGTAGATAGTTCAACACTTTTAATTACAGGTAATAGCACGAAAAAATACGAATTGATCACTACACAATAATAAATAAATTGACACAAAAGGTATAAAGAGTACGAGAAAAACTTTTGCAAATCATTCGGTTTTTTTTTTGTTGGCGATTGCCGAGAGTCCCTATAATACCCAACCAGAGAATGCACAACTAGATAATGTACAAGCAGGAACACGAAGCCAATTTGTTTCCATTAAGGCGTTTTCAGAAGAAAAAAATAAAAATTGTTCCAAATAACGTACTAGATGGTATCATGGTCGCAGAAAAATATCTGTCAAATTTCAAGTGTAATCGCTCTTTAAAGAATACCCATTTCCAGGGAAATGTCACATTATAATTATCAGTAACTAGATGTACTTCGTATCACCTATCAATGAGTTGACCTGATATTTTCTCAACGTTTAAACCTTCCCTGGACTACGATAAACATTTCAAAACCAAAATCAGCAAAATTGGCCCAGCTGTTCTCGAGTGTTAGCGATACAAACGAACAGCAATTGATTTATATATATTTAAATAGAGATAAATAAAATACTAGGTAGGCTAACCTACATGGGCGTATATAAGGGAGGGGTGCAGGGGGTCAGGACCCCCTCCATGGCATTTGCCGGAAAAAAAATTGTGCTGTCAAAGTTCCGGAATAGGTATCACGGATGGCATGCATGTTACAAAATCCTGATGTGCGGTAATGTATGTGCATAACTACAGCTTAGCTAAAGAGATGCCGTATGACCCATGTTCGTCTTTCGCCAGCGCATACTACAAACGCGTATATCAAATGGAAACTATATATTTTTACCCGATTGCGTAAGAAGGAGGGTAATGTTTTTCGAGTGTATGTATGTATTGCGGGTATGTATGTATGTTTCTATATAACAACCTAAACGGCTTGACGGATTTTGTCGAAATCGTAAGTTAGACTGCAAAAAACTGCTTTTCTGCTGTCGTTTTTTTTTATATACATACTTTTTAAGAAACCCTAACTCCATCTCTGTTATATCTATACAAATTGAGAGAGATGGAGATATAGTTTCCAGGCCGCCTTCCGAATCCGACAAGTTGTGAACAAGGCCGTAAGCAGGGGGGGTCTTAGGGGTTCAACCTACCCTCCCCCAAAATATCCTGGCAATTATTAATACGAGAAATAAATCATATTACTATAAAAACACTACTAAAATGTTCACGCTCGCATCGCCCGCGTATGCTTATTATCTATGTTTTTGTTTACTTGAGTCATGCAAATGCTGAGCGCTCGTTAAAACGGGTGAAGTCATAGGGTACCTCTAGTTTAATATGAATTAATATTGTTCCGATGTTACTTTTACACTTTATTTACAGTTATACGTTTGTCCGAAATTTAATTTTCGTGTATTTAAATGTTTATAACTTATAATTTTAAAAAGATTACAATTATATAAACATTGACCTTTAGAAACTAGTACTCGTCTGCGTATAGTCTGCGCAAATAAAGAAGCAAATAGTAGTGTATTCTTATAAATTTTTGTACCCGTGGACCCCCCCATGAGAAAGCTATAGCTACGCCCATGCTAACCTATAACTAATACTTGACATTGGCAAATCGCTAATCGTGGGGTCCAATACAAAAAAGAAGAAGAACAAAGTGACAGAATTATTTCTAATGTATTTCTAATTGATAGACGCCATCTATCGTTCAATTTATGTACTATTTTTTTTTCTTTCTGAAAACGCCTCATTAATGGGTCGGGCAAAACCGGTTGTGTAATTTAACCAACATTATTAATTTATTTATTACCCTGTACTGTTTTTTGCGAGCACGGATTGCCGGCCAAATACCATCTTACCTATTGTAGTATCGGGATGAAATTTAACGAAACAGCTGTGTGCGCAGTAAGATGACAACTGGTTTTATTTAGATATACCCACATAGTTAAATAATCAACGAACAATAGATCTACCTACATCACCTATAAAATAGTCAATAGTCAATAGTTTATTGCATTCATTATAGGTTACATGGAGATGTTACAGTACATGTTTGTATAAACGTATGTTAAAATCTTATCGTCTGATTAAGGACTTATCACTATCTTTTACACAGGATAACGGAACAAAACACTGTTTAACTAAAATGCGCTTATTCAGCGTTTATAAGTAAGACAGATAAATGTACAGCCATCAATTCTAAGCAGTGTACTCGAAATAATGGTTGTATATTATATGGTGGTCCAGGACCTCCATAAGAGAGGGGCCCTCACAAAATAAACACAACTTTAGTCAGGGTCAGCAACTTTACGTTTTTTTTACGAGCTAATAATGAATTAAGTTATAAATAATTTTTTTGACGATCGGCGAACACAAAACTGCTTTGATATTTTATTCGGAAAATAATTAGGTACCTCCACTCCTTCGTTGCGTTGACCAATCGAGTTGTTTTTTTTTTTTGTTTCATATATAGGTCTTCTCTTAAGTAAGCTTTGTGTAAGGTCATTTCCGACGAATCCAAATACTTTACTACAAAAAAAACTCAAGATCTGAAATTTCCATACAAAATACACGTTATTTTAACAATGTTTTGCGTTCCTTTTCATCCACAGAGCAGATAGACATAGAAGCTGCCTTTCTTTTCAATACAATCACTACCCATAACTAGAACTACTACAAAATTATAATAGTTTGTATAACTCAGTAGATGACATGGCAAGTGTATAAATCAAGTAAGTCCGTTAAAAGAAAAAAACAACGCTCAACTTGCCGGACTCAAACGAGGTACCATCCTTTTAATTTTTTCTCTACGGTTGACTTCGGCTTTTAATACTTTTTCCTACAATATTTGTATATGTTTTATTTCCGTACAGGAATATTGGAAAGTTAAATAAAATGGTAAAGTGTATAATAATTTTTATCCGTCCCACAAACCTCCATAAAATCGTCGGGTAAACTCATCACCACTTTCCTGAGGCATGATTAAGTTATTCTTGACAAAGGCAATATGGCCAAACTCCATTAGCCTGTCCGTAGTGCGAATAAAAACAATCAAATTGAATTAAGAATTTTGACCTCTAAACTCCATCGAGTTTCGACTCAAATCTTTGAAATATTTTCATACATTTTTTTTGATCCGCCTCATAAGTACTCTCTTTGACCGAAGCAAAGTACAACACACAGTATGTACCTACATGGATTCCTGCTTGGAAATTCTTGCCCGCACAAAACTGGTTGTTTATCACAGTGGCTGTGCATTATTGTCTCCCGTTGCCCCGTTGTGCGATCAAAACCATCATAGAAGCTTCTAGTAAAGTCGCCACCCCTTTACTGAAGCAGGACTCGACTTATAAATTGACTGTATACGTGACTTAGATTGTGACTAAGAACATTTACAACTTGTTTTATTCAAGAAACTTGAAAAAATCCTAATATTTGACACTGGCAAATGCTTTAATGCGGGTCCAATACTAAAAAGAAGAAGATCAAAACCATTTCTCCCGAAGCAAACTAGAAGACAGAGAGAAGAGAACCATTGTCTTTAAATTCATTCATTCATGTCATGATTTGAATGGAATAGGTACTTGATTATAATTAATACAACACAAGTTTATTATTATAAAACCGGCCAAGTGCGAGTCGGACTCACGCACGAAGGGTTCCGAATCCATTATCTATAAAAACGTCAAAAAAATCATGTCTGTTGTATGGTCCCCCCTTAAATATTAGTTTTATTTTAATTTAATTATTTATTTTTAAAGTGAATAATATAACTCAATATTCAGTGAATATTTAAAGCGTCTACCTGTTACCGTTATCAATATCGAGCAAAAACGAGCAAAAAAATCACGTTTGTTGTATGGGAGCCCCCTTAAATATTTATTTTATTCTGTTTTTAGTATTTGTTGTTATAGCGGCAAAAGAAATACATCATCTGTGTAAATTTCAACTGTCTGTCTACTATCACGGTTCATGAGATACAGCTGGTGACAGACGGATGGACGGACAGACAGCGAAGTCTCAGTAATAAGGTTCCGTTTTTACCCTTTGGGTACGGAACCCTAATAAAAGGACACAAGTAAAAAAAACAGTTTCGGTGACTAGAGTGGGTGTGGTGAGAAGGAGCCATAATATATTTATGACTTCTAATGCTTGAAGAGTAGGTATTAATGTTCTGTGTAAAACGTAGTCTATGTAAATAGGGCTACGTCACAAAGTACAGTTATACTCGTAGACGGATAATAGGATCCGTCTACGGTTATACTACTATTACTACGCTACTTAACGTATTCTGAACTTACTAGTCTGTGGTATTCTGTGTGTGTGTAGTAAATAGTAATCTCTCTTACTAGTCTGTGGTCGTAGTATTCCCTATTTTGTGTTGCTGTAAAATTGTAAATATTTAAATTTAGAGGTGTTGAGGACTATTTTTCTGGGCCCTAAGTAAGGAGAACTCTGTTGTGTTTACTATAAAATTAACTTGTTTCATGTGAACCAAAATCTTGCAAGTTGCTGTAGGAATTTATGAACTTAATACCACAATAGTCAAAGCAAAATAATACTACGAGAATATAATGAATATTATACCTATGAGAAAAGTGACTCACAATTTTAGCTTGATGACAGCGTTACACCTGAAACTGAATTAATATTATACTAATCATTGACCTAGGTTTCATACTTCAGTGATACTAATCCTTAATGCAGTTGAGAAATTTGTCAGCAAAATGTGTGAATTTACAACTACAAGTGCAGATGTTTTAGAACAACATGAGGAAACACACATACAGGCAGAAGTATTTATATGTGACTTATGCAATTATAAAACAAACCATGCTAATACTTTGAAGGAACATATTAAGACACATGTAACCGAGGATCCTTCGAAACACACAGAAACACCCCCTGAGCCACCATACCTCACTCACATGTGTAAAGTTGTGTACACAAAGCCTAAATATAAAAATTATTACACAACTAAGAAGTTTGGATGTCACATGTGCGAAAATAAGTTTCGTAACAAATATGACCTACAAGAGCATATTAGACGACATACCGGAGAAAAGCCATTTGCATGTGAACTCTGTTCTTACAGAACTGAACGTTCGGCCAACCTAAAAATACATCAAAAGACACACAGCAAAGAGAAACCACATTCATGTCCTATATGTAACCACAAAAGCACACATGGTTCTGATATGAAAAAGCATATGAGGACTCATACGGGGGAAAAACCATACTCATGTAGTTTGTGTGACTATCGCTGTATTAAATCAACGCGGCTAAAAGATCACATGCTCACAAACCACACAAAAGAAAAGCCATTAAAATGTGATTTGTGTGATTACAAATGTGCGGCACTTGTTCAAATGAAATTTCATATGAGAAAACATAATGGACAGCAGTCTTACGCTTGTGATATATGTGATTATAAATGTGATCAATCGTACAGATTGAGACAACATATAAAGACTCATACAGGTGAAAAGCCATTTAAATGTGATGTATGTGAATATAAATGTGTACAACCATATCAAATGAAAGTTCACATTAGAACCCATACAGGGGAAAAACCATATAAGTGTAATTTGTGCGAATACAAATCCATAAACTCAAGAAACTTGAAACGTCATGCTCTGAAAAAACACGAAGACTCAATCAAATCTTAATATCTTTCAATTCATTGGTGCTTATTTATTATCAATACAGCACAACCTCCCTAAACCATATGCTGAAAATTTGCCTTTTGTTCACACTAGTAAAGCATTTAGATTACACTGGGATTACAGTACAAATAATCTGTATTTTTTTTAATGAAATAATACAAATATGTATATATAAAGTAAACAAAATGGCAGTACCAATTACGAAAACCACTTGCGTGCATGATCTGTACTTGACTTTTGTGTCAAGCAAATGGGTGTGAACTAGCTGCGAGACGAGAAGCACAGGGGGATGACTGGGTGTTCGGACAAGTGAGGGTATTGGATTATAGAGGTCCTGCTGTATAAATATTTTATAAAACCATGGATGATATATTTGTAGAAGTGCTACACCTTTGTTTTCTCACTTCAGCTTGTTATATTCTAGTCAAAAGAATAAAAATGATCTATCAATACCTATCTTAATTCTTGTTTAATTTGCTTTCAGTGAAAGCCCAATGCTAGAAAGATTAAATTTCTCACTGACTGCAATAATAAAAGTTCAAAATACCCGACTGCAGAAGAGCTATTTTTACCCAACTGTGTAAGGAGGGTTACGTTTTTCGAGTGTATGTATGTTACGGGTCTGTGTCATGGCTTGACCGATTTTGATGTGCGAGGTGTCGTTAGATTCGTCTTCACTTCCAGAGTGCTATATTTTTTTGTAATAATAAAAATAGGTACATATCTCGCAAAAAAAAAAAATGCTTTTTTTGTAACCTCCAATGAACTGTTTCGTAATAAACAAGTGGTATTACTAGAATTATTCTAAAGAATGTGCATTTATATTCTTTTACAGCAATTTTACGCATACATTCCCACAAAAAACGTACTCAACAGCGTATCAAGCGTAACGAAACCGTAAGTTGTTGAAGTAAGTAGTTAAGTTAAAAAAAAACAGACTGCAGAAAAGCAGCTTCTGCAGTCTGGTATTTTTTTTAACGTAAATACTTGTTAACCCTCGACCTTTTCGCTGATAACGACTTATTTTTTTGGCCGAAAAAGGGTCTTGACTTGATAGACTGACGACATGGACAAAGAAAATAAAGTCAAATTGTGTTGTAGATTTATTGAACAAAAACCATAACTACATAAGGGCCCTTATTCCGTGTGATGACGCGCGCTACGTGTAATAGACATGGCTGTGTGACAATCAAAATTAGACTTTAGATTTTTTAACTTAAAGTGTAATTTTCATTGTTAACGCACCCACGTCATTTCCACGTAACGCGGTCGATGTTCATACGGAATCAGGGCAAAGTATTAATTATCTAGCCACCTTAGAATATAACAATTGTCACTAGCCACGTTAGTATTTAAAAATACACATAGGTATTTCTCGCTAAAAATATTTACTAAGATTCATTTATAGTGGCCTTTAAAATATTCTGGTTTATCTTGACTCATAACCAAAGAAAATGAGTACTCTCTCATGACATTCTCAACACATTTTATGCATCACCATTTGGTCGTAGTACAATCATCAATATATATTACTATTGGACATGTTCTGTTTCAATGATTATCTTTGCAACATAATACAATTTTAACTAAACAAAAAAAAAAAAAAAAAAACATATTAACAACTCTATGTCTATTCAATACAATATGGATACTATGTTTGAAGTTACCTCATATTGATGGTGGATTTGATGATACCAAATGTTGGACTTTGTTATAATGTTACTAGGCAAGTTCTAATTTTGTTTGAATTATTTGTGTATTAATTAATTGTGATTGCAATTATAAATTAAAAACCGGACAAGTGCGACTCAGACTCGCCCACCGAGGGTTCCGTACAAACTAAATAAAAGGGGGAAATCATATATTTTTTTTATATGTTCCTTCATAAACCGAAAAATATACATCGTTAAAATATTTAACACATTCCTTGCTCACCACTCGGTTCCGAGTGGGACGGGGCTATAGTAGCAGCGCCGCCCACTCGGATCCGAGCGAGCGTCCCGTTCATTTTGTAGTAGTCAGTAAACCGCCGGCGTTTGAGCCAGTCAACGTTGCTTTGCGCGGCCACTCTGTACTTAATCAACTAGCGCCACTCACGGCAAAGAAATTTCCCCAGGGGTAATCACCTCTGGCGCCCTGCTGTGGCAAAGGGGAACCCCCCGAGGCCACTTCTCACCACGCCTGAGAAGGTGGTGGAAGGACCAAGATTGATTGATTGACTTAATCAAAATTCGCCTAAAAAGTTTTGGTTCCCAGCTGAAGTGAAGGGTCTGCAGGGGGCGAAGAATATGTTAAAAACCTGTTTTAGCTTATGCTAATGAAGATCTTTCATACGATACCCCACATGATACGGTTAATTCACTTTAAAATTTGGGCCCTCATTAGACACTATTTTTTTGTAATTAAATAAAAAATGTCCAGTTTTCGGATTTTTTCCTACATGTGTACTCGGACACAATGCTTCTTGCCAAATTTCAGAGTTTAAGTCAACGGGAAGTACCCCATAGGTTTTGATTCCTCTGTGAGTGTCGAAATGTGCGTTTTTTACGACATATTCGGCTGTAAATTTTTTTTGCGAAAACAGAAATTTTATTTTTATTTCTGCATTAAGATACTATAGATCTGCGTATATGGTTTTAATTTCAACTCGATACCTTCACGCGTTCCCGAGATAAAGGTCTTGACACCCGGACGGACGGACAGACGGACAACAAAGTGATCCTATAAGGGTTCCGTATTTTCCTATTGAGGTACGGAACTCTAAAAAAAAAGAATATTAAAATTAATAGAAACATATTGTGAAAGATCGATATCGCACTCAAAGTGTTCTAGATTTTACGAACTTTATCCTGCTGAAGTTTATCACGCTGTCTTAGAATAAATCAAAGTACCCAACGACGACTACAAAACCCACAAATTAATATTATGATACAAATTATTTTAATATCTAGGGACACTATCCATACAAAGTCGCCCAATTTATTTTTGAATTAACAGTAAAACAAAATAATTAAAAGCTGCAAAATGCTATTTTTTTAGTGTCCAGTTTAATAACATTAAATAAATTGGCAAGTCATAATAATTACAATCAGTTTCACGTGTAACTAATATTACAATAACAGTTAAACATTAAATAACTATTTTTACAAATTAATATTCAATTATAACATTAAATTTATTGTCAATTCATTCAAAAGTGACAAATAGACATCATGTACAATATTTTTTTCTAATTGATAAAATAATAAGATGAAATAAAAAAAATATACACTTCAACACAGATCTTAAAATTATTCATAGAATTAACTAAAAAGCAAGTCTAGCTGTCTTACTAGTTTTTTAATGGTAACCTATCTACGAACGAGTATGATCCGAAATACATTGGTTTGAATGCTAGTTGCCCAAATCCGTTTCTTAAAACTGCCAGATTCCAGATGTGTTACTTTACATGAATTTCTGAATCTATAAGTTTGTTAGTCATCTGTTTCATTTGCCCGAACAGTTATTAAGTTAGGTTTCTTTTATACATGTAAACTTTCATTTCATACAGACAAGTTGTCATATGAGCTGTCGAGATTTTGACACAAGACACTATGTACTTACCTATCTTTTGAAAAAAAAAAACGCTTTCGGGGTAATGACATTCGGTATTTCATAATTCGGATTATAGATAGGTAACCTTTTTTTATTAAAAAGACAAAACTTATTATGTAATATTGCCTCATTATGAACCTGCAGTCATATTCTTTATGATCTGTGCCAAACTATATTTAATTTCATAATTATTTCTATTTCATTTGGGAATCTTTGAACTATTAGAGCGCTTGTAGATGTCCGTTTTTTTTTACCGGACAACGTACCGAATTTTCACCGGATTCCGGACTCCGGAAAGTGTGTAGACGCACCGGACATCGGTCCGGCGAATTTTCACCGGACCGATGTCCGGTGCGTATACATACGCTCATTATAAACCATACGTAACCGCGAATCCGGTGAAAATTCGGTCCGTTGTCCGGTAAAAAAAACGGACGTCTACAAGCGCTCTCAAGGCGTCTCGTTTAGCGCATCGCGAATAGGCGAGCTATTCTGTTTTTATGAAACGCTACGCGTCTGTACGCGTATTACAGATCTTTTTAACCGACTTCGAAGCGGAGGAGATTTTCAATTTGACTGTATATTTTTTTATGTTTGTTACGCGATTATTCTGTCAATTATGACTTGATTATGATTTTTTTGTTTGGTAGGACATACCTACTTCAGAGGTGGTTCCATAGAAATCTCATCAAAATCGGTTCAGTAGTTTGGTTCTTCAAATATAACAAAATTGCGCATTTTGAAATCAGTTGTATCAGTAAAAAGCTGTTATATAAATATATAAATTATACATACTTCATTTAAAAAAAACTATGTATAATTCATTGAGTCGTATGTACTTACGTACCAGAGGAGATATCTGAAGCAAAATTATTGTCACAATTTTTAAAGTAAAGTAAATAAAACAGCGTTACAGCGCTGGAATAATAATTACATCGTTTAAATACGATTATACGATACGATAGATACTTGCAGCGCAGAATTGCATCTATGGTGTGTTTTCTCGTCAGCACAACGTTGAAAGCACTCACTTCACTAGTAAGCCACTGTGAGGTGCGGCGCTCTCGCCGCAGTTAAATGTTACAAAGTAGCTATGAGTGGTGTCTGCTCTCGTGTTGCGCGAGCGTCATATTTATAGACATTCTATGCTCCTACGCAAAATCAAATGCATGTGACGGATTTTCTTTCGATGCGCCAAACTAAACGCGCACTGAACTCTCAAATTGTATTGTGACCTTTAAATAACTGTTAAAATATAAAAACAACCAAAAACCCGTATATTAACTAATAATACAATGAAATTGAGCGTTTTAACACCTCTGGAATGACTAGAAAGTCAGATATATTTTTAATATTTGATATTATAAATTATGTTCTATTGGAAGTTTGAATTCAAAAGTATGCCCATAATTCGATGACGTTATAGATATAACTTATACAAAAGGTGTTAGTGATATATATAAAGATAATTTATCATTATAATGTTATATAATAACTATTGTACCTAGTTGACAAATATAACAAATGTCACATAAATATAAAAAGTTATATGTTGTTATATAACGGCATAACAATGTTATAATAGGTAACATATAACAATGTACCTGAGAAATATAACTAATTATATAGAAAGTTATAATGTGATATAAAAATATAAAAGGGTGTCTACAAGCACCTTTCCGGGCTTGCAAAGAAACCAACATTCATTGGTTTATGTGTTTAACATGTTATGAGCTCCATCTACCGGTATTTTTTTTAAATGTATTTCATTATGTCATTAAAGTATTAAAAACAAACTTCCAGAGGTGAAAAAAAGCGCTCAGCAAATATAAATCACGAAGCAAAACCGACTATATACATATACCTATATTAAAATCTAGCAACACCAATTTATTTTTACACATAGTGAAATATCTTTATAATACAATGTTATGTTGTAATAACTTTGAAGCGATTTTAAACTCGTAGCGTTTCTAAACAAAACACCGTAAGTGCCAATTGTGTCAACTAGATGCACATACGGTACGGTATTTTACTTAGGTTTTATTAATAGATATCGTAGGAAGCCTAGAAGCGGGTAGGCAGTAAAGAGGGTACGGGTCCCGCTATATTTAGGAAGCCCATTCTTAAATGTCGAAGACTCAAGTCACATACAGTTTGGCAAAAAGGTTAAAGAATGCAAATGTTAAAGATTTTCAGGTCATTTGTATTTTTTACCGACTTCAAAAAAAGAGGAGGTTATTTTTAACTGTTGTCAATACTTAAGGTGGTGAGTTACGTTTACGGTCGAAAATTCAAATTTCAAACAATTTTTTCCTTGCAGCCAGGACAGGTTGGTCTCAAAGAACGCAGCTATTCATATATCTATATTTCTTTCGCGCATCACAACATTTTTAAACTTATTCATTCATGTTCATGGTTGCCTTTATTTATAAATAAATCAATTGTAAAGTGTAACCGAATAGATGAATTTCCATATAGCCAGTCTCGTGAAAATTAATGAATATTTTGATATCATCGCTTTTTATAAACTTTTGCCAAGTTGCAGAAGAATTTTTGTTTCTATATCTTCATTCCATTCATTTCTAAGATTTTTTTGCCAAACTGTATTAAAATAAACGAAGTCAAAACTTTAAACAGTGGAATTAAAATCATTTTCATTTTCAAAAGATTTTTAAGGCCCCTGCGTACAGATTTTAAAATAACAACAAATAATACAAATCAGCGCGGGTAACATTGATTCCGTGACAAACATTGTACATACATAGCTTAATTCTAAGGTTCTTGATTTCCCCCCCTAAAAAATTAGTAAAATTGGTTAATTAGTTAATTAGCAGTCGTTTTGACTACTAATCATTTGGGAGAAAAAATTGAGAACCTACTAAAAAGATATGTACTATGTTTGGCATAGAGTCAAAGATTCCTACGGTGACAGTAAATATATTATTGAATGAATTAAATGAGTACTCACTGTATCTATGCCATGCGAGCTTTATTTAAGCACTGGGGCTTAGAAGTAACAGCAATAAAATAATTTATAACAAAACAAAAAAAATGATACACAAGTATTTCTACATTATATATATATTTTACAGCAATGTCTTTTTTTGTTTAAAAACCCGTACATCTTCGTATTTTCTTACTTTCACGCCTTGTTAACAAACACAATTTTATTTTATTTTTTAATTATCATGTATATATTTTTATTTATTTATTGTGCTACGATTCTGTGCCAATGGCTTTACCAATTAATATTTAATTGACGAGAATATATAGATCATTTTACGAGTAAAATAAGTACTTACAGCAAAGTATTCGGGACAAAAATTAAATTTTTGCTATTGTGACCAAAATAAATCATAATTGATATTCACACACACAAACTTTATATAATGCTATATATGATACAACAAACTGTTATATAAATTGATAACACGGGATATAAGGAAAAAAGTTGCCAGTCACGGGACGGCCGACAGTGACATACTTATGTGAATCAAAAGGTAATATTGGTCAAAAATATATAAATTGCGCGTACAAATGGTGAACGCGTCAAATATACTAATAAGTAATAACTGAATAATTATATGCCTATTTATTCAGCTATTGTATATTTGACGATTATACTGCTGAAACATAAAAACAACGAAGTGGTTATGTAATATACGCGAACGGACATACTGTGGAGTCGAGAGCGGTAACATAGTGGGGGCATGACGGCATGAAAAAGCGTCATGCCATCTTCCGTAACGACACAAGAGTAGATTTTACTGACAAAGCGTCAAACGACAAAAACAGTAATATAAATTGATATTACAAAAAAAAAACTTATATAACACGGCACACCGTCTTATAATTTGTCGATATTATACAACATGTCAACAGTCACAGTTGTATTATAAAACATTATATAACTTTCTGTGTGAGAGCACCATAAGGTTAAAAATACTCTTAAACGTGTATATTAGTAATAAAACGATACAATTCATAACTTTTTTTTCGTAATGGAAACATTTCACAGCCACATTACCAACTTTATCTAAAAAAAAAACAAAAAACAAACAAAACCAATTGTATCTTAGATACCAAGTTAGTTCATTAAACAGAAAAGAGGAAAGATAACAAAAAAGTTTTTTATATTACAGAATTCATTCGAATACTTATAAAAAAATAGCGACATCAATTTTTAAGGGTACAACTGTCAAAACCAAGTATATTATGTAATAGTTATAATATAGTTTCTTAGTGTTTTTGTTAATTATTCAAATTAAACAATATTACGTATATTTAAAATTTTAAGACCTAGAGACTAGATGACAGGTGTCAAAATGAGACATCTGTCATTTAGGCTTGCTTGTTAAAATTGTTGCATTTCGAATTATAAGCATGTCTGTGACCATGAATAGTGTTTGAAAGGTCGGTAAAAAAAAAAGAAGTAAATACGCAACAAACCTGTAAAAAACTTGTTTAATTTCAATAACTTTCACATTCACCGTCTTACTTATAAACGCTGAATAAACGCATTTTATTTAAACAGTGTTTTGTTCCGTTTCCGCTCGTGACTGTTCCTGTCCGATAGAAAGTGACAAGACCTTAATCAGTGAATAAGATTTCAACATGCGTTCATAAGTAAGACGTCAGTGTGTAACTTTAAAATACTATTTTCTCAAATATTTCTGCATAATTAAATCATAATACCACATCAGGATAATTTGCAATAATTTATTTGACGTATTCACAGAATAAGTTTGAGAGTATAGAATTTCAGTGTTCGAAGTTACACAAAAAAATCAAAAACACGTGTTAATTTCGTTATTCAAACCTAAAATAACCTTAAAAATTGATATCACAATACATAGTATGAAAATTCCTAGTAAAAATCTTGTAGTAAGTGCAAAATACAAACTTCCTGCCACCTTTCAATTTTTATCTATTTTTACCCAACTAATGTAAATTCATAGACATCTTTTTTTCCCTTTTAAAGGAAAGGCAACGGGATCGGGGTCCACTCAGCCTTGGTTTTCAGTTTGAATTTTCTTCTATATTTTGAGTATTTAAGTAATCACATCAGTCTTTTGCACAAACTGGCTTCTTACTAAGTGTGGAGAGCCTATTCGTGAGGTTACGGTGTCTGTCTGTCTGCCTGTCCTACGCTTAAACGGCTGTATATTTTAAACCGTAATAGGCAGGATGTTGAAATTTACACAGAATATGTGAATTTATCAACAAATATTAAAAATAACAAAAACTAATTACTAAGTCGGATTTCAACAGTTTAAAATCCCCGGCAATGCCTTGTGCCCGTCACTATAAGATATTAGAGTGTTTTTTAGGTTAAACTGTTTTTTTAACATAAAAAAAGTTTGTCTGTTTGTTTAGCTCGGATAGGTAAGAATAGATTCAGATTTAATATTACGCATGATTGTTTCACTTTTGAAGTACTTACCCCGATTCTGTGACAATAAGTTTATATTTTGCACTAAAATACATACAGATAAAATAATACCTAAAAACATAAAGGGGTTCCCTCCCTAATTAGCTACGGAACACTAAAAACGAGACGTACAAACTATATTAGCGACCAAATTTTTAACGTTTTATTCCTTTCACCTTAAATTTAAACGTATATGTTCTAGAAACCTTTGAAGTAAGCGAATTTCGACCTTAATACCCTAATCATATGGCGGCCGTGGTAACAGTATATAAGGAGCACACATACACACATACACACACTCACACACTCCTACACACCCGTCTATACCTATAGAGTACTTTTGTAACTAGCATAAATACAGGGTAGGCTGATACACCATGTACACCCTGTATTCATGTTAGATGAAAAAGAAAAAAGAAAACGATGAAAATATTTTAAGTCATTGTAAAAATCATTATGGGCAATTATGGGCAAAAATGGGCAATGTGATTTGAAGTCGCGAAAAAATTATCTGTACTATATGAATGATTTATTCATCTTTGATAAAAATGGTAAAACAATATACAATATCACTTTTTACTGTAGGCGGTTTTATCAAAAAAAAAATTTCGATTTAATTTTTTTCAATGGCAACCCAGAAAAACACAAAAGTTTGTGTTAAAAAAAGGTTGTTTAGGCGATTAATTTAATTATCACAAAATTTCTGAATTCAATTTTTTTTGTATGTTGCATGTCATCGCATGTGTGCTCCTTACAACGTGACCCTTGTATAGTAGTCTATGCTATAATATCAGCAAGCGAAGCGACACAACCAACTAGCAGAGCACCTCGCGCTGAACGCCGCGCTGGAAACAATTATTTATATTATTATCACAGAATAAAACAAAAATACATACAAGTATAAGTATAGAAAACTCAGAAACCCCCGACAAAAAAACGGCCAAACCGATTTGATCAAACAAAGCTAGAACACTCTTGATGAAATTCTCTTTCAAACAGGATTAAAATCGGTCCATCCGTTTGTGAGCTACGATGTCACAGACACACAGAAACACACGCCAAACTTATAACATCTCTCTTTTTGAAGCGGGGGTTAAAAACGAAAATCAATACATATGAAAGATTTTTTCAACCCCACCACGATAAATATGTGAAACACATAAGTCGTTGTGGCACGGAGGTCATTGGCCTTTTGGTAATGTGGTCTTAAATTGGTTCGATTTCTATACAAATCATTTTTACCAATGAGGGTTGAAGAGATAGTTTTACAATGAACTTATTGTAGTTAGCTTTAATATCGGTGTTTATTGGTGGCTAGTCACATTTATTGAAGAAAAAATACGTTTGTATGTAAATCGTATCACCTAGCAAGTAATATTCGCCTTGTGATCAGTTCTTTTAGATTACTAACTTGTAATGCTATTAGCTTCGGAACCCAACCATATGCGTGTCTCGACACGATTTTGGGAACCTATTTTATTTAAGTCCCGTAATAGAGAACACAAATCAGTGTCAGTTCTATCTGGGCAGTACTCACGTATAATAGCACTCGCGGTCACCAGATCCTCAGCGCAACGTTGTCGCCGAAGCCAGCTTCGCGCGCCTTCCAGTACTCGCCACTAAACACCCACGTCTCCTCGCCCTCCTCTATCGTTTTACTGCAACATTAACAAATAAATAAATAAATATTGGTGGACATTTCACACTACACACATTTCATTCTCTCTAGCCCTAAACTAAGCAAAGCTTGTACTATGGCAACCAGATGGCTGATAGAATACATATATAATATGTACTTTGACTTTGTAAATACTTACATATAATACATATAAACACCCAGACACAGAACAAACATTAATTTGCTTAAAAGACATAGTCACAGAAGAAAGCTTTACTTTTAATTTGAAACTCTCCTAGAAGTTAACTGTTATTGAAATCTTGACGATTTTTTAAGGATAAGTTTGACGAAATTGAAATAGAACGTTCCAAATCAAGTGTTGCCATGCCCTTATAGGGCCATATATATTCCTAAATAAGCATGTATTAACATAAGCCCAGCATGTACCTACATATGACGCAATAAATTATTTGAATTCGAATATCCATGTTCAGCAGAAATATTTGCCCTGAGTTGGGATCGAACCCATGACCTATAGCTCAGAAGGCAGTCGTACTAGCACTGAGTCATGAGGCCTGTCATTATCGCCCACCGAGGGTTTCGTACAAACTAAAAGGGGGAAATCATATATTTTTTTATATTTTCCTTTATAAACCGAAAAATATACATCGTAAAAATATTTATAAACCTGTTTTAGCTTGTCCTAATGAAGCTCTTTCATATGATACCCCACATGATACGGTTAAAGCACTTAAAAATTTTGGACCCAAAAAAATAGGGTCTTAAGCAAGGAAGGATTATATTAAAAACAGTTTTCGGATTTTTCCTTTATGTGTACTATATGACAATGCTTCTTACCAAATTTCACAGTTCTAGGTCAACGGGAAGTACCCCATAGATTTTGATTTCCTTACGACTGTCGAAATATGCGTTTTTTACGACATATTCGGCTGTAACTTTTTTTTACGAAAGCTGAGTTTTTTTTTTTTTCTGCAGCAAGAGACTATGGATCTACGTATATAGTTTTAAATTAAAACTCGATACCTTTACGCGTTCCCGAGATACAGGTCTTGACAGACGGACAACAAAGTGATCCTTTAAGGGTTCCGTTTTTTTTTCTTTTAAGGTACGGAACTCTAAAAAAATGTATTTGAATTTTGTATAATTTCTCATTTTGGTTAGGAACGTAAAACTTCTTTGATTGATCTATAAGTGAAAACAAGTTATGGCTTCTTTGTGTCCTAGGTTCTTTTATCTACTTTGTGTATCAACAGCTGTTTGTTTTCCGAAAAGCATTAAATAAAAATAAATAAATAAAATCCAATTACAACTGATTGAACTGATTGATCCAGATCGCGAGTCGGGGGGTGGGCTTGCCCACCGCTCGTTCTAAACCAAAGGAGCACAGTTCACCCACGTGATAAGTATAAGATAGACGTACCGGAACCAGGCCGGCTGGTGCGTGGGGCTCTCCCGTCTGCGGTCGCGCTGCGCTTGCTCTAACGACAGTTTATAACTTTCAGCCGCCTCCACGTCGCCTTCTTCCAGAGCACGCTGGTCCGGCCTGAACACGAAAGTATGATAAACATATTACACTCAAACAAGTATAAAGTTTTAAACCGAAGAGTTAATATGTATTATGTATAAAGTAGTTCGACCATCGTCCGTCTCTCTCGCACATACCCCCATTTTTGAAAATATACAATGACTGAATGAACTTATAAAAAAAATCGTCATTTGTAAAACCAGAAAACAACATCACAAATATTCAAGAAATATTTCAATTTGATCTAAGTATATTTTCATACATAAAAATATTTTTTGCGTTTTTCAAAACTGAACAACATATTTCAATCTGTACACTTCCGACCACAATAATCCTATAATTAGAATATAATAAATAAATCTTAAAAAAAATAAAATAGAAATGGTTACTAAACCACCTTGAAGCTACACTGAATTCAACGCGTAAAAAAAATCATTTTATAATAAAATTTATAGAGAAATCAGTCAATAACACACAAACATGTGTGTGCACGAAATATGTGTGTGCTCAAGACCACACGACAGAAGTGAAACTTCTGTCGGGAAACTCAAAAGCATATTTGTCGTCCAATATACCTCAGTGCCTCAAGTCAGTAAAGTCAGTAAACTTACAACCAGTGCGTGTTACCAGTGATGACATCCGGCACTGAAACGTGGTCACTAAGGGCGAGGCCACATCACTGCGTTGCGGCGTCGCACCGACAAAACGACGTCGCACCGTTGTACGATGCGATGACGCAAAGCAAAAATTTCATCGTACACGGCGTCGCACGAAATAACGCTAACCATCTTTTCAGTTTCTAGTGAAACATAGACTGCGGACTAGAGGTGTCCCTACTTCTGCTCGCATTAAGACGCATAAAAAAAAATTTAACAGAAAAGAAAATACTGGATACACATCATCATTCAATAATGAATGATGATGGAAATCATTTCAAAATAATATATGAGGCGTTATATATGAACTCCTCAAAATTAGTGTATAAACTATCACACACTTCCTTCCATGCTTCTGTTTTCAAAAATTTATCTTTGAAACCTTCTATAGTTTTGTCCCAAAGTACGGGACGGTCCTGAACTAAGGATGTCATGTAGTCGATATGGTAATCCGCCATCTTAATAACACGCGCGCATCCCGTTCAAAGTAAGGACACTAAATGGAAGATCGCGCGTCGTCGCGTCGCAGATTTGTACGTTGCGGCAGCGCATCGGAAATTTCCACGATGCGTTATGCGACGTCGTCGATTTTCACGTTGCGATGCTGCAACGCAGTGTTGTGGGCTCGCCCTATGGGCCTTATAAGGAAGCTCAAGGTCACGCAACGGGTTATGGAGAATGGAGACAAAGCTCGGAGTCTCTCTACGAGATCGTATCAGCAATGGAGATGCGTAGACGCACATAGCTCGTAGAACTGATGGTGTATTGGGCTGAAAAGTTTTCAAGTGGATTCCACGCACCGGAGCACGCAGCGTAGGTAGCTAGACCAACCACTAGATGGATAGATGACCTCATACAAGTGGAGGGAAGACGCTGGATACAGGCCGCTTCCGACCGATCTTTTTGGAAATCCACGGGGGAGGGCTATGTCCAGCAGTGGACTTGTAGTGTAGGTGAGATGATGATGATAATATAGTCGGTGTGTGCGTGTATACCTGAGCCTGGTGTCAGTGTGTGGCAGCAGCTCCCGCATGCCGGGCTCCAGCTCGTTGAGTTCGGTCGCGAACCGCGTGAACCCGTAGTACAGCTCGTGTTCCGCCGGCATCGCACCTGACACACCAAATAAACTTAGAACCTCTTACATTACAACCTACCAAAGCAAAGCAAAGTACCATTTCCACTCGTGCACTGAGGCTTCTGTACTCTCATATGAGCACAGAAAACAGGACTAATTAACATTCAACATATTTATACATATAATTTTCAACATATTTTCTATACAGTATATTCTATTCTGAAATTATAGGCAAAGAAAATATTGATAAAAGCGCCATCTAACGTGACTATGATAAAACAAGATGATTGTGCGGCGAGCGCCATTACATACGTCTAGACCTATATATTACTTCGATGTTAGCGCCATCTAGCGTCACTCGTTTATGTCTTACCACAACGTGAAAAACGTGAATTAATTTGATTCATTTTTACAATGACAAAAACTGTTAATTCCTATAATCTTGTCAATTTTGAGACTTGTATCTATTACCGTTCGAAAGATACAGCCGTTTAAGTAAAGGCCAGACAGACGGACACCTACCGTAGCCTCACGAATAGGCTCCTGCACTCTTAGTACGGGAGCCTAAAACACCTGTGTGACTTTATCAACCTTACAAAATGCAAGTGGAAAGTAGTCGGTTGAAGTATTATTGCAGCAATTTTCGATCAGGCACCTATTTAGACCACCAGCCACGAGATGGGCAGATGATCTCGTACAAGTGGCGGGAAGATGCTGGATTCAAGCCGCTTCCGATCAGTCTTTTAGAAAGTGTATGAGGGAGACCTGACCCATGTCAGCGGGCGGCTCGCCTGTGTTAGTCTGTACGTACCAGGGCGCCATAGGCAGCGCGCGGCGGGAGGCTCGCCCGCGTACAGCGCCTCGGACCAGGTGCCCGCGAGCCGCAGCCGCGCGCCGCTGTGCGCCTCCGTCACCGCGCCTCGCACGCAGTGCCGCGTGTGCGACCACGAGCTCGCCTGCGCAACACACACCACACCGTTACATATCATATGGAATCGAATTGCCGACGTACCGATTATTAGATAAATCGGAACGCTAGCACCAGATATTGATTGGGGTTCGGTGTTACCGTTTATGCCATGCTTGAATAGGCTTATTAAGTCACCAAAAAAGGCAGTGCCACCCAAATCACAACACTGCCTAAATTATCTGCAACGGATGTAAAGACCATAATTATGACGTAAAATGAAGACCGGGTGCCAACCAGTCGGCTGTGGATGGAGCACGCACGACATCTATGATATGAGTCGAACAAGTACCAGCTTCATAAGTTAGTCTATTGAGAAATGTGGCAAGATGCTCATCGACGACGAATATTCGAACAAAACTCTCCGAAGTTTTGTGGAACATGGCAAAGTTAGCAGTTTCTTTATTTAAACGGAAAAAAGACAAACACTTTAATTCCTCTTAATTAAAATGTGGAACTGTGGAATCGTTCAAGCACTCGATAGTGCTTGGAATTGCAAGTAAACCGACTTATTCTAGGTAAGCGCGCTCTATTCTAGGTAAGCGATGATTGTTCTTGTATTGAGGCCGCAACATAACGAGCGTACCTTCACAAAGTTGAGTTTGCAGGAGATGTCTGTGCCGACACACACGATGTGCATGTCCCCGTACTGGTCCACCCAGCGCTGGCCTCCGAACAAGTTGTGCACGCACGTCGTCACCTGGACAACACACACACAATATCACTTTATTTTTCACTCTCACTATATTTATTACCATCTATTATTTAGATTTATTAGGCACACATTCACTAGGCTACGGGTTTGCCAAAGAGGGATGGAATTATAAGAGGAAAACCATGGTAAAATATGTTATTCAGAGTTAGGAATTGAAATAGAAATGGGCAGGAAATATTCAGAGAATACAAATCTAGAGGTGGTCCAAGACCATAACGAACTGGTACCCAATCCACAAATGGCGAAAAAAAGGAATCTGCTTCAGCTTCTTTTGGATTCAGCTATCCCGGTGTCTGTGCATAATCAAATTTTGCAAGTTAAAGAGACACTCCCTGGATTCTTTACGCATGATATTGGGGCGAGATGATATGACGAGGATATGAAGATTGAGCCTAGACACTTGGCACTGGCACTTCCTGATAGAAAATGCTAAAATATTCGACCTTTCGCTCACTTTTTCCGTCACGGTGAGCAATGTACCTTGTTCCAGGTGTAGTGGTCTCCGGTGGTGTTGAGACGCACATGCACGCGCCCCGTCGGCTGGAACTCCATGGACTTGCCCCAGAACTTGGTCTTGATGCGAGCCTCCTGCCAGAAGCACCAGCGCGGGGACTCCGCGTGACACGCTGAGATCGGGGGGTGGTGCGACACCTACGGAGGCACGTACAGTTATACATTTATACAAGGAATCATGTCTGTCCGTCTGTCTGTCCGCGGTTTAGTTCAAAGACTGTTACTACTAAAAAGTTGTAATTTATACACAACAAATTATACATAATACATATTAATCACACTGAGAAAGTTAAATAAAATTAGTCGATTTTTTTAGTTACAAACTGAAGTATCGACAAATTCATAGACAGTTCAAAAATGACACGCATCTTTTGACTTGAATATGCGGATCTGTACCTACAAAATATTGACAGACGTGCGACATCTCTTGTCAGTCTATGGAATCTGTAAAGGGTCCGGCTGAGTGATTGCACGCTTGAAGCGTGTGACGGGCGGCGCTATCAAGGCTGGATTGGTTTTATTGGTTAAAATGACAGGTCGAAAGTTTCGGCTCTGCCACGCGACATCTCCGCAACTAAAATGGTAAAGGCTCCTAGGTACAGATAGGGATATTGCGGGCTCAAGTTCCGTCGGATGTGTGTAATTTTTGAACTGTCTATAAATTTCTTAAATCAAATTTAAAAAACAAATCGCATACCTAAAAAATTCATGTCCACTTCGGAACTGGGGATGTTTTTTTTTCTTGTCCGGAATTTTAAGGGCAACGCTTCAAGCGAAATTTTCGGGCACAATGTGAAGATTTAATATTCAATATTGCTGTGACAAGCCTCGCAAGGTTTTCAGGAATTCCACAGTTCTGGGAGGCATTGTACAGTTATGGACAAGCGTAAAATTTACCATCGACCGAGTGACTTGATCGTCCCACCATTCATTTACAAAAAACTACGTTACAACATCACGTTCATCTAAGCGTACATACATCATTATAAATCCATCATGGATCAAAAATTTATTCTCGAAGTCTCGTGAACTCTCATTCACGGAATGTAACATTATCGGTCCTTCGAGCCGGATGAATGTATAATCGCGTACTGTAATTTCGCTGATCCTTCGAGCCGGATGTATACCTCCTATATATGTATATCTGCCTGCTTGCCTTTCGCTATTGTCTTACAATATTATTAAAACTAGTTTATTTCATGATAAGTGAATTTGTATTCGAAATAAAATAAAATATCTTAAACCGTTTTATGTATTGTTAGGGCCGCTGTATCACCTGTTCGGCGAGGAAGCGGAAGCCGCGGTCGTCCCTGACGCACTCGTAGGTCTCGCCCAGCAGCGGATTGAAGGGCTTGGAGGCAGCGCGGTGCGCGGAGGCAGCGTACGCCGAGACCGCGAACGCCGCGATGAGCGCCGCGCGCTCTACCGCACTGCCGCACGCCGCCGCGCTGTCCAGCAGCTCCGAGTACTCCAGCTCCTCGCACAGACGCTGTAACGAACGCAACCGTCTCATACAGAACATGCTGATCTTTTTGAGCTCTAGAAGTTTACAACAAATGTTTGCGCAATACTCATTTTATCTTTAAAAATTGTTTATCTATACTTTTTTAAACTATCACGGTCATTCCTTAAAGCCTATTATTATTAACAGGATATTTACCGTGGTTCGCGTAATTTTGAGCTCCCGATATTTCGGCACAGTTACATGTACCATGTTCACGGGCGACTGAAGAATGTAGATGGATGATACGGTTAAGAGCAGCCATATCTGTCTACCCTCTTTCTTTGTCTTTTACTGCGAAGAGCGTTATCACTTAAAAATACGCAATTCTTTTCCTTGGACATTATTTTTCCAGTTATTTTGTTTTAAAAATCATAGTATTGAATCGACTTTGATAAAATTTATATGGGACCACCTCTGAAGTATTACCTCCCAAACAAAAACAGAATCATTAAAAACAATTCACAATTGGCGGAGTAATCGCTGAACAAACAAAAAATACAGATAAATTGAGAACCTGCTTCATTTTCGGAAGTCGGTTCAAATATGTTCAATATCGGAATTCTTTCTCTAAAATATGATCAAAATCGGAAAATAAGTGGCATCATAGTGAGCTTCCCCTGATCTTTATCTCAATTCATCCCTCTTCAAAACAACTTTAGCAAGATCTTATCTTACTGACTACTCGTACTGACTTATTGAGTATCTTTTCTACCAAATATAATCCAAATAGGATGTTATATGACGCAACAACAACTTCGCCCCCGTTTGGTGCTTGAATTGCCCTCTCCGTCGACAATTGTTCACGTTCAAAGACTTTACTTGTAAGGAGCTGAGTGTCGTGACTTACTTGCAGCATATTCAGAGGCTCATTGATAGTGACCGGCATGGATATCTGCGAGAGATCCTTGCCGATGTTCTTGTAGAGCAGGTTCCAGAGGGAGGGGCCACCCTGCGCGGGGCGCGGCGCGGGGAGGCGCGTGCGCCGCGTCCAGCAGGAGGAGGGGCGTGTGTTGCCGCCGGACGCGGAACTGTGCCGGAGGGTTCCCTGCTCCGCTGATAGCACTGATAGACACAACTATTTATTACATATTACATTTGTTTGAACTGTCTTATAAACATAAGACAGTTAAAAAATTCACACACTTGGGACTTGAACCCGCATATCTCAATCAATAATATTTGTGAAATTTTTGAACTGTCCATAAATTTGTAGATACTTATATATGGATTAACACTTAAAAATATCGAATATTTATGAGATATTGTTGAAAAGAATAGGTGAAAAACTGTGTTTATGCAATCCGTAAACTATTATCGGAACGGTGTCGGACAACGGTGTCAGAGTCGACACCGTGACATAACAATGGCGTCCGTACCAGCTCAGTGCAGTTTTCCGGCATCATGGCAAAACTAAAATGAAGACGCAATTTTGCGGTGGCATCTCCATGATGCTATGAAACCGCGCACCGGCATGCACAGCGTAGGAAGACCAGCCACGAGATGGACAGAAGATATCATACATACAAGAGGCAGGAAGACGTGGGATACAGGCCTCTTCCAACCGATCTTTTTTGAAATCCATGGGGAGGCCTACGACCAACAGTGGACTGATGATGATGATGAGTGTAATTCCAACTCACTGGCGCCGTCGGAGTTGTCGGAACTAGCCGAGCCTTCCTCGCTGCTGAGGGAGCCTGCCTCCGACGAGGAGTCCCCGTCCAGCTCGATCACTCCAGCCTGCAACGTACACAGGTTAATTATTTTAAAGTTGCTCTTACGAAGGGGTGAGTTCTGGGATGTTTCATATTGCTTAGTACACTACAGTTTTTATGAGATGAGATTTGATTATTGCTATATGTATAATCTATTTCGTTTTTTGTTTTTCCGTCTTTCCGTTTTTTTTATTTATTATTGAAATCTTTCGCGGTTTGAACACATAATCCGGAGAGGTCTAGATTGTGGAATAGTTTATTAATTTTATTTTGTGTAATACGCTTCCTGAGTGGGTCTTTCCCGATATATATGATATGGGTGTCTTTAAATCGCGAGTGAATTGGTTTCTTCTAGGTATGCGCGTTCCGTCGTAGACCGCAACGTCGCTTAACATCAGGCGAGTTGGCGGTCAAGCGCAAACCTATTTCTACATAAAAAAGTCTGTTGATGTGGTGTCATATGCCACTAACCAAACCCCTGTCTAGTAACATATGTCTGCGGACTCAGTTGTGCGGACCGCCGAATCTTGTAACAATGAGAATATCTGTTATTTTTTAAGCAATTTACGACGAATAAACATTATTCGAATAGTACTCAGGATATTTAATTATATTATGTATATATTATTATATTATGTAGTAATATCAATAAGCTGCGATATTGTCAACATATGTAAGAGATAATGTATAACTGCACTGCCGGGTCACCTGTCGGACACACCCACCTCATCTGTAGGTAACACGTCGCCGGGCTGGTTGTCGTCGTCGTCGTGCTCCTCCGCGTCGAAGAATTCCGAGGCGGAGACACAGGACGAGCTGTAGCTCAGCGAGTGTTGAAACTGCCGGGTCACCTGTCGGTCACATCATAATATATTTCTTTCAAGCTAAAAATGAGTGTATTAAAAAATATTGAAAAGAAAATATAACCCATGACTTTATGGATCTAATGACACTTCATTTATAATCGGTGAAATTGACCTCTGAAGGTTATAAAGAGTAAATTTATGTAGTAACAGGTTTGCGCTTGACCACCAACTCGCATCTTACTAATTCCATTTTTACATACATCCCAAAAAGTTAACTGGATAGTCATATAAAGTTACGTGAATAACTTATATATTGACTATGGTCAATAAATAAGTTATTCACGTACGTTCGTTATACCTCGTTCCCTATTTAATGGCCCACATATAATAGCTACGCTTCGGCCCTCATTTTTATGAACCCATAAATAATGACAACGCTTCTTCCCCTATTTTATGGACCCTCATATAATAGCCACGCTTTGGTCCTAATTTTTATGGACCTACATATATTGGCTACATTTCGTTTCCCATTTTTGTAGGCTCATATTGGCTAATCTTCGACTCTTTATTATTCGTTCATAGAGATCCATGTAATAATAAACAAACAATAATATACTCACAGTCTCCGAGTTCGCTACAGACAAGATCTCCGCGACGTCGGATGCGTCGTGTATGCGCGAGAGGCGTGTGCGCAGCTCTGCGGGGAACACTTCAACATGAGCGACGGAATGGAGGGTAGGAACTTAACTTTACGGCACGGAGAGGAAACAACCGGTTTGAACGCTCACTCATAGCATCATCAATCTATAATGGCCCACTGTTGGGATTAGGTAATGACGATAAGATCTAAGTAAGACAAGAAATTAAACTTAGGACGAAAAAGTATTATAAGACTGGATATTCTAGTTTACTATAATTGATTTCCAAATAACCCGCAAAAGAATAAGTTGCAACTGAATTCTTGAATAAATCATGAACAGACTGAACACAATGGAAGTTTTATCTCGCAATTTTCGCACAGTAATTCTAATTTTTTCAAAAATTATTGACGCAAGCTTATCACACAATTGACCAGTTTTTTGTTTATTTACATCAAAGTAAGCCCTAGAATCTTACCAATTTAGAGATTTGTATCTATTACCGTTCAATAGATACTTTGCCTTTGAAGTGTAGGACAGACAGACAGATACCGTAGCATCACGATTAAGCGTCCGCACCCTTCGTACGGAAGCCTAATCGTAGCCTTGAAAAACCTTTGATAAAGTATCAACGGCATGTACGGCAAAAATATCCGAGCTCAATGAGATCTAACTAGAACCCTTACACGATTAAAATAATTTCTATTTTCAAATTCATTCGCAGCGGCAAAAAAGAAATCTCTAGACTTCTCATTAATCTTTAAGTTCGTCAATGTTGGTATATTATGAGTATCGGTCAACCCAGGCACTATATTCGTAAACTTTGTTTAGACTACGTCCAGGTGATGGAAAGTCGTTGTTGAAAACGAACAAGTTGGTACACGTAATGAAGGAGAGAGCGTTGAACCGGGTGCTTCCTTGGCGGCAGAGCGTGACTCTCACCCGAGTTCTGGTGCAGCGCGGAGGTGAGGCTGGTGCGCAGCGTGGCCACGACGCCGCCGCCCGGCGACGCGGCCGCGTCCGCCGCCTCGAGCGACGCGCGCAGCCGTCCGCGCTCGCATACCTGGTACAAACGATTACCTCATAATATGACGATAAAATACTTCTCATTAGGAAATTACATAGAAGAGCCATCATCATCATCTCAGCCACAAGTCCACTGCTGGACAAAGGCCTACCCCATGGATTTCCAAGACCTTGGAAGCGGCTTGCATCTAGCGTCTTCTTGCAACTTGCATGAGGTCGTTTGTTTGCTTTATGGCTGGTGTCCTACGCTGTGCTGGCTCCACCTGCCATCAGTTCTGCGTACCCTGCCCACTGTTACTTAACATGCTAATCCGCTGTGCAAAGTCGGTGAATTTCGTACGTCTCCGGATCTTTTCATTAATGATTCGAATTCGCAGACACTCCGAGCATATCCCTCTCCATAGCTCGTTGCGTGAGTTTGAACTTAATTATAACCTATAAGGTCCATAGTTAGCGAACACGTTTCAATGTCGTATGTCATCGCTGGTAATACACACTGGTCGCAACTTTCGACTTAAAGCTTAGAGACTTAAAGACTTAGAGTTTCACGACCTAATTCCACCCTCCCCATTTCACTACAGGACTAGCAGGAAGTCTGCGAATTACCACCCATTTCTCGTTGAAATGCCAAAAATCCGTACTCAGCGATATCGATCCATATTCCTGTTGCGTACTGCACAAGAATGGAATTCTTTGCCGCCATCTCTGTTTCCTGAGACTTAGAGTCTTGGAATTTTCAAGGCTAGAGTGAATAGATATCTTCTAGATCGACGAACTCCATTCTCGGCCACACCGTCGCTTAACATCAGGCGAGTTGGTGGTCAATCGTAGATCTATAATGTATTAAAAAAACACAGCTACATTGGACGAAAAGGCGCTTTTGAGTTTCTCGAACGGTGCCCAGCCGTGTTTGATTCGACGACCTTTCTTGCAAAGTTCGACCTGCCTAGCGGCACCAGTACTTACCAGATTAGAAACGACCCCCTTCAAGCTAGCAACGAGATCCTTAGCTAGCACCGTAAAGTCCTCCCTGAGTTGGTGGTCAGGCGTCAGGCTAGTTATCGACGCCGGGCCCTGCGCAGTGCTCAGTGTCTCTGCACCCGGCAGCGACTGCGGCCGGGCGGCCGCGCAAGCTGCAATCATGGCTAATATTAATGTTGGTAGCATTGATTATAAATACAGGGTGTTTGGTCAGTGCTGTCCGATAGAGCATAGAATTGGGATATCAAGAGTTTTGTATTTTTTTTAAGTAGAATTCTAGCGATTTTGAACGTCCATGCCATTTTAAATATTTGTAATTTTGAAAAAGTTACAAAAAGCATATGCGCATGCGTGAGCCTGAGTAAGGATACTATCTATTGCTTGCATTCAACGTCCTTACTATATGAAACAGTATGATTTGCTGGTTTTGTTTCCATTGCACCGTTAACATTGTACAGGTAGATATTTGTTTTGGTCTCTTATTATTTCGCAGAGTATTCATATAGAGCGAGATACATTTTGCTTGTGCATTATCTCGTTTCCCATATTGGTATTTCGCGTAGTAAAAATGATCTGTGTCTGCGAGAGTGTTAGTTGATACTAATAAGTATTTTTAACCTCGACCCAAAAGATGGGTAAGTATATAAGTATTATAAGTTTGACGTGTGTATCTGTATATGTGTGTTTGTCAGTGGCATCGTTACTCTCAAGCGGATGTACCGATTTTTATCTAGGGTTTTTGTTTAAAAGAGGATTTCATCGAGAGTGTTCTTAGCTATGTTTATTATTATAAAATTTTTGGAAAATCGTAATATATTTTTTCCGAAATGTCTGTCAACATATAAGTTTTTACAATTTTATATATACTTAACAGAACACCTCAAATATCTATCTCGGGTCGGACATCACTTACCCAAAACACCTTGTACGTGTAATTTGTTTTGAGAGGTTGGCAGTAGTGAGATGCATTTTTTCAGCTTTACGGGCAGCGTGAATAGAACTATAGAGGGTCATAGGACGGTAAATATAAGCTGCGAAGGCGTGTAGGCAGTTTAAATACTTTGATATTTATAAGTGTTTGCGCAAAGAGTATTTTTCTTTTGCCCGCTAAATTTGATGAAGAATGTAGAGATTTATCAAATTCGACTATTCCAGGAAAGAGTACCTAAGGCGAATAAGACTCATAGAAAACATTGATATTTAAGGCACTGTAGTTAGGGAATCCTGTCTCGCTCGCGCATAATGACATAAAATTACTAAATACACTTACGGAAAATCGAGAATGCAAACACTATAAAAGTGTTTGCATTCTCGATTTTCCGTAAGTAAAAAAACTATAAAAGTGTTGAAAATCTCGAGTAAAAATGTTGTTCAGAATGAAAAAATATTCTACATGTAGATATAGTTAGTATTAGCAAGTTGAAGTGGCAGTGGGCAGGGCACATAGCATGTAGAACTGATGGCCAACGGGGCCGAAAAGTACTCCAGTGGCGACCACGCACCGGCAAGCGCAGCGTATGAAAACCAGCCACAAAATGGACAGACAAACTTAAACAAGTGGCAGAATGAAACTGGATGCAAGCCGCTTCCATCAGGTCTTTTTGGAAATCGACGGGAGAGGCCTACGTCCAGCAGTGGGCTTCTTATGGCATAGATGATGATGAGATTTTAAGTCAATTTAGTGATTTTATATTTTAAAAATTTTGCTATGAGCCAGTGAGACAAAACAGTTACTACCTACCGTGCCTTAAGCTGTGTAACTAGGGTCGCAGGGCTCTTTTCTCTATCTCGTCTGCAAGGATGCAAAAAGAAGGCTAAGAGCGGCGCGGCCTTAGTATGTATATATAATAGCTTCTTGGAATCAAAAAACCAGAAAATGTAATCGTAAAAATGATCATTTACTTTCGACAAAATGTAATTTGCGTATCAATTTCGAATAGTCCGTTATATTCTTTAAAAAAAAAAAAAAAATATTATAAGACATTTTCGCACAACACCATCTAGCCCCAAACTAATCAAAGCTTGTAGTATCGGAACCAGATGGCTGATAGAACACATATATACATTTTTGTTGTAAATACATACATATGATACATATACACACCCAGACACAGAAGATACATCCCTCAGCTCAACAGCTCAGCAGAAATCAAGCCCTGAGTGGATCAAACTACCATTGAGCCATGAGGCCTCTGAGGTCGATATTAACAAATATAACATTTTACTAACATGTTCTAGACAAATCACTATCGTTTAAAATACTAAATATTCATGCAAATAAAAAAAACTCTGTAAGTATACAACATGTATAAATGTACGTATTTACGGATAACTTTAGATTATGCAATATGCAGCAATGATTCAACTTCGTCATGCTACATGGTAAATGTGAAATTTACACAAAACTAGACTTTATTTACATTGATATAAACTATCGAAAACATCAAGTTACTATGAAAAATACAAGTATCAATATGAAACAACAGTTGAATGTTGTAGTCTAGAAAAATATACATATACATCTAAAATAATATCTATCTTGCAACATTTAAATTGTAAACCAAACGTACGTTGAATTGAAATATGAACTTATGTTGAAATTAAATATGGTCTTACATTTAATTAAAATTGGACTTACATTGTGAATTGTAATATGGACTCTATTGAAATGAAATATGGACTTCCATTGAATTGATATAATATGTACTTACATTGAGTTGAAATATGGACTTACACTGAGTATCATATTCCCTTAAAAATTCAAATATGTACTGGCATAAAACTTTTGCGTATGGTACAACAATTCCTCCACTGTCACTTGACATTTTTCAAATTGTATCTTAAATCTTCTCAAATACTACAACTAAAGTTTCAATTATTTGTTTAAAATAACAAATATTTTTAATTTCTCAAACACTATCCACGAAGAATTCAAAATTTAATCACAAAGTTTCAATATCACATATTCTAAAATCTAGTTTATCTAAATCCTTTGTTTAGAGCAAAATTTAAAGTCATTGATTTTTCCACTAATTTACATAAAGGACAAAATCATTTTAAGGAAAATTCTAACAAATATTACACACATTTCACCTATACGTAAAGGAATAAGAATCTTATATACACATCTAAAAGGTTTAATATCACTTATTGCGAAAGATCTTTGTGAACAATAGGAAAAAATATTTTCCCAAAAACTGTAATAATTAGACAAATATGAATCTTATATACAAAATAAAAGGTTTAATTTTCGCGTAACCGTAAGACATACTGGGAAGATCTGTTGTGATCAATTTGTATAAAATATTACATGTTATCTAAGATACGGATATGAGATAAGAACTCAAGGTGAGACAGACGTCTGTGGATTTAGTGTTTTCTAAAAATATGTTTGCAAACAATATCCTATAGATATTTTCTGACGTAAGATTTTAAGGATTATTATTGTTTCCCTTGACACTTAACTTAAAGCGACCTGCATTTTATTTTTTGTATTTTTTAGTACTTACCCGAACGGTATATTTTACTTTGTATGACATACTTTTTTTTTGTATTGACATGCTAGGCGTATTGCCCATTTGACATTTTTGTATTGACATTTTAAATGATATTGTATTTATATAATTAATATTTTGTAATTGTAATTGTGAGATAATTGTAATTTGGCCTTTTTTCGATTTTATCTCAATAAACGAATTTGAATTTGATATGGACACTAGCAATACACCGCGGTTCTGTCCATATCGAGATATTTTTCATAGTGTAATCCTTATACCTAATATTATAAAAGCGAAAGTAACTCTATCTGTCTCTCTGTTTGTTTGATACCTTTTGTCTGATAAACGGCTGAACCAATCATTATGAAATTTGGCACAGAGATTAGAAGTCTAGGTGCTTGCTGAGCTTGCCCTTCTCGGCTGTCACTAGATTCTCATCATGTGGGATGGTGATGTCGACGAGCAATGCCCGGCGCTGAGACCGATCGATCACGATATCAGGCTTATTGGCAACAATAGTTCTCTATCCGTAATGATAGAACGGTCCCAGTAGAGCAAAGCACGGCTATTTTTAGAGAACCGGCGTTGGTGCGTACTGATAGTACGGCACCTCGGACTCGACAAGGCCGTATTGAAGGGTAAGTAGCTAGTGGATGATCCTAGCTAATTGGTTATGCCTGTGCAATACTGGCGAGTATTCGGTATTGTTATTATTATAATAGAAGTCCCTTTCTTACTAAAAATATATGTCATGTTACCTAGACTTAGTTTAATATATGTCATGTTACCTAGACTTAGTTTAATAGATTCTAGATGTCTGGCTTTTTGAAACTATCATGGTTATCTGATTTTTCATCCGTGAGCAAGGCGCATGAAACTGTGCTGAAATATCGGACACTCAAGATAAATACAAACAACGGTTAATATACCGTTAATAATGATTAAAATGTGCCTTGACTTTTGTTACTTCAGCAATAACTGATATAGTTCAGTTACTTGGTCAGAAACTTATAGGTAATTTTTTTTCTACACTGTTAAGTGTAGAAAAAAAATGTACCTATGCTGCTCTGCACATTCCTCTATATCTAAGCACGTACAAACTTAACATAGAAAATGAATTAGACTTTAAACATTAAAACTTAAAGTTTAATTTTCAACTTTTATCAATAATAAATCTATAATGCACCCAATTTTACATAATGAATAGTCATCTATAGTGAGTTGAATTGAAACGAAATCTCAAATCGATGCAGCGACTAAACTCTATCGAATACATGCATTCGTGAATGTTCTTCAATTCTGCTAGCGTCAGCAAAGCTTGGACACCTCAAATGATAAACGCCATCTGTCCACCAAACAAACTTTAACGGATTTATCGCGTACATTTTACATAGTTTTATCACCTGAAATTTCGAAAACTTTGCAACATCCGAGGTCACAGGTGACACTAGATGACAGTTGTATTTTATATTATGAAAATATTAACTACTTCCGCCTTATTACTATTCCGTCGCCAGTATCAATGGTATCTGAATAAATATATTTTTTCTCCTATCTGAATAAACAAAATCATGTCTCACTTTTCTAGTCAGACATGATTACTCACTTTTATATCCCCACTAAGTGATTTATATTTAAAAATGTTAAGATGTGGAATAGAGATAGCTGCGCGCTTTGAGCCCAACCTTAAGTCTAGTTTGCCACGGCAAATGGTGACAGTTTTTAAAGCGTAAAGCGTGTATTTGTGTTGTTATGTAACTTTATTTTATACACAACACACACATTAGATTTCAATTTGAAAGATTTTCAGCCAAATTGGGGTAGTAATTGCATATTAAGATATGGTCACACAGACTTTGATCCAGGAGACCGTAGAAATCTCTATGTGAAAAATTGTAGTGGAAACACAACTGTTTCGTTTTATTTGATGGACAGACAGTCTAAAGGCCCGGTTACACGGCCCGAGCGATATAACAAACCAGACATAATTAAATGCTATGATTTTACAAGAGGCCATATTATGACCGGGCCTTTTAAAAAAAAACAATGTGACTGTGAGAATTAGGACAGAATTAGGGGGTCTTAAAACAATAAAATAAAAAAAAAACTCTTACGAACTAAGGTTGAGGCCAGATATGTCGAAAGAAACGCTGGAAGGGAAAACGAGAAAGATATAATTAGAAAATAAGTCATTTCCAAAAAGTCGAGCTCATTGGGCGTTTTTCTTTTACTAAGATAATATTTCAGTGTCAAATAAATACCTTTTTTTTATTTTCAATCATTAAAATATCAAATTGAATATAATAAGTACGGTTACTTAGATTTTTTTTTAAAAGAAGTGCGTAACTGCAATGTATTTGTTTAGGCGCATTCATAGCATGGATATATGCTTTTAGTTTGACTGAAAATGACAACGGTATTATAGTATTAATTAGCCTTTCTGTCTTTTAATCAACAGTATTCAACATAGGTATGTCGATTTTAAACGTCATTTGACATGGACATTTTCATTGCCTATGCGAAAATCAATTGAAATAATTAAAATTGCGCCCTCTTCAAATTCTGTCAAATATCTTTAAAACCGACATCAATAAGCCATGATTTCGGCATGCCTGCAACGCGTGCAAGTGACACTGACATAAATGCTCGCGGCGCCATCTTGTTTTCGAAACGTCAAATGAGACAGCCATGCGGCGCCTGCGCACGAAACTTACCAATCTCGTAGAATCCTTCAGCAAAGACATACGTTACGTAAAACAATATTTATTTCATAGAGCAAAATAAACAGGACTTCAAAACATAAAAATATGACATGATTCCATATGTACATTTCACGAAAATCTTGTTTCAATTCAGGAGCATGGGATTGATTTGAGTTTGTTTCTCGGCGTTTCCTAGAAAGAACAACGGTAACACAACATTTACTTTATAAAATGATTCTTAACGAGGTTCCTGGACCTGTCAAAAGAAGAGATACAAAGGGGCCGACACCAAAATAATTCCAATTTGACGCAAAATAATATTTTGGTATGAAATAATTGCAATATTATTTAGCTAATATTATTTTAAATTTGATAATAGAGCCGAGAATGACATTGACAGTTACATGTTACCCTTTTTCCTACAAAGGTGAAGAAAATAATGATACATCACTATTTTCTTCATCAAGGACTTCATATCTCGGCATTGTCAATATCCTAATCATTATATAACTGCAATTATCTTATAATAAGCTATTTACAATAGTGCGTATTTTTTTCTTAGTTAAATTTCGCTTCTCGTTGGGGAAAAATACGCCAACCGCGCGAGTAAAATTTCCAAAAACGTGGGGAAAAAGAAGACTTCTCCTGTTGACGTTGACAGGAGACTCGTCAGAAATCGAATTATAAATTGTGGGCGTGATATTGGTTGAACTAGCAACAACAGTAACAATTTTTTTTTGCTTAACTTTAGATATAAACTAACTCTATATTTAAAAATATATGTCTGTAATTTTATCAATTTTACTATTTTTAAAAATCCAAAGAGAAAATGATAGGTGATCTAAAACCCGCTACGAAATTAACTTTGTAACAATGGATTTTAAACCTTATTTCATCAAGCACACAGTATAGATCAGCATAAGCATCTGCCACGTCACGACTATACACACATTAGGCTCCAACACTATGACAGTAGTGTCAGATAATATGTTGCAATGTACTCTCTTTTTGAAGACATTCGAAAATCAACTTTGAATTTAGAAGAATGTGTGACAAAACTGGGTTGCCGTGTAAAGGTACCTAGCTACCAAAATAATAAGAAATAAATCGACTAGACAAAAATACAATTCCACAAGAGCAATTTTTAACAGTGTAAAAATGAAACTCGTACTTTGTCTGATTTATTTTTAAGTATTTTGACTGAAAGTTTTCCTAAAAATATAAAACAAATAAAATTAAGATACAGCAGGAGCAGTTTAGAAGAGAGTACATTGCAACAGGTGGTCTGCCAGCCCACATCGATGTTGAGTAGTTACCTATGGGCAGCGAGGCGGCCGAGTTGGGCACGGAGGTCGCGCCGCCGCCCGGGGACGGCGGCGCGGTCAGCGCCGACAGGCTCGTCAGCGTCTGGAAACGGACATTACAACTCTATTCAGCCACCAGCCGATAAGGTGGAATAGGGTATATGCATGAATATTATTTTCATAGGAATAATAGTTTTAATTCATAACATACTAAAATGTAATACATAATATAAAAAAAAACATCCGGTAAACTTCCTAGATAGATATATACATTTTAAATTTTAGAGGAGGGATGCTCCGTCCCTCTCTCGCGAAACAACTGTATGTATTGAATTTGTACGGCGAACATGAACCATGACGTTATCGTTCGCTATCGTGTGCTCTCTGTCTAACATGAAATTAAAATGCTTGTATTTTTCTTATTTTTAAAGGTATTTTAATCATTATCCACAGCTTTTACCATGGGACTAATCCTGAAAACGACGTAGACGTACGAAATTCACCGATATAGCACAGCGGATTAGGAAATTGAAGTGGCAGTGGGCAGGGCACATAGCACGTAGAACTGATGGCCGATGGGGCTGAAAAGTTCTCGAGTGGAGACCACGTACCGGCGCACGCAGCGTAGCAAGACCAGCCACGAGATGGACAGATGACCACAAGTGGCGGGTAGACGCTGGATGCAGGCGCTTCCAACCGTTCTTTTTGTAAATCTATGTGGGAGGTCTATGTCCAGCAGAGTTGTAATGGGCTAGATGATGATGATGATGATGATTACCGTATGTGATGTGGAGAGGTCGATGTGCGGAGGCGCGAGCTCCACGGAGGCGCACTTGTTGTTCGACTTCTTCTTGCGGAGCCCAAACTTGCGTCGGTCTTTCTTCACATTAGGAGAAGCACCTTCCAGTGACACCTGTAACACATTACATCATACTCTGTAAATATCTCAGATAATTTAATTCTTTTTAGGATTCCGTACTAAGAGTGTGCGAGGCTACGGTGTCTGTCTGTCCTTTTTTTTATTCGACGATAGGCTTGCGCTTGACCTTCAACTCACCTGGAGTTAAGCGACAGTCACGGTCTACGATGGAGCGCGCTTGCCTAGAAGAAACCTATTTACTCGCGATTTGAAGACACTCAGATTATATCTATTCGGAAAGACCCATTCAGGAAGCGCATTCCACAGTTTGGCGGTACGCACAATGAGAGTGGAGCCAAAGCGTCCTACACTTAAACGGCTGTATCTTTCGAACGCTGATAGATCCAAGTCTCAGAATTGGCAAGATAATAGGGTTCACTTTGATGTACGACAAATAATAATTAAAATAACCCAACAGAATATAAGATTTTTTTTCATTTTAAAAATAATAAATAAATAATAATAATAAATTTGGGGAAATTTCACACAACACCATCTAGCGCAAACTAAGTAAAGCTTGTATTATAGAACTAGATGGGTAATAGAATACTTTTACTTATACTTTTTTTTGTAAATATATACATATGATACATACAAACACCCAGACACAGAAAAGACATCCATGCTTATCACACAAATGTTTGCCCTGGGTGGGGATCGAACCCACGGCCTACAGCTTAGCAGGTAGACATACTACCAACTGAGTCACAAGGCCAGTCCAAATGGAACAAATTAACTCACGATGTCGTAAGGCATAAACGAGTGACGCTAGATGGCACTTACATTTATATCATTTATAGAAAAATATGTGAAATTACAAATATCCATAGATTTGTAGCACATTTTGCTAATTAGTTCAGTTTTCTGTGTTCATATATTGCGTGGGAGTACAGAAGCCTTGGTACGGAAGTGAAAGCCTATGACACTCAGGGAGTGAATACAAATCTAAAAACACCTCGCACATTAAAATCGGTCAAGCCGTTTAAGCTGTAGGCGATCATATAGAAACATACACACATGCCAGCATAGATACATAGAAACTTAGCCCTCCTTCTTACGCAGTCGTAAAATGACTGTTGTTCAGTTGGGTGCCTTCATCATAATACGACGTATAGGTGAGGCTGGTTGTGGTGACTCACGTCGGTGTCGTGGTGCTGATGCTGCAGCTCCAGCGCGTCCAGCAGCCGCTGCAGCTGCTGCACGGAGAGCTGCGCCTGGCCCAGCTCGCGAGCGGCCACCTCGAGCGGCCCGCCCGACTCTGCACAACACAATACTTGTTAATAATAATTATAGTTTTAAAAAAAACTGAAAGAACTGACTTCAAAATACGCAATTCGAATTAAATTTTTCCAGTTATTTTGTTATAAAAACCAAAGTACTGAACAGATTTTGATAAAATTTATACGGGACCAGCTCTGAGGTCTGACTTACCGAACAAAAAAGAATCATTTAAAACAATTCACAATTGGCGGAGTAATCGGTGAACAAATATACAAATAAAAAACATACACTCGAATTGAGAACCTCCTTCTTTTTGGAAGTCGGTTAAAAGAAACTGTACAAAAAACGGTAAAAAAAATTGTTAACAAATTGTATTATACTAATTAATGTTAATTTGACATGTACTTAAACAGGATTACTAATCTATCAAGACACGGGTGATTAAATTCACCCAGTTTGATGATTAGTGCCGTAACTTTGCGATGTACTTATTATTTGTAAATGAAATAAATAATTGATTTGATTGATTTTCACATTGGCAGCTGAAAACTGGCTAAGGCGACTAATTTACCCACAATTTCACGCGGATAAAGTACAATCCCAACGTCGCATACTTTTTCTATACAGTATTCAAAGTTTATACTTAGTTATAATGTTCAGAGTCTCATAGCATAACACTATCCGTTCTAAATAGCATCATGCAAAGGCATGCTCGCTAAATATCTCAAGACATTTAGCAAAACAAGCCACACACATTAAGAAAAAAAATCAAAGACATAAAAAGCCAGCGAGAGAAGTTGATCTCAACCTTTGCTTCCTAATAAAAAGCCTTATTATAAAAGATTTAAGATTTTTTTGCGTACAGTAATGGCGGGTATCCTGGATACGGCACCAAATTCCACCATGTGCCGTAACTGCAAGCTAATTAACTCCATAGGAAATAAAAACATTACTGGAAGAAAATAAGATCTGAACGATAGCTCTATTACACATAAGTAAATATTTATTTTTACTCGCACGCGAGAGAACTTCGCTCGCTGTACAATATGAAAAGTTATAATATGCTTATGAGTCTTACCTACAATCCATCCAGCAAACCGTCCACCCGGCGTGCCCGACACGAAGCCTGCCTGCGGGCCGCGGATAGTCGGCGTGGTCGGGCTTAACAGCCCTACGGACATACGGACTGTGAGGGTAGGGGACGCTACCAAACTGCATTAGAGACTACATTGAATTATCGTTTTTTTTCTTCTGCGATAAGTGTATTTATTGAATTTTCGTAATGTATAACAGTATCACTGTTCCGAAAAAGTCAGCGCTAGTTAGTTTGTGATCTATATAAACAGAACAAACATCCGTGCTCATCACACAAACGTTTGCCCTGATTAGGCATCGAACCCACGACCTACAGCTTAAAAGGTAGGCATTCTACCAACAGAGTTGCGAGGCCAGTCAAATAGAATATGACCATGTAAAGGGCTCTTTAGTCTTGCAAATTAATATAAACTAAAGTTTGTAAATAGTTGTGTTTGTGTACATATATTATATGTAAACTGTCCCGAGCGATAACTGTAGAATTATAAAAGTGTTTAGATAAATCGAACTATAATTCATATATTTAAATTTCGTTAATATAACATTACAAAGTCGATGATATTATTCATACTACACTAACGTAATATTCAAAATACACACACATGTTTACATGTTTACTGTTGTCTATTTCAATGTAGTCTCTATAACACTCAAGTTGGGTGTTTGCAAACTGGGAAATGTGCGAATGGGTTACCAAACATGAACATTAGATGGGAAATAGCAGCAAACGAAACTAAAACAATCGGGTGTGGTGTGGCTATAACGAGGGCACGGTCGTTGGCACGTGAAATGGCAACGTAACTTAGTCCGCCATGAGGTCCCGATAAAAATTAAAGGTCATAATTATGCTGATATGACCTTGAGCTTTTATCGGGCTGACTTATAAGTTAAATAAATTACTCTACACTTACGTCTAATACAATGGAATAATCATTTGGGATTTTATTAAGGCAATAAGGCAAAACTTATATTTTCGTTAACTGGATTCGTTTTTGATTTGGAATCTTTCTAGCATTCGTTTATATTCAGAATGACAGAGGAAGATGATGAACTCGAATCAAATGATTTTAAAGACGTTTCTAAGAAGCTCTGGGCCTTTCCGAAAAACGTTACTTAACTTTAATCAACGTCTTAAATTCTCTGTTTTCTTTCCGCAAGTGTCATTACGTGTCAGCGAGAAGTTGACAAAATATGTTAAGAATCGTTTAAAGTTAAGTAACGTTTTTCGGTAAGGCCATCTATGTTTAAAATCAGATCACATAGTATTCGCGCCATCCCGATCCGTCCTGCTGACTAGCGCCACAAAGATGAGAGAGATTTTTGCCAGGGGGAAATTCGCCACGATTGTTGATGTAAATATCGTTTGCTACTATTTATTTACAGAGGTTTAAGAAATATACAATGAAAGGTATTATATGTATTCGAGCTCATTCAACTAAAAAACTAAATAGGTAACTAGGTCCTACCATAGATACTAGAGTAGAGGGGCTAATATACAAACACATTCAATCTAAAAATTATAGGTAAATATAAAGAAGAAAATAAATAGCTAATACAAACTTCATAATTTTATATTCATACAAGAATTTAAAGTACTTACATACAAAATGCATAACAGAGGCAAAATGTTTACAGGAAAGGTTGAATTTCGACCCATCCAAACTTTAAAGTTTAAAGTTTTTTAGGTTTCTCATAACTAAGGATATGTCGTTGCAAGTAAAATTAAATAAAAGGTGATAAAACGACATATTTATGGAAAATTTGTAAACAATTGTATGTTTGTTTGTGTAGTATTTAGAACAAAAAAAATACCCGCCTGCAGAAAACGATTTTTGCAGTCTAAATTACGATACCGTTACGCTTGATACGCTGTTGAGTGTACGTTTTTTGTAAGAAAGTATGCAAAAAGTCGCTTTAAAAGGTTATAAATGGAATTATTTCAAATAAGTCTGGTAAAATCACTTATTTTTTACGAAAACGTTCGTTGCGATGTTACGAAAAAGCGTATTTTATATTTTTGCGAGTTGTTTTATAATTGTTATTACAAAAAATATAGCTTATGACACTCAGGGAATGAAAACGAATGTAAAGACACCTTACACATCAAAATCGGCCAAGCCAATTAGGCTGTAGGGGTCCATATAGAAACATACATACAAACCCATATACTCGTATATACCTACATACACTCGAAAAACATAACCCTCCTTACGCAGTCGGGTACAAAACCTCAACATTCTCAGTTTAAAAGGGTCAAAGTTGAAGGAATATAAGTATTTTGCCATCTCGCAACTATCTACCAAATAACACAAACTGACTATATCTAACCCGAACAGACTGAGGGATAGCTAGAACATCTATACAAAGTCCTGACTTCATCACTGAACTTAACGTCCAAAGTAGAACAGGTCATCGAACTGGATGCGCCCGTACATTTAGTGCTTTTAAACAGCTGATATATATAGGTATCCTTCCGTTTTCTATCCTTCTTATCACATAGAAAACGTATCAACTGCCTGTCTGTCTGCGACTGAGTTGAGACTCTAACAGCGGGCGGTAAGAACGACATTTCTTTAATCAGCTCCTGTTTCACCCTTTTAAAATTCTTCTTTTTCACTTGCTTCTCGAAACTGTATGGCCTCGTAGATTTTAGCGGAGGATGACGTACATCTTTATGGACGTACTTCATTATTGTATTCACAGCGGCGTCTACTGTTTTCGGTTTAACCCAATCCGTGTTCGAGGTAGATTGCTCTGCCATGCATATATCCAAAGTGTTGATTTCAGTAACTGCTGTGTTACGTCTTGAACTTTTTGATTCTGATGAAGAATGGATGCCGTGAGACGATGATGAATATGTTTTGTCAGATACGTTATCAGTTTGAACTAGAGCGTTGGCTAACATAGGCGTATGAGTGTATGTACACGCAGAAGTTTCTCCAATTTTATTGATATTAGTGTTTGTTGAAGCATGTTTAGTTTCTTGCGCTTTGTAAGTTTCAGTTTCTTTGTCAGGACCACATTGAGTCCCTTTGTCGTCGCCATCTTTAGAACAAATGTCCTCACTGTATATTTTGCCTAGAAGACTTAAACCTTGCGAGTTATTGGTGTTCTTTATGTTCTTTTCATGCTTTTTCTTTAATTTTACATATAACGTATTGACATCCTTGTTCATCGATGGTACGCTTTTTGATATGTACGAAAGATTTTCTAAAAGAAGTAAGATAAACTTTTCGTCTATTATTTTAGGTGTCGGTCTATCAATCATAAATAGATCTTCAGTTTTATTCATGTTATTCAATTTCTCCGGACATTGGTCGGCAAATCTTGTGGAACCTACATTCTCACACTGTTTTAAGCTCTTTTTGGACTGAAATTTAGCTGCAAGGATTCCTTTCTTTATTGACATAAGATAGGAAGATTGTACGTCTTCGTTATCTCTTCTGTCTACAAATGTGTCCTTAGTGAAACAAGTTTGAGTGGTATTTGGCGCATCAGATGAATTGCAACTATTATCACGAAGACCTTGGGCTTTAGATGTCCCATCACTCACGTTACTGATGTAAAGTTTAGGATCAATTTTATTCATTCTAGCTTCAAAATTACATGTTACTTTATTAGTGTCCAGTTTTTGACTTAAGTTATTTGACGACGTATCCAGTCCATTTCTGAATGGTAACCAGTTATTCCATTTATCAATACTAGCGATTGCAATTGGTTTAATATCATCAGAAAATTTCATGTTGAGATGTGATGGACTTTGTTCGCCGTGATTTAGAGGTTTTTCTTTTAGCTTAATAGTTATTGACATTATACCTTTAATAGATGGGTCGTTAAACATCGATATGTGTTCTAGATTGTACTTCGAAAGATCTACAACTAAAGAATTCTGATCGCAATTTTCATATATGAGGTCGTATTTTGATTTGATAACGGGCCTTCCCAATTCATCTCTAATAGTCTTTTGAACGTTATCTTTAACTGATATATGATCTTCTTTTGGTTTGTTTTGAAGTAATGTGTTATCTTCCATGTTTTTTACTTTGGAGAATATTGTTGTTACTTTATCCAAAATATCCTTCAGATAAACTTGTCCAGGATCTATTTGCTTTCCTGTATCGGTTACGGGGATTAGTTTTGGTGTGTCATCTTTAAGTTCGTTTACCAAAACATTTAATGCAGTTACACTTTTTGATACTTTTTTGATAATTGATTCACCTACTACTTCGCAATCACGTATTTCTTTTAAATGCTCATGTCCACTCGACTCCGAAGTGGAGGTACTTTTACTACTGTCCTGCCTAAGGACATCTAAGTAAACTTCTAAGAATTCTTTCGCGATATCTGGCGGAATAGCAGTTTCACTTAGCAGATGATTGATTGTTTCTTGTATTTCTGGTATCTCAGCCGATGAACCTGAATTTCCTAGGACATTTTTATCACCAGATTCGTGTTCTTGAATGATATTTTTAGGACACACACCTATATGATCAATTAATTGCTTAGTTATTGCAATATCTTTTTCTTTATTGACATTGTGGGTTCCCATTTCACACATATATACCGTGTTTTTCAACAATCTTTCTAGCTCTTGAACACGCCTTTCTTTTTCAAAGCTCGCTGTATCTCGTTGAGGACTATGACGTTTTAATATAGGACTAAGCGACTTATTCTCACATTTAGTTTCTTCAACTTTTTGCTTAAGTACAACTGCAGGAGTATTGTTATTAGTGATAGTATTGGCATTGTGATATTTATGCGGTACTTTAATATCGTTTATTCCGACACATTGTACCTCTTTTGATTTAATTTTTATTGAAAAACTTGATAAGTTGACATCTTTAGTGAAATTCACTTTGGATTGACCTGTTGATTTCTCATTCGTCATCGCCTGCTTGAATTGAGAAACAGACGTATTTTTCAACCAGTATTCTAAAAGGTTTTTGAACAGTGCTTTGACAGGATGCATTTCATGGTCAATTTTAACATTATAAAGGTCTTGAATAACTTGTTCGATGTAGAATTTGACGTCTTGCTTGCTATCACTGCTGCATTTATGAAATATATTCATCAAGAGTTTTTCAGCGATCTTGTCATTATCAGTTGACACCATATGCTTTTGTGAACCTTTGTGTTCTTTTACAACCATTACTTGCACTTCATTATTTTCTCTGAGCACTGCATCTACGTTACAAGCTACCGCCCTACGACTTATTTCATCCACACGCGTGGATTCTTCTTTAGTTCTCGATTTTTCAATAAAATAATCATCCGCCAGCACTTTGTATTTGCCGAGAAGCATGCATTTGCTCGTCAAAGCTCGCAATGGCGGTTCATCAGATGCATTTTTGTATTTCACCAGGTTTGTGCATTTTTTGCTTTTCTTCATTACAGCGTTATGATCAGACTTAAACTTTTTACGCGTGAAAAAGAAACACGCGGTCGCCTCCGGTTTGTGATTGCTGTGGACGAACGGAGACAGCTTTTGACCTGCCACTTGAATTGTGTAGTTATTTTCTTTGGATTTGATTGTGTCTTTTGTCAGATTAATATTTCTATCTACGATGTTACTATCCCTGCGAGAACGTTTCGGCTTATCGATAGGCGTATTAGGACGTTTACTAATATTATTCAAATTTAAGTCCAAATCTGCGCAAGTCATTTGCTTTTCGGCATCAGAGCTTTTCATAGATATATTAGGAGTGTTTTCTTCATTCTCTATGATGACTGTGTCGTGTCTATTTTCGACGCATTTCATTGAACACATGCTGATATTATTATTAATATGATATAAAGAGTCGTTCAGTTTCAAATCAAACATATTTTCGTCTAAGCTTAGTGACAGAGGTTGTTCTACGTTTTGGAAGTTGAGATGAACAAAACTGTTTACAGATTCTGGATCTTGTTGCCACTTCAATATGTCACTGTAATCCTTATTACTGTATACGGATGGTTCGATTTGGAGTGGCAATGGAAGGATTGGCGAAGTGGGGTCGGGATATATGTTCTTAGGAGAGTTGATCATGGAATTATTCGACGAAAGTGACACATCTACAGGACAAGAAAAATGGAATTTAATGAATGTAAGGCTAGCCGTACCTGACGCTATACATATTGAGAAAAAAATTTAACAAACGCACTCTCAAACACTCATGATTTTTTTTAATATTTGACCAAACCAAAAAAGTTTCTTTAAAGAACTGTGAGATGACACGAGCATATCGCCCGCTCGATGTTATATATGCATCACAACATCTCAATTCCATCCAAATATTCGGTTTTCAACAGTCCAAATCCTTGAGTGGTAATGCACTGTACTCGTCACTCGGAGATATTAAATGTTAAGCCTAAATTGGTCAAATATATTTCACTAGCTCTACCATACACGTAACACGCATGCGTCGAACCAAAACCTAGGTGTCCTACGTCAAACTTTCTACTCTAACATCACTCTAGCTCACACAAGTTGAAAACAACTTTTTAAAACAAACTTAAAAATGTTGAGGATTGGAGTCGATAATATTCAGATCCATTGTCCAACTGTAAGGTTATACAGATAGTGTACTAAGCCGTAAGGAGATAATTATCTAGCATCATAAATGGTTTTCGATTCTGTTTTCTGAATTAAATGTAAATTAATATTTCAACAAATATTAATTAACATTTCATATTTTAATAAATATTAATTAACATTTTAATAAATATTAAATTCACATTTAATATTGACCATTCATAATTGTTTATATCCTGCAATTTCAAATCCAACTTCAATTATAATAGTAATCTACTAAATTATTTTTTCATTTCTATTTGATATCTCTATGAAATAAAACTGAAAATAAACTGACTAACGCACTAAAAAATTTATTTGTAATAAAAAATTATCTGAATTTACAATTATATACTCGGTTATCGGTTCAATACAAATTCACACAGTTCTTACAGTTCATTATAAAGTTTGAACAATGGCTGAATAGAGTTACCGTTCCAAGCCTCTCCGAAAATAAAAAAAAAGCTTACGTGATGAGTTGTCTGTGGCGGGCAGGTCCTCTAGAGGAGGGTGGACCTTCGGCGCGGACTCTCGAGCACCGAACGTCAGCAAGTGTTGGCGGTATAACCTGGAATAATAATCACAAGGTCTAAAATTTACCACTAACCTCCCTGATATTAAGTGACGGTGTGGCCGAGGATGGAGTTCGATTTAAAATATATCTATTCACTCTAGCCTTGAAAATTCCAAGATTGTAATTCTCAAGAAACAGAGGGGATCGACGCAAAAGATGGCGGATAAGAATTCCATTCCTTTCAATCAATAACAATTAAACAATATTTTATGCAGTCCTTTGAACGTATTGCGTCATAATGGTTGTGACAGGTGACAGCTATATGTACCTGTGTGCTTTGAGCACGTTAAGCCATGTACGGAACAGGTCCGGCGTCTTGGCGCGCAGGTGGTATATGAACTCGTCCGCGTCGATGTCGATGCGGCGGCGGCGCGCCTTCGCAGAGATCACCGACAGGCCCACGTCCACGGAGCCGTGCAGCCGGCCGCGGGCAACGTCTGCCGGTGAGCGCGCGTACACAAGGATACCGCCGTCCACCACGAAGAAACGCTGCGGGGGGAACGAGACGACACTGTTAGCGTAGTTTTATCCACGAACACACAACATCCGAAGAAACGATGCGGAGGGAGCGAGAAGACACTATTAGTGTAAGTGCTATCCACGTAACACAACAACATCCCCACGCAATGTTTTTTACATTGCTAGGGGACAATACCATTATCATAAGTGATGTCCCCTATTCTTCCTAATGGAACAGGTAAATAAAAAAAAAAGACCTTATCTTTAAGGTGAGGCCAAACTTGGAGTGCAACTTTTTGAGTTGTGAGTCGCGTAAAATCAGTTGCGTAATTTCGGTTCGACCGAAATTCTGGTGGCTCCAGACGGACGCAATGTTTTCAGTTGCTGTTCAACGGTTGTAGGGGTGTTTGTGTCGTGTGTACAATGAATCAATTACATTACAAATATTGTAGATTTACAGATAAATATTCAGAAGGTCATAATGTCATAATGTCAGAAAAAGAAACAAGTCGATTTGCTTGTATAGTGAAAGTCAGACACTATACAAGCAAACCAATCAGACAGTCCCCTCCCTCAAGTCGATCGCAATTCGGTTGTTATAATGCGCATAACCCGGCGTACAATCCATTTTGCGTCACCGTGTAGCTCAAACTAGACTTTTGTGTGAAACCGAACGCAGCGTAAATTTTACGACATATTTTACGCGACTTACAACTGAAAACATTGCACTCGTGTGGCTTTAGCATTAGTCATGTGAAAACATATTTAACGGTCCCTAGACCCTAGGGCCGTCTAGGGCCTTAAAGGGATTACTTATAGGGAAAGGGCCCTAGAGGGTTAAACGGTGTATAAAATATTGGCTTGCAATGATGAAGATTCAACCTATCTTTTATATCATAATCATCTCAGTCACAATAAGTCCACTGCTGGACATAAGCGTCCTCTATGAGTTTCCAATAAGACCGGTTAGAAGCAGCCTGCATTTTGTAAAGTAATGAACAGAAATGTGAGGTACCTTGTGCCAACCCTTGAGGGGCCATTTTCTCTTCTTGTGAAGGTAACCGTTGAAGACATCGGGCCTCTTCTCGAACCGCTGGCCGTCTTTGAGTCCCTCCAGCACCTCCCATTCGCTCCCGCGGCGGCGGCTGGAAGAGTGACAGAGACGGAATGAGTATCATGTTAGAATAGTGCAGTTTATATTGAAAACTTATCGTATCTGAAGTGCTGACTTGCGTATGAGATTTTTTACATAGTTATATTAGCCTACATCTTCATATTTCTCATGTATCATATCTTCACGTTTCAACAATGGGAAAGCCTATTGTTGTAAAGCTAAGATGATGTGGCCTCAGCAAAGGCCTCTCTTCCCTCTCCTAATCCTAGTTGAAAGTGTCGAGCTCATCTTTCCACCTCTTTCTAGGCCATTATGCCATAGTGGCCATTTAACGTGTCCCAGTCATTGTTGGATTTTGGCCATAACTCTTCTGGCATGCGGCAGACGTATAGTAATAGATATTTAGGTATATTCAACACTGGCGAATACGTTAAACGCGTGGGTCTAATAAAAGAACAGTATACCTGCGCGTGTTGTGCGCGCGCGGCGTAGCGAGCGGCGTGGGTCTCGGCGCGCGCTCCCCGCTGTCCGCGGACAGGGAGGCGGTCTCTCCCGAGCAGTCCGAGTCGGAGGGAGCGCGTCGCAGCGCCGCCGCGCGGCCGGCCGCTCCGCGACGCCGATCTCCTGTACCAACAAACACACATTGGATACACACGCTGCTAGAACTCGCCTTTAGGAGCTACCTCGACTGTAAGGTTAAACAAGCTAGGAAAGAACTCAGCATCCTCGATATTATTTTTTTTAGATTTGTACTGGAAGGGGGAAGGTGAGTGGTTTGATAACAAATGGTCGGTGATAACGGTAGTTAAAAGGTTCTCTGTCATCTGGAAACTTTAACAGGGGTTCGTAGAGCCTACCTCGACTGTAAGGTTAAACAAGCTAGGAAAGAACTCAGCATCCTCGATATTTTTTTTTTTAGATTTTTACTGGAAGGGGGAAGGTGAGTGGTTTGATAACAAATGGTCGGTGATAACGGTAGTTAAAGGGTTCTCTGTCATCTGGAAACTTTAACAGAGGTTCGTAGAGCCAAAAGTTTGAGAAACCCTGGAATAAGTATCAAAATGAAGGAAATTAAAAAGAGATTTATGGGGCATATATTGAAATTTAATTAGGAATAATTATTTATTTATTTATTTATAATTAACTAAAACGGTATTTACCACTAACATTAGCTAATAAAAATATAGGTAAGTACAAAAATCAAGTATAATATGGCAATCAATGCATGGTTGTATGTATCTATAGTTTTTAATAGCGTAAAAGTCGCTCTTATGCAGTAGGATAATTTGTTTTTTAACAAAAAACACATTGATACTTTTTGTAATATATGCTCTTCATACATATCTATGCATAATACATATTATTACCCGTACAGTGATAATAATTTTTAAGAGTAGAAAACTATTTCCTCTTATTGTACAGGAAAACGAGCGCCCGACGCTACTAATCATTAACCACCGAGCAATAATTGCTATATTACGCACATAATTGCCCTTAAAGGGTCACAAGAGAATTCTGAATTCAGTCATCAGAGAGTCATAATGTACTTTAGCATCGCATTAAAATGTACTTATGCATGTGGTCATTAAATAAACATCTCATCAATATAGTAAGTGCTGACTAAATAAATATTGGTGGAAATTTCACACAACAACATAATCTAGCCCAAACTAAGCAACGCTTGCACTATGTAAACTAATTGGACCCTCCTTGGGTCCTCCCTTCTTTGCATAAAGACCCTATTTTTTGTGATTAAATTAATAATGTCAAATTTTCGGAATTTTTCCTATATGTACTATAACACAATGCTTCTTGCCAAATTTCATAGTTCTAGGTCAACGGGAAGTACCCCATAGGTTTTGATTCCCTTGTGAGTGTCGAAATATGCGTTTTTACGACATATTCGGTTGTAACTTTTTTTTACGAAAACTGAGAAATTTGATTTTTCTTTCTGCAGCAAAAGACTATGGATCTGTGTATATAGTTTTAATTTCAACACGAAACCTTCACGCGTTCCCGAGATACAGGTCTTGATACCCGGACGGACGGACAGACAGACGGACAACAAAGTGATCCTTTAAAGGTTCCGTTTTTTCCTTTTGAGGTACGGAACCCTAAAAGTTATCTGAGCGCCCGATCGACGCGACGCGTGCGGCGTGACCAAAATGCTGGTGCGTATCAAATCTGCCCAACGCATAAGCATTGTCATTCAACGTGTCTTCAAAACTCAATAAGCGTTCGATGTACAGGTGTCCAAGTGTTACCTGGATTTATAGGATAGAAAATATTATTTCATTATTTATTGTGGTATGATTGTGTGTTATTTTTGAAGTCGATTTTTTAAATTTATAATTTATTATACAAAAATTAGGTGTTAAAAATATTAGCGATGTTTACTTGACAATCAAATGAACTTGACAACAGAAGTTCAGAAGTTCGATGAATCTGATTTTTAGGTACAAACGCGACGCGCGAATGAAGCCGCGGGTGCAGCTAGTATTCAATAAACTATGCTAGAATGGTCTCAACGTACAATTCGTCGGTCGTAGTAATTCGATAGGTACGTATGTATTGCGTGTACGTTTATCACCTATTTGATTGAGTGCAGTGCACGACGATTTGATTGGCACACGAGATAACAACGAGCGACGGTATACCCGAATGTTCAACATTAGTAGCATTGGAAACTACAATCTGTTTTGATCCACTCGTTGTGTTGGTAAACAATCTCAAAACAATGAAATAACAAGTATGTATATTAAAAGAAAAACAAAAATACACGACTCAGAAAAGCAGTTTTTGCAGTCTAACTCATGATTTCGTTACGCTTGATACGATGTTGAGTGTACTATTGTTTGTGAGAAAGTATGTAAAAACGCTGTTTTTTTTTTGCAAGAGATGTATTATTATTATTACAAAAATATAGCCTGTAATAAGTACATATCTAGCAAAATCTTTTACAGCGTTTTTACGCATACATTTTCATTAAAAAATGTGCACTCAACTGCGTATCAAACATAACGAAATCGTAATTTAGACTGCAAAAACTGTTTTTCTGCAGTCGGGTATTTTGTTTATTTTTTAATATAGATACTTGTTAAACGTATTGATATACTGAGTGGAGATATTAGGAATGAGAGAGAGAGAGAGATGATTTTGTTTATTTATCTTAATCAAATAATAATAATTGGACAGATGACCTCATACAAGTGGCGGGAAGACGCTGGATGCAAGGCGCTTCCAATCGGTGTTTTTGGAAATCCATGGGGGAGGCCTATGTGCAGCAGTGGACTTCTTATGGCTGAGATGATGATGATGATCTAAATAATGAAATAATAAAAAAATGTGATGCGCGAGAGAGACGCGCTATGAGCCCAACAATAGTAAAAAAAAAGCTATGATTATGTGCCATAAACACGCGCGTGCAGTGTAGCCCGCTCAATGATTCGCCGCGTTAGCATTGCAAATGTGCGTCCGACAGACGCGCGGTGAATGTTACAATCGTGTACTTTACAGCGGTTTTATTGCTTTATTTGGGCTACGATTGAGCGTAGCATGATAACTGTTCACCGAATATGTTCGGCGCTGGTCCTGGTGTCAGACATTTTTTTATATGAAATGAAGAAAGATAGTTATTTGGGCAAACAGGCAAATTCACACGTGTGTGCTACCAGTGATGGCACTGCAACGTGGTCACTTACTATGGGCCTTATAAGAAAGCTCAAAGTACGCAACGAGCTATGAAGAGGGCTATGCTCGGGGTCTCTCTGCAAGATCGTATCAGAAACGAAGAGATTCGTACATGTACGACAAATTCGTACATAGTAACGTACAAAAATCACCGACATAGCATAGCGGATTACCAAGTTCAAGCACGTAAAACTGACGGTCGATGGGGCCAAAAAGTTCTCGAATAATATGGAGACAACCAGCAAGCGCAGCGTAAGAAGTCCAGCGACAAGGTGGACAGAAGATATACACCTAAAATATGTACCTATATTTATATCTATTTTTAATTTTTATTAAAAAAAAGAAAACTTATTTGTACCTATTTTTATATAAATATGTACCTATATTTTTTATTAGCTAATGTAAGTGGTAAATACCGTTTTAGTTAATTATAAATAGATAAATATACTTAGTCTGGCCATAAATACTGTTACAGTTAAAAATAAGAAAGATATTACATTTGAATTTGGAATCTGTCATTTTTATACGATTGTTCATTGCGTTTTCTAATTTTGGCGCCAATACATTGTACAATATTTTGCGATATTAAAATGGAGTGGGGTGATAAAGAGAACCGAATCGCTGTGATTGCATTACACAAAGTTGGTATGGAGCCAAATGCAATTTTTAAAACTCTCCATACGCTTGGTATTAGTCAAATGTTTGTGTACCGGGCTATTAATAGGTACAATGAGACCTCCTCTGTTTGTGAAAGAAAAAGATCTGGCCGTCCACGTAGTGTTCGTACGAAAAAGGTGGTCAAAGCAGTAAGGGAAAGAATTCGAAGAAATCCTGTCCGAAAGCAAAAGATTTTATCTCGGGAGATGAAGATAGCACCCAGAACCATGTCGCGTATTTTAAAAGATGACTTAGGACTTGCAGCCTATAAGAGACGCACTGGTCATTTTTTAACTGATAATTTAAAAAAGAATAGGGTGGTAAAATCGAAACAACTACTGAAGCGGTACGCAAAGGGAGGTCACAGAAAAATTTTGTTTACGGATGAGAAAATCTTTACAATTGAGCAACATTTTAACAAACAAAATGACCGTATTTATGCTCAAAGCTCTAAGGAAGCTTCCCAATTAGTCGACAGAGTGCAACGTGGGCATTATCCGACTTCAGTGATGGTTTGGTGGGGTGTTAGCTATGAAGGAGTGACTGAGCCATATTTTTGTGAAAAAGGTATCAAAACATCGGCACAAGTGTATCAAAATACCATTCTTGAGAAGATAGTTAGGCCCCTTAACAACACCATGTTCAATAACCAAGTATGGTCCTTCCAACAAGACTCGGCGCCAGGTCATAAAGCTCGGTCCACGCAGTCTTGGTTGGAAGTGAACGTTTCGGACTTCATCAGAGCTGAAGACTGGCCGTCGTCTAGTCCTGATCTTAATCCGCTGGATTATGATTTATGGTCAGTTTTAGAGAGTATGGCTTGCCCTAAACGCCATGATAATTTGGAGTCCCTAAAACAATCCATACGATTGGCAGTGAAGAATTTTCCCATGGAAAGAGTGCGTGCTTCTATTGATAACTGGCCTCAACGTTTAAAGGACTGTATTGCAGCCAATGGAGACCACTTCGAATAAGCTTTTATATTTTAAATTGTTTTATATTTATGTATTAAACTAACACACTGTAAAAGTAATAAATATTATTTGCAATAAAAAAATAATTTTTTTCTTCGTGACAATATTTATGGCAAGACTAGGTACAAGTGCAGGCAGACTCTGGATGCATGCCGCTTCCAATCGGTCGAGTTGAGTTTCTTGTGGCTGAGATGATGATGATGAAAAACGAAACGTCTAAACGTCAGTCATCAGGTTAGGTTCTGCCTATTGTATATCTATAGAGCAGATATAGCACGCTAAGTGGAGATCCGTGTTCATTGAATCGTCAACATTTATTGGAGTTTTCCTCTGGGGCGACTCGACTCGACTATCTTCCAGCAAGTTTCGATACGGGAAAAGTTTTGTATAGGAAACTTTTATTGGATTTACCTACATAGTTTGTTTCGGATAAATAACTAAGGGAACTGTAATTAATTAATCATGTTATCTTGACAGTTAGTAATTATAGGGTTTTCAGAAAAAAGAAAAAGAGCTTCTGTACGGCTTTTCACAACTTTTCGGATTCGAAATAGGATCGGCAACAATATTTCTATAGATAGGTATAAAGAGGTGATGAATTATTTTTTTCAACCCGACCCCATCGTGTGGGGTATCGTCAAATAGGTCTCTTAAAATAAAACTAAGGTTCCATATATAATATTTTTCTCAGACGCGATGTGCGCGAGATATGACCCGCTAAAGGTGAAAAATATGTGTGAGACACATATTTTTAATAAATTATTGGACAAAAATCATTTTAAATACTATCAATGAAAATTGTTTTGAGCACTGTGATTACAACTTTACGAGATATAGCGTTAAATATAAAACACTTAAATCATTATAGTACTGAGGTCATTGACCTTTTCGCAAAGTAATCTAAACAAAAAATACTCGCCGAGTAGTTTTCTTTCAAATTACAGCATTAACTACGGATCCCGCGTGTCTCGACACGGTCTTGGCCACACATTTAATTGAATGATGCAGGTATGATTTGTATTGAGCAGTACGTACGCTTGGTGTCGAGGCGGGCCGGGTCGGCGGCGTGCTTCCCGGCCTGATGCATGTCTTTAGCGCTACTGGAGGACCGCAGCCATCTCAGATCACCTGCGGACAACGCACAAACAACATTTTAATACAATAATTATAGTTAAAAAAAACTGGAAAAAAACCGACTTCAAAATACGCAATAAAATATATATATGTACGCGACTTGCTGTTCACTTTTATACAGGCATTAATATTGATTTATGTTATTGATATTATGTTAAGTTAGCCAGCCAAGCACTGGAAGCACTGAAATTGTAAATACCAACTTACCCTTGTACCCAGGACCACAAGCTAAATAAAAATTTTGAATTTTTGAATTTTGAATTTTGAAGTCTATCGCACAACCGACTGACCTAACGCTATCATTATATCAAAATACTATACCCTTTTTCTTAGATAGTTGGGTAAAAATACGCGTTCAAGCATTGAAGTAACGCCCATTTTCTCTCTATACACATTGGATGAGGAGTAAGAAGGTTTTACTTTTCCAGCTTACTATTTACTTCATGATTGCAAACTTTTTAAAGAGATCATTACCCATCCACTCGTTTTTTTTCTTCATTCAAGAATGAAATTTGTCATTGAATGTCAAATATTTCGTCTTCGAAGATTAGAAAATGTGCAGATGTTTACACGATAATCATCAACATTTGACACTTTTGCATAAAAAACGTGACGTATCTGACGCACTTCACTCAGGAATACAATGAAATTTTTACATTTTTAGAAATTATTCAAAAAGTAATAAAGCAATGTTTATAAAATAATTATGGGACCAACTTGGGAGCATTATCTATGCGTCAATTTAAGAAACATACAAATTGGTTCACGAATGACGGAGTAATCAGTGAACAAAAAAAAAAAAAAAACATTGATTGATTGACCGAATTGATAACCTCCTTCTTTTTGGAAGTCAGTTAGCAACGACCAGACGCAGACAGACTACCTCCTAAAGCGGCTTTTTAACCGACGTCCAAAAAGGAGGAGGTACTCAATACGACTGTGTTTTTTAAATGTTTGTAACGGGATTATTTCGCCAATTATTTATGAATTGATTTTCTTGATTCCTTTTTCATTTTGTAGATCCCATATAAATTTTATCAAAATCGGTTCAATACTTATACGGATACGGAAATACATACCCAGCGAAGCAAAAGTCTTCAGCTTCATTGTCACACACACACACATAGGTTCACCAGATATCACTTGTTATCGAGCACTCCATCGTAATCCAGGTGACTCACTCGAACCGGTACGTTTTATTTTGGACACTAATTATCTATAGCTTTGTATTTTACTGATTAATTCAATCATCGTCGATGTTTCACTTCATTTTGCTGTAGACGTGCCAAACGTTGCTATTTTACTAGCTTTTATTTAACTTTCCCTGTTAGTATGGGACAAATCTTGCGAGTTAAATTAGAACCACTTCCTGTCGTTAGATGGGGTTGAAATTTGGTTTACTTACGTAACTTCGGTGACAATGCAATAATATGGTACCATGAAGTCGGAAGGTGGCCATAGGGCCACCTTCCGACGCCATCTTGAGACCAGACGGTTTTATCTCGTTTAGTTTAGGAGTTCCTATGAACTCCTAAACTAAACGAGATAAAACCGTCGAGTTTGCACTCGTTTGAATAGTCTTGACAAGCACTCTTTAAAAGCTTTTTTTAGTCTAGTAAATAAAATATATTTAAAAACAAGCTTTTATTTAAATGTTCTAAAAGGAAGAAAATAAATTTTGAATGCGATCCAGCCCACCATTTTATTAAATTATAAAATTTATATTGATATAAATAAAAGCTTGTCGCGAGATTTCAAACAACATCGTACCTATCTAATAAGTAATATTTAATTCCAACAAAAGACTTAGGTAGACGCGCTAGAGCTTTTATATATATCAATATAAATTTTATAATTTAATAAAATGGTGGGTTTGATTGCATTCAAAATTTATTTTCTTCCTTTTAGAGCATTTAAATAAAAGCTTGTTTTTAATTATTTTTTTAATTAATATTTTTTGATAGTATATAGTGGACATTTTACAAGTAAAACAAAATACCCGATTGCTAAAGAGCAGATTTTGCAGTCTAACTTAAGACTTCGTTTCGCTTGATACGCTGTTGAGTGTACGTTTTTTGTGAGAAAGTAAGCATAAAATCGCTGTGAAATATTATAGATGCGCACTCTTTAGAATAATTTCAGTATCACTTGTTTATTACGAAAAAGTTCGTTGGAAGTTACGAAAAGTGTTTTTTTTTTTTTTGCGAGAGATGTAATATTATTATTACAACAAAAAAAATAGCCTTCTTTGTACCTTGAGACAACAAAATGGAAATTTTCAAGATCAGAGTGATCAGTATCTTCAAAACGTGCGTACGTCATCTTCGACCATATCCTCGCTTACCAGCAGGCGAGTTGGTGGTCAAACGCGAACTTATTCGCGTAAAAAAATATTTTAGTAGAATTTTGCTATCGCTACTTTCGTGATTCATTTTTGGAAAACGTGCCAAGTGATTGCGATTTTTTAAAGCATTATCTGAGAAGTGGCGGGGTGATAGCGTAAGCCGTGCAGCCACACCAAGTTGTATTTTGATATTGTTTTTCTATTTTTATAAAATTTATTGAAGCAGGCGTTTTTTTTACAGCCCTGTTTATACAAACTGTCCCACTGCTGGGCGCGGGCCATCTTCTCATTGTGAGAAGGGTTAGGCCATAGTCTGCCACGCTGGCCAAGTGCGGGTTGACAGACTTCACACATCTTCAAGATCACTGAGAACTCTCAGAAATCAGGCGTTACTTTGCGGAAATTTATATTCGAAAACTTAAATCTAACTTATATATACTCGTATCTAGTGTGTTTCCGCTTCGGTGTCTTCAAGCTGGTACCGAAGTAGGTACAGCTAGAAGACACCGAAGCAGAAGAGTACCAGCTTGAAGACTTCGAAGTAGGCAAGAGTACCCAGCTTGAAGACCTCGAAGCGGAAACACACTAGATAAGTTAGATTTAAGTTTTTCTGTTATTGTCATGTCGGCTCCTCGTTCTCTCATAGAAATCGACAGGGCAAGTAGTGCCTGTCGAACAACAGGCGGATTTCGCTTTCATATATGTATTTGCCCTATAGGTCGTGTTGTCCAACAAATCTTTCCCAGTCCAGGTACACAGGTTTTACAATTTTTTAGATAGATAGATAACACTTTAATAAAAACCACATGTCAACAAAATTACAAAAAGATAACATTAAATACTTAAGGTTAAAGTTTTTAATTGGCGGCCTTATTGCTTAGAGCGATCTCTTCCAGGCAATAAATATAAAAAAATATATATAACTTCTCCCTTTTATCTACTAGTCATCAGCTTCTGCTGCTTGCCTATCATCAAATAAATAAATAAATAGTTTGTACGGAACCCTCGGAGGGCGAGTCTGACTCGCTCTTGTTCCTTTTTTTCTACTTTATTATAGCTTCACTTTATATGATTATTTCGACATTTATTCCTTGATACATTTTTGACATTGATTTTTATTATTTTGTGACATTTATTATATTAATGTATTATTCTATTCTATTCGTTAGGCTATTCGTTTTGAATTGGATATTTTTTCTGAAATAAAATTACTATTGTTATTATTTTACCCGAACGAGCGTTACATAGCCGAACGTGACGGCTCTGTCTCATTCAATACCAACAAAATATGCTACAAATTGCTCAGCTCGCTTAAACAAGTTTTCAATTAAAAAAAAACACTATTTGTAAAACACTATAAAATCGTCCACAATTTTCACAGCAATAGCGATTGTTTTTGTCCAATGTATCGCCAAGGTAAAAACGCGCGAAGTACTGCCATCATTATCTTGAACGATATGGAATCAAGTGATATGAGAACTGTATTTTTTTTATACTATTGTGTATTTCGAATAATTGAACTGTGTGTTTGTATTCGATTACTATTATTATACTAATATTACTATTGTTATTATTTTACCCGAACGAGCGTTACATAGCCGAACGTGACGGCTCTGTCTCATTCAATACCAACAAAATATGCTACAAATTGCTCAGCTCGCTTAAACAAGTTTTCAATTAAAAAAAAACACTATTTGTAAAACACTATAAAATCGTCCACAATTTTCACAGCAATAGCGATTGTTTTTGTCCAATGTATCGCCAAGGTAAAAACGCGCGAAGTACTGCCATCATTATCTTGAACGATATGGAATCAAGTGATATGAGAACTGTATTTTTTTTATACTATTGTGTATTTCGAATAATTGAACTGTGTGTTTGTATTCGATTTTTAAATTGTTAAAAATGTTTATATATTTTAGAGTTCTGTACATTAGAAGGAGAAAAAGCAAGCTCTGTATCTGTATGTGTGTCAAGAACAAAATGTAGTTAGAATAATTAATACTTATATCCTTTTTAGGGTTCCATAGTAACTGCGAGGAACCCCTATGATTCCGCCATGTCATGCCCTAGATACTTTGTTAAGCGCTAGAAAAATGCCGTAGTAAATAAAATAAAAAAATAGGTTGGCACTCTGTACATATAAAGAAGGGATGATATTTTTCTTCAACCCTACTCCACGGTATGGATATGGGGTATCGTTGAATAGGTCTCTTAAAATAAGACTTTCACTAAACATATTTGACTGGCCTTGTGGCTCAGTTGGTAGTGTGTTTAAGTCTACCTGCTGAACTGGAAGGTCGTGGGTTCAATCCCCACCCAGGGCAAACATTTGTGTGATGAGCATGGATGTTTGTTCTGTGTCTGGGTGTTTCTATGTATCATATGTATATATTTACAAAAAAAAAGTATATATGTATTCTATCAGCCATCTAGTTCCATATTACAAGCTTTGCTTAGTTTGGGCTAGATGGTGTTGTGTAAAATGTCCACAAATATTTATTTATTATTATTTATTTATTTATGTTTTCCTCAGTTGTGACGTGTGCGAGATCTAGCGCTCCAAAGGTGAAAAAATTGTCAGAGGTCAGACCTTTTTGCAATGTATTCTAAACAAACGATACTTTTCAAGTAGTTTTCTTTTAAATTACAGCATTAGCTAAGAAACCCTACCATATGCGTGTCTCGACACGGTCTTGGCCACTTATTTTTATGTCAGATAGATCTGCGATTGACCACCAACTCGCCTGACGTTAAGAGACGGTGTGGCCGAGGATGGAGCTCGTCGATCTAGAACAGGGGTCTCCAAACTTTGAAGCCTTGGGGCCATAATATTTTTTCGATATGTTGCAAGGGCCATAACAATTTTAATTTTTCTGCCCACCTAAGCAAACATAGGTTTTTATTGCATTTCAATTACTATTGATTGTGTATTGTGACACGTAACGACATCTAGTGTCGAGTAGTGATACTATGTACTGTTCTAGGTACTATCAAATTTCAGCTACAGGTGGCATATTTGGGAATTTCCGCATTGGTTCGAGAAAGTTCTGGTTCTGGCTAGTTTTTCCGATCATTTCTAGATGGCAGTAATTGCATAGGTATAAAAAGGCTAGCGGCGCCATTGCGAGTCAGTGCGGGAAAGGCGAAGGAAGTGAAATTGCCTATTGTGAAATAAAGTAATAAGAGTATTTTGATTAGACTTGTTTTTATATGTGATTTGTTAGTATGGAAAAGAAGCGAAAAATAGACAGTGAATGCAGAACGTTCCAAGATAAATGGAACTTTCAATATTTTGTGATTGAGTGCAGTAATAATGTTTAATTAGTAATAAAACCATAGCTGTTCTCAAAGAAAATTACTCTAATATACAGGAAGATTGCGGACGGAAAAATTTGAAGCTTTGAAGCGCGGACTGAAATCGCAGCAATCTTTGTTTACCAAAGCAAATACTGAGCAAGAGTCTGCAACTCGCGCCAGCTTTCGTGTGGCTCTTGAAATCGCAAAACGTGGAAAACCATTCACCGATGGAGAAATGATAAAAGAATGCTTGATTGCAGTAGCTGAAGAAATATGCCTCGAAAAAGTAAATTTATTAAAAGGTGTCAGTTTGTCAGCAAACACCGTGGCTCGGAGGGTGCAAGACATCGCAGAAAATATATCATCTCAACTGTCTGACAAAAATGGACATTTTGAGTGGTTTTCTCTAGCCTTGGATGAGTCAATGGATGTGTCAGATACTGCTCAGGTGTTGATTTTTATTCGCGGAGTCGATAAAAGCTATGAAGTGTATGAAGAACTTCCTGATATTGATAGTATTCACGGCACGACAACTGGGGCAGATATTTTTAAGAGAGTTGAAAATGCCATTAATAAAAAAACCTTTGATGGAAAAACTTGAAATCTATCACCACCGATGGAGGCAAAAATATGTGTGATAAAAATAAAGGAGTGGTCGCACTTGTGTCAAAGGCTGTAGAAAATGATGGTGGTTCAAAACCATTAGTATTACATTGTATCATTCATCAACAGTCCTTGTGCGGAAAATGTTTAGATTTGTCTGAAGTTCTAAGACCATATCAGTTATTAATTTTATCAGATCCACAGGGCTGAATCACCGACAATTCCGCGAGTTTATTAAAGAGATCGGAGAAAATGATTTGCCATATCATACTGCCGTACGCTGGCTTAGTTGCGGAAAAGTCCTTAAGCGCTTTTTTGAACTTCGAGCAGAGATCGAATTTTTTTTGAATGAGAAGCATCACTCTTGTTCCAATTTAGGAAATAGTGAATGGCTGTGGAAATTAGCATTCTATGTCGATTTGACAAATCATATGAACGAACTGAATTTTAAATTGCAAGGAGAAAATCAGCTTCTTCCTGATTTATACACCAATATGAAATCGTTCAGGCAGAAAATAATACTATTTCAATCGCAGTTACGTAAAAAATGTGGGATAGTGGGACTAATTTCAATTTAATTATTTGTTAGTTATTAATATGTTTAAGCTTAAAATACTTAAGTTTAGTTTTCTGCGTCATAATTTCTGTCGTAAAGTTATACCGTGCAAGTAAATAAAACCGAGTAATTATCATTCTGTGTTTTCATTCTCTTCCATTCAACTTATCACAGCAATAGTAACAACAGTAAAACATTGGCTCTCGTGGGCCAGATTGATGACACTAGTCTTAAGCTGTCGCGGGCCGGATTGATGGCAGTGGCGGGCCGGATTTGGCCCGCGGGCCGTAGTTTGGAGACCTCTGATCTAGAAGATATCTATTCACGCTAGCCTTGAAGATTCCAAGATTGTAGTTCTCAGGTGGCCGTATGATTCTAATCCTTACTAGACCGATAAAAGCGAAAGCAACTCTTTCTGTCTGTCTGTTTGTTACCTTTTCACGTCTATATTTTATCATCATCACCGTTTTACATCATCACGCGGGTGTCACCGCGGGGTGCATCTAGTTATCCAATAAGATAGCAGTGTGTGCGGACTGCGGAGTGTGTGTCAGCACGATCGCGGGTAATCGGGGCTATCCTTGAGATAAGCCGGTTTGCAAGCGTTCACTGCTCATACTTAATGATCGTATTTAATGAGCGAGCGAGCGGAGCGGCTACATTTCGGAACACCGTGAACATGACGTGGGGGCGTTGACAATGAAAATTAGCCTTTAGGTTTAAGAAGCCACAGTGTAATTTTTACTGTAGACGCACCCATGTCAAATTCACGTAACGCGGTCGATGGTCATATGAAATAAGGGCCCTGGACGATTTTGTGTTTAACCGACTTCCAAAAAGAATGAGGTTATCAATTCGTTCTGTATGTGTTTTTTTGTATGTTTGTTCAACGATTACTCAGCCAATTGTGTAACATACAAACTTATGGAATAAGAAACTCGTGTCAAGTAAAAGATCTGGAATCAAACAGGTCTATGATACGGATACGGGCAAGTAAGACTCAAACTAACGTTTTCTTTATTCGAAAATAGTCTTGCGCTTGACCGTCCAATCACCTGGTGTTAAGCGACAGTTACGGTCTACGATGGAGCACGCTTGCCTAGAAGAAACCTATTCACTCGTGATTTGAAGACACCAAGATATCAATTCGGATAGACCCATTCAGGAAACGCATTGCACATTTGACGCACAATGAAAATGGAGCCAAAGTAACGTATATAAACGTATTTCGGATGAAAATGAAAATATATTTCATTTTCATTTTCGAATAAACGTATTTCGGAACATCGATAGGTTACCAAAAAGTCGATGGGAAAAAAAAAACGATTCGATAAAACAGCCATGCTTAAGGAGCAAGCAGTTAACTATGGCGAGTTCTCTGCCCAACCCGTGCTGTGTCCAACCTCCATACGCATAATGTACGAAGTCGATTCGGGCCAAGGGCGCGCCAACTTCCTAAGGGGAGAACTTTCGTGGGCTTCCTGCTTATGACTGGACTATCAAAATCACGTGTAATCCACAGAGTAGCTTGCACGTGGTGTACAATTTTCCCCTATTTTTTTTCTGAAATTCCGCCGACACAAGTACCACGATGAAACTTACGTGACAAATACCTAGATTTTGATGTGCGAGGATTAGATTCGTTTTCACTCTTGTATGTATGTATATGTATGGGGGTATGTATGTATGTTTCTATATGATCGGCTATAGCCTAAATGGCTTGATCGATTTTGATGTGCGAGGTGTCGTTACATTCCTCTTCACTTCCAGAGTGTCGAAGGCTAAATTTTCTAATAATAATACTTAATACATCTTGCAAAAATAAAAAAATACGCATTTTTGTCGTTACCTCCAACGAACTATTTCGTAATAAACAAGTAGTTTACTAGACTTATTCTAAATAATGCGCATTTATTATCTTTTACAGCGATTTTACGCATACCGTCTCGCAAAAAACGTACACTCAACAGCGTATGAAGCGTAATGAAATTCGGTAAGTTAGACTGCAAAAACTGTTGCTGCAGTCGGGTATTTTGTTTTTCTTTTAACTTAAATAGTTGTTGAGCACTCGGCTAAACAGAAGATTGTCATATTTCCTATCCCATTTGTACTGGTAAGTTTACGTTCTATAGAATAAGAAAGTTTGTCTTTATTATACTAAAACTATTGTTTTGTTTGTTGTATTTCAGTGGCTTAGTTTGGCTTCTGTCGGAGCTTATTGTTATAAGCATTGAGCGTTCACTTTCCTTTTCCGTGGTTGAATATAACTTAACTGTGTACTTGATTAGTTTATTAAGGGCCTTACCGAAAAACCTCGTTACTTAACTTTAATCAACGTCTTAAATTCTCTGTCTTCTTTCCGCAAGTGTCATTACGTGTCAGCGAGAAGTTGACAAAATATGTTAAGCTTTGCTTAAACTTAAGTAACGTTTTCGATAAGGCCGTAAGTCTTCATATATTGACTGAGTGAGCGAAGCGGCAGAAAGGTAAGTGGTAACTTTACTTAATGAACGTTTATGCTTTACTCTAGTTTTTTGCAGGGTAATGGTACAGAAATGATCCGAAAAAGGAAAATGAACCCTACTTTGCGCGTGGCACGACACGCACTTGGCCACTTCCTCATCACTACGCTGGTGAAACCGCATGGAGCAGTTACTAACTTTTATGTGTTTAAATTTTTTAAGTTATTATACGTTAGTCAAATTTAAGCAATGCTCAATATATTTTGTCAACTTTTCGCTGACACGTAATGACACTTGCGGAAAGAAGACAGAGAAATTGAGACGTTTTGAACAAAGTGACGATTTCGGCAAGCCCGTAAGAGTCTATTGAAGGAATAGTCGTCAATGTCAAGATCGGTGCGTATCGATTGAGACTGAAAATGTCCCGAATCACATTAGAGCCAGACTCCATTCCATTCTACCTACATCACTATATAGAAACGTTTGTAGAAATATTCTAGACACTGCGGCGTACATTTGGCAATGTTAGAGTCAACTTTTAGTAATTTGAACAACCACCTGCACCCTGTCATTACTGCTGTTGTGCCAAAAAACCGAACGTAGCGCTTTTTTTGCACGATTGCGCAAAAGGAAGATAACGTTTAAAAATAACATAATTTAATTATGCATTACGTTTTTATACATATTACATTTTCCGTAGTGCCTTCTGGAAAACTAAATTAATTTACTTAAAATACTATAAAGATTTTTTAACCGACTTCCAAAAAAAGGATCAATTCGACCTGCACGTTTGTAATATTGTCAGAATTGCACAATTCTTGTATATGTTAGTCTATACCAGCTTCTAAACATGTGTGCCAAATTTCATAAGTGTATGTTTGTATGTTTGTCCACGCATTACGCAGAAATTAGCAGACATATTTCAAATCAACGTCTAATAAATCGATGAACGCCGACTGCACGCACGAAAAAGGATGACTCATTGTCCCGTTACGATCATTGTTCCGTTGCGCTCATTGTAACGTTTGCATTTCATCAATGTTTTGTTAAGACGTTGTCACGTTGAACTATCGTCCGTAAACCGACTTTACAGACAACAATTTTTTTAATGAATAAAGTATCTTTCAACTTAGGAGTCATTGTAAGTTTTATCAAAATCGGTTCAGTAGTTTTCGAGATATGGGCTCTTTAACACTCACTTCGTTCATCGCAACTGCAGAGCAGTAGTGTCTACACCTTATATTTCAATTGTTTGATAGACAGTGACATGAGCGGTGATGAACTTTGACGACCGTTTTTAACCGACTTCAAAATAATAAATACTATTAAAAATGAATAAATAAAAGTATTTAAAAAAAAAACCGACTTCAAACTGAAAAGAAATAAATAACTCGAAGAAAATCAAAACTGGGCGTCTACCTAAGTACACCAACTATTTTTTTTAGGTAGGTGTCTGTATAGGACTTAGTTGATGATAGCTTAGGGCCTGACACCGACCTCAAAAAAATAGTTGGTGTACGTACCTGCTTAGGTAGACGCCCAGTTTTGATTTTCTTCGAGTTATTTCTTTCTTTTCAGTTTCAAGTCGGTTATTTTTTTTTTAATTACTTTTATTATATACATTAATAATTGCACAGTGGCTTATGGATGAGACTAGTTGACAACGTCTATTGACGCATAAAAATACCATAAATAAATATATCTACTTGTTGACGCGAGAGCGGATGTGCGTTATGAATGGATCGGATCATACGCGCGCTGTCTCTCTCGCGCGTCACTACATTTTTAAACATATTTTAAAATCATTGAGGGATATTAGAAGTTAGACATGAATTCGATTATTTGGATAGGAGAAATATTAAAAAAAAAGTTTTTCACCCCTCGTGCTCAAAAAGTCCGTCATTGTAACGTACTAGAGCGAGGAAAAAATTGCATATTTTGCTATAAGGGAAAAAGTTTTTTTTTTTAATTTTTATTTGTTACCAAAGAGCCTACATAACGAAACAGTCTTCATTCAAAAGTAGAATAATCTCTTAGGGGTATATTTACATTCTCTTTGCAAACATCTCGTTAAATATCCAGAATTGTACAAATTGTACATTTCATTTTTAATAAAATAAACTTTGAATTATTGTATTTTCTCGCAATTGTAGTGAAAAGTAGAGAGTAACACACGGTGCTAAAAACCCATTGTAACTCGGTTTCTATGTACTCCCTCGCTAAAGCTCGGGAGTAAAAATCAACCTCGTTACAATGGGTCTTTTTAGCCCTTTGTATAAGAATCTACTATTTTTTATAATCTTTTAAATTAGCTGAAGAGTAGGAAAATATGCTTTTTCACTAATTCGTCACCAGTATGAATGATATCTGAATAAAACTTTTTTTTAAATATCTCTCCTATCTAAACAAACGAATTCATGTCTCACTTTTCTAATATTATATATATATTTTGCATTTAAAAATGTTGTGATGGGCGAGTGAGATAGCTGCACGTTTCGTGCCCTTTGAGACCTTAAAAGGCAAACTGTGATGACGTCACAGAGTCCAGTAAAAATAAGATTTGCGACTACATCAAGGCTCGAATGAATAGATATCTTCTAGATCGACGCGCTCCATCCTCGGCCACACCGTCACTTACGAACAGGCGAGTTGAAGGTCAATGTAAAAAAAATGTCGTCGGTATAATACCAACTCTAAATACGTTTATAGTAACAACGCAATCAATATAGGTACGAGTCTGGTGATCCTTTGATCCCAGATTGTTTGCCAAACATTGCCTTACCTAGGGTTGCCAACCGTATTGTTGGGACAATTACGTACGTACGTACGATGGAGCGCGCTTAGCTTACCCAAATGAAAAAAAATTAAATGAATGATGTTTAAATTGAAATGAAATTAATTCACTCGCGATTTAAAGACACCCAGATTATATCTATCGGAAAATACCCACTCAGGAAGCGTATTTCACAATTTAGCAGCGTTACATATAGCTTACTGTACTTATTTATGTTACATATATAAATGTAACATAAATAAGTACAGTAAGCTATATGTAGTTATGCATCCCCCTCATCCCTCTGCCTTAGATTAAAAAGTCTTACTCAGCAAAACATATTGTTTCCCACAACTTTATCAGTGCTGAGTAAGACTACTGAGGAGCGGGCCACCGCCGTAGCATAAGTTAGCTGTAAGGTTTTGTAATAGATTTTATTTCATTAATATTAGAGCCTTTGCATCGGCTACACCTAGTGTTAGAGCCTCCAATTCGGCTACCCTATTTTAAGTTAGTCATTAAAGGCTCTATATCGCCTATACATTTTTTTATTGTAGTTTTTAAAAAAACTAGAAAGCGTTCCCGAAATTTAACTGGCGCAGCCGGTAGGATTCGCGCGTATAGTGCTGCGCTAGTTTCGTGATTACAGGTATCAAAATTTGCCTGCCCGCGGAATCGCCAGCATCGTGTGAATCCGACGAACCAAACAAATTAGTTAAACGACGGAGCATCAGTATGGAAGCGGCCGGTTGGTGAGTAAAACTTTTCGTCATCCTTCCCGTTCCATACCCTTCCTAGAATTTTGTTATAATTGAGATAAGACTTCTCTCGATATAACTTGCTCGGTGATTAAAGCATAAACCTCTGCTTAGTCTACCATTATAGATAAGATTTGTATAATATAACTTGCTCGGTAACTAAAACATAAACCTTTGTTTAGTCTACCATTATAGATAAGACTTATAGAGTAGGGACACTATATTTTAGGAAATAATAGGATTTTTGTGTAAATTTATTTTTGTGTTTTATATCGTGTGTATTTTTGTGTTTTATATCGTGTGTATTTTTGTGTTTTATATTTGCCTATTACAAAAATGGCCCAATCAGAGCAAATTAACCCCATCCCTCGGGAAATTTTAAACCTCATCCCTATATACGGGGGTGATAAAGGGCAATTAAATCTGTTCATTAGAAAATCTGAATATGTAATAAGCAGGTATAGGGGCGACGCTGCCCAAGACTTATATGTATTTCATAGCATAACTAGCAGGCTTAAAGACAACGCTGCCTCTTTAGTATCTGAAAGAGAAGATGTAGAGACATGGAGTAGCTTAAAAGAACTACTCAAACAACATTTTGGAGACCCACGTAGTGAGCAATGTATAAATATTGAACTCGAAACCATGAAAATTAAAACTGGTGAAAACTATTTAGAATTTTGTAACCGCATACAGGAGGTTCGGTCACTTTTGATCTCTAAAGTAAATATGTTATACGACCCCGATTTAAAACGCGCCAAAACCACTATATATAACAACACATCTCTAAATGTTTTCCTATATAATTTACCGGAAGACATGGTGCGCATAGTTAGGTTAAAGGCACCAGCGACCTTAGAGGATGCTTTAAGTATTGTATTAGAGGAAGTTAATTTCCTTGAGCAATACAACATGCGGAAACGTATACATACTAGTAATAGCCACCAACTCGCGTCTAAACCACCCCTACCGCAACAATCAACCCCTATGAACTTTAAATTTGGTGTAAACCCACAACCTAGTGGATTTAAATTTGGAATAAACCCGCAATTCACTGGACCAAGATTTCCAGCGGCAATACCGAACAACCCCTTGCCAAAATTTAATTTCGGCAACCAACAGGCGTCATTTAGGCCTCAAGGTCCCACACAAAATTTAGGGTACCGCCCTCAGTTTGGATACAGACCCCAATTCGGATATACCCCACAGCTGGGATACCGCCCTCAAATTCTCACGCAACAACCAACAGGGTTCCGCCCGAATTTCCCCCAAGGAAATACAGGGATGACACCCCCAAAATTCGGCTATACACCACCAAGAGTCAATGCAGTTCCCCTACAAGAACCTGATGTATCAATGAGAACCGCTTTACAAAAGCCACCTGAAGGTTTCAAATTAAACGAGTTAGTCAGTCTCGAAGAAGAACCACAGTACGAGTGGGACGCACCCCCGTACGAATACATAGAAGAAGCCCCGCAAGAATTTTATGAGAATGAATTAGAGACCCCACAGACAGACCCTCTTCAAGGACAAGGAGAGTATGCTGAAAACTTTTGTATAGACAGCCTCCCCAGGCAAGAAATTATAGAATCAAATTGCGACACCACACTCAAGTTACCTCATATATACATACCCGAAATAGATGCAACAATGATGATCGATACAGGTAGCACAAGGTCATTCTTAAGCCCTTCTAAAGCTTACCAATATTATTACAAATATATCAGACCGGAACACTTCCGAGTAGTAAGCACTCATGCATCTAGCTCGCATAACGAAGTTGCTAAAATCCCCTTACCACCAAGCTTCCAAAGCAATGAACAACATAAATTCTACCTATATGACGTAGACCCGCGCTATGACGGTCTTATCGGAAATGATTTGCTAAAACAATTAGATGTCGTGATAGACCTAAAAAGCTCAGTTTTGGAAATGAAAAACACCCGAATTCCAATAATTGACACCAATTTAAATTATGAAATAGAAATTCAGCCGCGCTCTGAGCAACTAGTTAAGTTGCCCATATACCAACACTTAGGCGAAGCTGTATTAGATTACAGAAAACTTGGTCCCGGCGTACGTATGCCCAGCGCGCTAGTAAACTGTATCAATGGATATGCCCCCACAGTCGTACAAAACACTTCGAACGAAATGGTGATTTTAACCGTAAAACAACCCTTAAAGGTAACCAAGTACGTAAATAACGAGTGTGACATCCACTTTAATACAAATACGACCGACGTACGGACTGAACAAACACTTAAAGAAAACTTATCAAAATTGAGACTCGACCACACGAATAATGAAGAACACAACAAAATTTTCAATCCAGGTGTTTCATACTCCATGGAATACCCATTTTACACGAAGCCATCGATAACAAACCAAATCAAATTTTAGTATTTTCATGGCTAAAAACGAACTGCTTGTAAAAAAAAAACATTTCCCGCGAAAAGCATAAAATTTTGGAAATCTTTCTTCCAACCAACAACCTGGAACTAATTAAAAAAAAATATATATATATATCTGAAGAAATACGTGAAACCTAAATTAAAAATATTTTAAAAGGAACACCACCGACAGTTCAGCAATATAGTTATATCTCTATTCGAAAGAAACATCGTCCCCATAAAAGTCGAAACAGAAAGAAGAGATACGAGCGCCCCAATTAAAACCGTCAAACGCCCTCCACAGGTGGTGCATCCTGATGCTAACGACGTCAACAGTCGCTCTGCATCTCCAATCACTTGAAGGCAATCCAGGAATCCTGCCAGTAAAGGAAGGTCAAGCCTACATACAAACAGACAGTTGGACAATTTTGAAAACGATTAAATTAGATAATGTGTACACCGATTTAAAATTTGTTATATCAAAATTTAGCGAGTTCAGGGAATTGATTGCTCAGAACAAAACCTTTCCACACGAATTTATTGGCATACTAATGCATGCAGAACACCTACGTGACATAACCATAGATAAGTACCGACAACTAATGCCGCAACGTTTTAGGCGAGGTCTTATTAACCCATTAGGCTCTATTTTAAAAATAGTGACCGGAAACTTAGATAACGAAGATGCACTTAAATATGATAAAATTATTTCGGAAATAAATCAAGATCAGATTATAAATTCTAAGAAAATTACCATAGTCTCCAAAATGTTAGATAGCCTTGTAAACGCTACCGAATTAATTCACCAAAACTCTTTGACCCTGGACATGCGCCTAAAAAGGGTTGAAACCACCCTGAAAGAAACAGTAAATAGAGAAAATAGTTTAGCTGTATCCTCGTACATTTTAGGGATGTATAACTTATTTCTGAGTAACTTTCGTACCATATTTATAAAATTGAGTGAAATCGAGACAGCAATAGCACTAAGCAAGAGCTCTATCTTACACCAATCCATTGTGAATTCCACCGAGCTGTTATATCACCTAAAACTGATATCAAATGTTGGAAATTTAGTATATGAACCTAATGAGTTTAATTTAGTTAAAATTGAGGAAACTGTTTCCGTAAAATCATATATAAAGAAAAATCAGATAACATTTGTTATGGAAGTTCCACTTACAGATAGCTATACGTATAATTATTATAAAATGTTCACCATCCCTATTTTCCTTGAACGAGAGAACCAGACCTTAGCTGTGTTTCCCAACTACCCTTACCTATTGACGAAAGGGATGAAATATCAACCGGTCACAACGCCGTGCCATCCTCTCGCTGCTGAAGACCAGTTCCTGTGTAACGACGACAACATGGCCTTGTACAGCGGACCTACCTGCGAGGAACAATTACTTAAATTCGAGAACGACCTCAGTTGCTGTAAGCAGCACCCCGTACTCCTGGAAAAGACAAAACTCCAGAAAATCAACGCTGAAAGCTGGATACTCTACACTAAGGAGAGGACAGCTATTACCAAAACATGCGCAGGGGAAGTCTATAAGTACCCGGTATACGGAACCTACGTCATGACACTCGACGAGCCATGTGACGTAGAGGTCAACGGCTTAAAAATACGTCACCACCAAATCTACATTGAGACAGATGTCGTCGCTCCGCTGGCCATCGTCAATCTACCAACGCTTCGCCGGAATACAACCCAGTTAAGTGCACACGCACTGAACATGCACGAGGTCAATCTAGACGAAGTTAAATACTTATCGTTTGCCCTAAAAAATAGTGAAGTGTTTGAAGCCATTACAAAAAGAGAAAGTGACTCTAACAGTGCCTTAGTTTACGCCGCGATAGGCCTCGTAGTATTAAGCCTATGTATAACCATATCATACGTGTTTTATAATAAGATAATTTTTATTTTACGAAATTATCGGAAAAGCCCTCAAATCGAGCATCCCGATAATTTCTCTCTTAGGGAGGGAGGAGTTATGCATCCCCCTCATCCCTCTGCCTTAGATTAAAAAGTCTTACTCAGCAAAACATATTGTTTCCCACAACTTTATCAGTGCTGAGTAAGACTACTGAGGAGCGGGCCACCGCCGTAGCATAAGTTAGCTGTAAGGTTTTGTAATAGATTTTATTTCATTAATATTAGAGCCTTTGCATCGGCTACACCTAGTGTTAGAGCCTCCAATTCGGCTACCCTATTTTAAGTTAGTCATTAAAGGCTCTATATCGCCTATACATTTTTTTATTGTAGTTTTTAAAAAAACTAGAAAGCGTTCCCGAAATTTAACTATGTACTAAACAATATAAAATATATACAGATATATATATCAAAATCAAAAAATCAAAATTTATTTATTTTCAGATCGAAATCCATAGTTATGTGATTACACTTGAAGCAAATGAATATGGCAATACAACAATAAAATAACAATGCAAAAATAAATCAATAGTCAACGGAGATCTCAAATTATAAACTTAAATGTCAAAAACAATAGAATTTATAGTCAATAATATCAAATTAACATTAGCATAATAGAACTCAAAATAGATTTATCATCATTATTATTCTCATTTATTTATTTATCATTATCATTATTACTGTCGAAGGCAATATCAAATTATAAAAACACAAATTAACATTATAAAACTAAAAATTAAATGTCAAAACTGGCACATTAAATTATAAAAACATAGGTGCAAAATTATCCGTCCTCTCTATTTGGCACAAGGACGCCATGGTAGCACATGTGCCTTTACAAGGTTACTAAGGAAGGGTCCATCGCTCCTCCCCGCCACTACGCTCAGGTAGCTGTTGCCGCTGCCACGCACACGCCGCATCAAAGAGGCTATCCGTTTGCGCATGATGGCTGCAAATCCATCGATGCGAGCCTCTGTGAACATACCTGATGCGCTACAAAAGCGGGGCAGCCCCAACAACATCCTGAACGCGTTATTGTATTGGACACGTAGGGCGCCCACTGTCTTTTGGGTATAGTTGACCCAGAGGCTGCAAGTGTAAAACGATTGACAGTAGGCTCGAAAAAGTGCTTAACATCTTTTGAGCACTTTGCAAACCTCCGGATCAACATATTACTTCGAACTGCTAGCGCCCTTCGCTCCCTCTCGATGTCCATGTTATCATTGAGCAAGTCTGTTACCCAGTGACCCAGGTATTTGAAATGCGAGACCATTTTGAGAGGAGTACCAGCCAATATTACTTGGGGCACATCTGCGTAATATTTTGTGCCCGCTCTGAACTCCATCATCTCGCTTTTGCTAGCATTGTACCTAAGGCCATGGGCTTCCGCGTAACGCTCACAGATACCTACCAAAGTCCTTAAACCACTGATTGAGGGACTCAGCAGCACCATGTCATCCGCGTAACTAATGTTGTTAATAAACACCCCATCTACAGAACAACCTACTCCGGCGCCGCTGAGTTCCTCAATCAGACGATTCACGTACAAGTTGAAAAGCTTCGGTGAGCTTAACCCCCCCTGCCTCACCCCGCATTTCAACCTGTACGGATCCGACAGTGAGCCTGCCCACTTAACTACATTAGACTGATGACTATACCAATATTCAAACAATTTAATCAGCTCTATGGGTAATTCAGTATCTTGGCGTAACTTACGCCAAAGCACATCATAGGACACTAAATCAAAAGCCTTCGATAAGTCTAGAAAACACGCATATACTGGTGTTTTTCTATTCGTATAGTAATGAACAGTATGCTTGAGACACAATATTGCAGATTCTGTGGAAAGTCCAGACTATATATATATCTGTATATATTTTATATCTGTATATTATTTATATCTGTATATATTTTATATTGTTTAGTATTTATATATACATGAATTTTTTGGATAAGTATGTATGACACAATTACATTATTTAATATATGTACACCACAACCTCCTTTTCCAATTGCCAGATTTCCTATACACCCTAAGGTTGCCTGGAAGAAATCGCTCTATGCGATAAGGTCACCGTTGTACTTTCAATTACAATTATTATCTACATTTAAGTTACTCTATATGGATGTAATAAAGTTATTCTATTCTACCTTTGTCAGTTTATTATGGAAGATTACAAGATTATTTTAACTTACCTAACTTATTAGGGCGTTAGAAGACATTAGATTCAAATCTTTGAAATATTAATTTAAAACTCACTGTCCAAATATTGGCCATTTGACTTCTTCCACCTAAATACGCTCCCATATATTGCACGAAAAGTTGTCAACCCTAGTAGAGTTACGTTACTCTGAACGGACTAAGAATGTACCATCATCCGGATTGAGTACAGCAACTTTGTAATTTCGTGTCCGTCGTAGACCGCAACACCGATTAACATCAGAGGACCCTTCTTGTTAAATAATTTAAAATTAAAGAGAACTCTTTTGGGTTGCTTGCTACATTTTAACCGACTGTTGGAGGAGGCTAATACTTTGCAACCGTATGTTATTATTACCCGTCTGCGTAAGAAGAAGATATCGAGAGTAGCGTAGATAGGTGATGTGTTTCGAGTGTATGTATGTATGTTTCGTCTATAGTCTAAACGGCTTGACCGATTTTGATGTCGTTAGATTCGTCTTCACTTCCAGAGTGCCTGCTATATTTTTTTTGTAATAATAATAATACATTTCGCGCAAAAATAAAAATAAATGTTTTTTCGTAATCTCTAACGAACTTTTTCGTAATAAACAAGTGGTTTTACTAGAATGAGCATTTATAATCTTTTACAGCGATTTTACGCATACTATCTCACAAAAAACGTACACTCAACAGCAAATCAAGCGTAACGAAATCGTAAATTAGACTGCAATAACTGCTTTTCTGCAGTCGGGTATTTTGTTTTTCTTTTAACATAGATACTTGTGTACTACATGATTATGTATGTATGTGTATGTAGGTACAACTAATAACTTTTTTGGCACATGACTTGCTTTTCCTTCTGAATTTGTTTCAGTGAATTTAAACTTAATAGTTTCTACTTCTAGTGTGTTACCAGTGATGAGATATGGCACTGAAACGTGATCACTATGGACCTTACAAGGAAGCTCAGTCACGCAAAGATCTATGGAGAGGGCTATGCTCGGGGTCTCTGCGAGATCGAATCAGAAACGTAGATTCGTAGACGTACGAGTCACCGACATAGCACAGCGGGGCTGCAAGTTGAAGTGGCAGTGAGCAGGGCACATAGAACGTAGAACGGATGGTCGATGGGGTTGAATAGTTCTCGTTTGGAGACCACGCATCGGCAAGCGCAGCGTAGGAAGACCACGAGATGGACAGATGACCTCATATTACTGGATAGATGACAGAAAGACACTGGATGCAAGCCGATCTTTCTGGAAACCCATGGGGAGATCTATATCCAGCAGTGGACTTATTGTGGCTGAGATAATGACACCCGAAAAACGAATTATACCTTCCTCGCTCTTTCCTGCTTCCTTCTTCAATCGCGAAAACCGAAGCCTAACCTAACCTTCCTTAATGGGTAGTAGGGTAAAATTTGTCAGATTGAGTGCATCAGTCAGAGACTGAGTCCTCGTATAGACAGAGTGCGGAGTGATCTAAGTCCCAGTGATGTCATCCTACATAATTGTTGTTCTCACCTTATGAAGTCATCCGACTATAGGGTCACCATGATTCGTATGCGATGACGAACAGATTTGCACATTTGTATGTTATTATTCTAATTTTCCGACTGCACAAGAGGGGGTGTCATGTTTTTACTCGACTCTCTGTAAAGAGGGTTGTGTGTATGTATGATTCTATATTTGTGGACATTTTACACAACACTATCTCAAACTAAGCAAAGCTTGTACTATGGAACTAGATGGCTGATAGAATACATATATACTTTTTTTTTGTAAATAAATACATATGATACATAGAAACACCCAGACACAGTACAAACATCCATGCTCATCACACAAATGTTTGCCCTGGGTGGGGGGGGATCGAACCCACGACCTTTCAGTTCAGCAGGTAGACGTAGACACACTACCAACTGAGCCACAAGGCTTATATGATCGACTACAGCCTGAACGGCTTGATCGATTTTAATGTGTGAGGTGTCGTTAGATTTGTCTTCAGTACCTGAGTGCCATAGGTTATATTTTTCGTAATAATAAATTATACATCTCCCGCAAAAATAAAAAAATGCGTTTTTTGTAACCTCCAACGATCTTTTTCGTAATAAACAAGTGATTTTACTAGAATTATAAAAAAAAAATGCATTTATAATCTTTTACAGCGATTTTACATTCCCACAAAAAACTTACACTCAACAGCATATCGAGGGCATCATTCCATAGGGGCGTATGAGCAAAAATGCGTTTTTTTTTTATTCCATCATTGGAAAGTAGATCCCCGTATCTATGTAATGGTAAAACACACATAATTTTAGGGTATCCCGATTTTTTTATATTCACTAAAACGTAAAAGGCGTATATTAAAAATAATATAATTATGTCATGGCATACAGGCGTATATTAGGCATATAGTCACTTCGTGGGATATATAGTCACGCCAAAGAGGCGTATAGAATTGTCATCCCACCTATCTAACCCATTCCCCTCGATACCCCACACGATGGGGTATCGTGTGGGGTATCGTTGGATAGGTGATTAAAAAACATTGGGGGTGTGAGAAAACCATTTTTCAATTTAGAGATCCGTTTGCGAAATATTAAGCCGATGACGAATTGATAATTTTTGTTAGAGTCAAGTGTCTCCTCATCCTTACTCCAGCTTTGAAAATTCAAAAATTTTAACTATTAGGAAACAGAAAGTACCGCCCTGGTGCCGGGATACTAGAATACGGTATCGGTATCTTCTGCCTGTCGTAAAAGGCTACTAAAAGGGGATTTCTGGGCCCGGGGTTGGTCAGGAATGGGACCCTGACCTGACCCAGACGGGCTCGAGGTGAATGAGAGGAATGGCTCTAGCGGTCGAAGACCTAGCGGGCTGAAAAGGCACTACATCACAGTGCTGAGGGCTCCGGTATGCGTTCGTTAGACGAGAACCCGGAGTCCTCCGTCTAGCACTCAGGCTAGCCACCGGGGGGGTTTTAAGGGAAAAATAGACAAACATGCTAGTTAACTAAGTAACTTCTTGGTAACTAGTCTGTTTGCCAATCAACCGACTCTTAAAGTTTTGAGCTGATTCTTAGATGGTATATCAAAAAGTGCCATTAGTATCCCACAGACGATAGGATCTGTGCCTGAGTCAAATGAAGCAGCTATCCCGGTTAGAAATAACGCCTAACATTATTGAGTACGCCGAGTTTAGTATTAGACAGTTTAACCTTACAGTCGAGGTTGATCGCAAAGTTTAATATTAGGGGTACGTTAGTCCTAGATTTTCAAAATGGTCTGTCAATGCTTAAAAATACATTTTGTAAAGTAGGAGACAAAGGAAACGCATTGTTTTTGATAGAGTAAAAGAAGGTTTTTAACGAAATTCTCGTCACCCCTGTTAAGTAAGACTCTTTAAGCTTGATTCATATGCACAATCTACACTCTCTCAACACATCGATGTTAACTGTTTCGCTCTTTAATCGGAAGTGTACCTTTTCTTAATCTGCGAACCCAATATATCAGATTTCAGCAGGCCATTAATATGTAGCGAGAAACATCGATCGTTCTCTATGTTTCGATCGATGTTTTCAACACAACAGTTGGTATAACATCGGGACTACTAGCTTTGTTCACGTCTAGGTTTCTGAGCGTCTTAAGCATCTCTTTTTGATGTCCTGTATTGTTGCGCCGCAATGAAATATATTTGTAGGTGTTTTTTTTCTGAGTTATTTAGACGTGATAAGTCCAAAAATAGACTTGCGAATAAATTAGCTTCTTCCAATACCTCTTAACCCTCCAATACCTTATCCCACCCCCATCTAATCCTCTAACCTAGGTCAAATGTGGCGACAATCGGCCTCATGGTCTTTGATGCTATGCCGGGGTAGCCAGAAGAAAGTAAGGGAAAATAGACGTGATTGTATGTATGTATGTTCTACGTGGTGTAATCTACAAATCTACCTGGTTTCAACGGTTGAAGCAAAGATGTTTGATAGAAGTTTAGACAGACTTAGCCAAAAGCCAGGGATTAAAAAGTTTTGCTACCCGTGAGCAGCTAATTTTGTCCTTATTCTGACTTAATTCTGTGAATTGCTTTTCTGCTGCATCCTTAGACTTCTGCATTCAGTTTATCACTTTCATTGCGGCATTGGTGCAGTCTGTTAGGTCTCAAGAAAAGAAGCAACCTTGCAGGTCAAAATTCAAAGAAATATCGAATCTGAACTCATTTTGCTGATTTATAGAGCCATACCCGTCGAGTGCCTCTGCGGGTGGAACCAGGTGGGGCATGAGGAGATACACTATTCACCAGACAATAATCAGACTCACCAAGTGGTGATGTCATCTTTATGGAGTATCTCTTCAGATTATTCGTCAGCAAAAGAATCAAGCAGTTGGCAGTGAGGCCGGCAACGACGAGTACTATCATATCTTTCTGGACCAGCTAGTTGAGATTTAGGGACAATACTTGAATTATACGCTTCTCTCTCGACATGGTCTGTCTTCTGGTTTGGGAATAGCCAATCCTGATGGTGACCATTAAAATCCCTCAGAAATTCAAGTTGAACCGTAGAATAACGACGTTAAGCCACATCTTCTGTATCACTCGGGTGTTGAAACAGCTGAGTTGTTGTTGAATTTGTCTTCTTTGTTAGTATGTGAATGCTAGTCGCCTCTATTTCAAAAAGGAATATGAAGGCAATTAATTAAAAAAACATGTCACTGAACTGTTAGGTCTCAGGAACTCTAAAATACTGTCAAGGGCTTCTAGTAAAAGTGGCATATAAGTTAAGCTAAAAACAAAAACCTTATGAACGACAACAAATATGATCCAAGCCTGCTAACACGATTTTCATTATTTAATCCAACTCATTCTAACTCAAGAACTAACAAATCAGCAACTCAAAATCAAGAATCCCAGCAATCTATGCACGGTGTAGTGCATAGTAAAAATAATTATTAATGATTAAAATTAGTTTCTATTGTATATTACAATATTTTGCATTAGCCTTACAGATTATAAATTATACGCCTATTATAGAACTAAGACACTTGTTCATATTCCTGTCAAGCTATAAGGGCGTATAGACGAAATAATTTTATGATCTAGGCTATTTCAGTAAAAACTAATTAGTTGATAATTATATGCATAGGGTTTAAATTATGACGATTAGACGAAATTTAGAGTAGAAAAATATTTTTTGCTATACGCCTTTCAAAGTATGGCAAAACGGAGTCCAAATGTGTAAAAAAGCTTTCAAGTCAAAGAGGCGTATGAGCGAAATATACTAGAAAGAGGCCAAGTACATTATTTTAAATGTCATCCTAATGTGCGGAATCACTTTCAACGATTACTCTGAAAATTTCATTAAGCTACGTTATCTCAATAAAAAGTAAACAAGTTTTTTGTCTCTCCTGAAAAGTTGTCAAAAACCGATACGCCCCTATGGAATGATGCCCTCGATATCAAGCGTAACGAAATCGTAAGTCAGACTGTAAAAACTGCTTTGCTGCAGTCGGGTATTTTGTTTAATTCTTTTAATATAGATAGTTGTTTGTTAGTGTCCACACAGTTTGTTTTCGTTAACTTATTTGGTGTCCATATTCATGAATCGTGCGAGTCCTCAGTGAGAAATCATTGTTTAAGTTTATTCAACTTATTATTGTATTTACTTTTAATTTATTAATCCGTTAAATCTTTATATTATATCTACCTAACATTATAACAAGTAAAAGAAAAACCAAATACCCGACTGTATAAGAACGATTTCCTTAGTGTAACTTAAGTACGTTTATGTTACGCTTAATAAGATATGAGTGTATTTTTTCGCGAGAAAGTAGTCGATGTTGAACGTGATTTATTTTTTTTGAAAAAATCCTGTAAAATCACTTATTTGACGTGAAAAGTCCGTTTGTTTTGCGAGAGTTGTATTAGTATTATTATATTATTATTATTATCTGGCCCCTGGTGTGGCCCACAGGTTATTCTGGAGTGCCTACTGTGGAGTGGACTCGGCCTTCTTTTATATACACTAATGGTTGAAACCCTGGAGAAGGAAAAAAAAAAGGATTAGCCCGACTTACCCTCAGTTCAGTCTATATTTCCTCATGTTGAGGTCTGCTATTAAAATATTATTTAGAGTTAAATCAGTCTCGATACTCAAATAATCAGCCGGCTTAGCCAAGTGACAAAAGTTTTTTTATTTAAAGTTTTTTTTTTGTTGTTTTTTTATGTAGGTTCGCGCTTGACCGCCAACGTTGCGGTCTACGATGGAGCGCGCGCGCGTTCCACAAACGCTCACGCTTCGAAATGCTAGAGACTGTGACGTGCCGTCACGTGACATTTAATTAATGCCAATCCCATATATTCGACTTTTCTTGCTTTTTTGCTTTTGTTAATTTGAATGGTGTGTCAATAAAGAGTTTACTTTCTATCTAGTCCACTGGCGTTCACGAAATTAGAATGCCACTTGTCTAACCTCCAGGTATAAGCACATAATCTAACTAGGGCATAGTTATGAACGGTGAATTAACTTTGTTTCTAACCTTCTCAGAACTAAATGGCTGCACTAATCATAATAAACTTTAGCAAATTGCTAGTTTAAACGATAACACTAATAATACATATTTATGATCATAGGTTTATGATAATATATCAATGTTTTTACATAACAATGTAATCAATAGAATTTAATATAATGACACTGACCTCTTTATCAATAGACTTAGTGGTTATCAAATTGTGTTTATGACTATTTTGGCACTGTAAGTATGCAGATATGAGTGTGGACAGTGGAATATACAAGTAATGGTTTAACAAACTAATAAACCAACTTCAAAATACGCAATTTTTTTACTTGGATGACATATTTTCCCAGTTATTTTGTTATAAAAACAAAAATACAGAATCGATTTTAATAAAATTTCTATGAGACTCGGGAAGACAAACCCTTTCAAACAAAAAAATATTTTTTCAAATTGGTCCAAGTGTCTTCAAGTAATCGGAGAACATACAATAAAAAGATTCCGATGGAAAGAAATGATTCCTCATTTTTGGAAGTCGGTAATAACCAGTTCGGCCTTAAGAAAAAAAATCAAGGTCAATGCAAAACAAGCATTATCTATTGTCCATAGAACTGATAATTATGGGACCAACTTGGGAGCTTACTCTATACACCTATTCAGGAAACACAAAAATTGGTTTTCGAATGACAGTGTAATTCGTGTAAGTACATACATAAAAATTAAAAAAAATACAGTACGAATTGATAACCTCCTCTTTTTTCGAAGTTGGTTAGTAAAAGAGACAACGGTTGAAACCTTTCAGATTGACAGCAGCTGTCAGTCTTAATCACTGCTGTGATTACTGTTAGCAAGTGACAGGAAGGAAAATCTTCAGAAGTAACAAATGTGCAGTTGCATTGTGGTACTTATGCAAACATATTTAGAGTGCATTTTCATTTAACTTGGCAGGTTCACTTTACATCTTTACATAGTGATTGATTCTGATATTATTTTCTTTAAATATTACTTGAGGATGGTATAATTTTTTTTAAATGTTTTAAAAATGTGAAATTTCGTTTTTAAAGCTATATTACCGATTTTTGAAAATACATGCGAAAATAAACAGGTTTTAAAACAACTTAAAAAGGGTGAAGGTTATCAATTTATACATTTTTTTTAAATGTATGCACAGCAATTACTCCATCATTTATTATTGACACTCTTGAGGTGTCTCATATACATTTTAAACTTTACTTGACTCTACTGAGATTACAGTGTTTTTATGTATCATCATCATCCACAGCCTTTTCTATCCCACAGCTGGGTATAGGCTCTCTTTCTTATTATCTATGTAATTATAAAATAAAACTATTCTATCATTTATGAAATTAAATAAATAAATATTTGTGGACATTTCACACAACACCATCTAGCCCAAACTAGGCAAAGCTTGTACTATGGAACTAGATGGCTGATACAATACATATACTTTATTTTGTAAATATATACATACTTATGATACATTAAAACACCCAGACAGAATAAATATCAATGCTCATCACACAAATGTCTGCCCTGGGTGGGGATCGAACCCACAAACAGCTCAGCAAGCAGACACCACCAACTGAGCCACAAGGCCAATCAGTATGAGCTTACCATAGTACAAGCTTTGTTTGCAGCTAGATGGTGTTTGGAGCTGTGTGAAAATGTCTATCAATATTTACATAACTTTAGGACCTGACATTTCAAACACTGCAGTGTTCATGGTCACAGGTGAGATTAAATGACAGTTGTCTCATTCTTGTTATGTAAACATTTAGGATTTACTACAAATTTTATTTTTTAAGCAAATGTTTATTTTTTATGCAAAGCAGAAGTCGCTCAATGGCTTTAGGTTGTTTAGATCTATACTAAGGTTGAGAATTTATTAATTTGATGACTGGGCCTTATGTGTATATGTATATCTTAACTAGCTGTGCCATGCTGTTTCACCCGCATAGTGATGAAAAACTATGATGATGATGGAGAGTCTATGAAGGGATATTGGGATGGTCTATTTCCGGCTCTAGGTTTACACGATATCTCTGTACCAAATAGCATAATGTGGGACAGAGGCTGATGAGCCAGCCAAATGACTGCACATGGCTCTAGGACTGGCTGGTATCTTGTCCTGTAAAATACACTGGCAATTCAAATCGACAATGATGCAAGCAATTTGAGGACTTCTGGGTCTGAATAATATGCACATGGGTACTTTCATTTATAATTCGGAAATTTCACACATGCAGTTTCTTAATCTTATTCGAGATGTGGGTGATAAGTCCTGCACTGACATCCTGGCAGGGGTGTACTGTCACATGTTTATATCTTATCATTATATAGTTTTTTTTATTTTATTTATTTATTTGTGATCACCAGGCTTGCCAAATATGACAAAGTTTTCTCTATAATAATGACAAGTGGTCCAAGACAATAAGTCTATTGTAGAAACTGGGCTTTAACTGCAGCTACTAGATCTCACCTTTTGGTGTTTAATGACAGATTTTCTACTAGGTGATGGTAGGTTGCCCACTAGGCCCTGCAGGTAGCTGTCGTTTTTAAGTGTCACCTAGCTATGCCACTGATCTGGTGTATACCTAATATACTAATGTACTGTATTTATGATTTCCTTCATTGATAGCTCAAAGTCATTGTTGGGAATCAAAATCAGAACCTCTGACACAGGAGTTCATCGCACAATTGACTAAGCTATCACTGCTTCAAAGTAGTAATTAAATATTAAATGTGTTAAATTAATAACTTCATAGAACAATTTCTAATACAAATAAAAAATCTATAAAAATATTGAAGTTTAAAAACAGCTGTTAAATGCTATTTGTATCAAACTAATATTTTTACACTCACTACACTTGAAACTATCATAAATTAAATTATTGTTCTGACAGTAATAGCACAGCAATCTGCCTCGTTGGAGCGCTTCCTACTTTTCAATAAACATTTCAATAAACGCCAATTACATATGTTACCTAGGCATTCTATCTATTATCTATTGAGAAATTGTCCAATGCCAACTATGCTCAGGGAAAATAGAATATGGCTTCACGTAGTTATTCATTGCATACATTTAGTATATGTAAGTATTACGCCGGCCTTGAAGATATAAAAACTAGTTTTTTTACGATAGCGTGACAACACAGGCCAAAATAAACACTGCAGGCAGAATAGACAAGGCGCGAGGGGCGTAAAAATTCAAAGAAAAACGCTCGCTTAATAGAAAGAGAAATAAGCCTCGATGTGATAACTCATAAACTACAATAAATTGTAATTATACTTACGTAAGTTGTCACAAATAACAGAATACAAACAACACACAAGAAATTGATTTTATTGAATTCACAGCCGTAATTTTTTAACGATCTATCACAGTCAATTTTTTGTAACACACACACACAATTTTTACAGCACTAAGAAGAGGTCCATTTGTTGTGTAAGTTATTTACAGTTCATTTTATTAATGAAAAGAGAAAATAAGAAATAAGAAACCCGCGAGAATGAAACACCATTTTGAAAGATTGAAGAAAAGATCGCCAAGGATTTTTCCTTTCCCCTTCCTTCTCTCAATGATTGACAGTTTGAATCATGCCGTCATTGCGACAATCTATTTGACATTTTAACTGCTGGGTTGCCAATTACCATTTTAAGAATACCATGTATTAGAATATTCTGCCTTACCGACAAACGTTACTTTATTATGTGCAATGCTTAACATATTTTGTTAATTTCTGGCTGACACGTAATGACACTTGTTGAAAGAAGAGTCTTAGATAACTTAAGACGTGTTCCCGGGTATTTTTCGTTCCCGGGAATCGGGAATCATTTTTTTGTTTTCATGGGAATTCCCGGGAAGCACGATTTCCAATTTTTTTCTATATATTATTACTAATCGTGGCTTTAAAAACGACAATAAAAGAACCAAAACAAAAACTACAATTATAATTATTAAAAAAAACACCTCAGAAAACCTTGTATGAGTTTGATTAGCATACCGAACCATGCCGCTACTACAGAAAAAAAATTGCTCTAATTCATGAAGGGAATTATAATGCTATGAAAGCAAAAAAAAAAAATTTGGCAAAAAGATAAGTTTTATTGCATGATTGATTAATTACACATAGTATTAGTTTCACACGTGAATGTGAATTACATAGATATAAATAAAATAATCTTTCTTTGGTATTTATCGATTAAAGTTCATTTGATCACTCTACATTTTGCTTTGACAACTGTACCAGCTAATCGTTAGCCACTACTTCGAAGAATGCATCGTAACTACAAATACTACAATCCGTTTGAACACAAATATACCATATTGAAAATGACGCCGTTTAGTAAACTGATTTACCGTGATGTGAAATTGAATATTCTTGAAATTGGCTGCAATATACAATACAAACTACATATTAACAATTTTCAGATTTTTTCTTTGTTTGTGAGGCTTTATTTTACTGAAATTCTCATAATTCTAGGTTGATAAAAAGTGACCTATTAGTTTAAACTTAACTTATTGTATTACCTTAACTTAGAACAGTAAGTCTGTTGATTGTTTGGAGCTTGATTTTTTACATCTCCAAGAAAAAAAGAACCACTGAACTAATTTATCTTTATAAAAATATGTATTTCCAGCGTCCAGAAGTTAGACAGTTTATACAAATATGGCTGATTTAATTTAATAAGGAAAAATAAGACACGTTAGCCTGTAATTTCCCTAAATCTTAGATAATATTTATTAGATTGCAACATAGTATTTTGACACAAGTTTCGGCTGCGTTCGCTAAAATTAAGGGTAAAATATTTCTGCGGTCATAGAAAACCTTTTTTCTTTTTGGAGTGGAGAAGTGCATAATATTATTTTGTTCCGTAATATTATTCTATTATACATTGCCATATTTTTAAAACGAACAAAAATTCGTAACTATAACTAGTTCAGTTTCATTATTTTACAACTTCATGGTTGCCTGGAAGAGATCGCTTTTAGCGATAAGGCGCCTTTTGTTGCACTAGTCTATTTAAGTTCTTTGTTATTACTTTTAAGGTGTGTACAATAAAGAGTTCATCTATCTATCTATCTATCATAGATGAATTTCTTGTTCATTACCTACTTCGGCTAGGCGCTAATCTGAAAACAAGGGGTCATCTAGCTATAAACGGTACTCGCACAGCATGGTCCTACCAGGGCGAATTCTGTGGGTCCTACTTTAATAGAGAGGTCATTTAATAGGATCATTTTGAGGTTTCAATGGTTGCGCAAGCGACTACGTTCTTACTTCTTAGTAATCATAATTTTAAATATTATGTGAGGTGGAGTCATCGCGTCCTGTAATTTGCGCATAAAACATGTGCGCGTTATCCATCCACGTCGGTCCACGTTGATGCGTACTGCACAGGATTGGAATTATTTGCCACCATCCCTGTTTCCTGAGAGCTACAATCTTAGATTGTTCAAGGCTAGAGTTAATAGATATCTTCTAGATTGACGTGCTTTATCCTCGGCCATACCATCGCTTAACATCCGGCGAGGTGGTGGTCAATCGTATCTATCTAACATGAAAAAGGTATGTTACGTATATGCGTGTCTTACGCCTACATTGTCATTCAGATACTTACCTCAAAAAGAATTGCACGATTTGCACTATTTATTGCACGAGAAGATAACTCGCGAATTGAGCAGTGGCATGGCATATACTACCTATAAATCTTCTATTTGTAATATTTTGCATTGGTTATTTGAGACGTCTTATTCTATTAATCAGAACTATTCATAACTTATTTGGTAACTATATTTTCATCTCTGTAATTCTTTATGGAAATGACAGAGATGGAGATATCGATTCAGAGAGGGATAGCTTCCGAATTGGTTGTTTAGTGGTGAAGCTGTCTATTGAGATTCTATTAAAGTCATGTTATAGCAATGTTATTTCAATATTGATCTGGTCTTTGTCTTGCTCTCTCAACTGTAGAAAGAGCGAGACAAAAGTCACAGTACCTAACAAAAACAAGTGGAAATAAAGAAGCTTACAGTTCGGCCGTAGGCCCGCCACTATTTTTACTAATAGGAAGGTTGCAATTGGGAAGATTAAAATGAAATCCAACTTTGTTTCTGTTTTTTTTTATTTACCTCTATATAAAAATTATAAATAAATTATCTAGTTTTAATTTATCTACTTATTACACACCACATATTATGTTATATCGTCGTTGCAAATCTAAAATCGCCAATGTGACATTTTTATCAGATATTATTTTTTATAGATATTTTAATACAGTAGAATCCGTTTATAATGACATCGAAGGGAAATGACAAACACGACATACTAAGCGGACGTCATACAAAGCATTTTGAGAAAATAAACAACCTCCTGTATTTTAGGTAACTATTATTTATTTTAATTAATTTTTGATTCTCCATTTTCTAATCTGCATATTATTGCACCTTTCTCTTCAATCGTAAATGCTTTACGACGTTGAGACGATTTTTTTTTCACATATCACTAAGACTGAGATTCAAAAGAAAAACAAACCACGTGCCGAACATCGTCGGGCGTCAAATGCCCTCCCGAACATTGCCGAAGGTGTAAAGAATCATGTCGTTCATTATAACCGGTCATCATTGATTAAAAATGGGTCATAATAAGCGACATGTCACTGTAAGCGAAGTCATTATATCCGACCTTGTTATAAAGAATTTTGTATGAAATCCAAACTTCGTTTTGTAATTACCTACGTCATATTAGGCGGTAGGTCAATATAGGCGGAGTCATAATAAACAGATTCTACTGTATGTACTATTATATGCTATGAACCGTGATTCTAGACCTATATTACAGTGAGACAGCATCCCTTTCGGATATGACGTCACGACTTCCTCCTCTCCCCTCCCATGTAACTCTGCCCCACTAGAGTCGGGGAGGGGGTACCTATGCTTGCCTGCCTGGCGGTTGCCTTACATTGGCATCGAATTTCGGTGCGATCACACTTCTTCAATTCGAGTGCGGGTAACAGCGTTGCTGTTTTTATAATAACAGTTAAACTAGTCATTTTATTTTGCAAGTTTAAAGTGTTTAAAAAAGTGCATATATACTTAGTGCGCTATGGAGAATAGCGCAAACCAATTTGAAGGTGAGCGGAGCCGCCCGCCTCCGCCAGTTTCACCTACATCATCGTCGTCTTCATCAAGCAGCGAGGCCCCACGTCTTCGGCAACGGAGTAAACGAACGCGGAACAAGGACGGTCGAAGGTTAGACATGCTAACAGATCAAGTAAGTGAGATTTTGAATTACTTGAAGAATAGCGGCCCTTCTAATTTGAATCAAGAAACGGAGCTTGAATCTGAACCCGATCCATCTGATCAGATTTCTTTGTTTCCATCCGACGAACTAAAAGTATCACTTGGTGATAACGAACCGTTATTTAGCAAACCTAAACCTTCTACATCCAAAATATTTGAGTTTCCGGTCTCAACCAATTTAAAGGAACCGAATGTTGAAAGTGCTTCTGAGGGTAGATTACTACTCTTAGATAAGTTACACCATTTTGGTACACACGATTGGCAAAGGGTGAGGTACCTTGAAACTGAGAAAAAGTACGTAGCCAGACCTGGTTTTTACGAACTCGATGTAAACACAGAGTTCCGACATCACGATCCGAATTCTACTTGGCTTAGGTCGCTTGATAGATCATTCGGAGCGCTCACACACGGTCTTATACAACAAAATGAATTACTGAAAAGTAACTTCCAACAGATTTTAGTATGGGCAACTTCGTCGGATACTACCCTCAATCCCGATAGTCTGTATGAAAAAATCAACAGCCTTTTTTCCCAGAATTCTCAATATATGAAGGTATCTGGTGATTTATTGCAACTCACGTGCGGCAGGCGAGCTGACATTATTCAGCGACGTCGCGATACCATATTATCTGGACTAAAAGATAAATATGTGAAAGAGGACCTACGAAGCATTCCGCCAACACAAGATAATCTTTTCAAACCGCAAGAGTTAGCAACTTTCTTGCAGAAAGCGGGTGGAACAAATAGATTGTTCTACCCTCCTAAGCGCTCTGCGGAAGAGTCGCATTCTATGTCTATGCGGAATAGACAAGACGCCACACCCGCTAAACGCCCGCGCAAGTCTTTTCGCGGCACTAGCACTTGGCAGGAACCCCAACCATCAACAAGTTCCCAGGGTGCGGGGAGAGGCAAACCCCAAAACACAAAGCAGGCTCCCGGTTTTACCCGTCCGGAGAACAACAAAAAGGGCTCTTTCGGCTGTCGTAAATACCCTGATAAATCGCGAAAATGACTCATTTCAAAATCGGTTTTGTGGCGGGCGGTTAATAGATTACGTTCAAATTTGGAAGAATTTAGGTGCTCCGAAGCACATATTGAAAATGATAGAAGGTTATCGGATTCCTTTTTCACATGTACCCCCGCTACAAAAACCACACTTGCTAAAGAAACATCAAACTCCAACATCCCCAAAAATGTCAGAACAAATAAAGATTTTAAAACAACAAAATTTTTTAGTTCGAGCGGAACTAACTCCCAGTTTCGTATCCCCAATGTTTTTAGTAAAAAAATCGAAAACGAGCGATCGTCCGATTTTCAATCTAAAAAATTTGAACCGCTATGTTGTACAAACCAAATTCCGTTTGATAAATATGTTTCGGATCCCGTTGTTTTTGCAACCCAACGATTGGGTCATAAAAATAGACCTCTCACAGGCCTACTTCCATGTCCCAGTATCGCCTGCTCATCAGCCATTTCTGAGGGTGTTGTATGCACAGCAAAAGAACCCTGTCTCGACTCCGGAATTACTCCAAATCACTTGTCTACCCTTCGGGCTGTCATCGGCACCCAAGGCGTTTGCGACAGTGACGAATTGGGTTGCACATCTGTTGCGCAACAGAGGCATGCGCGTCATCGTATATCTGGACGATTTTCTAATCGCAAGCCAAGGCCGCCAAACATTAAACGACCAAGCTGTCGAAGCTGTTCGTGTCATGACCTGTTTAGGTTGGATGATCAACTATCAAAAGTCTATTCTGACCCCAGTCAGGGTCATAGACTATCTTGGCATATTTTGGAATCTCAGTCAGAATACCAAATATCTTCCCAACGACAAGGTCACAAAGATCTCAATTATAATACGCCGTATCCTAGATACAAATCAGTGGAGCCCGAAAGATGCTCAGCGTCTATTAGGGATGTTGAATTTTGCAGCCTTCGTAATTCCCAGAGGTCGCTTTCAGTGCCGGCCATTACAAATGGCTTACGGGTTGCTTCCAAAAAACCAGATGTTCCGAGAATATCTGATCAGTACGAAAACAGCAAAAGTGCTGCAATGGTGGCTAAAAGCACTATGGGAGCAGACGTCGATCCACTCGGACCCGGTGTCGCATTATATCACAACCGACGCGTCGGCCAAAGCATGGGGTGCGATGGTAGACAACATACAGCTGAGCGGAGCATGGTCCAAAGAACAACAAAAATGGCACAGCAATCTCAAAGAGATGTGGGCCGTTATACAGGCAGTAAAGATTCATCGCAAGACTTTACAAAATTCGACAGTGTTGCTCCAGTCGGACAACAAAACCGTCGTGAGTTACATAAGGCACGAAGGTGGTCTTCGGTCACAAAATCTGTACCAGTTAACGTGCGAATTGTTCAAAATTCTCGATCACAGCAAGATACTTCTAATTCCACAGTACATACCGGGTCAATTCAACGCAGACGCAGACCGGCTCTCGCGACACAAATTACCCGGCGAATGGACGTTATCGATGGGCGCATGTCAAGAGATATATCAAAAATTCGGCACGCCAGAAATAGATTTATTCGCCTCGACGAGCGCACACGTGCTTGCTCGTTACGTCTCGCGCGATTGCAGAGACTCGAACGCCGAATTTCACGACGCATTCAGCAGAACATGGTTGTATCATCGAGCATGGGTATTCCCCCCGCCACACCTAATACCACGTGTCTTGTCACACCTCAACACGTGCAAGGGCAGGTACATACTAATAGTACCTCGCTGGTCCAGAACGTTTTGGCGACCGGATCTCAAGAAGAGAGCGTTGAAGGCACCCATTCCTATAACCCGCCTCCGTCAGCGGTTAACGGACACACGAACACAACTACCTCCGGCACTGGTGGACCAGATGTCATTGGAAGCGTGGCTGGTGAAGGGTGGTGCGAAAACCTAAGAGATTGGTCTCAAAGAGAAATAGAATTACTAAATTCTAGTTGGAGACCGTCCACAAAAAAGTTATATTCTTGTATATGGGTTAAGTGGTTAGATTGGTGCTTACATAACGGGCTTCAGCATACGAATCCATCTGGGGCCCAGTTAGCTAAGTTCCTGGCGTTTTTACATTTAGATCGTAAACTCTCTTACCGAACTATTTTAGTCTATAAATCCACCGTGGCGACTCTATCTTGTCCTAATGGGCAAGTCCTGAGCAGCGATCCAATCGTGCAAAGAATATTAAAATCTATATCTCTAGCAAACATTAGCACTTGTCCTAAAACGTCATATACTTGGGACCCAAGGCAAGTAGTTATCTGGCTGAGTGCGAATCAGCCTTCTGATACAAGTTTATTTCAAGTATCCCGACATACTGCACTCATATTGCTGCTTGCATCATGCCGCCGAGTGCATGACCTCACTCTCCTGCGAATAGATGGAGCACACTTAGCAGACAATACTGACCACATAATTTTACATCCAGCGTTTGGATCGAAGACAGATAACTATACGCACAGGCAATCGTCTTGGAAATTACGCTCACATCCAGATAAGAGTATTTGCCCAGTTAGGTGGGTGCGACAATTAATTAACACGTCGTCTACACGAAGATCCGGTATTGATAGTCTATTTATATCTACTCATGGTACGGTCAAAGCAGCGTCCCGTACAGTGATTGGCGGTTGGGTGAAGACCATACTTAAAGCGGCAGACGTTGATGCCTCCCCAGGAAGCACCCGAAGTGCCTCATCATCCCTCAACTGGCTCGAGGGCAAGAACATTGAAGAGATCATGGCCAAAGGAAATTGGCGTGTCCCTAATACTTTTGCGCAATTTTATTCAGCTGAGATAGACCAATCCCGCAGTTCGCATAATTTGTCTAATTTGTTTGATTCCTTGCTATCTAATTGATTTTAATACTGGTCAATCTATCATATAGAATACTGAATTATAACATTATTATTATATTTATATTTGAATAAATGTGTCAATTATCATTGAAAGAGACTATGTTGATTTACTTAGTTATACTTACATATAAGATATAATTATTACATTCTTAATTTCGCAGAAATAAAATCTTGATTGAGGACATAATTTAAAGTTTTTACTTTTAACCTGGTGTTATGTAGCTTTTGTTCTCAGATTTTATAAAACTAAAAATCTTTATATCTAACGTGCTCATACACAATCACACATTGGCATCTTAATATTCTGATTAAATAATTATCAGACATTACATTTTAGCTTGCCACCAGGCGATAATAAACACTTCTCACTGTAATATAGGTCTAGAATCACGGTTCATAGCATATAATATAATGTTTTACCTGAAAATAAAACAATTATTATATGCGGAACCTTATTCTAGACCTATATTTCTAATCCTGCCTGATGGACTTATTTTACATTTTGTCCACCGAAAGTGAGATTCAATGTGAGGCAACCGCCAGGCAGGCAAGCATAGGTACCCCCTCCCCGACTCTAGTGGGGCAGAGTTACATGGGAGGGGAGAGGAGGAAGTCGTGACGTCATATCCGAAAGGGATGCTGTCTCACTGTAATATAGGTCTAGAATAAGGTTCCGCATATAATAATTGTTTTATTTTCAGGTAAAACATTATATTTTATAGTGGTTATTCAATACACAAACTCCCGTGTTTGTATTAATATTACACATAGGTAGGATATTTTAAATTTGCAACGACGATATAAATATTTCTATCACAGCAGGGATCCATAAATACAAATAGACAATAGACATAAAAATTAATATGATAAAAACATAACATAAAAATAGTGGCCAAGAACGTGTCGAGTCTCGTATAAGGTAGAGTTCCAAAGCTAATGCTATAATCTAAAAGAAAATCACTTGGAGAGTATTGTTAGATTAAACCACTTTGCAAAAAGGTCAATGACCTCTGCGCTATAACGACTTAAGTATTTGACATATTTAACGCTATATCTCAAAAAGTTATAATAACAGTGTTCAAATTATTTTTCATTGAAACTTTTTGATATAGTCTTCTACTATGGTTAATTTTGAATTTCTAGGTCTAATATATTAGAAATGCAATTTTTTCATCTTTGTGGGGCTTTGGTGGGTTACATCTGAAGAAAATGATAATGATACCTTAGTCTTATTATAAGATCTATTCAAAGAAACTTCACGCGATGGGGTGGTTGATAGTCTCTAAGTAAAATGAATTACGGACAGACCGACATACACACAGACAGACAGACAGACGGACATGGCGATTTTATAAGGGTTCCTCGTAATTACTACGGAACTCTAAACACGAAGAACATACAAACAAGAAGAAAACAAAAAAAAAAACAACGTATGCGTAACACAACTGCAGTGTTTGCCACTATACCGTATGTTAGAGTTTGTCAGTGTCTATGTGTCCGAAGGAGGGTTGCCCATTAATTACAGGTACTTTTGATGTATTCACAAATTATCGAAGCGAATCGGTTCGGAAATGGGTCGGAAACGAAATCTCCATCTCTGCCATTTTCATACAGAATGACAGAGATGGAGATATAGTTTCCGACCCATGTCTTAAAGACGTCAACGTTCTTCTTTTTTTTGCCACCACAGAACTATAAAATAAACAGACACTAAAATACAACAACTACAGATACATTTTGTTTATACATTCGTTGTCACGTGTAAACTTCAGTGTCATTGCCATCATTGATATTTGAAATCATTCTCCAGGACGCATATTCTTCCTTCAACCCCTTCGCCCCCAAAAAATATGGGTGCCCCTTACTCGTAGATAAGTAAAATATACCAGTTTTGTTTCTATCCACACCCAAACCCATCTCATTTACCACTAAAGGATCATTACTGTAACAGCTGCTATCTCTAGCCTGCTGTATGCTGTTACATTTTATTGCTAAGAACTTCCCTGGATGCTTCAAAGCAGCCAACCACAAAGGGAGTACCCTGAAATGGCTGCAAGTGGAAGTGCAAGGATATAAATAAATATCGGATGGCTGGAACTCCCCACCGTTTACGTAAAAATCGACATGACCCATTTGTGTGGCCATGCCAAATGCATCTATATTCGTGTGGACAACTAGGACAAAGTCTGCGTTGGAGGCGTCTAGTCTATCTGTCTCATCTAGAGTCCTGAAGCAAGGCCCTGAAGGTTCTAGAGACACTATGGTGGAAATGTTTCTGCCGGTCATGAGTTGGTAGTTTCTGGCGATGTAGCTGACAGTCTGGCCCCCTAGACTGAAGCCAAGGAGTTCCATCGACCCAGGGTCAAGGCCAGCTTGTGTCAGTTGCACGAGCACTTCTGCAACTAGTTTGCCGACTGGACGCATCAGGCGTGTCGCCCTGTAAAAGTAAAAGTAGAATTTTACTTGTGTCGAGTTTGTGAGATGGTACAGTTTGCCATATTTAATAATGAAACAATATGATAGCTTATAGGAATCGCATGAAATCAAGATAGATACCAAAGACCAAATCATAAAACAAATCTATTCCGTAGACGTATCTTACGTCTACGGAATAGATTTGGCTAAGACAGACAACATGTTTGAGTAAAGTAGATACCTACTTAACAAACTTTTTGATAGGTATAAAATATCTAAGGGTTTTCATGTAACTGATAAACATTGAATGTGTCGCGCTTGCATATTACGATTTTAAAAGCCAGAACCTTCAAATCAGTGAAAGGTAAAGGAAACCTTGACACCATGAAAAGGTCTTATATACCTTTATGCCCTACCATGGGCGTAGCTATAGCTTTCTCATGGGGGGGGGTCCGCAGGTACAAAAATTTCTAAAAATATACTACTATTTGCCTCTTTATTTGCGCAGACTATACGCAGACGAGTACTAGTTTCTAAACGTCAATGTTTATATAATTATAATCTTTATAAGTTATAAACATTTAAATACACGAAAATTTAATTACGGACAAACGTATAACTGTAAATAAAGTGTAAAAGTAACGTCGGAACAATATTAATTCATATTAAACTAGAGGTACCCTATGACTTCACCATTTCATTTGCATGGCTCAAGTAAACAAAAACATAGATAATAGGCATACGCGAGCGAAGCGAGCGCGAAAATTTTTAAGGTTTTTAAAACTAAATCTTGGAAATAATTTAATTCATTGATCGTGTTAGAAAGTGGCCCAGATGAACCAAACAAGTATAAAAGTGTTTGAAAAAATGAAATATCCGACTGGATGAGTAAGACTGACTTACGCCACCAAAAAATATAAATGTAACCATTTGATTTCAAATTTAAGAATGGCAATTTAAGAGTCTTGTTCAATCTTTTCGAAATTATTAACGCAAAAATATTTTTTTTATGTGAAATTGGCTTGGATCGAATTGAATTTTTCATAGAATATTTGTGTTTTTTTTTTTACGTAACATAGATCTACGACTGATCTACAACTCGCCTGATATTTAGCGATGTTATTTTCTAGTTTTACGAACGAAGATCTTTTTATAAGTTCATTCAGTCGTTTTATATCTTCAAAAATATGGGCATGCGCGAGCAATCGCTTCGCTTTGGGTCGCGAAAAATATTGAAGCAAATTAAATAAACTTTATTTATTTATTTATTTATTTATTTATTTATTTAAGACCAACAGCTTATTTACATTTTTGGAACAAAAATACTTAATTAATAAAATTAGCCATTAATAGGTCTATCTTAATAATTTCTAATGAAATGGGCGGATATGAAGTTAAACTAAAGTTATCATCGATGAAAATATAAGTACAGACATATAAGTAAGTCATCATCATCATCTCAGCCATAAGAAGTCCACTGCTGGACATAGGCCTCCCCTATGGATTTCCAAAAAGACCGATTGGAAGCGGCTTGCATCCAGCGTCTTCCTGCCACTTGTATGAGGTCATCTGCCCATCTCATGGCTGGTCTTCCTACGCTGCGCTTGCGCTTGCTTGCTTAAGTAATATTATATAAACATATTTTTATATTTACACTTACATACATACACACTCACTAATCACTTAAAATATGATACAAATACCTAAGTTATATTATGATAGCAATATAGCATAATAGGTACTATAGCTGGATAAGTTTAATTAATTTATTACATAACATTCTGAGTTAACAACTGAACAATTTGGTGCCTAAATTTGTGTCTAGGGGTGTTAAATATATCTAAGTTTGAAAAATGGTTATCGTAAGTAGTACACAAACGAGGTATGGGCGCATTTTTTGCGTATTGTGTAAATCGGACACCCGACGAGAAAAGTTTAGTATGGCGTGTTCTTTTTCTAGGTACATTGTATTGGATAGCTGAGAGTAAGGCTGGTGCATCTAGGTGACCATTAATTATATTATACAGTAACATCATGTCCAATAGAGTACGCCTGTCTTCCAGAGTCATGAGTTTGTAACGAGTGCAACTGGAATTATAATCTGAATACGAGCGAGTTCTGTAATTTAGATGTTTAATAAATTTAGCTTGAATTTTCTCGATTTGTTGCGTATAAGTAATGTAATACGGAGACCAAATACTACAGGCATACTCTAATACACTGCGAACATATGCAAAGTATACGTTCTTTATACAGTTAAGATCAGAGAAAGGTTTACATGTACGCAAGACAAACCCCAGATTTCTGTAAGCCTTTTCCACAATAGTATCAATATGTTCTGTCAACGTAAGTTTATTGTCAAGAAGGACCCCTAAATCTCGCACAATATTGACTTTTTCTATATGGATATTATTTAAACTATAAGAGAACATAACAGGCGTGATTCTACGAGTGAAGGAAATTTGCTGACATTTACGTACATTTACTGTTATATTATTGACTGCATAATAGTGTTCAAGTTTATGTAATGAGCAAGGATTTTTCATAATTGCCAGGATATTTTGGGGGAGGGTAGGTTGAACCCCTAAGCCCCCCCCCCCCCTGCTTACGGCCTTGTTCACAACTTGTCGGATTCGGAATCGGCCTGGAAACTATATCTCCATCTCTCTCAATTTGTATAAATATGACAGAGATGGAGTTACGGTTTTTTTAAAAGTATGTATACCCATGTATGTTTCTATGTTACATACATACATACACTCGAAAAACATTACCCTCCTTCTTACGCAATCGGGTAAAAATATATAGTTTCCATTTTATATACGCGTTTGTAGTATGCGCGGGCGAAAGACGAACATGGGTCATACTGCATCTTTTTAGCTAAGCTGTAGTTATGCACACACATTACCGCACATCAGGTTTTTATATATATTTTGTACCATGCGTACCATCCGCGATACCTAATCCGGAATTTTGACAGCTCTTTTTTTTTTCGGCCAGTGCCATGGGGGGGGGGGGGGGGTCCGGACCCCCTGGACCCCCCCCTTATATACGCCCATGTGCCCTACAATTTCATTGGACGCATTGTATTTCAATCAGAAATACATAAAAGTTTGAACACTACCGATTGGCTGTTAAATAACTGGAAATGATGATACTTTTCTAGATCGATTCTGCATCAGTCTTATAACTTCGATTCTAAATTGTACGTATTAATTAAACAGGTCCTAATTCTTTAATTACCCTGTAGGTACGATGTGACATTTTCTTAAACTTGTCCTCTGTGATAGTTTACTGAAATTTGTCATATAGTTCAAGTTGGTTAAAAATCTTATATAAAAGTATAACCAAAAGATCCATAAAATTATAAAAGTTCTTTTTATGTTACAGTGAGCTACGTTTGACCACCAACTCGCCTGATGTTAAATGACAGTGTGGCTGAGGATGGAGCTCGTCGATCTAGGAGATATCATTTCACTCTAGCCTTGAAAATTCCTAGATTGTAGTTCTCAGGAAAGAGAAAGCCAGCAAAGACGAATTTAGAACGAAGAACCAGGTAGACAGTACTCACAAGTAATAGTGCACTGTGGCGAATCTCTGGTAATCCACCATGATGATGTTATATCCGAGAGCTTCGTACTCGTTGGCAAGCATCGTTCCGATCGGGAAGGTGGGGCTGTCTAGGTAGCCCACGGCCAGGACGAGGGTCTTCCTGGAATAGACAGGGAAACAATTGAGCCGACACTAGACGCCTGGGCAGAAAGGAAACATTGAAATTGTTTTGTACAAAAAATAGCCATGAAAAAATAATATTAAGTCATATATCTTTAACAGTATCCATTCCCATTTCTTCCTCATCCTATCCGATCCGATCTGGTAGTCCTACAGGACTACCAGAAAGTCGCCACATTACCTCCCTTTTCTTATAGAAATGCCTTACTATCGGAGAGTTACAAATACGAACAAGCGTCGTCGTCATCGAGTGTATTGGTTCCTTCTAGGTAAGCGCACTGCGTCGTGGAACGCAACGTCGCTTTACATAAGGCGAGTTGGTGGTCAATTGTAGAACTGGTAGCAACATGTTGTCTCTCGATATTATGATATGACCTGATATTACTCTGCGGTTTTCAACTAGAATAATGCAAATTCACGGACCTCATTTCACTTGCGTCTTTGATAAATGTCAGTGACTTGCTTACTAAGCAAGTTTCTGGCAAGCAAATGATTACTCATTTGCTTTGTGAATTGACCAGCAGATTCACTCGCGATAGTTTTTTATCAAATAAATAAAATAGTAATACGAACCTGTTGAAGTCTATCCGTGGGTCACGAGCGATGTTCTTCGCGTTCCAGTACGTATACCGCTGTCTGGTGCGGCCGTTCCCTTGCACCAGGAACGAGAGATACTTGATCTGGCTTTTCGGGATCACGGCTGGCTTTGTCGAGCCTGGACCTGGAATCAAAGGTGATAATGGCTTAGTCATTGATTCAATCTTTGCTACAAGAAGTCCACGGTATATGGGTCTTAGTAGGTACATTAGTCTCTGAAAAGATATTCATACTCAATGATCTGGAACAATCATTATCATCTCAGCCATAGGAAGTCCACTGTTAGTTTATAGGCCTCCCCCATGGATTTCCGAAAAGACCGATTGGAAGCGCATGAATAATGACAACTCAAAAATCTTAGAATTTCAAGGCTATGGGAAGGGCAAAGGTCTTCACAAAGTGGATTCTTTTTTAGACCTAGAAGCTACTTATTAATTCTAGACTTGACACCCGGGTTGTAGTTTTTAGGCAACAAGGACGATGGCAAGGCATTCCATTCCCGAGCGGTCCGCATTACGAAGGTGGTCTATAGTTAAACCGTTATTTAAATTTCTCAGAGAACTCATGAACAATTATAGACCAATTGCATTAATATCAGTCTTTGCTAAAATCTTTGAAAAGGTGATCTATAAACAAATACATTCATATTTTGAAAAATATGACATACTTTCTAAAGAGCAAAAAGGTTTCAGACAGAAAAAAAGTATCAATTTGGCTATTTGCGAATTTTTAAAAAACGTCATGTTAAATATTGATAAAAGAAACCCTGTCTGCGCTATTTTTTGCGACATGACTCAGGCTTTTGATTACGTAGATCACAACACACTACTTAGTAAAATGTATAAATACGGGGTAAGAGGAAACAGTAACGATTTACTAAAATCTTATTTAAGTAATAGAAAGCAACTAACTGAGATATCAAAAATTAATCCTAAAACAAAGAGAGAAGAAATATTTACTTCCTTAGAACGTACTCCAAAATATGGGGTACCTCAAGGTAGTGTGATTGGTCCACTGGCATTTATTTCGTATATTAACGACCTTCCAAAAGCAACAAAACATCCAGTTACACTTTTCGCTGACGATAGTACCATAACAATAGCTTGTAATAAAATAGAATCATATAAAAATGACATTATTAATTCTCTTGACTCAACAATAAAATGGCTTAACAATAATAATCTAAAAATAAATTTAAGTAAGACTAATATTATGCACTTTTCTCAACGACCACAGAATATAACTAATTTTGACATAACATACTGTAATAACCCGATAAATAATGTAGAAACCACAAAATTCCTGGGGTTAATTATTGATCAACGTTTGAACTGCCCCCGTATTCTGAACCCATTCGGTTTCGGAATCGATTCGATTTGTATATCTGCGTCTCTGTCATTTGCATAGAGAATGACAGAGACGGAGATATACAAATCGAATCGATTCCGAAACCGAATGGGTTTAGAATACGGGGGCTGGAAAGCACATGTCCATGACCTAAATAAAAAACTCAGCAGCTGTTCCTTCGCTCTTTACAAATTAGCACCGACTCTTCACTCAGACGCCCTTATTACAGCATATTATAGACTTGTGGAGTCAGTGCTGAGATATGGCGTAATATTTTGGGGTAACTCAACTGATAAAAATTATGCTTTTATATCCCAGAAAAAAATGCTTAAGATCTATGTTTGGACTCAAACCAACTGATAGCTGCAAGCCTTACTTTAAACAGCATAAGATTCTGACGCTTCCTTCACTATACATATTTGAGGTTACAGTATTTGTACGGGCTAATTCTGAAATATTTCCTAAGACGTCTACAGAATCGATATATAATAGACGAGACAACAAAATACTAATACATAAAAACTCAATTGTTCAGAAACAGCATTTTTGGAATGGGCCCTATTATATATATCTAATAAGATACCTATAAGTCTTAGAAATCTGACAACTAATTTATTTAAAAAGAAATTTAAAGCCTTGCTGGTTGAAAAATGCTACTATAAGATTAAAGATTATATAGACGATCGTTCCTTATGAACAAAATATTTTAATGTTTAGAAATTTTATTGACACAATTAAATAAAAATAAAAATAAAAAATAATTTTATATAATTGTAAAGACATGTTTAAATTGACATTTGATAATTAGGTATTTATATTAGTAGTTTTAAAGATCGATAGCGCCCTCTGATTTGCACGCCTCCTCAGGCATAACATGAAGCACATTAAAATTAAGAACACCAAAAGCATGTTATCACTCATGTTTAACGCAAATAAATTTACTTTGACTTTGAAGCAAAACGTTTAGTTCGAGCTGATGGCAGGTCTATTATGAAGGGCTGATATTGTTGCGTTTTCTGGTTTGTCCTGTTGTGGAAAAGGGAAGCAGGGATTAGGTCTTGTAACTTGTGCGCACACTCACTGAAATAGTCAACCAGAGTCAACCCTCGATACGATGTGATGGTGAACTCGATGAACTCGGGAAGTTTAAAAAAAGATTGGATGGTGCTGGTCACAGACAGGGAAGAATGGAAAGCATAGGGGGCAACCTTTGTCCAGCTATGAGATAATACAGTTTATATGAAAAGTAATAAAGTGAATAATTATTTATTACATATCGATGTACTCCATTATCAATCACACCGTTGCTTGTCACCGCGAGTTGTTGGTCAAACGTAGATCTGTTTTATTTACTTAAAAATTGCCACTTTCCCAGAATATCCTTTTAGCATAATATATGTATTTAGAAGTGCTTACGATGTTATAACACACCCCAAACACATTAGCCTCGTTTTCGAGCAGTCGAGTAATAAAATTAATCTAATGGCAGTTCCCGAAAATTCTGACAAAACCTATCATGGTAATGTATGAAAATTACATAGTTCCGAACTGAAAGTACGTCGACCTGTAGGTTATTTCAGCAAGCAATAAACTGGTGTCAGTAAACTAGGTCGTATATAAACGATTACTTACTTAGCAATACCTAATGCCTAAAGTATAGTGCACAAACTACTAGAAGATGGGTATAGTGAATTGACTATGGTGATTTGGTTTGTTAGATACGTACGTATGTTCTTGTTTTATTTTCATACCTGCGTATAGGTTAGGGATGTTGCATATTTGCCAAATTTTCAGATTCAGATTCAGATATTTTATTGCTATTCCATAGTATTACAGTGTTGGTAAATGGTAAATTAAATAAACGTATCTTAAGGACCCTGGGCCTGTCGGGCGCAGCAACATGTAGGAGAGAGAAGGACTACCTGTTTATAATATCTGTTCTTAATTGATGGACTTTTAATTTTAATATTGAATTGATTTTTATTTCATAAATTTCTGGTGTTTCCAATAAATTATTTGATAATTAAAGAAAATAATAATAATAATGTCTAATTGTTTAAAAATTTCAGTTATGTTTATAAAAAAGATTTAAAATATTTATGTCAATTTTATAATAATTAAATATATATAAAAATGTCAAGATGTAATAAAAATGTCAACAAAATAATTTAATCAATTTTAAAATGAATTGGGATTTACATTATCATCATTTAAATATTCGTCTACCGTATAATAAGCCTTACATGTCAGGCATTCCTTTAATTTACGTTTATATATTATATGTAATATCATTCTGTTTTATACTTACTTGAGATCTTCCGGCAACACATTAAATAAACATGAATGGCCATAACGAGTGTGTTGGTTGAGTGCAGCTTGAGTCGATACTGAGGAACTAGTAACCGGCCCGGTCAGTCGTCTTTCTTTTTCTTTCTTTTTGTAGTAGGTAAGTAAATCTATATGTGTATTTAAATATGGTTGTATATGTATATATATATTATATTTAAATCATCTAAGTATTAGCTTGTGTGTGACGTCACCTAACGGTTCCAGCGGAAGACCAGCGCTGGTTGTTTCATGCTGTGCTCTCCAATCTCTTTTATTTTTAATTCACGGTCAAGTCAAAGACTCACTTCACGGTTTCCGATTGAGCTGAAATTTGGCATGCATATGTAAATCGGATGACAATGCAACATTAATATGACATGAAGCTAATCTTATGATGGAGCTGGTAGGTGGTTATGGAAATACTTTGTGATAAAATTGACGCAATTCCATCGAATTCGGGGTAAGTAATAAGAAGTGACATACTAAAAAAAAATGGAATGAGCCATGCTAGGGATCCGCTTGGTGGATCATGTGCCAAACTTTGAAATTCGCCGTCGCATTAAAGTCGAAAACGTTCGAACACGAACCTAACTCTAACCTAACCGTTTATTTGTTCTTACAAAAATATAAACAGTAGGTATAATGACTCTTATTTTCTATGCGCTATTGGTAGGTTAAGTTATACCATATATATTAGATCCTCTGGGCCCAGCACTAGGTCTCATTAGAGCCTGTGTAGCTGGGAACAGTTTTTTATTGAATAAAGAATGAGTAACGATCGTGAAAACATTAGATAAAAAAACAACGGGTTGCACTCCGAGAGTGCCGGCAGATGTGAAAACTAAAAAAATAAAATAGCAAAAGCGCCATCTAGTAGGTTGATCTGGAACTAGACTATACAGCGCCATCTAGTACGTTGGTCTGGAACTAGACTATACAGCGCCATCTAATTAATACGTTGGTATGGAACTAACACACACTCGCGCAAGCGCCCTGTGCCGTCTTAGAACTACGAATTTTCGATCAGAGGCCCAATCCAGTTATTCAAGACCGCTCCATAGCCGAACCGTGGAGCGTTTCCCGTCGGCCGCCATTTTTTTTTGATTCAGTCACTTTTATGTCGTATAATGACACATTTGATGAAACGTAATATGTCCTTCGCTCGTTACTAAATCAAAAAAAGATAGCAGCCGACAGGAAATGCTTCGCACAAGGTTCAGTTACGGATCGGTCTTGAATAACTGAATTGCCCCCCAGGTCACGTGAAACCTGACGCGAGTTTAACATTTTTTACCCATCCCAAAAATGCCTAACGCCGCTAAAGAAGTTTTCACTTCAATAACTTGTCAAGATTGTCACTTTGATAAGTGTCACATTTCTTTTATTCTACTAAGATTCGTTGAAAACACAATTGTACGCGAGTACACAAACATTCGGACAGAATAAAGAAAATTTTGGCAGTTGATACAGATCTTTGCTTCGCTCATTCGGTCAACTAACTGTAAAATTGCAGGAATACCCATACTGTACGACTACGTTAGGTAGGTAGCGACCTAATTCCAAGGTTATTGAGATCGGAAGCGCAAACAATTGAGACAATCGGAAATGCCTTCTCGGGTATTATCGATTCGTCTGCGGCAACATTCAGCCGCCTTGCTACAAACACGGCTACATCCAGGGAAGTATTACGGCACCCTGGCCTAGTACGGAATGAACATTAAATAAACAGTTTTTATCCACATCGTTTTGCCAGTAGTCAATGTCACATCATGTATAAGCCAGTGGGCACTGACGGGACTACTTTTTCTCGAATACTTTATTTCCTCTGAAAGGTGGAAAAAACGGTGGAAAGACTATTTGTCTATATTCCATGCTAACCTTGTTGGGATATCATCATCATCACTTCAGCCACAAGAAGTTCACTGCTGGATATAGGCCACCTAAGGCTTTACAAAAAGACATATGGCGGCTTGTATCTAGCAGATATAGTCACATATGAAATATTACTTACAAAACAAAAACTAATCATCAAAAACAATTCATAATTGACGGAGTAATACGCGGACGGACGTAATATACGGAGTAATGGCGCTGAACAAAGATACAGACGAATTGAGAACCTCCTTCTTTTTGGAAGTCGGTTAAAAATAGTCTAAAATCCTAGGGCATACGCCTATATACCTAGAATTTAAATAAGTATCTCTAGCGTGCGTCGCTAAGTATATTTTAATGCTATTATTGTATGTTCGAGATGGACAAAACTGTTGATACAAAACTATGTGAATTTAACATCCGTCTACATACACAGTTTATCCAATAAATGTTTTCTGATTCTTCTTCTGATTCTACCTTTATTTTTTAACGACTTCAAAAAAGGAGGGGGTTACCATTTCAATCAATATTTTTCTAAAGCAAATGCTGTTTTGGTTGGTAGATAGGCGCGTCGGCTTCAAGCTTTTATTTCATAATATTATATTTCCAATGTATGTATAGACGAAAACTAATAATTTAAGTTATGCACGCAGAAGTCGCTCATGAACACCGTGAACGACTTCTGCGTGCATAGGGAACGTTTTGCATAATAATAGAAAGCGGTAGTAATTAATATTTTATAACAATAATACAATTATAGTTTAAAAGACCGAAAAAACCGACTTCAAAATAAGCAATTCGTAATAAGCAATTCGTAATAAGCAAACATGACATTTTTCAGTTATATTGTTATAAAAACTAAAACTACGGAACCCTAAGAACTTACAGTCGAATTGATGAACCTCCTCCTTTTTGGAACTCGGTTAAAAATAATAGGCGGTAGTAATTAATATTTTCGTAACATGCAAGGCAACTGCCATCTAGTATCTCCTATAAAATTATGTAAAATATACGTGATAAATCCGTTAGAATTGCTTAATAATAAATTATAATTTAAAAAACTGAACCACCGACTTCAAAATGCGCAATTTTATTTTAAAACAAAAGTACTCAACCGACTTTGATAAAATTACTATGGGACCAATTTGAAAGTAAGTATACCATAACAAATAAAAACTGAATTTTTCAAATCGCTCTATAAATGACCGAGGCATGCAGTAATAAACATAAAAAAAGCTGAATTTCCTTCTTTTTGAAGTCGGTATAAATGAATTTAGCATGAAAAAATGCAGTGCAGCATAAGGACGTATTAAAGCTTTAATTAGTCAACCTATGTACTTGCCTTGCCTTGACTGGCCTTGTGGCTCAGTTGGTAGTATGTCTGCTAACTGTGCTGTAGGTCGTGGGTTCGATCCCCACCCAGGGCAAACAATTGTGTGATGTGCATGAATGTTTGTTCTGTGTCTGGGCGTTTCTATGTATCATATGTATATATTTACAACAAAAAAAGTATATATGTATTCTATCAGCCATCTAGTTCCATAGTACAAGCTCTGCTTAGTTTGAGCTAGATGGTGTTGTGTGAAATGTCCACAAATATTTATTTATTTATTTATATCTTGTTTACTAATAACCGATCCACACGATCAACTTCGTCTATCCAGCAGAACCTCCACCTCGAGCGGTATTTTCACACAAAATACTGAAACTTAAAACTAACCAACCGACGTTAAACTATAGAAAAGTTTAATATCGATTGTGAATACCAAGCAGGGTGCCGGGCTAACCTGAATACAAAATGGGTTGTAGGGAAACTGTGTTATTCTGTAGGTTATTATATTATCCGAAAGTTCCAATAGCTATGCGGTAAAAAAAACACACTGGTATGGTATCACTGGTAGCACACACTGGTCGTAAATTTGCGACTTGAGGCACTGAGGTATATTGGACGAAAAGACGCGTTTGGGTTTCCCGAACGCTTAGCCGAGTAGGATTCGACAATCAACCTCTCTCGAAAAGTTGAACCTGCCTAGTCGGACTGTTTGTCCTAGTTAGACGTCCATAGTCATATATATAGATATTTAGCAGGATATATTGGACGAAATAGCTGATGATTAGAAATTTCGTGTATACTGACTGTATAAATAATTATTTATTGACTTTTTGACAAAGCCCCTTTACAGCTGCACCTAGGCCATTTTTACAGCCGCTATGTTATTGAATTGTAATTATTATTATTGTAAAAAACTATATTGTAATCGACGTTACCAAGTGTTATTTTAAATAATCTATGGTCCGAAATAAATTGAATTGAATTGAATTGAATTGAAAAGGCGCTTTTGAGTTTTCCGAACGCTGTCCAGTAGAGTTGGATTCGACGATAGATTTAGCTCTCAAAGCCTATTCGTACTTTTTATCTTAGGTAGACGTCCATAGCTAATTATTTAGATATTTAGTAGGATGTAAAAGTGAGCACCTTTGCGCTATGTCCTCGAACGTCGACGCATGACCCTTTGCGATTCGGGAGTCGGAACAATAGGTAAACAATCGACGTGCGGCATACTAATGAGTTAGAGACAAACAAAAACATGTCCTCGAAGGACTGACGCATCTCGACGTACGAGGAGGCTGTGGTTTTAACAACACTATATACGTATGTATTAATCTTTCTACAAGCTTTTATTTAGGATCGCGTAGTATTGGTACGGGCGGATTGTGTACGAGCAGTCATTATCAAGCAGACAGATTTCGGCGCAACAAGTATCTATAAATTAAAAATAAAAACAAAATATCCGGTTGCAGAAGAGGGGTTTTTATAGTTTAAGTAACGATTTCGTTACGCTTGATACGCTGCTGAGTGTACGTTTTTTGTGAGCAACTATGCGTAAAATCGATGTGAAAGGTTATAAATGTGCATTATTTAGAATAACTCTAGTAAAATCACTTGTTTATAACGATAAAGTTCGGGTCAGTTACGAAGTAATGCAACTTTTAATTTTTACAAATTTTATTATTATTATTACAAAAATGTAGCCCATGACAATCAAGGACTAAAAACGTATCTAATGATACCTCGACACACCAAAATCGGTGAAGCCGTTGAGGCTGTAAGAAGTATTAATTTATAATATTTAATTAACCGGAATAAACTCACGATATCAATTGGTCAAAAGAACGATATCTTCCATCCGGTTCAGTACGGCGTCGACCGACTCCTGAGCGCACATGCACATGTGTCCCCTGAGGATGGGACTGTGACACTCCCGGAACCCGACCGACTCCTGAGCGCACATGCACAATATGCACACGTGTCCCCTGAGGATGGGACTGTGACACTCCCGGAACCCGACCGACTCCTGAGCGCACATGCACAATATGCACACGTGTCCCCTGAGGATGGGACTGTGACACTCCCGGGACCCAACCGACTCCTGAGCGCACATGCACAATATGCACACGTGTCCCCTGAGGATGGGACTGTGACACTCCCGGGACCCGACCGACTCCTGAGCGCACATGCACAATATGCACGTGTGTCCCCTGAGGATGGGACTGTGACACTCCCGGGACCGGTTGGAATACATCGTCCTTTAGACCGATTGATATCGTGAGTTTATTCCGGTTAATTAAATAATTTGAATCTCAGAATCAGAATCAGAATTTTAGTTTGTTGAACTTGGTACATACCTATTACAAAATAATATACAAGATGGGTAAAATTTGTTTTGGTCAAAATGCTAAAATAAGCTGCGGCGCTTATCAAGATATACTTTTGTGGTATCTATCTGGAAATTGAGGTTGTATTTTATCGTCGAATGTCTGACAAAATTACTTACAGCGGAATGGAATACCAAATTTATCACCGTGCCTTATTTAGGTATGCAGGAAAATGTTTAGTTCACACATTTTTCTCGGCAGAAATACCAGTTCAGTACCATGCTGGTATATCATTATTTACATTGATATGTTTACGTCTTTGTTTATATGCTTAGAAACAAGTATCTATATTAAAAGAAAAACAAAATACCCGATTGCAGAAAAGCGAATTTTGCGATTTAATATAAATTTTTCTTAAGTTTGTTACGCTGTTGATTATACGTTTTTGTGAGAAAGTATACTCAAAGTCTCTGTAAAAGGTAACGAATGCTTATTATTTAGAATAATTATAGTCAAATAATTTTTTTACGGTAAAGTTGGTGGAAAAGTTGTTGGAGGAGACGAAAAAGCACATTTTTTATTTTTGGGAGAGTTGTATTATTATTATTACAAAAAATATAGCTTATGACACTCAGGGAGTGAAGACGAATCTAACGACACCACATTAGAATCGGTCAAGCCGAACAAAGTAGAACATACATACGTATGTTCATACATACATACTTACATACAATATTAATACATACAAACATCTGAGGAGAGGAGAGTTATGATCGAGATGAATCGATCATAACCCTCTTTCTTACGCAGTCGGGTAAAAATAAACCAAGATTTTTGTTTCTATTTTACTTATAATTTTTAAGTTATGTTAAAACAATATAAATAAAGTAGATACACAAATGGAACTATTTCTTTTCCATTTTATGAAAGTTCAATACAAAGTGATTGGAAAGTTTTAGTACTGTAAGCAATGACTTTCCATCACGTGGCGTGGACGTAAAGTATAAAACAGAATTCACGAATATAGTGTCCTGGGTTGCCGATACTCATATACCTACCAACAATGACGAACTTAAAGATTTTGATGTAAAGACTCCATGTCGCCGCGCCTACTTAATTTAGATTGAGAAGTCTAGAGAAGTCGCGCCTACTTAATTTAGATTGAGAAGTCTAGAGAAGTCGCGCCTACTTAATTTAGATTGAGATAGAGACGTCCTCTCTTTGCCAATTTTTTTTCGAATTATTTTGAAAATCGAAATTATTTTAATCGTGTAAGGGGTCTAATTAGATCTCATTGGGGTCGTACGTTTTGAGGACTGACGCTACATCCCGTTGATACTTTATCAAATACTGAAAATGTAATTCTCTCATGTTACAATTTCAAAACTACTTTCCGCTTACTTTCCGTTCGACAAACAAAAATATATAAAAACAGTAATTGTTCAGTTGGAAAGCGAATTTTCCGAGCTGGTGAAGTGAAAAATATCAGCTTCTTCAAACATTTTGTTAAAAAGTTTTTGTATGGTTGGGGATATTGTATATATATATATAATGTTTTATTTTAGTACCTACTGAATAATCCGTGCTTTTAGGCAGTGACCTCTAAAACCGAGGACATTGGCCGAGACAGATAGACTAGATAATAAATGTTAGAGGTGATGCTACGAATAATCTTGGCTTTCGGACATTCACGGCTTACATTTTGTAGTCGGATATTTTAACAGTTTGTTAATTCTACTAATAATAAACCTCGCGAGCACAGACTTTTTACCCGAATGCGTTAAGGAGGGTTATGTTTTTGGAATGTATTTATGAATCTTTAAGGGTATGTATGTATGTTCCCATATGAGCGTTTGCAGCCTAAACGGCTTGACCGATTTTGCTGTGCGAGGTGTCGTAAGATTTGTCTTTACTCCTTGAGTGTCATAGGCTATACTTTTACTATATACTTCTTTGTAATAATAATAATACATCTTTCACAAAAATAAAAAAACAGCAATTTTTTAACCTCCAACAAACTTTTTCGTAATAAACAAGTGATTTCACTACAATTATTCTGAAGAATGCGCATTTATAAATAATCTTTTACAGCGATTTTACATATACTTTCTCACAGAAAAAACGGAAACTCGACAGCGTATCAAACTTAATGAAATTGTAAGCAAAAACCTCTTTTCTGTGGTCGGGTATTTTGTTTTTCTTTTAATATAGATAGTTATTCTTTTTGCTTCACCTCAAATGACAGTTAACTCACCTCTTGCAATTAGAAATTATATAGAGAATTGTAGAAAAAAATGTTTTCGCAAGAATTCATCGCAACCCGCACAATTATGAGATAATGCGTGCGAGATTAACTCGCAAATTACGTTCCAACAAGCGTTATCTTTAAAAGCACGTTTTAAAATGGCTTATCTGGCAACTGTTTCAAAAATGTATTACGACATTTTCATTCCAAAGTTCTTCCAAGCTTAGTGAGTCCGGGAGATAAGTATTTTTACCGACTTCAAAAAGAGGGAGGTTAAATTCGACTGTATTTTTTTAACATTGTTACCGTAGAAGTTCTGCATTTATAAAGGGATTTGATTTTTTTGCATGAAAGGTTATACTCTCAAATTGATCTCATTGGTCAAATTTCATAAAAATCAGTCCAGTAATTTGGTTTTCGAAACAAAATTTTGCATAATTTTTAGGGTTCCGTACCCAAAAGGTAAAACGGGACCCTATTACTAAGACTCCGCTGTCTGTCTGTCTGTCCGTCTGTCACCAGGCTGTATCTCTTGAACCGTGATAGTTAGACAGTTAAAATTTGACCGTCAGCTCACCTGATGTTGAGCGACGCTGCGGTCGACGATGGAACATCTGTCTAAAAGAAACCTATTCACTCCTTATTTGAAGACATTCCGGTTATTCCTTATGCCGGTGGCGAAACGATGTTGCTTTTTACCCGACTGCGCAATTAGGAGGGTTATATTTTTCGGCTATAGGTAGGTATATGTATATTTGTACATATGTGGGTATGTATGTTTCTATTTCTACATTACTTCCTTCCTACAGCCTAAATGGCTAGATCGATTTTCGTGTGGAAGGTAAAGTTAGATTAGTCTTCACTCCCTAAGTGACAGGAGAGGCTACATTTTCGTGAAAATAATAATACGTCACTCGTAAAAATAAATTTAAAAATTGCGCAAAAACATTTCGTAACCTCCAAATATTGTTTATTTCAACTAAATATACTGTAGCTTTGTATATAGTTTCTCGTAAAAACGTACACTCAACATGTTCAACGTAAGCTTAAGTTTCACAACGAAAATCGCTCTTATGCAGTCGCGTATATTTTTTTTAACATAGATATATACTTACTTATTTTATAGTTTTGTAGACACTTTTCAGCTATTATGTACCGTAATTGTGAGTAATAAAATTTTTAAGATTGATTAACAGCTATTGGCGTATATTTTATGGGCTAGAAAATAATGAATAAGTAATAACATAATAACCCTCTTTATACACTGTGCTTTTTAACGAACAAAATTGCACCGTGTATAGTAATAATTCTATAACCATCCGTCTTGCGCAGTCGGGTTATAAATAGTTGTGTAATTAAATAAATTCATTTTAGTAAATTATTGCGCATACTTTCTTACAAAAACGTACACTAAACATTACTTCAAGCTTAAAAACCGCCCCTTATGCAGTCGGGTATTTTGTTTTTCTTTTTCCCCCCTTGAAAAAGAATTTATAGTTGTTATCGCATAATTCCGTCATTTATAAAACGATTTGAAAAAATGTTTTTTTGTTTGAAAGGATTTGTCCCGCCTTCATCAAAACCGGTTCAGTAGTTTGAAAAGGACCCAAAGTGAGGGGTGTTATAAAGACGTGTGATGGACCGATCTTGATCTAGTTTTGTTTTGGTTGAAAGAGGATTTTGTCGAGAGTATTCTTAGCTATGTTTCATCAAAATCGGTTCAGCAATTTTTTTGTCAGGCGTTTTTCAGTTTTATAAACTTTTACTTTATCATCATCATCATCTCAGCCACAAGAAGTCCACTGCTGGACATAGGCCTCCCCCATGGATTTACAAAAAGACCGATTGGAAGCGGCCTGCATCCAGCGTATTCCCGCCACTTGTTAAAATAAAATAGCATATTTTGAAGACGGGTTTTCAGTTTTATAAACTATAATTATAATATAACGCATTTATGTATTTCTTTTTCTTTATTATTGGTAGATATACTTATTTAGTAAATAATGACATACTTACAAACTGACATTAGTCCTGCCGGAAATCCAGTATCTATCTTAGACTGCAAGCTCACTGGCACCGCCAGAAAGGTCAGGATACACAAAACTGTCTTCACCCCAGTCATCTTTAAAAAGTTTCATCATCACATTATTACCATCTTAAGATTTTTAGGAAGGAAAAATAAAAAAATAACAAATATTTTTGGCGCGAAACTTTGACGGCAAGTGCGCTAACCGAGCGAGTTCACACCCCAAAAAGGAGAAGATGAAACTGATGTATAACTTTTTTTCAGGAAACTTTTTTTAACAACGATTTTTTTTGCGCGAAATTTTGACGTACAACATAAAGGCTAAACTTTTTTTTCGAATGCGGCGACGAGCGCGCACGCATGCAGCCCGATTAGGACTAATCTCACAAGGCCAAGCTCCGGCGTGAATCGACTGGTATGTTTAGGTATACTTTATTGATATTTGACAACCCATTGTTTCTTTTCTGCAAAAACATGTAGTTGACGCACAAAGGATTTTTTGTTGCAAGGGACATATTATGACGAAATCAAAATATAACCTACTCAATTAAATTAATTATTATTTATTTATGTATTAATGGTTGGACTGACTATAACGGACTGATACGGTAATATTTTCTGATATGAAATCTCAAAAGGAATGAAACCCGATCTTTTCAGATTTTTTGTACATATAGATATTTATGTATTAAATCGCTCCAACGCGGATATATCTAGTTTCTTTATGTTATAAATAATTATACATATTAATATTTAAAACGATCTATATGTCACATGCAGCATGAATAACTATCGTCGGATTCCTCGGTATTTGAATAGACATTTTGCTGTAAAAATGGAATCTTGAAAATTGTGTAAATTGGTGTAAATTAGAAAGTGTAATTTTGTTTGCCTCTTGTATAATTAAAAAAAATGTTGGTAGTAAAAAAAAAATATTGTTTATAAAATGCATGGGCCCGGAGTCTGTGGAGATTAATTATTGTCAAATAAAAAGAAAGAAAGTAGAATACGCTTCCTAAATGGGATATTCTGAATGGATATGATTTAGGTGTCTTCAAAATTGCGAGTGAATAGAATCCATCTAGGCAAGTGTGCTCTATCGTAGGCCACACCAGGGTAGTTAGCGGTCAAGCGCAAGTCTATTTTTGATTAAAAATAATTTTTTTAATTATAAATCAATACTTAGTACAAATTTAAAAATGGGGACTATATTTCTTGTCACCAAAGTTTATTTATGTCATGAACTTGTATCATCTAATCAATAGATCTATCGCTACGAAATCAAATTAATGGCAATCTGTAATTAAAACAAAAGAACGATTACCGACAAAATCGTAGTTCATACGGAATGAATGAATGAATGAATGAATATAAACTTCGTTCTTGTAATAATAGTTTTATTCCCTAAATAATAGCTTCGTGCTCAGAATGATAGATCTGTCACCAAAAGCTTAGGTTAGGTTAGGGTTTTTTTTATACAAAAATATTTATTTGGCAATAGATCATTATATCTCAATGATTTTAAGTGATTTATTGTGGATTTTATATTACCACAGAATTCGCTCTATTTACATAGGATATTATATTGTTTGGCGACTACTACACTGGCGACAAATCTACTATTTTGCGACAAAACCCTATTATCTAAGAAATACAAAACCAATTGAATTGGCGATAGCTTAAAATTTAAATTATACCCTTTTAAAATCAGTGAACGATGTCAAATATAACAACTGTGTCAACTAATAAATGTGTGAGAGTATTTTAAATAGTAAAAATACGGATAGATTTTATACATCAGTCTTTATTAGTACACCATAATATTGCCATTGAAAATTATTAAATAGTTCCATATATTTATTAGTTGTTACAAGCATATAATAGATTCCTTATAACTAAGACATGTAACTAAAGTATGCGTAAAATCGTCGCAAAAATTATAAATAGCCATTATTTAGAATAATTTTAACAAAATCACTTGTTTATTACGAAAACTTTAGTTGGAAGTAACGAAAAATACATTTTTTTTATTTTTACGAGTGATGTATGATTATTATTGTAACAAAAAATATAGTTTAAGACACTTAGAAAGTGAAGACGAATCTAATGACACCTCGCACATTAAAAAATAGTTTAAGACACTTAGAAAGTGAAGACGAATCTAATGACACCTCGCACATTAAAAAATAGTTTAAGACACTTAGAAAGTGAAGACGAATCTAATGACACCTCGCACATTAAAATCGGTCAAGCCGTTTAGACTGTAGAGTGTAGGTGATTAAACATACGTGCCCACATACCCACATATTTACATGCTTAATTACACTCTAAAACATAACCTCCCTTCTTACACAGTCGGGTAAAAATATGATAAGGCGTTATTTATGTTAATTTTTTTTTAACTCCATCTTGTCAAGCTTGAAGTCCATCGGTACAGCATGTTGACAGTCTTCACTATCGTCAACCTTCACCTTGCAGACTTTCCCCTTGCACATGGTCTCCCCCTTCCGCGGGTATTGCGGCTTGCCGTGCTTGACGGGTTTGAACAACGGTTGATGCAGTTTGTCAAGCATGGCCACCTCGAAGGGCTGGACAGTTTCCTTCGTCGGAGCTGATGAAGACATGGCGATGGCGGTGAGGAGTATTAACTGAAAATAAACACAAATGCGTTTATTTATCATAAATTATAAAGAAAACTTCAGTATCAATTAAAAACAGATAAAAGTAATTAAAAAAATACATAAATAAAATAAATCGACTTCAAAACAATATAATTCACTGAAATTCAAATATTACGCAGGTGGTATACCCGACAAACATGATTTTAGATTTGATTTCAAAGGTTAGGCCTTAAATTTTTAGGGTTCCGTACCTCAAAAAAACGGAACCCTTACAGGATCACTTTGAAAAATGAAACTTCTCAGTTTTAATATAAAAAAGTTACAGCCGATTATGTCACAAAACACGCATATTTCGACACTCGCAAGGAAATCAAAACCTATGGGGTACTTCCCGTTAACCTATAACTGTGAAATTTGGCAAGAAGCATTATCAAAGAGAGTATAAAGGAAAAAAATCTGAAAACTGTATATTTTTAATTTAATCACAAAAAAAATGGGGCTTTGTAATATATTACAAGGAAGGAGAGTCCAAATTTTTTAATTTTTTGCCGTATCATGTGGGGCATCGTAAGAGAGAGCTTCATTAGCACAAGCTAAAACAGGTTTTTAAATATTTTTACGATGTATATTTTTGATTTATGAAGGAAAATGTAAAAAAATATATAATTTCCCCCTTTTTAGGGTTCCGTACCTCAATAGGAAAAAACGGAACCCTTTGTTGTCCGTCTGTCCGTCTGTCCGTCTGTCCGGGTGTCAAGACCTTTATCTCGGGAACGCGTGAAGGAATCGAGTTGAAATTAAAACCATATACGCAGATCCATAGTATCTTGCTGCAGAAAGAAAAATAAAATTTCTCAGTTTTCGTAAAAAAAAGTTGCAGCCGAATATGTCGTAAAAAACGCACATTTCGACACTCACAGAGGAATCAAAACCTATGGGGTACTTCCCGTTGACCTAGAACTCTGAAATTTGACAAGAAGCATTGTGTTAGAGTACACATATAGGAAAAAATCCGAAAACTGGTATATTTTTATTTAATCACAAAAAAATTGTGTCTCTATGCAAGGAATGAGGGCTGCCTCAAACGTTCGCTCGCTCGGATCCGAGTGGGAGGCGCCGCTACTATAGCCCTACTCGGATCCGAGTGGTGAGCAAGGAATGTGTTAAATATTTTTACGATGTATATTTTTCGGTTTATGAAGGAAAATATAAAAAAAAAATATGATTTCCCCTTTTATTTAGTGTGTACGGAACCCTCGGTGGGCGAGTCTGACTCGCACTTGTCCGGTTTTTTATAATAACCTGTCTTGTCTGTCTCGGGTCATGTAAAGTCGATGTCGAATACGTTGTCGTCTTATTTTATTACACAGGAAGTTGTACAGTAAGAGTAATTGGCGACTACTGCCATATGTTAAAAGCGCGAGCGGAGCGAGGGTATGTAAGAATCAGATTATGTATGAAACGGAGAAGTAAATTACCCGACTGTGTAAGAAGGAGGGTTATGTTTTTTGAGTGTATGTATGTTTGTATTTCTGTATGCATGTATGTGGGTATGTATATACAATTATACATATGTATGTTTCTATATGATCACTTACAGCCTTAAACGGCTTGACCGATTTTGATGTGCAAGGTGTAGTTAGATTCGTGTTCACTCTCTTAGTGTCATAGGCTATATTTTTTTCAAAGAGTAATAATAAAACTCTTACAAAAATAAAAATGAACGTGTCATGATTTTGATAACTTATAGTCTAGTTTTCAAAAATGTGTAAATGTAAATTTAAATGTTAAGGGTAGAATCAAATCGACAACCAAGGCGCCATACTTGTTTTGGTTAATTAATAGCATTCTCTTGGTACTTGAAAAAAAGGGTGGAGGAACTTGGCGATGGCTCGGCTAGTGGTGTAGATTCTATTCTGTTCTGAGCTGCGGTGCGATGAGCACTAGAGATTGCAACCCGGTATGTTTCTCAACCCGGCTGGGCCCGGTATCATTCGTCGTCAACCCATTCATATCTACCGGGTCCGGTAACCGGGCCCGGTAAGAATGGCCCCGTGGGTGTCTTAAAAGGCACCGGCACCACAGGCATTAGAGATACAGATTGCAAACCGGGCCCGGCCGGGCCCGGTTTGCAATCTGTAATGAGCACCTATTAGTAGTCTAAGTCGTTACTGTGCATTATTGTGTCACGTAAAAAAGTGATGGCTTTGAATTTTCTTGTCCACATTCTTTCTCAAGTGCCTAGGGCTTGTAAATGTGTAGTTAGAATCTTTGCAAAGCCATGGAGTACCCTCTCGGGGTCCATGAAGGAATTAATATGTGAAGAAAGAATAAATACGTGCAATTATAAATTATGGACCTTTTTATTTGCTACAAACGTTTTCGTAATAAATAAGTAATTTACTGGAATTATTGTAAAGAATACGCATTTATAATCTTTTACAGCGATTTTACGCATGATTTCTCACAAAAAAACGGCGTATCAAGTGTAACGAAATCGTAAGTTAGACTGCAAAAACTGCTTTTCTGCAGTCGGGTATTTTGTTTTTATTTTAATATAAATACTTGTTTACTACATACAATTATTTTGTTCGATAATGTGGTGGTTGAAGCCGGTTGTTTTATCCAAAGAAAGTAGAGGGGGTATTTGTTGAATGCTTAAAACATGATCCTGACAGTACTTGTTTGTACGTAAACAGAAATAGGTGTTATGTGCAAAAACAACAAAACAATGGCAACAGATAGATATTATACTTGACAAAAAAAATTGGAAAATTACACCAAACTAGTGGAAGGTTACCTTCCACTAGTTTGGTGTAATTTTCAATTTTTTTTTAGCTTGCGTCATTACCAAACCTGTGACAAGCGTATTATTGTTTGAAAAACAAATAATACTGCAAAATTTTATAAACCGTGTCACTGCAAATACTAAATAATAGGTTGAGTGGTCACGAGTTTTTTTTAGAAACTGTGTGAAATATTTTCAAAATCGGTTCAGTAGTTTGGTTTTCAAAACAAAATTTCGCATTTCGAAGTCTTTTTTTCAGTTTTTTTTAAATAATTATTAATGTAGAGCGCTTTCTTTGTTTGAATTACAGACAGAATTTTTTTTTCACTACGTGTTTGAACAATCCTGCCGGCCACTGCTGGCGCCGACGCTCTGCAACGCAAACATTAGATTAGGCGGGTTTTACAAGTAGAGATAGACATATACATAAATGATCTATTACTATTTATTATTTATTTATTTATTTATTTTAGTGGCACTCCAATTTCGTGAACGCCAGTAGAATAGAAAAGTAAACGTATAGGATTGACATTAGCTACCGAAATGTATAATCACGTGACATCACAGTCTCTTAGCATTTCGAAGCGTGAGCGTTTGTAGAAATATGTAGAAACGTTTGACACTTGTCTAAGCCGGCTGATCTGCCGCATTCGATATTTGATATCAACAGCTAAAGCTAAAGTTATAAAACCACTGTGTAAATAGGTAATAGTATTATCGTTATCTTTAATGTCTAGAGTCGCTATAATATAATGCTATATATAGACTGGCCTTGTGGCTCAGTTGGTAGTATGTCTGCCTGCTGTGCTGTAGGTCGTGGGTTCAATCCCCACCCAGGGCAAATATTTGTGTGATGAGCATGGATGTTTGTTCTGTGTCTGGGTGTTTCTATGTATCATATGTATATATTTACAAAAAAAAAAAGTATATATGTATTCTATCAGCCATCTAGTTCCATAGTACAAGCTTTGCTTAGTTTGGGCTAGATGGTGTTGTGTGAAATGTCCACAAATATTTATTTATTTAATGCTATTATTGTATGTTCGAGATGGACAAAACTGCTGATACAAAACTATGTGAATTTAGCATCCGTGTACACAGTTTATGCAATAAATGTTTTCTGATTTCTGATTTCAGCGTAACATCTCCCAATAACAATAACAATAACAATATATACATACATCCGTTTACTGGGAGCAGTAAACTTTCAGTTTTCCCAGTGCTTCTAGTATTTCTGCCAAACTTCCGTCAGTTCGTAATATATTTAGAATGCTGGACACTGTCCAATGGTGAAAATACATTTTATAATGCAATTTTATTTTTAACCGACTTCCAAATACGAGGAGGTTCTCAATTCGACTGTTTGTTTGTTACGCGATTTCTTTGCTAATTATGAATAGATATTGTTGATTGTTGTCAGACAGGCAGGGCCGGAGGTTGCCCAACTCCAGTGATGTGTTTTGTTAGGACCTAGTCGTGCATACAAGCGTCCAATTAGACAGGTACCTAAATAAATAGCCATCATTTTGTAACAATGTTGAGTTGCGACTCTATCATCTAGGTAAGTATATAATTTTCATAAATATATGTAGTTTATCCAAGATGTGTTAATATTTCCGCTGGGTATATGTAAATAGCAAACTTTATTTCAACAGACTTCAAATAAATGGCCAAGTGCGTGTCGTGCCACGCGCAATGTAGGGTTCCGTAGTTACATATCATAATTTACGTGACCTTAAAACAGGCTTTTGTTTGATACTACGACGATCTGAGTTAAATTATGTTAATTTAAATGAAATACAATTTTTTGACTTGTATAAGTAGTAAGGTATTTTAAGTTGATCGTCTATAACTCGATAACTTGTAAAGCCTACTTAATTGGATAGTTTTCCGTTTAATTTCATCATAATCATATTCTACTAGGATGATTTGTTTCTTTCCAAACAAAGGACAACGATACCCCACACGAATGGTAGAAGAGAAAAAATCATCTCTACTTTACATGTAGGGGAGGTATTTCCATAACTTTATTCTACGACTTACTCAGGATTAATATCATGCATATCTATAACAAATTATAGCTCTCTAAAGTATTTATAGTTTTTGAGCGAAGCCGCGGACGGACAGACAGACAGACGGACATGGTGAAAGTATAAGGTTCCTTGTTTACTATGGAACACTAAAATGGAGGTCATCAATTCGGTTGTACATATTTAAATGTTTCATGTTCAAATGTTTGTCACCCCATAGCTTCGTAATTTATAAATCGATTAAAAAAAAAAAAATTATTTGAAAGGATATGCTTTCAGATTTGGCCCATTGTTTCATCAAAATCGGTTAAGTAGTTTGGTTTTCAAAATAAAATTGCGCACGTTGAACACAGTTTTTCAGGTTTTTATTATATAATTATTAAGCTTTAGACATCTACATTGGACTGGCCTAGTAGCTCAGTTGGTAGTATGTCTGCCTGCTAAGCTGTGTTCGTGGGTTCGATCCCCACCCAGTACAAACATTTGTGTGATGAGTATGGATGTTTGTTCTGTGTTTGGGTGTTTCTATGTATCATAAGTATGTATTTAGAAAAGAAACAGTATAATATGAATTCTATCAGTCATCTAGTTTCCATAGTACAAGCTTTGCTGGATTTGAGCTGGATGGTGCCAATATTTATTTGTAATATTTCATTGGTAGTAGATAATAGGTCAATGGCAGTATAATTATTTGTCACGTTGAAAGGGTTTATGTTTGACGCAACTGAGTAAACAAGCAAGTAGGTATATATTGTGAACATAACAATCCAATGCAACTTACAATTACTATTTTGAACTGTTCAAACATTTTGGGATTTAGTAAATACCTATTGAAAATCGATTTTTATTATTTCTCTTGTTGCTGGTGTTTCATAGGAAGAAGATATAAGATATTTCTCGTTGTTCATGCGCTTTGAGACTGGCCAAAGAGAGAATAAATAAATAAATATTTATTTATTCACACAACACCATCTAGCCCAAACTAAGCAAAGCTTTTTACTATGGAGCTTAATGGCTGATAGAATACGTATGTACTTTTTTTTGTAAATATATGCATATGATACATAGAAACACCCAGACACAGAACAAACATCCATGCTCATCACACAAATGTTTGCCCTGGGTGGGGATCGAACCCACGACATGAACCCACGGACTCTGCTGGCAGACATACTACCAACTGAGCCACAAGACCAGTCAGACAATAACACAATACATAACACACATTACGATGTATAATATAAACAATGATAGATGAAATATGTCACCAAAATAATCCGTAAATTGAAAATAAATATTATTAATTAATAGAAACCTAAATGTCTACATTTGGCAATAAAATAATGTTGAGAAATATAAGTGAAAACATTTTCCTCAATATGCAGTTAACAAAAATTGCAATTATATGTGACAATTGTTTCGTCTATAGGCAAAAACTTTTTTAATTTCTGTCTATATCGCTATCTTATTTCCACTCGCGCAATGCACCTTTGAATCGGACCTTTCACTTCCGCACGTTAGTTTGTTTCAACGTAAATAGCTTTGTAAGCTATTTAATTTTTTATTTATGAGAGAGATTATTTCTTTATTATTTTTTAGGGATAATATTAAATATAACCATTTAACTCACCAATGTAATTCTCATCGTGTCCACTAAACCATCAATTTCTATTGTAGTTGCCTTAAATACTGTGATTCTACACGAGTACCGTACGTGTCCTAAATCATGCGCCCGCGCACATGTCTGGCGAGGACCGTTACCCGAACTCTGACTCAAGCTTGTTTTGATCCAGATACACTAGCCTCTATACATGACTTTACTCGCCTATTTCAAATTACACGCGTCCAATATACTTTAATTCAATAGAGAGAGATATTACAGTACACAACTCACACATAGAAGTTAGAAGTAACGAAGTGTATAGTATACGCTTACGCACACATGTAAGTGAGTCGAGATCGGTAACGCAGTGGAGATGTGACGGCGTGAAAGAGTGTACATACAACAATCATCTGTTTTATTCTTTGATAGGATTGCTTTTGACCGCCAAGTCGCCTGATGTTAAGCTACGGTTAACGATGGAGCGCGCTGTCGAGAAGAATCCCATTCACTCGTGATTGGAAGATACCCAGTTTATATCTATCGGGACCCCCCCCCCCCCGGAAGTCTTATTCATAGCATTAAATTCGTCGATTTTCGGGTGGTCATGACCAAAACTTTTTTGAGGGTTGGATCCGCGACTTTCTTGTTTTATTTTCGAACTCCCCAAGAAACTTAAACCTGTCTATGCCCGTCATTAAAACTATTGTTAAAAGAAAGACAAACAGAAAAAAATATAAAATTTTAATTGCATGAAATCATTTAGGCATTAAACACATGACGCATAAGTAATCGTTTATTAAGCTAGTCATAATAACTGGAGCTAATTACTGAATGAGTGTGATTGGTAAAATGGGAAAATACGAGATTCTACATTATTGCATGCACAGTCATGCTTTAAAATAAACACTGGGAATGTTATTTTTAGGGTTCCGTACCTCAAACGGAAAAAACGGAACCCTTATAGGATCACTTTGTTGTCCGTCTGTCCATCCGTCCGGGTGTCAAGACCTTTATCTCGGGAACGCGTGAAGGTATTGAGTTCAAATTAAAACCTTATACGCAGATTATGCTGCAGAAAGAAAAATAAAATTGCTCAGTTTTCGTAAAAGTTACAGCCGAATATGTCGTAAAAACGCACATTTCGACACTCACAAGGGAATCAAAACCTATGGGGCACTTCCCATTGACCTAGAACTGTGAAATTTTCCAAGAAGCATTGTAGTATAGTACACATATAGGAATGAAGACGAAAACTAGACATTTTAATTTAATCACAAAAAATAGGGTCCTTATGCAAGGAATGAAGGTCCAAATTTTAAAGTGAATTAACTGTATCATGTGAGGTATCATAATATGAAAAAGCTTTATTGGCATAATCTAAAACTATTTAAATATTATCTAAATATTTTTCGGTTTATGAAGGAAAATATAAAAAAACTATGATTTCTCGCTTTTATATACGGAACCCTCGGTTTGTACGGAACCCTCGGTGGACGAGTCTGACTCGCACTTGTCCAGTTTTATTTATTTAACTTTTGGGTTTATAGGATTGAACATGCAACTACGATACATTTTTTCTAACGATTTTTGTGGAAAATGATTGCATTTTATTTTATTCGTAAATAGGCTTGCGCTTGGCATTTATGTAGGTACATTTTTAATATGTAAACATTAATTACGAGTTATTTTTAACCCCCGACACAAAAATTATAAGTTCTGTGTATCTGTCTGTGGCATCGTAGCTCTCAAACGGATGGACCGATTTTAATCTTGTTTTTTTTATTTGAAAGAGGTTTTCATCGAGAGTGTTCTTAGCTATGTGTCATCAAAATCTGGCCAGCCGTTTTTTTGTCTGGGTTTTTGATAAAGATAAAGTAAATTTATTGGCATGTATGCCAATAATTTTTAAAACACGAGAATTTTATACAACAACAAGTTTGAGTTTTTTAAACTTAGGTACACTTATTAATGTGTACATTAATTCAGAACTAACCACATCTTAATGGCATTACTTTATGACACTTAATGACATTTGCGGAAAGAAGACAGAGAACTTAAGAACAAGAACTTTGAAATTCGCAATTCGTTTACTTGGATGACATTTTTTCACTTGTTATGCTATAAAAACCAAAGTACTAAGCCGACTTTGATAAAATTTATGTGGGACCATCTCTGAGTATTACCTACCAAACAAAATAAAAATAATCAAAAACAATTTACAATAAATTGGCGGAGCAAACGCGTGACAAACATACAAAAAAAAACTTAAGTCGAATTGAGAATCTTCCTTTTTTTCGAAGTCAGTTAAAAATAAATAAATAAATATAATAAATAAATATTTGTGGACATTCCACACAACGCCATCTAGCCCAAACTAAGCAAAGCTTGTACTATGGAAACTAGATGGTTGTTATAATACATTATATACTTTTTTTCTTCGTAAATACATACTTATGATACATAGAAACACCCAGACACAGAACATGCTCATCACACAAATGTTTGCCCTGGGTGGGGATCGAACCCACGACCTTATAGCTCAGGAAGCAGTCGTACTACCACTGAACCATGAGGCCTGTAAAAATAAATGATAAAAAAATTATAAAAATAAATGAAATAGCTAGAATTATTCGAAAGAATTCTTTTATAACCTTTTACGGCGACTTTTAAATTATTCGTAATTCTTATTTAGAGTATCGTACGTTGCTAATATTATCACAATATAGGTCGACGACTGGTTCCTACCAAACTTCTCTTTACACAACCCCTTGTCTCGACAATCTCTTAACCTGTGACCGATCAAATTTAAATTTTATCCGATAACCGATGGGTCCTTTTCATTTTTTTTAAAACGAAAAAATGTGTATTCGTTTATCTAGTTCTTTATAAACAATTTATACCAATGTTTCAAAAGCATGTATAGCATAGTATACACTGTCCCACTGCTGGACGTGGGCCATTTTTTATTGTTTATTTTTATTGTGAGAAGGGCCACTACTAACACGATACAATTTTGTTGTTGGTAGTTAAACTGTTAATAATTGTACTACTGAGACTTGTAGAATGTAGAAGTCTCAACAGTACGGTCGGGAACACGCTGATGCAGGCCGCGCGACAACCGGTCTTTTTGGAATACACAGGGGCGGTCTATGTCCAGTGAATAAAACAGAATCTAGATATCTTCTAGATCGACGAGCTCCATCCTCGGCTACATGGTTGCTTAACATCAGTCGAGTTGGTGGTCAATCGTAGATCAATCTTGCGTAAAAATAAACAGTTTGTATTGAATTTGTACGGAGCATGTGACGTGTGACGTCATCTTCCGCGATCGTGTGCTCTCTGTCTAACATGAAATCGAAATCATAATAACTTTCTTATTTTGAAGATATTTTAATTTTGTTTTTGTTGACACACACAGTAAATAATGTTGAATAGACTTACATAAAAGTGTTGATCGGAGCCGGTGATGCAGTTTTTTCTAGTCAAACGACAATTTCCACAAAAGAAAGGATTAATTTGAAATGACAACAATAAAAGTGAAATTAATTACGGGATCAATAATAAACAATCAAAAAAACTGAATAAATCACACTTCAAATGCCTAATACTTTACATTAAAGATGACATCATTCAGCGAGTCACGGTATGAAGTTGTCGCATGAGATCTGCTGCTAATATCCGAGCGGTCGCCACAGCGCACGGCGTAGTTTCTATCTGCGCAATTATATGCATATGCAACACCAGATTGCACTGCGTCACGTGCCCAATGTGCTTTGCGTGAGAAGAAATTTAACTTGAAACAGTTTTTGACGTGATTACGTCTCATAAACCGATGAACTCCGGCTGCACGCACGAAAAAGCATGACTTAGTGTCACGTTGCGCCTGAGCCGAGCGTGCAAGCGAAAGCGCGGAACAAGCGATAGAGAGGCACGATCGTATGTGGCTATGTATGTATGTTTCTATATGACCACCTACAGCCCAAATGGCTTGACCGATGTTGGTGTGCGAGATGTCGTTAGATTCGTCTTTACTTTCCGAGTGTCATAGGCTATATTTTTTGTAATAATAATAATACATCTCTCGCAAAAATATTAAAAATAGTGGTTGGTAAAGTCGGTTTACGGACGATAATTTTACGTGATAACGATGCGTCACAAGCTGAACGCTGAGGCCGATCGTGCCTCTCTATCGCTTGTTCCGCGCTTTCGCTTGCACGCTCGGCTCAGGCGGAACGTGACAATAAGTCATGCTTTTTCGTGCGTGCAGCCGGCGTTCATCGATTTATAAGACGTTATCACGTCAAAATGTTATACTTTGCTACAGGGTTAAGCGCTGGTCTCTGATTGGCGTCTCTAACATAATTAATTAAAGAGAATACAACGAATTGCTGAACAGTAAAGTAGGTCACGCCAGTGCTTCGCTGCGGCGGCGGCGTTCTGCAGGTGACATGCCGCATTAACACCATTTTACAAATTAATAATAATACTACGCCTCATTCCGTGTTATAAATTCGTAGAGAATGTGAATAATTACTATAGTTTAATATTTTGAAGTCTGTTGTTTCAATTAAAAATTAAAACAACAGACATCAAAACACTCAACTATTGAAACAACAAACTTCAAAATACCTACTCAATTACGTTGACTTATGATGATATATTTTTTTCTGAACCGATTTTGATGAAATTCTGATGATTTTGATGAGGACCAATCTCAAAGTATATCCTTTTAAATAAAAAATTGAAATATATATACTTAATTTTAATCGTATAATAAATAACGGAGTTATGAGATAAAAATAAGTATTTAAAATAAATATGTACAAATTCCCGTTAAAATACCCGTTTTCATCAGAATTTTCTTAGTTACTTATGCTTGATATGCTGCCGAGTGTAAATTTGCGAAAAAATATGTCTAAAGCCGATGTACATATTTTTTTTACATTTGTAAAAAAAAATATAACGACACCTCGCATATTAAAATCAACCAAACCGTTTAGACTGTAGTAGGCAATATAGAAACATACATACATAAATATCCGACATACAAACATATATACATACCCAACATACATACATGGTGAAGTCTCACTCTCATTCTCTCCTCACGTCACTAGTTTATAATTATATAAAAAATACTACTTATAAAGTTATCTCTATACCTAAGTGACACTCAGGTCAAACTTAAGTATCACTTTGATATGAAGTTTGTATTGTTTTGGGTTTTCCCAAATATCGATAAAATCGGCAACTAAACTGCGCCGAAGCAAATCGCACCTTTTTAGGAGAATTCTCCACTCAATCGAAACTATGCCACCATGTTGTGTAAAAAAATCCAAATAATTCATAAAACCCGAATAAGGACTACTTTAACGACTACCTTGATTCTACTTACTGGCTAGTAAAAAGCTTGGCATTATCAATAAGGTTAGGCGATATAAACTCGACAAATGGCAAATGTGGAAGCGTGATGCCAACATCAAAAAAAAAAAAAAGTTAGGCTATACTTCTCACCGGGACGACTGCTTCATCTGTATCAAGCACAGATCCGATCGTGTATGGAGTACTGCTGCCACCTTTTTGATGGATCAGCCAAGTATGAGCTGGAAGCTTTAGAGTCAGTGGACCGGCGAGCTGTGAGGTTAACCTGTGACGATAAACTAGTTGCCAAGAAGCTACTTAGTCTCGAGCACCCCCGTAAAGTAGTATGTCTGTCTATATTCTACAGGATTCATTTCGGGGAGTGTGTGCAAGAACTTTACGATCTAATTCCACCCTCCCCATTTCACTGCAGAACTAGCAGAAAGTTGGCGAATTACCACCCATTTCTCATTAAAATGCTCAAAAATCCGTACTCAGCGTTATCAGTCCACGTTGTTGATGCGTACTGCACAGGAATGAAATTCTTTGCCGCCATCTCTGTTTCCTGAGACCTACAATCTTGGAATTTTCATGGATAGAGTGAATACATATCTTCTAGATCGACGAGCTCCATCCTCGGTCATACCGCCGCTTAACATCAGGCGAGTTGGTGGTCATTCGTAAATCTATCTTGCGTAAAAATATATAATTATTAAATTTCACCAATTAAATCAATTCAATCAAAACCAAAAAAAACAATTAAATCATTGGCTGATTTATTTATTGAAGACACATTTGTAATAATTTTGTCAATTGTCAATTGCACAATAATAATTGACAATGAACTCTCGACTTCAAGATTCGGTACTCCAAAAATAGTAATCTGACATGTTTGGACAATTATGATGAAACAAAGATTTATCTGTAAAGACCTCCGCAGACAAACTCCTTTGTCCGAATGAAATGAGGACAACAGTGCCCTCAATGCCGCATTAGTTCTCTAACAGACTCTACAACTATTAGTCTCTAGAAACAGTAGACGTCACGAGTAAGAAATCATGATGATACACGGGATATTTAGCGTGGTTCGTGTTAATTTTGAGCTCCCGATATTTTGGCACAGTTGCAGTTTTTGTTTTTTAGGGTTTCGTACCCAAAGGGTAAAAACGGACCCTATTACTGAGACTCCGCTGTCTGTCGTCCGTCCGTCCGTCCGTCTGTCTGTCCGTCTGTCACCAGGCTGTATCTCATGAACCGTGATAGTTAGACAGTTAAAATTTTCACAGATGATGTATTTCTGTTGCCGCTATAACAAAAAATACTAAAAAACAGTATAAAATAAATATTTAAGAGGGCTCCCATACAATAAACGTATATTTTTTTTGCTCGTTTTTGCTCGATTAATAACGGCAACAGGTAGACGCTTGAAATATTCACAGAATATTGAGTTATATTATCCACTTTAAAAAGAAATAATAAAATTATTATAAAATTAATATTTAATGGGGAGCCCCCCCTTAAATATTAATTTTACATACAACAGACATGATTTTGCATACCAGGTTTTGTAAAGTTTGGTTGAATAATTATAGTTTAATAAACTGAAAATACCGACTTCAAAATACGCAATTCGTTTACTTAGATGACATATTTTCAGTTATTTTGTTTTAAAATTAAAGTAATGATATGATTTTGGTAAAATATGTATGGCACTATTTCTCAGGTTTTATTGGCGGAGTAATCCATCCAACAAACATCCGGACAAATGAGCGAACATTTTCATAGTTGATGCAGTGACCTACGTTCACTTTGCTCACTCGATGAATAAATTAACAAACGACAGTCCATATAAAAATAAAGGTCAATGGTTTAGGACAGTTTAAATTCGTACTTTTTGGGATACTATAACGAAGACTTGCTCACCGCAGATATGTTCGCAGACTTGTTCGCCGAAGATATGTTCACCGTCTGCGGTGGCTTTTAATCGCATCGCGTGTTTACATCCAAGGAGAATTACGATACAGAGATTTAACAATACTTGTAATGACAAAGCCCAATTTTTGTAATACACCTCTTTATAACGAGGATTGGCAAATACATATTATATACCAGCTGCGCACCGCGGTTTCACTCGCGTGGTGACGATGATGATAATGATAAAATATAGTCTAAATCCTTTTCCTAAAAATCTCTGTGCTAAATTTCATATTTTTAGTTCAGCCGTGAAAAGGTAAACAAACCGACAGAGTTACTTTAGCTTGTATAATATAGTTAGGATCTCCAAAATGTATTATGTACTTACTTATAATTAGGTAGTGGAAGCTTGACCGCAACTACATTTAAACAATAAACTGCACCGAATAAGTCTCGTTTCACAATTGTAGTCAAACTTCACTTGGTAAGTTCGTTTAACCACCAATTAAACATTAAAAAAATCTATTTTAATTGATTTTCACAAATACATGTATATACGATTAATTAAGTTAATTAATTATATCTTTTATAAACTTCAAATCGATCCAGTACACATCAGCATAAAACGCGATTAATCGATTATGTTTATATTGTTAGCGTATCCCACAGGAACTGTCAATTTTTTCGGAATAAAAAGTATGCCAGATAACGACACCTCGCATATGAAAATCGATCGAGCCGTTTAGGTTGGAGGCGATCATATTGAAACATACATACATACCCACATAGATACATTCGAAAAATATAACCCTCCTTCTTATGCAGCCGGGTAAAAAGATAAACGCTGCATCTGTGTAAATTTCAACCGTCTAGACGACGAATCAGGCCAATTTAGATGTGACTAATACTTATCACAAAATACCACTATTTCATGATTGCTCTGCTGTGCTATTTCAGCTGCTATGCTGAGCTATTTTAGGCACATCGTTCAAGATATTACTGATAAGAATTTCGTTATGTAGCCTAAGTTCCTTTATTGCCAAGATCTATGGCTAAGCTGATGTAGGTATTATGATAACCAATGATATTGCGTTGATGTTGCCAATACCAGTTATAATTGTGAATAACGCCATCTACCGGAATTTTCCGGAAGCTACACGAGGTTGTTGTTGTATATAACGTATGTGATAGCCTTGGTTGGTATATAAGTAGTTTAACCTAACGGCCGTCAATTGTATGGTGGCGCTGCAAGCAAATAAAAATTAAAAGATCTTAAAACTGTCTTTCTATAACTAAGTGAGAAGACGAGCAAGAAGTGTCGGGTGCGCTTGTTGTTCAATGATATAATTATAGAACTTTAGACTGCAAACGTTCTGAATTTTTTCATAAGGACAAATTCTCAAAAAGACGGATTCTTAAAAAGACAGTTTTTTATTCTCAAAAGGACAGACAGAGTACACAACCTGTGTGGCAATGCATCACGGTCGTCATGTTGAGTCAAGACACTTCGGTGGAAACGTGGTCCGTCTTGAAAATAAAGTGGGTGGAAGTTTTTGAATTTGACAATTACTTCTGAACGAGAATTTTGATACTTCTTGCAACACCGGCAAACAACTCTGCCATCATCTAGATTCTCTTGCACATAGACAGAAAACCGCCGATATCGTATTTTTACATAAAATAATAACAAAAAAAATGACAGTCCTGATCTATTCTCAAAATATAGCCTGGAAACACGCCCCAAGTCGCCTACGTTCAGCCTCCCTTCTTCACGTAATAATTGTCACTATTTACTACCATTAATGGTACTAAGGATACAACGTTGGTACTAGTGACAAAAAGGCAATCATTTTTGTCGACATTCCCACGTACCGCGTGTCACAACGAAATTAGCAAAGATTTAGATATTTTCAAAACCACATCAAACAATATACTTAGTTTAAAAAACTGAAAAAAATACGCATTTTGTTTACTTGAATGATAATTTTTCAGTTATTTTGTTAAAACCAAAGTACTGAACCGATTTTTATAAAATTTATATAAAATAAATATTTGTTTTCATTTCACACGACACCATCTAGCCCAAAACTAAGCAAAGCTTGTACTATGGAACTAGATGGCTGATAGAATACATACCTATATACTTTTTTTAACTTCAATGAAAAAAAAACCATCTATAATTAAAATTGAAAATTTTAATTCTAATGTAAGTAGCCATTAGCATAACGCCGTAGTAAGTATTGTTTTTCCTTTCTTTTATCTTTTATTCATGTAGTGTACTTCTAACGGGTCGTATATTCTCCCGCCTATGTTCACTTGTATTGTAAAAATACGTATTTTTGTTACGACCAGTTTAGTGGACCAAATGAAAAAAAAAAATTGACAAGTCCACAGTCTGTCAGTGTCCTATCAGTGTACAGTTTTAGAACTATTAGCTTATGATCAACTACTGGCAACACGACAGACTTCGATTCATTGGAGCTCTCTCCAAGAAGTTTTGGCGGGAACGTCATCGAAACATGTTGTTGCTTTGTTTTATTTGCCTAAACTTGTGTTATTTTGAATATTAATGCGATAAAAATGGTGGTGTTTTATTCATTAAGTGTTCGATCACTTGATCGAATGAATCACTTGTCCGATAAAGTGCGTGAGTGTGGGCAAGTGAAATAAAGCAGTGAAACGTGTGATTTATGTTGTCGGCAAAACTCCATAGAAGCTTCTAGTAAAATCGCCACCATTTTACTGAAGCAGGACTCGACTTATAAATTGACTGTATACGTGACTTTGATTGTGACTAGAACATTTACAACTTGTTTTATTCAAGAAACTTGAAAAAATCCTAATACTTGACACTGGCAAATGCTTTAATGCGGGTCCAATACAAAAAAGAAGAAGAAGCTCTCTCCAAAACTAGACTCCGAACTTTGATACATTTATCAACTAAGTATAATGGAGTGTAGACACGATAACGTGTACATATTGACATCGAAAGAAAGCCGATTGAGTAACAACACGAGAGGGAAGTGAAAGTATCGATGGGTAGAACAATGGAAGCGGGAAACAGCGGTTACCACGGCGAGTATTTAACCAACTTCCAAAAAGAAGGAGGTTCTCAATTCGACATTTTTTATGGTTGTTCAGCGATTACTTCCTCAATTATGAATTGATTTTGATGATTTTGATTTTATTTTGTATATAGTAGAGGTATAGTTATTGTTCTTAGTATAGTTTTTTCTTACATATGTCGTTTCTGTAAATAAATAAATCCTTTTTGGTTTTTATATCAAAATAAATGACCGGTTGGAAGCAGCCTTGTGTACGCTGCGCTTGCTGGTGCATGCTGTCCACTCGAGAACTTTTCGGCCCAATCAGCCATCAGTTCTACTACGTGCTATGTGCCCTGTCCACTGCCTCTTCAACTTGCTAATCCACTGAGCGGTGATTCTTGTATGTCTATGGATCTCTTCATTTCCGATTCAATTTCGCAGAGAAACCCCGAGCATAGCCCTTTCTGTGGCGTGACTTTGAGCTTCCTTATAGGGCCCACAGTGAGTGAGCACGTTTCAATGCTTTAAGTCATTTAACTGGTCACACACATTGATTGTAAACTTTGGATTTGAAACATTGAAAAGACGCTTTTAAGTTTCGACGACGAAGATGATTGACCCGTTTCGCAAAGTTGGACCTGCCTAGTTGGACCTGCCTAGTTGGACCTGCCTAGTTGGACCTGCCTAGTTGGACTTTTTGTTCTAGGGAGACGTATTCGTCGACAACTTCGAGAGTAGAGCTCCGCATAGATGTTGGGTATTACATTTAGCATTGGTTAACAGTTTTTTTTATTTATTTATTTTATCAACCCTGTTTGTACAAACTGTCCCACTGCTGGGAACGGGCCATCTTCTCATTGTGAGAAGGGTTAGGCCATAGTCTGCCAAGCTGGCCAAGTGCGGGTTGGCAGACTTCACACATCTTCAAGATCATTGAGAACTCTCAGACATGTAGGCTTCCTCACGATGTTTTCCTTCACCGTTTGAAGTTGGCGGCAATCAACAATACGCACATAACTTCGAAAAGACAGAGGTGCGTGCCGCGGGATTCGAACCCAGGACCTGCGGATCGCAAGTCAGACGGTCTCACCACTAGGCTGCCGGAAACTTCAACAGTATTATCAGTTAACTAGTATTAACAGTTATTTATTAATAAAATAATTGTGTTATTATATTACTTTTATAATCTGAAACAACCGACTTCAAAATGTTCATTTTTGTTTTAAAAACCAAACTATTAAGACCGATTTGGTGAAACTTCTATGAGACCAAAGTACTCGTATATCGTATGTAACAAAAAAATATTTAAATCTGTTAAGAAATGCCGGAGTAATGCAGTAACAAACTTTAAAAAATACAATTGAATCGAGAACATCCTTCTTTATTGGAGTCGGTCAAAGGCTGCTGACACTTTAGACGAAACTAGAAACTTATATTAAAGAAAAACTTTTTCTCCGTCAAGTAGACATATGTTAACTAAATAATTAACTCAGTTAACCGAGCGCTAACAGTTAACAAGAAACTATTAACCGAGCGTCACACAGTGATGCCCTTCCATCTTCCATCCAACCCTGAAAACTCTACCATTCACATCCCATTACTCTTTTACCCTCAAACGCTACCCTGGGAACTGGGAGGGGCAAAAGGGGGAGGAAACCCCCCTTTGCACCCCCACTTTAACCGCCCTTTCTCTGAGCCAGATCGCGGTGAGCGCCCGAAGCGAACGGTCGGTGCGCATTCGCTGGTTCGCGAAAAAATGTCATTCCATTTTTGAATTGTGCAACGTGATTGGCCGTAAAAATGAAATACAACTTGGTTCTGGCGGTTTTGCTCGCCGTATCTCTGGCCGTCGGTGAGTATATATATACAATAGTTTGTTGTTTTTGTTGTATATTGATGATACAGGTTAAGAAAGGTGTAATAAACGTATTATGAAGGAATGTCGGTGGGTGTACTGTCTCTCTTCGTGACCGAAATTGTTATATACATTGTAACGCTCTAATAGAAATACATTGTAACAGAAAAATGCTCCTTATGTACTTAGTAACATTAGCTATTCTTGCCTAAAACATCTTGCTATTTTCAGTTTGTAACCCACTTCCAAAAAGAAGGAAGTTATCAATTCGATTGTATTTTTTTTATCATTACTCCGCCAATTATGAATTGTTTTTGATGTTTTTTTTTTGTTTGAGGAAAATACTTCAGAGGCGTCAGATTGATCGGGGGATCCCATATAAATTTTATCAAAATCGGTTCAGTACTTTGGTTTATAAAACAAAATAACTGAAAAAAATATCATCCAAGTAAACGAATTGTGTATTCTGAAGTCTGTTTTTTCAGTTGTGTTAATAGGTTTAATTGTGCTTGTTAATACAATAATTAAAATGAAGGTAGTAACAATTTTTTTTAAGTTTATGGAAATAAATGTATTTGTTTTAAACTATAATTATTGTAATTTGTTACCTCATAGATAAAATAAATATTTTATTATTAAAAAAAAAAAAAATAGGTACTACCGTCTCAATTGTGTTGCTAGTCGAACAAAATAATGAAATAAGGACAGCAGCGCCCTCTACGCTACATTAGTCCTCGTTCTAAACAGACCTATCAGCTGAATTTCTAAAATAATTTTGATGTGCGAGGTGGTGTTAGATTCGTCTTCAGTCCCTGAGGCTTAGGCTTTTTTGTAATAATTTTAACGAAATTTTTCGTAATAAACAAGTAATTTTACTAGAATTATACTAAAGAATACTTTTACAGATACTTTCTCAAGTATCTGTAAAAGATTATAAATTGCAGTCTAACTTACAATTTCGTTACGCGTATCAAGCGTAACGAAATTGTAAGTTAGACTGCAAAAACTGGTTTTCTTCAATCGGATATCTTGTTTTTATTTTCAACCGACTTCAAAAAAGGAGGAGGTTCTCGATTCGACTGCATTTTTTGTCACCTCAGAACTTTCGACTGGGTGAACCGATTTTGATGATTATTTTTTATTTTAAAGCTGATGCTTCCCGTGTGGTCCCATTTCGTTTTGGTCCAGTTCTGACAATGGCATCCATGAGTCGGTTGTTTCAGTTTTTTAAACTATAATTATAATATATTTACTTGTTATTATCTTATTTATGAAAAACTGGTAAAGCACTATGTTTGATAAGTTTTAGTACCTACTTCCATATAGCTTCCTCATTTTTTAAAAATCTGGGAAAAGTCTCTCTAGTTAAGTGTTATTTCTGTGAAAACTGGGAAAATGATCTCTAGCTTCATTTTAGAGAGAGGAAAACTGGTTGAGAGGGGAACTAGTTGCCAACTAGATCATTAATGTTTAATTTTCACAGAAATGAGAGCTAGCTGTCTAGCTAGATGTCTGGGGAATATTTAACGCAATTTTAGGGAAAATCTGAAGAGGTCCAGACTGTGAGGTCTACCTACAAGAAGTTAGGAAATCGATACTCTACTGTAATACTTTGCGAAAGTATTAAATCCCTCGAAATCTCAAATTTTTTATTTTGGAATTTTGCGTATTTAGCGTTCTGCGTCGAAACTTTTCCTTATGCTCCGGACCTTTTATTGCTAGGTTATTTTTTTTTAAATAAGTAATTAATTGTTTCATTAAATCACAATATTTATGTACAAAATTTAGTTTTTTAAAATTCTAAAATAGACTTGCGCTCGTCCTAATTTAAGCGACTGTTGCCGTTTTTAGGAAAATTGCACTACGGGATTAGTTTACCCTTGTTTATGGGAATAAACGAGGGTAAAACTGAGTGAAGCAACGTACCTTCCATATTTTCATCAACAAAGGCGCGGATGAACGGCCTTGCATACACGTGAGGAAAGGAGGCACCACAAGTAGGGTTCGGGAATTCTCGACAATTTCAAAGTCCCGGGACACGAGACAGCCCACGATCAAAGTCCCGTGATGTCCCGGGACTTCGAGACGTTTCACAATTAAATTTGAATTGAGTTAATTTCTGTAACATATTGATAAACGTATAAACGTAAACGTATTAATAAAAAGGCAATTTTTAGTAAAAATCAACATTTATTAAACACCAGGCCCGGCGGGGGCCCAGCTCCCGACCCGCTCCAGCACCGCAACTCGCTCCCGCTGCGCATCCGCCTCGCTCCTATTTAGCTCCTAAATCGCTCTCACCATGCTTCAAAAGTCCCGGGACTTCGAGACACGAGACGTCCCGAGACCCAAACCCTATCCGCAATACATCTCACCTTGAGCTTAGAAAAATGGCGAGCTCGCGAGAAAACATATTGGAGTGGAAAAAATGTCTTTCCCAGAAATTGGGCTGGAAATAACAAGAGCCTTGTTAGTGCGTTGTATCTTTAACGAGAGGTATTTCCAGTATCTAATACACTACGAGTATATATAGTATAATAATCATCATCACCGTTTTTCATCACTACGTGGGTCCTACCACGGGGCGCAGCTAGTATAGGATATTTTCGAAGTACGTACTAAACAATAGTTACGTACGTTACGGCCGAAGCGTTTTTTTCCACACTTAAGTATCTACAAATGTATAGACATTAGACAGTTCAAAAATTCCACACCCGACGGGACTTGAACCCGCATATCCCAGTGTGTAGGTACTTGGAAGTCTTTACCATTTTAGCTTTTAAAAGGTCCGGTTGTGTTACTTAATTATTTGGAATAAGTCGCTAGTGAATCGGCCAATGAAATGAAAGTAAAGGGGCATGTAAAGGATAATAATAGTTTATAAAACTGAAAAACCCGATTTTAATATACGCAATTTATTTACCTGGATGATGTTTCAGTTGTTTTATCATAAAAACCAAAGTACTGAACCGATTTTGATAACATTTATATGGGACAACCTCTGCAGTAGGTAGGCCATACTTCAGAGGTTGTCCGTCATATCATCAAAACCAATTCAGAGTAATGGTACACAGACATAGAAAAAAATATACCTACAGATGAATTGAGAACCTCCTACTTTTGGAAGTAGGTAAAAAAATGTTGCTTATTCCAAAACCATTTCGAGATTATATATGTATGTCTCTACAAAGTATTTATTTAGTTTGGGCTCTTAAAATTGTGATAATATGGTGCGTATTTTTACGAAAATATAAAAAATATTTGGCCTTTAGTCGACCTCTAAGTGACGTCACAAAGCCGCATCCTGTGGACCATGGACACTACAAAGTGTTCGAAACGTAAGGTCATGAAATTATGTAAAATATATGAAAATATACGGGATAAAAAAAGTTACATTAAAACAGTTTTTTATTTTTTGCAGAGCACGAAACCAACAAAAAATGTAACTGTCAATGTTAACATTTTTAGGATTCCGTACCTCAAAAGAAAAAAAAACGGAACCCTTATAGGATCACTTTGTTGCCCGTCTGTCCGTCTGTCCGGGTGTCAAGACCTTTATCTCGGGAACGCGTGAAGTTATAGTGTTGAAATTAAAACCATATATGGAGATCCATAGTCTCTTGCTGCAGAAAGAAAAATAAAATTTCTGTTTTCGTAAAAATTAAGTTACAGCCGAATATGTCGTAAAAAACGCAAAATTAGACACTCACAAGGGAATCAAAACCTATGGGGTACTTCCCGTTGACCTAGAACTATGAAATTTGGCAAGAAGCATTGTGTTAGAGTACACATATAGGAAAAAATCCGAAAACTGGACATTTTTAATTTAATCACAAAAAAAATGTGTCTTTATGCAAGGAATGAAAAAAAATTAAAATTTGGAACCTCCAAATTTTAAAGTTCTTTAACCATATCATATGGGGTATCTTATGAAAGAGCTTCATTAGCATAAACTAAAACAGGTTTTTAAATATTTTTACGATATATATTTTTCGGTATAAGAAGAAAAATATAAAAAAATATATGATTTCCCCCTTTTATCTAGTTTGTACGGAACCCTCGGTGGGCGAGTCTGACTCGCACTTGTCCGGTTTTTTAGTGAGTAATTATATTACGTGACTGTACATATTTCTATAGATGTTTACTGAATTTTAAATGAAATTATCGTATGTATATATGTATGTATGTATCGATGGTCTGTAATAATTATAAAACTAGGAATTTTATCAATGTAACCTTTTGTCGGCAAAACTCCACAGAAGCTTCCAGTAAAGTCGCCATCACTTTACTGAAGCACGACTTGAATTTGAAAATGACTGTATACGTGACTTAGATTGTAACTAGCTAGACATTTATAACTTGTTTTATTCAAAAAAAATTAAGACATTTTAATACTTGAAAATCTGGCAAATGCTTTAAGCGGGTTCAAATCGAAATAAAAAAAAAACCTTTGATAAAAATGTAAACTTCTTCTTCTTCTTCTTTCCGCCGTATTCTTTTTGCCGTAATAAATGCAGACGACTCGCCTGATGCTAAGGGCCTTACCGAAAAACGTTACTTAACTTTAACCAACGTCTTAAATTCTCTGTCTTCTTTCCGCTTATGTAATTACGTGTTGACAAAATATGTTAAGCATTGCTTAAAGTTAAGTAACGTTTTTCGGTATGGCCGTAAGCGATAACAGTCGCATATGGACTATTGCAACATCACACACACGCACACACACACATCACATTACTGTTGCTTAGCTATCCCGGAGAGGTGCTTGTAGAAAAAAATATAAGGTTACATTGATAAAATTCCAGGTCTCCAACACAATAACTTGATCCACAAAGGATTATTCCTGGATGTATTGTTAGCGAAATGTAGACGTAGGTACTCGTAATGTGGCGTCTACCGCTTTACACTACAAAGAGAAGATGGATCGTAGATCATTCCTCTTATTAATGGAAAATGATCATAACTGGAATTGAATTTTATGTGAGTAATCTTCATTTTAACAAGCTTTTTTTTTTTTTTTTTTATCAGCCCTGTTTGTACAAACTGTCCCACTGCTGGGAACGGGCCATCTTCTCATTGTGAGAAGGGTTAGGCCATAGACTGCCACGCTGGCCAAGTGCGGGTTGGCAGACTTCACACATCTTCAAAATCATTGAGAACTCTCAGACATGTAGGTTTCCTCACGATGTTTTCCTTCACCGTTTGAAGTTGGCGGCAATCAACAATACGCACATAACTTCGAAAAGACAGAGGTGCGTGCCGTGGGATTCGAACCCAGGACCTGCGGATCGCAAGTCAGACGGTCTCACCACTAGGCTGCCAGAACTTCACTTTTATTACTAGCTTTTATTTAGTTACTTTCCCGGTGTTTGTAAAGACCCCCTTCCCGATTTTCGATTGAGCTGGACATGTTCATTTTTGATTGAAATGCTTCGAAATCTGTACTCAATCACTTCCATCGACATTCTTAATGCGTACCGCACTAGAGTGGAACTCTTTGCCACCTGTATGAAAGTTATAAGGCTAGAGTGAATCTCCTAGAGATCTAGACGACATCTTCTAGATCGACGAGCTCCATCCTCGGTCACACCATCGCTTAGTCGCTTACCACCAGGAGAGATGTATCATTATTATTATAAAAAATATAGTCTATGAGTGTCAGGGAGTGAAGATGAAACTCGTTAGATTCATCTTCACTCCCTGAGATGTGTCATAGCAGATCTAAATCAAAATCTATCAAGCCGCTTAGGCTGTGGACGATCACATAGCAACACTTACATAAATACATATAAACAGAAGAAACATAAACACCCTTCTCACAATGAGATGGCCCGCGCCCAGCAGTGGGACAGTTTGTACAAACAGGGCTGACAAAAAAAATATACATACAGTCGAAAACATAACCTCTCCTTCTTACACAGTCGGGTAAAAACGCCCAGACAGAGTCAAAGTGCGCTAAAAATATTCCAGACTGGAAGAATATTAAGAAAACCGAACCTCTTAGTAAATGGCTCCATCGACCTTTCACCTAACTTATTGAAAATCGTTTGCAAAACGCTCTTCCATCCACTTAGCTGCGATTTTCACATTCTCTTTAACAAGTGGGGGTTTTAGCGTTTATTTTCTCTACACGGCGATACTTAAGTACCTGTGAATATTATGTATTGGAATATTACCAAGTACCTGTGAATATTATGTATTGGAATATTACTAAGTACCTGTGAATATTATGTATTGGAATATTACTAAGTACCTGTGAATATTATGTATTGGAATATTACTAAGTACCTGTGAATATTATGTATTGGAATATTACCAAGTACCTGTGAATATTATGTATTGGAATATTACTAAGTACCTGTGAATATTATGTATTGGAATATTACTAAGTACCTGTGAATATTATGTATTGGAATATTACTAAGTACCTGTGAATATTATGTATTGGAATATTACTAAGTACCTGTGAATATTATGTATTGGAATATTACCAAGTACCTGTGAAGATTATGATAGATATTAGCAATATTTATATCTCAACTATACTATATCTCAACAACTCAACAAGCATATATTTTAAAAGAAAAACAAAATACCCGACAGCATACATAAGAGTGACTTTCGTAGAGCAACTTACATTTACCTTGCTATTATGATGTTGAGTACGGTTTTGCAAAAAATTATGTATGCACAAAGCTACTGTATAATTTATTTAAATGAACATTATTTTGAATATATTTTGTATTACTTATCCCACCAAAAACATTTCATGTAAAATTGGTTGCCATGTCTCGCATTGTCCTGCCACTTTCACTGACAAAAAGAAATCAGATGAGATCTGACTGAATTTGAAAAGCCAAGCTGCTAACTCCACAAAGTCTAACGCTACAATACTTACCTCTTAAGCCTTCAATCTTAATCAAAAAGCATGGAAATGAATGAAAACGGGATATTAATACGGGAAGGGACGTCAACAGCAACTGACGTCTGACTTCTCCTTTTGAAAAATACCGCCGAATGCGGTTGAAACTATAGTCAGTGATTACGACTCAGACATAAACGAGGGTAACCCAATAAAATGAAAACATATATTTTACAGATGGAATATTATTACGTGGATTTTTGTCAATAGATATAATCTGGGTGTCTTTAAATCGCGATTGAATCAGTTTCTTCATCGTAAACTGCTATTGGTCGCTTTACATCGGATGAGCTTTTTTATATGATTGAAAACCAGTAGCTATGTCTATATACTTAGGTAGTTAATTTTTTTCAAAATTATAATTATTAAATTCGTAGTTATAACGAAATTTGATAATTTTTAAATTTTTTATTTAATAATTTTGTATCGAATTCGGCTAATTTAATGGAGGAAAGTAGTTTTCTCCTTTTTGTATGGAGAAGTGCGCTATAACGTGAGTCTCTTAACAAAGGACTTTACTAATAAGCTTATTAGCACGTTTCTCAATAGATTATATAATCTGGAGTTAGTTCCTCAGTGAAACTTGTGTATAATTATGACTACAATTACCTTTTATCGTTTGACACCCTGTATTCATCTAATTTGACAGGCCTCATGGGTCAGTGGTAGTACGACTGCCTTCTGGGCTGTAGGTCGTGGGTTCGATCACCACCCAGGCCAATTTGTGTGATGAGCATGGATGTTTGTGCTGTGTCTGGGTGTTTGTATATATCATAAGTATGTATTTACAACAACAAAAAACATATATGTATTCTATCACCCATTTAGTTTCCATAGTACAAGCTTTGCTTAGTTTGGGCTAGATTAGATGGTATTGTGTCAAAGGTCCACCAATATTTATTTATTTAATTAGTACGTAAATAAACACTCTCATATCGAAATATTTCCATTTCTGTTTATACAAAAGCTCTTACCTCCAAATTACAAAGTAAATCCTCCCTTTGTACAATACTACAAAGGAAATAAAAAATCGTTTAATGTGAATTCATTCGAACAATAAAATTCTCGTCGTTTAATAGAAATATTACTTTGGATGTTAAACTGTTCTGCTTCAATTATTTTAATACAATAAGTACTGCGTTCAACGAAAATATTCTTTATTTATTTCTTGATTATAAGGCCTTAATTTAAGGCTTAGACACAATAGTTGATATTATAGTCCAATAAACACAATGATGTACTCATTGAATATGAAGTAAAAGCATGCCAAATCTCAGCACTTTCGAAGGTAAGACCACATCCTTAAGGCCCTTTATTATCATGGCCTTATATTATCTTGGTGTTGCATTTTCTAAACACACAGGATGGTGTTGTCACTGTTCACAAGTCACGATGCGCGTCTAACAACGTTGCCCGATGTCATGACTAAAGACGAGTCAGGCGATTACCGTACTTGAGGCGTGGCACGCAGAGCCGGGGAAAACCTATCTACGTATAATCATTGATAATTTTTTATACCAGTCGAAATAACACAAGTTTAGGAAAATAAAACCAAGCGACATGTTTCTATAACGTTCCCGGCAAAACTCCCCTTAATCGTGTAACTGGTCTAAATGGTTGCCACTTTAGACCTCACTTAGTTTGGACGTTTTCGAGCGCTGAGGTGAAATCCATGTCGATATAATATCGTTGATGATGGTGATGAAATTTGCTATGCCAAATTTGAAAATAATTCATTCAACTAAATAAGTAGCAAAGACCGTGTCGAGTCGCATATGGTAGGGTTGCGTAGGCAATGTCTAAATAACATCACTTTATTTCATTATTTCAGTTTAATCATATAACTAACAGACATGGTCCAATACATTATTACAATTATGCACTTTATGCATTATTATGCACTGATGAGTAGCAAAAAGTTCAATAACCTCTATACCATAATGACTTAAGTGCTTTACATAATTATCGTTATATCTCAATAAGGTGTCATTACAGGCTCACGTTCGCTTTTGTATATTAGAGATGCATAACATTTTTAGGAACAAAAACTGGTAAAACAAACCACCAACACTCACACTCTCTATCCAAACAAAATCGAACAAAAACCCGGAACAACCAACATAAAGTTCCACTTTTATGTCAGTACAACGCTCCACCTTTGTTTTCCGCCCTTTTTCCTTTCACAATAGCTGAAATCGCAAAAACTCAGTTGCCGCCTGTAACACGGAGCAACCTACCTCAACAAAACCCGGATATGCGGACCTGGGTGAACCAGGGTGAACCAGGGTGAACCGCACCTAATAGATTTCACATTCATTTCCGGGTGAAAAACAAATGCCGGGAAAAGGCAACGGTTCGTACTATATAGGTATACCTGTTCAGGTGAGATTGTGTAGAGATTATGGAGCTTTTGTATATTGCTTACGAATAAAATCTTTTTATCCGACTGCGTAAGTAGGAGGGTTATGTTTTCGAATCGAATGTATGTATCTATGTATGTGGGTATGTATGTCTATTTCTATATTACCTCCTACAGCTTATACGGCTTGACCAATTTTGTTGTTCAAGGTATCGTTGGATTCGTCTTTAATCCCTGAGTATCAAAAGCTATAGTTTTTGTAATAATATTAATATATATGTCTCGCAAAAATAAATAAATGCGTTTCTTCGTAACCTCCAATGAACTTTTTCGTAATAAACAAGCGATTTCACAAGAATTATTCTAAAGAATGCGCATTTATAATATTTTACAGCAATTTTACGCATACATTTTAGCTAGAAACGTACACTCAAGCACAACGAAATCGTAAGTTAGACTGTAAAAACTGGTCTTCTGTTGGGTATTTTGTTTTCTTTTAATATAGGTACTTGTTCAACATATGGCTTATCTATTTACATCAATTCATAATACTAAAATATCTCATATAAATCATAGATAGATATATCCATATTTTATTCGGTCATTCCATCACCCTGTTCTAGCAAAATCCGTACATCCGGGTGACATATAGTATAGGAGTTAATCGACCCGGGTGGAGGGCAGCTATGAACGAATTTAATATGGGAGAAATAATGGCGCTCCAATATATTAATGTTTTCGGCCATCTTTCTACTATTACTTATTTTTATTTCATGGAGCAAAGTAAGGTTTTGTATACGGGTTTTCCTGTTTAATTTTTAGGCTTCCTTATACTGAGGGTTCGGTTTTTAGTCATTTTAAAAATGAAACAAATTAATTCACGTCGTTGTAAGACATAAACGAGTAACGCTTGATGGAGCTTACGACGATATAATATTTTTACTTTAGGTAGGTATACGTAATGGCGTACGCCGCACTATCATCTTGTTTTATAAAAGTCACGCTAGATGGCACTTTTATCAATATGTTCTTTAGATATGCCTACCATTTCAGAATACTTCTACTGTATAGAAAATATGTAAAATTACAAATTTTCATAGATTTATTAATAGCACAAATTACTACATAGTCCTGTTTCCTGGCGGGTCGCCCTCTTCCCTAACATATGGTCGAGGAGGGTGATGGCTGGAACATGCGTCATACTCGTGATCGGGTGCTGCTTGCGGGTCGCTGGTTTGCTCGTGGTATGCACACAACATAGTAATAAGTTACTTAAAACAAAATAATCTTCCCGTAACGAAAAGTAGTAAACAATAGTTTGTAATTATGACAAAGGTCACGGATCCTTGTGTCTGTGGAGCTAAAAATTAAATTATAAAATAAAAAACATAATACAAAGATAAACCTATCCATCTTTTATTCGGTCATTCTATCACCCGGTCCAAGCACAATCCGTGCTTCCGGGTGACATATAGGCGAGATAATCGACCCGGATGTAGCTTTTTTATTAAACTGAAGACGAATTTATGGGAGAAATAATGGCTCTCCGATATATTAACGTTTTCGACCGTCTGTCTGTACTCTGTAGAGAGTTAGGTATTTTTATTTTATGGAGGGAAGTAAGTTAATGTGCGTGGATTTTCCTGTTTGTATAGTCTATTGGGAAGTTAAAGAAAAAATGACACTTAGGAAGTGAAGACAAATAGTACCTAATAGTAATGGTAAATTTAATATAAATAGGTAAGACTTTTTGAAACGTTCAGAGCCTCACGGGCATTTAGAAACGGTACTCGGAGACCGCTGGGACGGCTTCCGCCTTATTCCTCTCTTTATGAGGACCGTTTATGGTTAGCATTAAAAAGTTAAGCCGGGGCCCGAGCGTGTTACTTGGGGCAAGCACCGTTTTAACTGGAAATGTAAACATACATACGAAATTACTGTTTTGCTTGTTATTCTGGACTACTATTAATTGGTGGGTTGGACGTGCATTTTTACCCGACTGCGCAAGAAGGAGGGCTATGTTTTTCGATTGTATGTATGCATGTTTCTATATTACTACTTACTAGCTCCTACAGGCTACACGGCTTGACCAATTCTGGTGTGCGAGGTGTCGCTAGATTTGTCTTCACTCCCTGAGCGTCTTTGGCTATATTTTTTGTAATAATAATGCATCTATCGCACAAAAATGCGTTTAATCGTAACCTCAAACGAACTAATCTGTGATGAACAAGTGATTTTACTGAATGCACATTTACAATTTTTTACAGTGATTTATCTGTATGTACTGTACCTGTGTAATATAACAAGCGTAACAAAATTGTAAGTTAGACTGCAAAAAGCAGCTTTCGCTGTCTGCTATTATTCGGCTATTTAGTTTTTCTTGAAAGTTTAATTAATTACTGTAAGGTTATCGGAAAATATTTAGATCTAACCAAACGACTACTACGTGCTACTCTTCCAGTTAACAGCTCAAAGCAGCTGGGATTATTGGCCGATATCGGCTGCAGCTTGCAGCCGTCGTGTTATGCTATAAATGGCTGGCACACATTTAGCACAGTAGCTGTTACATTACAGTCTATAGTATCTCGCATAGCTTAGCTCTCTGTTTTGTCGACAATTTTGCATGATTCACTTTGAAATAAATATATTGGAAAACATGGAATGTACCAGATGCTTCTCTTCCAAGGCATACCGTAAAGGTCAGTTAAGAAGCCACCCTGTCACTGCAAGACAACATTACATCTTACCCTATAATACCCTCTCTTTTCCACTAAACGTTCTCATCATCATCATCTCATCATCTCAGCCATAAGAAGTCCACTGTTGGACATAGGCCTCCCCCATGGATTTCCAAAAAGACCGATTGGAAGCGGCTTGCATCCAGCGTCTTCCCGCCACTTGTATGAGGTCGTCTGTCCATCTCGTGGCTGGTCTTCCTACGCTGCGCTTGCCGGTACGTGGTCTCCACTCGAGAACCTTTCGGCCCCATCGGCCATCAGTTCTACGTGCTATGTGCCCTGCCCACTGCCACTTCAACTTGCTAATCCGCTGTGCTATATCGGTGACTTTTGTACGTCTACGTATCTCTTCATTTCTGATTCGATCTCGTAGAGAGACTCCGAGCATAGCCCTCTCCATAGCTCGTTGCGTGACCTTGAGCTTCCTTATAAGGCCCATAGTTAGGGACCACGTTTCAGTGCCGTATGTCATCACTGGTAACACACACTGGTTGTAAACTTTCGACTTGAGGGACTGGGGAATATTGGACGAGAAGACGCTTTTAAGTTTCCCGAACGCTGCCCAGCCGAGTTGGATACGACGATTGACCTCCCTGGTAAAGTTGGACCTGCCTAATCGGACCGTCTGTCCTAGGTAGACGTATTCGTCAACAACTTCAAGAGTGAAGTTCCCCACAGATATTGGGGTGGGCACTACATGGGCGTTCGACATAACCTTCGTTTTGTCCATGTTTATTTTGAGGCCCACCCGTTGGGAAACTCTGTTGAGGTCTTCGAGCATCGTGCTGAGCTCTTCCATCGACTTTGCCATGACTACTATATCGTCGGCAAACCGAAGGTGAGTGATGTACTCGCCGTTAATATTAATGCCGAGCCCTTTCCATTCCAGAAGCTTATAGGCATCTTCCAAACCGGCGGTAAACAGTTTCGGAGAGACAACGTCTCCCTGCCTCACGCCTCTTTTCAATGAAATTGCCTCTGAGTTCTGGTCTTGTACTCGGACTGACATGGTGGCGTTGTTGTACAAGCACTTCAGCACTTCGACATACCGATAGTCAATACGGCATCGCTGGAGAGCCTCAAGCACCGCCCAGGTCTCGATCGAATCAAAGGCTTTCTCATAGTCCACAAACGCTAAGCAAAGGGGCAAGTTATACTCTTCGGTCTTCTGTATCACTTGCCGCAGCGTATGGATGTGGTCTATGGTACTATAGCCTTTTCGGAAACCAGCTTGTTCGGGAGGCTGGAAGTCATCAAACCTGCGTTCAAGACGATTCGTGATGACCCTTGAAAACAGCTTATAGACATGGCTCAGAAGCGAGATGGGTCTGTAGTTCTTCAGCAAAGTGTTGTCTCCTTTTTTGAAGAACAGCGCCACCACGCTTCTGTTCCATGCTTCTGGCGTTGTACCTTCAAGCACGACGGAATTAAAGAGCCTCTGAAGGACTTTCAGTACCGGTGTTCCACCCGCTTTCAGTAGCTCTGATGTAATTCCGTCGTCGCCCGGTGCCTTGTTGTTCTTGAGGTGTTTCAAGGCCATCCTAATCTCGTACAGGCTGATGTCCGGGATATCTTCGGTATAATGTCGAGTCAATTTGGCTCTTGGATCTTTGCCCAAACTGCTAACAGGTTTTGCGACCGATGTGTATAACTGTCCATAGAACCTCTCGATTCCCCTCAAGACTGCTTTAGTCGACGCTATACTGCCATCTTCCATCTTCAGCTTCGTCAACTGGCTCTGCCCAATAGACATGTCTTTTGCGAACACTTTGGAGCCTTTATTCCGCTCTATCGTCTCTTTAATACGATTAGTATTAAAGGTACGGATGTCGTGTCGCATAGACTTTGATATGAGTCTATTGAGCCGCCTATATGACTCGGCGTCACCGGAAGACTGCAGTTGCAATGAGCGTCGTTCAGCCATGAGGTCGAGGGTATGGCTCGAGAGCTTTTGCGGTCTATTTGTACGGTGGGGCTCATAAAACTTCGCGCCCACCGTACGGACAGTTTCCACAAACCTGTTATTGATCTCATCCACCGATGCGCAGATCTCCAGGCACTCGAAGCGATTTGATAGTTCGAGCTGAAAGCTCTCGGGGTTTTGGATATGGGCGCGAGTGGGTCGGAGTGTAGACTTCATCATACGGGACCTCTCAAGTTTAACATTAATATTCAAAGTGCCTCGTACCATTCGGTGATCACTTCCGGTTTTAACCATGTTGATCACAGAGACATCATTGAATATTTGTTTCTTGGTGGTCAGGATGAAGTCTATCTCATTTCTCGTAGAACCATCGGAACTCAACCAGGTCCCTTTCCTATGAGGTGGCTTCTGGAAGAAAGAGTTCATCATGAAGAGTCCCTCTTTCTCCAGAAAGTCGGCCAACCTCTGTCCCCTGGGGTTCCGTTGTCCATATCCAAATTGCCCCACTCTCAACTCACTTTCGCATTTCCTGCCCAGCTTCGCATTGAAGTCCCCCATAAAAACATTAAAATAGGTCTCGGAAGTGTGTATGGCCCTACTAATGTCCTCATACATCACCTCCACCTCATCATCTGAGTGTGCCGAGGTCGGTGCGTATACCTGGATGACCTTCAACGAATATCTCTTGGATACTCTGAGTATCAGGTACGCAACCCTGCTCGATACACTGTCGATGGCAAGAATGTTGTTAACAAGGGACTTGTGGACGAGAAACCCGACACCACCTTGGGACTGTTGGTCGCCCTCCCGGTAGTATAGTAGGTTACCGGATTTCAGGGTTATCGTGTCCTCACCCTCTCGTCGGACTTCTGATAACCCCAGGATATCCCAATGTAATCTACTCATTTCTTCTTCCAGCTCAGCTAGCTTCTCGTCTGTCCTCATCGTGCGAATATTGTGTGTTACCAGGGCCAGTCGTCGTTTATGCAGGGGGTGGTAGCCGGATCTCTTCCGGAGATTCTTAGCACCCCTTGCTCCGCCGTGACCGGGACCGCTACCGTAGCCCGGAATAGCGGAGCTGCCGGGGACTGGGGGCCTGGTTTTTTCGTTGCTCATCATAGGGGGTTTTGCCATTACTCGCCACGCTTGGCATGCGGGTTGGCGAGCGCAGTGGGTAGCGTTTTCCACAGAGGATGCTGCTGCCCATCTCTGGTAGTATTTCCCTTAGCCGGTTCTTACGGCACCCACGGGAAGAGAGGGGGAGGTACTATTCTAAGCCGGTACCCCACGGCTAACGTGAAACGTTCTAACCACGGTCAAATATGACGTCAAATGGCCTCTTGATCATAATGCTCTGCTTAACCCAGAAGGGAAAATAGATATGATTTTTAACCGACTTCCAAAAAGAAGGAGGTTATCAATACGACTGTAATTTTTTTGTATGTTTGTTCACCGATTAGTAAAAAAGAATCATCAAAATCAATGCACAATTGGGGGAAATTGTGCATTGATTATGTTTTTTTTTCGTTTGGTAGGTGGTGGTCCTCAGAGGTGGTCCCATATATATTTTATCAAAATTATATTATAACATATATATTTTATCAGTACTTTGGTTTTTATAACAAAATAAGTGAAAAAATGTCGTCCAAGTAAACGAATTACGTATTTCGAAGTTGATTAAAAAAAACTATAATTATAAGTACTTATGTAGTATGTGTGTATTATAAGAATCAATTCTAGACGGAATAGAATTTGAAAACACAATATCATAAAAAATCTCTATAGGAAAAAAAATTAAGTTAGGTACATCCAAATTTAACGAAAGAACTGTTTATAGTCGAGGCCGACGACATTTTTACGATTCACAAAAATAGAAATGAGAAATGTCAGAGGCAAATAGTGAACGGAGTTGGAAGAATCTCAATTGACTTCCATATTTACCACATTACTTACATACCCAATCATCGCACAACTTCGGAAATTCTTTCCAACATTATTAAATTCCCGTTATCATGGGACAGGCCGACTCCGATAATTTGATATGTAGGAGGCACTTAGCTTATCGATCCTTATCCGCGAAGGACCCCGTAAAGTAGCACAACTTGCTCCCGCGGGGCCAGTCCGGGCAAACTCCTTTATTTTATTACTATGGCGGTAAAATGATTAAATGCCAAATAGGGTCTATTCATAGATGTTTGCTTGTATAAACTGTCCCACTACTGAGCGTAGGTTATTTTTGCCCGACTGTGCAAGAGGGAGGGTAATGTTTTTCGTGTATCATCTTCCTACTCTTATCTCTTATCCCTTATCCAATTTGTCGGAACAGAATGTAAGCTTCCTCCATTCGTCTCTGTCATTTGTGATATCCATATTAGTGAACACGGGTTCTTACCTTTCTGCTCATATTATGAATCACGCAATTCATCTATACTTTATTTGGTTTTCCCTTACTTGCTCTTTTTGTTATGTGTTCTTCGTATCTTCTCATAATATGTCCGTATCAAGATAATCTATTATTTTTTTCTTTTTAATGTTTTTCATGATCCATCTTCATTCACTTTTTAATGACTCATCATAAAGTAGCACAACTTGCTCCCGCGGGGCCAGTCGGGGCAAACTAATTTATTTTATTAATGTGGCGGTAAAATTACTAAATGGGAGCAAATAAGAAATGTTTATAGATCATGCATGGGTATTTGAACGGTTTTAGGGAATATAAGTTTTAATCCGACTTCCAAAAAGAAGGAGGTTCTGAATTCATCTGTATGTTTTTTTGTATGTTTGTTTAGCGATTACTCCGTCAGCAAGAGAGACGATTGAACTGCTTCCACATGCGCTGTCTTAGAAGCATTCTAGGCATTTCCTGCTGGCCTAGCATGGAAGGTAGATAAACAGTATTTATCCACCCTGTTATGTCAGTTGTCAATATCAGTACATACTTTATTTCCTCTGAGAGGTGGATAAAATGGTGGAAAGACTATTTGTCTACCTTCCATGCTAGCCCCGCAGGAGGGATAAAGTGACAAACGAGAGAGTGCTCGAGCTTACAAAGCTACCTAGCATAACCGCTTTGCTAAAGCAAAACGCTTACGCTAGCTTGGGCACGTGTACAGAATGGAGCCCTCTCGTTTAACCAGACAGACTCTGCTTGCAGAAATTGCCAATGCTAAGCGACCAGTCGGCCGTCCTTTTTTACGATTCAAGGATACTGTGAAGCGAGATATGATCTCATTTCATATTGATTTTTCTCTCTGGGAAGACCTTGCAGAAGATCGTACCCAGTGGAGAAAAATCACCGCGGACGGTCTTAAACATCATGACGACGAGTGGTTGGAGGTGCTGGCCCAAAAGCGTACGCGCAGACACAACTTAACAAATGCCACCAACTTAGCACCTCCGCCAAACGTACAATATCATACCTGCCAGCGGTGCGGCTGTAGCTGCGGTTCCCGTATTGGCCTATTTAGCCACCAACGCAAGTGTTCCAATCCATGACGCTGTTTAAATCATCTGTCAAGATGAAATAAGGGCTATGATGATAACTCCGTCAATAATGAATTGTTTTGGTGATTCTTTTTTGTTTGGTAGATAATACCACAGAGGGACCACCCATATAATTTTTTATCAAAATCGGTTCGGTGCTTTGGTTTTTATATCAAAATAACTGGAAAAATGTCATCCAAGTAAACGAATTGCGTATTTTGAAGTCTGTTTTTTTCAGTTTTTTAAACTATAATAAATACTGTTTTTATTGAATGTTTAATTGCCTAAAAGATTGTGTATTTATAGAAAATACTCAAAATATTTAACTTAAAAAAAAAACATTTAACGTCATCACGTTAATGAGTTTCTGTTTTTAGGGTTCCGTAGTCAAAAAAGAACCTTAAAAAATAATCATTAAAATTTATGATAACAAGTTAAGAGAAATAAAAATAATGCGACGTCATGATTTTTCCACTGTCTCGCCTAAGCTCTCCAAATATCCTCTACACGTATTTACTGTCAGAATTAATATTGTAATTACCTACCTACACCTAAATACTTTGCACGTCACAAGTATATTACGGCAACACATTTCAAGGTAGGTGCCAACAGATATTCATTAAACTAAGCTGCACCACACTGGCAACCCGCAAACGGCAGTGCACGCCGCAAACTGTTATATTTATGGCGTGGTCGCCGCACTGGCAACACTGGAGCGAATTTCCGGTGCATGTAGCAAATGCATGTAGGTTACAAATAACATAAACTGTCGTATAGGTGTTATAACATTCTAGCAAAAGATACGGATGTAGACTTATTCAACACACAACTTCTCAATATAAACTATTTTACTTAAGTTTAAGTTTATTCTAAATTTATTCTATATGTATCTCTTTCTATTCTTTCTTACTCTTTATTTTTTGTTTGTACGATTATTTGTACAATTATTATTAATAATTATTATGTATACATTGTATATGTGTGTATATGTATTTTATGCTGGTCTATCTTTTCACAGTAGTCTAGACTTATATATTATTTGTGAAAACTTTTAATTGGCCTTCCGTTTTTATATCCATTCTCTATCAGATGTATTTAGCTGTAAGTTTTCCTTTGAAAATAAAATAAAATAAAATACATGTATATAGATGTAGTCAAGTGCTTTATGCAATTTGGCACTTAGGCACTTTTGATTAAATATAGCTAAGAACACTCTTGACAAAATCTTCTGTCAAACAAAAAAAAGTAGATCTAAATTGGTCTATTTGTTTGAGAGCTACGACGCCACAGACAGATACACACGTGAACCTTAACGCACCTCTCTTTTTGGGTTGAAGGTTATATACAACTTCACCGGAAAACCTTAAAATAAATTCCCCAGTCCTCAGATTTATCTCGTTGAGTGAATTCCCGCGTCCGAATGGCACCCAGCTTGCTTGTCAAACGTCTCCTTTAGGTTCGACACCCGGATGGGATCCGGGAAACTTTCACCCGCGAGGTGAGAGGAGGTGAAACCTTTCACAAATAAAGTTTAGCAATTTCCTTGTTAGGGTTGGAGACGACTTCCGCTTAAGGCAGTAAGGGAGATACACGATTTCTGTGAATTTCTGTTTTTGAGTGACTGAAGGACAGCTGAAGAGGGTAAAGATAATTATAAATTTTTTAGGGTTTCGTAGTAAATAAGGAACCCTTATAGTTTCGCCACGTCCGTCCGTCCGTCAGTCCGCAGCTTAGCGCAAAAACTGTAAGTACTAGAAAGCTGTAATTTTGTATTAATATATATATTTATAACGTCAACAAAACGGTATAATAAAATCTTGAAAAAAAAAAAAAAACACACGTAAAGTGGGGACGAATATTGTTTTTTCTCATCTACCCCATCGAGTGGGGTATCGTTGAATAGGTAGTCAAAAAACATTGGGGGTGTGCGAAAACCATGACCATGACCATGATGATATATTATTACCTGTTATTTCATTTTAAAAAACAAAGTACTGAACTGATTTTGATAAAAAATATACGAGTCCAAGAAATATTAAATTCCAAGATTGAAACAGAGATCGCGGCAAAGAATAACATTCCAGTGCAGTAAGTACGCTTATAGAACATGAGCCGATATCACTGAGTACTTTATAAAGGAGACGTTTGACGTTTGCTACTAAGTCCTATACATATATATACGAATATATACATAAATATATTATTATATAGAGAGTTACTGAGTTTAAAGGTTAGTTATTGAGATGACAGTTGTATCATTGGGCAGTGACGGTCATTATTGAGCTGTAAAGCCAGTCAATAAGCTGTAAGGTCAGTCTAAGGTGTATTGAGCTTTGAGGCCAGTTACTAGTCATTGGGCTGAAAGGATATATAGTCTTTTTTAAATAAAAACTACGGGTCACTCACGTCTGTTTTGAGCCGAAATATCTGACTATAGTTTCAACCGCATTCGGCGGTCTTTTTCAAAGGAGCAGCACACACGTCACTCTCGGTCGGTGACGCGCCTTGCACTGCGACGTGCCGCTCGTTCCGCACGTGATGTCATCGGTTGCAAAAGGGTTAGGGCGGGAAGCTGGTCGTCTTGCGTCGGTTCAGCTGAAGTGTCCTCTTCACTAGAACTCTCGTGAGTGTTAGGAATGTTCCAGCAAGCGGAACTCACTATATCACCACCAGACTCTGGATATATAGTCCATACTGCCTGTACTGGACAACTTTGTGGGTGTTGTGTTGATCTTGATACCGCAGTATCAGGGCAGGCAATTTGCACTTTTGTTGCTGAACAAGCAAAACTTACTTTTTGTTTATTTTTAACCGCGTTTCTTGTTGTCAGTCGGTTAAAAACCTTGGTACGAATATAATTGTAATTCAAGTTTTCCCGACAGCATTAAAAGGAAAGTAATATTTGCTGCAGTCAAATACCCTGTTTGGAAGTGGTGTCGGTATTTTAAATGTGGTCTTTTCAAAGAAAAATAACCCGAGATCGTTTATAATATGAGTGAAAAGAAAAGCAATTAGAAAACAGTGTTACATGAAGAGATCTATTAAATACAAGCTGTTATTTCTGATTTCATTATTATTGCTTTTCCTTTCGTATGTCATAATCTGTTGTCGCTCAATCTTTTGCCAGCAAATTATATACGAGTTTTTAAAACAAAATGAGATAATTGTGTCTACTCCTAAATGTTATCCAATTTCAGTAACTATTTTTAAGGTTCCGTAGTAAACAAGAAACCCATATAGTTTCGCCATGTCCGTTTGTCCGTCCGTGGCGGTTCGCCACGTCACGCAAATCGATTTTGAAATTACGAAGTTATGAGGTAATAAACATTTGAATAAATAAAATACAACCGAATCGATAACCTCCTTTTTAGGATTCCGTAGTAAACAAGGAACCTTATAGTTTCGCCATGTCAGTCTGTCTGACTGTCTACCTGTCAGTCTGAGACTCTGCCCCTGCCTGCCTGTGTCTGTCTGTCTGTCTGTCCGTCCGCGGCTTAATAAGTACTAGAAAGCTGTAATTTGGTACAGATATACACATTAATAATGCTGAGAAAGTCGTAGAATAATATTTAGGAAATAAATAATTGGGGTACGTCCCCACACGTAGAGTGGGGATGAATTATTTTTTTCTCAGCTACCCCATCGTGTGGGATATTATTGGATAGGTAATCAAAAACTTACGGGTGTACGAAAACCATTTTTCAATTTAGGGATCCGTTTGCGAAGTAACTACGGAACCCTGCATTGCGCGTGGCACAACACGCACTTGGCCATTTATTTTTATATGACAGGAACCATTAACAGCTACGCCTGTGCGGTTTGCTTGTTTCAAAATTAAGACTTGTGATTGTTTATTTTCGGAATTATAACGAAATTGAAAAAAAAAATACGTACAGCTCAATGAGATTTCTATGATTTAAATCAGCTAAAAAAGAATCATCGAGACCGGGGTAGAAAACAGTTGTCTCCTGTATGTATGAGTTATAGCGCAAATATACTTCCCTAAATACAACTTCATATTTTTTTGCATTTGTTCACAATTTTTTTTATAAGAGATTTTAAGTTATTTAACAACAGGTCGGTGTGAATGCATTAAACATGGCGGACGCCTGCCATGTATCTATGCCTGCCTGCCTGCCTGCCATGCATAATAAAATGGGATCGAAACACTTCGTTCGTGTTTTATGATAAATAATCGATCATCCACAATTCACTCTTTATTTTTTCTTCTTTTTTACTTTTTTATTCAAGATAGATCTACGTTGACCACCAACTCGCCTGATGTTAAGCGACGGTGTGGCCGAGGATGGAGCTCGTCGATCTAGAAGATATCTATTCACTCTAGCCTTCGAAATTCCAAGATTGTAGATCTCAGGAAACAGAGATGGCGGTAAAAAATTCCATTCCTGTGCAGTACGTATCAAGAATGTGGATCGATATCGCTGTGTACGGATTTTTGGCATTTCAACGAGAAATGGGTGGTAATTCGCCGACTTTCTGCTAGTCCTGCAGTGAAATGGGGAGGGTGGAATTAGGTCGTGAAGCTCTTGCGCACATTCCCCGAAATAAATCCTGTAGAAAATAGACAGACATGCTACTTTACGCCAGTGCTTCTTGGCAGCTAGTTCCACTGATTCTAAAGCTTCCAGCTGATATAGTAGTGGCTGTCTATAGTAAATTTGTACTTTAATATTATTTTATTTGTATTATTTAGTGACCAGTATATATTGGTCCTTGATAAGTATGATACCTAGGCCAGTATATACTGGTCCTGGACAAGTGTGATACGGTGGCTAATATATACAAGTCACTGTAAATATATCACGGTGGCCAATATATACAATTCACTGTATGTATATCACGGTGGCCAATATATTCAATTCACTGTAAGTATATAACGGTGGCCAATATGTACTGGTCCCTGGTGAGTGTGACCGGGTGGCCAGTATATACTGGTCCCGGATAATGAAGCTGGCCCGGATGAGGTCGATATTTCTGTGACACGGCCAATATTCATCTCGGAGCCGCATTTCATTAAGAGTGCTTTTAGACGAATCTTATTTCACTTTATATTAAACGAAATTCTTTTTATGTATATAAAAATCCAGTCCACAGACTAAATTTTTTCATATGACTGGCTAAGGACGCGTCAACGTACGCATATGGTAGGGTTCCGTTACCAATGCATAGTAATTTGTTTACAAATAAATAGCATACTTTAAACTAGTATAAGCTTAGAAAACTCAAAAACCCCCGACAAAAAAGGCTGAACCGATTTTGATGAAACAATAACACTAACACTCAATGAAATCCAAATCTAAACAAAAAAGATTTTTTGAAATCCATTCATTTAGCTATGCGGTAAAAACATCAAGTAAAACTTAAAAATCCAGACATAAAACGGACACGGCTGAATCTTTTTTGATAAAATATAGCTAAGAGTACTCATGATCAAATAAAAAAACCTAGATCAAAATCGGTCCATCTGTTTGAGAGCTACGATGCTACAAACAGATACACAGTTATACAAATACACACGTTACACCTTTAACATCCTTCTATTTGGGCCAAGGGTTAAATAAATAGAACCTAATTTGGACCTGTTCCTGTATGGAGTCGGTTAAGAAACGAAGTAATACCATGCCAGTACCAAATAACTATAACATAACCATTAATTAAACGAAAAGCTATACATCACGACTCAATAACCCGGATATCCGTTTCATTTAAAATCCCAGTTTAAAACCCGGTTTATACGCTGTCCGTATTTCACCCGGTCCGGGACCGGCGCCGGAGAACTGGATAAAAACCGGTGACCGTGTAAAAACCTATTTGGACAACATCGGATAATTTTTAGATGTAAATTGGGTGTTGGACGAGGTATCGATTCGATGTTGGATTCATGGCTTGCGATTTGTTCACTTTAAAATATGGATGGGGTATCTTTTACGGGCTTTATTAACTTCGACAGAATAAATAAACTACATTCATTCAAACTATTTATTCATAATTGGAAAAAGTCTACAGATATTTTTTTATTTCAAAATAGGCTTGCGCTTGACCGTCAACTCACCTGGTGTTAAGCGACAGTTACGGTCTACGATGGAGCGCGCTTGCCTAGAAGAAATCTATTCACTCGCGATTTGAAGATACCTAGATTATATCTATTCGGAAATATCCATTCAGGAAGAGCATTCCACATTTTGGCGGTACGTACAATGAAGGTGGAGCAAAAGCGTTTCGTACGTGTTTTCGGAATATCAACCATGTAACGATGTCTCTTTTTCGTGCTTCTTGCTTTCTGATATAAAAATGGGCATGGGGGAATAAGATCATGCAAAGCAGACGCACACTCACCGAAATGTATGCGATAAAAAACCGATAAACTGGCAACTTTACGACGATGCTCCAGACTTTGGAGTTTAGTCCGAACAAGGGAATCGTCACAAATGAGCCTCTTAGAACGCCTCTCAATGGTCTCTAACGCCTCGAGCTGGTACTTAGCAGATCCGTCCCAAAGGTGCGAACAGTACTCCATGCACGACCGAACTTGTGCTTGATATAGTGTAAGCAACTGTTCCGGCGTGAAGTACCGACGTACCTTCGAAAGGATATCCAGCTTTCTGGCAGCTAATTGAGCTTTTGACTCAATTCGAACCCACTACCAGCTGTACCATTGCAATGTGGAATAAAATTAGACACAGAAATATTTCTTGTTTGCGAAAAAAACAACCACAACATATAAAATACATAAAAATAAATAAAAACTACGGTCGTTTTTGTCACGCGTATGGTCGTTTCAACTCTGCATTAGCCTGGTTATATTAACCAGCGCTAGACTTCCACGATCAACAATGTCACGCTGTTTCTTATTCATTATTTTATGTGTTGTTGAATCCCTTTAGATAGTGCTGATCGCGTCTAAAACGTACATTCAACATCATATCAAACATTACAGTTTCACTCCGGAAATCGTTGTTATTTTTACCAACTTCAAAAAGAAGAAGGTTAAATATTTTTTTAATGATTGTTGCCGCATAAGTCCATAATTTATGAAACGATAAAAAAAAACATTCGAAAGGATATACTACTTTTCAGATTAACCCCATACAATTTTTTTCAAAATCAGTTCATTTAGTTTTTAAAACAAAATTGCGTATTTTGAAGGCAGTTTTTCAGTGTTTTAAGCTACCGTGTCAATAATAAATACTATTTATATGTCAGAAAGAATGTGTCACATATTAATAAAAATTTAAATGAATGCTATTTAGATTTGTATACGTATTGCGCTTTAATACCTCGCCCATTCAGGCGTACGGTTTCATAACAACAAAGTAGAAAGACAACTAATATCAATAAACACGGCAAGCATCTCAGCGCAATCATCCTTCGCGGAATAAATCTAAAAGTTAAGGAGACGAGATTGCCAAGTTTGCTCCTCGCGTTCCAATGTTTATGTTGCAGCGATCACTTATATTATTATATTTTACTTTGTCAACGCTTTTTGAGAAAATTAGAATCAAATTTTCTAACACATAAAGTTTTTAAAGATTTTGACGTGACAACGTCTAATAAATCGATGAAAGCCGGTTGCACGCACGTTACGCTCATTGTCCCGTTACATCATCATCATTTTATCAATGTTTTGTTATGACGTTGTCACGTTAAACTATCGTCCGTAAACCGACAACCAATTTTGACGTGACAACGTCTAATAAATCGATGCAATAAACAGGCTGCATGCACGAAAAAGTATGACTCATTGTCCCGTTGCGTTACGCTCAGTGTCCTGTTACATCATCATCATCATCATTTCATCAATGTTTTGTTATGACGTTGTCATGTTAAACTATCGTCTGTAAACCGACTTTACAGACAACTTTTTTTTTACGAGCTAAATAACGGGATAAGCAAGTATGAAGCCTGTATTAAATGACACCAAAAGCTTTGAACTTCAATATTTCAAAATCTTGCGTAAGTAGCAATGCACTCCAGATATCACTCTAAAATACTAGTAGCTTTAAGACCAGTAAACCTCGCAAAAACAAACTTTTGCATAATAAATAAGCAGTAAACACAGCGCGCCTAAATAAATTTTAATTACAAAAAAAAATATTTGCAAGTATCTACTTATAATATTTCGATGATGGGGCGAAATCAGCTTTATGCAGTCGGGAAAATGGGTGCTATTATTCCTTCTGCGCTGTTTTGCAACGGTATTTATTTAATAAAAATAATGTAGAAAGAGAAAAATAGATAAAGAAATCGGCCAAGTGCGAGTCGAACTCGCGCACGAAGGGTTCCGTACTATCATCTATAATACTACAAAGTTTAATTCTGTTTATAGGTATAAAATAACGAGAAATCAACGAAATTCCAAGTAGTAAATTGCAAACTTATAGGTAGGTTTTCGATACAAATCCGGGCAGCATGACGACGCTCGCGCGAATACGCGCGGTTATGGCTCGCTCCGTGATGTTACCTCCCCCGCTACCCGCGCGGCCGTTGCTTAGCAACCGCCTCGCGCTCGCGCCACCACCATACCGCGGTGCGGCGCTCGCACCGCGTTTAGATGCACGGATTATTTTCATTTTGTGAGTTTTTATGTATTAGATTAGGTATTTATTTTTATAGTTAATATATTTCTAAATATTTACTTACAAATATTCAAGTTTCTACCTGTTAATTAAGATCGAGTAAAAATTGCTTAAAAATTACGTTTGTTGTATGGGAGCCCCCTTAATATTTATTTTTTTAATTTTTAGTATTTGTTGTTATCATTAACAACATGTATGTTAGTATTTGTTGATCTCATACAAGTGGCGGGAAGACGCTGGATGCAAGCCGCTTCCAATCGGTCTTTTTGGAAATCCATGGAGGAGGCCTATGTCCAGCAGTGGACTTCTTATGGCTGAGATGATGATGATGATGATGATGATTTGTTGTTATAGCGGCAACGGAAATAAATCATTTGTGAAAATTTCAGCTTTCTAGCTATCACGGCTTATGAGATACAGCCTGGAGACAGACAGACAGACAGACAGACAGACAGACAGACAGCGAAGTCTTAGTAATAGGGTCCCGTTTTTACCCTTTGGGTACGGAACCCTAAAAATCAAATCTAGATCCAGCTATACGTAGTTAAGAGACAAAAGTATTCGGAAATAAAATCCGTTTGGAGTCCGGGCTTAGTGCCGTCTGCCGTGGCCAGCCGACCGGGTCATCCGGGTGAATGCCGGACATGCTGGGCGGATACACATAGACATAGACATAGACATAGACATAATTTTATTGTAACAAAAACACACAGAAAATAAAAAATCATACACACTATGTGATTACTGTTGTTATTTTCCCAATATTCTATGTCTATACGTATTTCTTTTTATTGTACCATCTAGATTGCAATTTAGAATATTTAGATATAATTTTAGTTTTTCTATATATTTAATCCGGATTTATTTTACAGTAGAGAGCTTTTGGTTATAATTTTTTATTAAAATTCGATGAAAATATACTTTAACTATTTTTTATTGACATGCTTCGGAAAAAAGAGTTTTATTTGAGTGTATATATTGATTGTATGTTTCTAAGTTTCTAGTTGTATGTCTCGTTACCTAAACGGTATGACTGACTGATTGTTTTTATATGTATTTTTAACAATCAAGTGCTTTTTAGGGTTCCGTACCCAAAGGGTAAAACGGGACCCTATTACTAAGATTTTGCTGTCTGTCCGTCCGTCTGTCACCAGGCTGTATCTCATGAACCGTGATAGTTAGACAGTTGAAATTTTCACAGATGATGTATTTCTGTTGCCGCTATAACAAAAAAAAACAACAGAATGAAATAAATATTTAAGGGGGCTCTCATACAACAAACGTGTTTTTTTGCCGTTTTTGTAGATAATGGTACGGAACCCTTCGTGCGCGAGTTCGACTCGTACTTGGCCGGGTTTTTTATTTAACTATAACAAAACAATATACAAACTACACATACACTAACTAAACGACTACCATTTATGTACATATTTTAACAGCTATGCAGTTTGGTAGAATCATGTCATTGTATAATAACATAATTGGATAAGGGAAAAATTATTAAAAATCATACCTATACATAACTTGCTTGTAAAAATATATTATTTTAATGGCGCTCAACATATTTTGGTTTTTACCACAGACCACTAAGTTTGTGGTATTTATGTTTATAGTTGGATGTTAATTTACTTTCATCCCCCCCATCTCGGAAAGAGTATTTTTGCTCTTCGTTATCTGAGTGCAAAAGCCGTTTTTATCCTCTAGAGGTTAAAGTAAATTCAAATTTAGAACATCGTGTGCACTGAGTTTGTGAATTCAAAACATCATTAAACCTATTTACTGCTACCTCCATGGTGCCGAATTTATCATACAACCTTTTTTAATTTGCTTTGCGCGCGCCATTTTCTTGTTTATTGTTTATTGTTTATTTTACATTGCATTACAATTACATACATAGCATAGGTACATACATAATCACCCTAATAGGGTATAGCAATCTAGTGCGGAGCGGAACGGTTTATTCTAATATGTGTTTGTCTTTAAAAAACTCTTCTATCGTATAATAGCCTTTTTTAATTAATATATTTTTTAGGGTTTGAGAAAAATTCTGTATATTTTCTATTTCTTTGAGCTGCGTTGGTAAATTATTATATATTTTGATAGCCATAGAATGAGGGCCGGAGCTATGTATATATAGTTTGGAAGATGGCAATATCAAATTATGTTTATAGTTCGATCTCATTAGGCAATCTCTTTTATAAGCTAATTTTGGGAAAAATTGAGGGTGTTTTTTTATGAATATGCAGTTTTCGAAGATATATAGAGAAATTAATGTCAGAATTTTGAATTTAATGAAATAAGAACGGTGAAAGTGTGGTATATTTATGTCAGGTAGTTTAATGTTAGCTATAATACGTAGACATTTTTTCTGTATTACAAATAAATCATTTGCGTCTACACTGTTCCCCCAAAGCATCACACCATATTTAATCCAGGCAAACGCGTATGAATAGTAAGCTGTAATAGCTGTATCCTGGTCTGTTGCTCGTCGTAGTTCTCTGAGGGCGTATACGAAGCTTGACAACTTAGCCTTCAGCTTTTTAATGTGATTTTTCCAGTTGACATGCATGTCAATATCGATGCCAAGTAATGTGGCAGTGTTAACGCACTCTAAATGATTATTATTAAATGAAAATTTTATGTCAAGAGGTTGTTTTTGATGGGGTCGAAATTGCATTATTGAAGTTTTTGATAAATTTATGTCAAGATTATGGTCCGTCATCCAATTTGTTATGCGATTAAAAATGTCAGTAAGTTTGTCATTTAAATTAATATTATTATTACAAGATGTCAAGATAGATATATCGTCCGCGAAAAGTACACAAGAGTCGTCAATTTCTTTAGGTAGGTCATTGATATAGATTAAAAACAGTATGCATGCGACGACACTTCCTTGAGGAATTGATTGGTTAATTTGAAGCAGTTTTGATCGAGCTACGTTTATCAAACCGGTTTTGAGGTCAAACTTCTCAATTTCCACATACTGAGCACGGTTTTCGAGGAATGATTTAAACCAACTATGTGCATCCCCCCTTATTCCTATATCATATAGTTTATTTAATAAAATGTCATATTTAACTTTATCGTAGGCTTTCGACATGTCTAATAAGATACCTATTGCGTATTTTTTGTTATTTATAGTTTTTAATATTTCATCGATGAATTTATAGACAGCTAAAATTGTCGATCGGTTTCGCCTAAATCCATTCTGTGACTCGTCAAAAATATTAAATTTTTCGCAAAAAGAATTAAGGCGCTTTTGCATTACCTTTTCAAAAATTTTTGATGAAGTCGGTAAGAGTGCGATTGGCCTGTAATTACTAGGTTCTAATGTTGATGATTTCTTATGTATAGGTTTTATTATGGCCGTTTTCAAAAGATCGGGAAATATACCCTCGGTGAATGACTGGTTGATTAGTAAATAGTAGGGTAGGGTTAATTCCTTGGCACAATGTCTTATTAAAATAGGTGGTAGTTCGTCAACACCGTAGCTATATTTCCTTTTCAGTTGTTTTATTATGGAGTATATTTCTCCCGGCTCGGCGGGGCTCAGATACATAGTATTGTGCGTGCGCTGGAGCGGCGGCCGGCCGCGCGCCGCCGGCGCCGGTCCCCCTCCACTGTCCATATCGCCTACTGACGCAAAGTACTTATTGAAGGTGTTTGCTACCTGATGCGGATCGGAGATTATATTATTATTTATTTTTAGTTTAATATTATTTTTGTTCTTTTTTATATTCTTGTTAGTTCTCTCTTTTATTATTTTCCACATCGTTTTAGTTTTATTTTCGGAACGTTTCATTTCCCTTATGTATTCGTTTCTTTTAGATTTATTTATGAGCTTTTTTAGCAATTTTACGTATGTTTTGTAATATTTACTCAAGGTTGTGTTTTTACAATATATAACTAAGGGTTTTAGCAGCCGCTTATTTTTACAAGATTTTTTTATACCTCGCGTTAACCAATTATGCTTTTTAGCTGAGTTTATTTTTATCGTTGTTTTTGGTATGCAGCGCTCTAAAGTATCTAATAATATGTCATTGAATATTTTATAGTTATCATTTACTGTTTTGTCTATATTTATGTGTAGAAGCTCAGGCCAGTTTAGAGTTTTCAGTTCATTTTTAAACTTGTCCATATTTTGTTTGTTAAACAGACGTTTTCTGATTTTCCATTTTAATGGCTTATCATTTTGACACAGTACGTCTTTGATCATAATTTTAGTGCTTAGATGATCCGAAAACCCCAAATCCCGGACTAAAACATTTATTTTATTTTTATTAGAGTTTGAAAATACTAAATCCAGACAAGTGGCGGAACTATTACTGATACGGGTAGCTTCTTTTACATATTGATGAAAATTATATTCTCGCATTACGTCTAGTAGTGTGGTCGATTTTATATTATCTTCCAATATATCTGTATTAAAATCTCCACCGATTATTGTATCAATTGAATTATATTTATTTAAGATTAGATTTAGTAGTTTATTTAATTGGGTATAGAATAAATCGCTCCGCTTATCATTCCAGTAAATAGTTATTAATAAAATATTGAATTTGTGGATTATTATAGCACTGATTTCTATACAGTATTCAATCGACAGGGCCCCTATATCTGTTATCTCCGTATAACCGAAGTCGTCGCGTAGCAAAATAATGGTTCCTCCTCCTTTACGTTTATGCCTACAGAATGCAGCGGCGGTGTTGTACCCGGTGTAGTCAATCAGTTGTAGTTTGGCCGTTGATAGCCATGTCTCAGTTGCGCAGAGTGCATGTACAGTTGCATAGTTATTTTGTAAATATTCTTGAAGTGTGTCCCGTTTCCCGTACAGACTCTGCATATTTTGGAATACAATGCCAAAATCTGTGTTTTTAGTGACGAAAGTTCCGATATTCTGTATTGACTTGTGCACGTGTGTGTGTGGTGATTGTGGACGGAGCTAAATCATCGTTGATGGAGCCACGCGGTGTGACGGGCGTGTTCTGTAATTGGGATGATCGTATCGGTGCTGATAAAGATGCTTTTTTCCGCAGGTAAGTTTGTGTTAGGTTACCATCTACATATAGTCTGTTATTTCGGATGACGGCATGGCGACCGTCAAGTCGTGCTTCCCTGAGTTGTATTTGTAGGGTTTTTCTGTTTTGTATGGCGGTGTCGTCTAGATACTCTGATATGGCAAGTCCAGTGTTTTTAAAGAGTCTACTGTGCTGTAGGAGGTATTTGACCATCCTTTTACTAATTAGCTCGATTACTATAGGTCTACGTCCTGAACTTTTTCTTCCAATTCTCGTGAGTTCCTCAATATAGCCTGTGAGGTCTGTGTTTAGTATATTTTGAAAAATATCTATTATCATTTGGTCAAGTTGTCCGTCGGTTTCTCCTTGTTCCGTTAAGCCATAAAGTACCAATTTTTTTGACCTATCTGTGGTGTATTGATGTGGGAGTCTTCCTAATGTGTTGTCTGCATGTTGTTGTTGTGTCTGTATACGGTTTATGCTGGGAGACAGTTGTTGTATGTCTTGTTTTAGTTTATGGTTTTCTTTTTCTAGCCTTTCAATAGTTTTCGTCAGTGTGTTTATTTGATTTGTCATGGTAGATTGGTCAGCCAGTATTTTATTTGTCTTTTTATGTATTTCATTTCTTATTTGGTCAGTTTTATATTCTATTCTTGAGTCAATTGTGTTTCTTATCTCCGTTAAAATTGATTGTTTATTTTCTTCTAGCTTTTTATCAAGAAGTAAGCAAATTTTTTGTAACATTGTATTGTCTTCTAATATGGTAATATTTGTCGTGTTTAGAAGGGATAGATCATTACTTTTAGTCGTGTCTTGTTTATTTTGATCTTCAGCTAGTGTGTCATCTACCGACATTATTGTCTCATTCAGATCTAGAACCTGTTTTCTCACTGGAGTATTGTCATTTCTATTTCGCCTATTTGTAACGTTTTGGCACGAAGGGCAAACCCATGATTTTTTAAGTTGAAACATGTTATCTAGATAGTAAGCTGATGTTATGTTAAGACACGCATAGTGGTATTTCGTCAGACATGCCGTACACTTTAATAATTCCGTGTCAAAGTGAATAGTTTTTTTACATGCATTACAGTCCATTTTGTGAGATTAGTGTGTAATATGTTGAAAATTGTGTGAGGAAAAGTTCTGTACTTATCATAGACTCGTCTCGTTTCGTTGCTCCTCTGGTTGCTCGTATCTCGAAGCAGTAAGGTTCACTTTTGTTCATCGATGTTGGTCAGCTGACCGGGACCGTTGGACGGTTTAAAATTTCGTTCTTTTTAATTTTCACACACGTATATTTATAGCAAGTTTCTTATTATTTTCTAAGATTTTTAGTTTAACAGTTGTCTTTGAAATAGGGCTTCACAGTGATATAACTTTTTCGTGGAATATCTTGCTTATATGTCGAAAATATTTTTTCAAGTACAGAGGTACGTGAACTACACCTGTTTACGTTCGAGGTTCACTCCGCACTTTAACATCTGTAAACACCCCATATTTTGCGAAATAAATAAATTTGAATTTTGAATTTTGAACAATTTGTCAAAATTGTCTTTGAATCGTATCAGCGAGCGACGAACGAGTGATGTTCACTTAGCAGCCTTGAGGCCCAGTTTTAGTCAAGTTATGTCCACGACACACGACACGACATATTGTTAAAATCTTAGGTTAAAAACAAGAAATTGGAAAACAAGTGAAAAACCTAAAATGAGTGATCCTAGAAGATTCGACAAAGAAGTTTATTTGACGCCAACAGAATTGACTGAAACTGTTAATAATGTGCAAATGAGCTTTCTCCCTCAACAATCACGCGAGAAGTATTTGAAACAGTACGATATGTTTAACACGTGGCGACTAGCTAAAGGAGCCAAAACTTTCTCCGAAAACGTTTTGCTGGCATATTTTATTGAATTATCCGAGAATCAACAATAAAGATGAAAAAAGACATACATATCGACACCTATTCTAAATTAGTGGCATTTTTAAAAAGAGCCTCATCTGGTCATCTACCATTACACCTAAGTGTTATTTGTTATAATATAAAGATTATTCTGTAATACTTACCTATCATAATGTAGTAGTTAATACTTAAACTGAAATAAAAGTATCTTGTGATTGTAAATGTTTTTTTGCATTTAGTCATTTCCACGCTGAGGTGGGATGAAAAGTTACGTGTTGCACTCGAGTGCAAAGATTTTTCACCTCGTGCTCTTTTGATTTCCTCGCTAACGCTCAGGATTCTAATTTTTAAAATATTAGATTCCTTCGCTTGCTCGGTCATCAACATTGAGCACGCGGTTAAAAAGCAACTTTGCACTCTTGTATAACAAATAAATATTGTCTCTCTGCCTGTTAATTTTTCACTTGCAAACAGCGTAACCGATTATTGGAGTTTTGGCGGGAACGTGTTAGTAACGTGTTGTTGCTTTGTTTTATTTCCTAAAATTGTGTTTTTTTGAACATTAATGCTATAAAAATAGTGGTGTTTTATTCATTAAGTGTTCGATAAAGTGCGTGAGTGTGGGCAAGTGAAATAAAGCAGTAAAACGTGTGATTTTACGTTGTCGGAAAAACTCCATAGAAGCTTCTAGTAAAGTCGCCACCACTTTACTGAAGCAGGACTCGACTTATAAATTGACTGTATACGTGACTTAGATTGTGACTAGAACATTTACAACTTGTTTTATTCAAGAAACTTGAAAAAATCCTAATACTTGACACTGTTTTTCGGTAAGGCCGTTAACTGTAGCAAAAGAACTTTTCACGCTATAAATGTCGAGAGAACGGCTGCTGGACTGTGTTACATTTTAACATCATCATCACCGTTCACCATCACCCTAATTTTTCATCACTACGCGGGTGAAACTACGAAGCACAGCCAGTAATTTCTGTTTAATAGTATTTCATAATATATTTCCATTTATAAAATTTAACAGTAATCACTCAAACTTCACAAAATATCAGTCAAAGTCATCTCTAGTTGCTCGGCAGATTCATTTAAACCCGGGTTGTGTCTAAACCCGGGTTATTCGGATCTCCTGCAGTGATTGATGTAGCTCTCAAACGGACGCCCGGATATCCGGGTTGTTGCACATTGGGGAGTTATCTGGAGGGTTCATCCGGGTGACAGACCGGCTGTAGTTTGTCTATTTGATAGTGTTGCATATTTTAGCCGGTGCGGAAATATTGCAGTCATTTCCTGAGTGTGGAGGAAAATAGGCCAGTAAAAATAAGATTAACGATATAAAATATAACTAAGAAATTTGTTATTTAAAATTAATTACTGGTATTTTGACATACATTTGTTATATTTATATTAATCATAACTAATGTCCAAAATTATAAATGGCCAAAAACCGATTTAGGTCCATAATTTTTATGCGTACTGTACAGAAGACACTCTGCCGTCTTCTCTGTTCCCTGAGAACTACATTTTTAGAATCTTCAAGGCTAGAGTGATATCTTCTAGATTTACGTACTGCATTCTAGTCCACATCGTTGCTTATATTTTATCGAAACGTTCAGTTCCATACAAAGAGTAATTATGTTTCTTTAACTTCGTTAACTTCTCCGATCGACACTAGTATCGTACCAAGAATAATTATTATGTTTCATACGAAACTAGTTACAAAACAATAGTTACGTACGCAGCCGAAGCGGGAAAATCACCGAAATTTCTCGAGGGCACACCTTGAAAAATTACGGTGATTTTCCTGTTTTTAGGGTTCCGTACCTCAATAGGAAAAAACGGAACCCTTATAGGATCACTTTGTTGTCCGTCTGTCCGGGTGTCAAGACCTTTATCTCGGGAACGCGTGAAGGTATCGAGTTGAAATTAAAACCATATACGCAGATCCATAGTATCTTGCTGCAGAAAGAAAAATACAATTTCTCAGTTTTCGTAAAAAAAGTTACAGCCGAATATGTCGTAAAAAACGCACATTTCGACACTCACAGAGGAATCAAAACCTATGGGGTACTTCCTGAAATTTGGCAAGAAGCATTGTGTTAGAGTACACATATAGGAAAAAAACCGAAAACTGGTAATTTTTTATTTAATCACAAAGAATAGTGTCTCTATGCAAGGAATGAGGGCTGCCTCTAACGTTCACTCACTCGTATCCGAGTGGCGAGCAAGGAATGTGTTAAATATTTTTACGATGTATATTTTTCGGTTTATGAAGGAAAAAAAAAATGATTTCCCCCTTTTATTTAGTTTGTACGGAACCCTCGGTGGGTGAGTCTGATTTGCACTTGTCCGGTTTTTTTTGTTAAATTCAATGAATATTTTTTTCATAAGCACTTACATTTTATTTAAAACACAAATTCGTAATATATTGTTTTGTTTTTGTTGTTTTATATTTACGGTAGTAACACGGGCAATTTTTTATTGCTGTTCTAACAACTTTCAATTAAAGTAGTAAGAAGGGTTATTCAATTAGGTACCGGTGTTACTACTAGTAGTAAGGTTGGTAGTAGCACGGGCTTACCATCAGGCGAATTATTGGGTAAACGTAGATCGTTCAAACGAAACGTTCAATATAGATACTTGTTTGTATTTACTACAAACAAGTATCTATGTTACCGGCCAAACCCGATTTCAGGACAAACTAGTTTGGCCTAGGCTAAACTAGTTCTTCCTATACGCGATATTTATATCAGGATCAACTAGTTTGGCCTAGGCTAAACTGGTTCATCCTATCGGGCTTAGGACAAACTAGTTTTGCCTAGGCTATACTAGTTAATCCTATCGCGTATAGGAAGAACTAGTTTAGCCTAGGCCAAACTAGTTTGTCCTGAAATCGGGTTTGGCCGGTAGCATCTATATTGAAAGAAGTATCTTCTCCGTCGTGGAGAAGAGAGTGGTTGCGGCTTGCTTTTACTTTCCTAATACGAATCGCTCGGGAATGGAATGCTAAGGTATCCGTCCTTTTTTCCTGAAACCTATAACCCCGTATCTTCAAGTCTAGTGTTCGTGCACATATTTTATTTATTATGTTAATTTATAGTGATAGATAATATAATTATTTTTGTGAAAAAAATATTTAAATTGAATGAAAAATTACGAAGATAGAGCGATATTAGTGTAACATACGCAAAAACGAGAAAGAAAGAGAACAACGATCATGCAGTTTGTGACGTAGTCGTCCTCTCGCTTACTCACCTATATATACTGTTAATGTATTCTGGATAATAATGTGAAACAGTTTGTGTAAACAGGGCCGATACGATTGTTAGGGTTCCGTACCCAAAGGGTAAAACGGGACCCTATTACTAAGACTCCGCTGTCTGTCTGTCTGTCCGTCCGTCCGTCCGTCTGTCCGTCTGTCACCATCTCATGAACCGTGATAGTTAGAAAATTGGCATTTTCACAGATGATGTATTTCTGTTGCCGCTAACAACAAATACCAAAAAACAGAATAAAATAAATATTTAAGTAAACGTGATTTTTTGCCGTTTTTATAGATAATGGTACGGAACCCTTCGTACGTGAGTCCGAATCGCACTTGGCCGGGGTTTTTTGAGACATATATATATATAACATGGAAGGAATTTTCATTGAACAAAACTTCGCAAGTTTGAGAATGTCGTTCGTACAAGTTCTCAACTTTGGAGCTTTGAAAATAAAACCAATACTTGTGTTCGCGTTACGAACTTTTATGACTCTTGTTTTCTTCAAAGTCATCGTTTTTAACCTTCGACCCAAAAAGAGGGGTGGTATAAGTTTAACGTGTGTATCTGTGTACCTATCTATATATAAATCTGTATGTGTCTGTTGCATCGTATAGTTCTCAAACGGATGGACCGATTTTGATCCAGTTTTTTAATTTAGAAAGAGAATCAAATCAAATCAAATCGATATATTTATTACTTAAAAAATCTTTACAATAGTTCCTAATTACACTGTGGCCCCACACTAGACACAGGGTCCGTATTGTGGGAACCTAACGTCGAGCAGTCTTATTTTACGAGTTACTCAGTTGAGGGTTGTCTGTTACATGAACCAGAAGGGGTATAACATTAAGAAAATCACAAGACTAAAGTAAATAGAGTTACAATAAGTAATTAGTACATTTGGGCTGAGATTATATAACGGATATAATGAAACAGTTTGCGAACAATATATAATTAAGTTTAACAATATGCATGTTTGTGTGTGCGTGTGTGTGTACGTTGGATGTGGATGTGAATAGCATGGAAGGGTGTATGAGTGAGGGGTGAGTGTGTGTGTTTGTGTATGGTTGAGTTAGACTTGATGTGCTCTTTATAAGCTCGGTGGTATAAGGCTCTCGGCATCGGCATACGTCATTGCAAGTAACCAATCTCGAACTGCTTGCTTCGCTTCACGAATATTTAGATGTATTAAATTTGGAAAAGCTTTGAGAGCTTTATTATATATTATTGGGAGAAGAGAATTCGGGAATCTCACCCAGTGTTGTTTGACGTTTGAAGTTTGACGTGTTTGTGTGTGTGTCTGTCTGTGGCATCATACCTCCGGAACAAATGAACCGATTTTGATTTTGTTTATTTATTTTTTGTTTGAAAGGTGAATTAGTCGGGAATGTTCTTAGCTATGTTTCATAAAAATCGGTTAACCGTTTGATTTTGTCGGGGGTTTACTTGGATTTTACAACGAAATAACTGAAAAAATGTCATCTAAGTACGAATTGCGTATTTTCAGTTTTTTTTTAATTAAAATTATTGTTTATTAATTGTAAATTAACCAGATTCAGATGAAACTTGTTTAAAATTCAAGCTATTCTGTTCCCCGTGACGATATCGTCATGTTTCTGTGGCGAGCTGCAAGCTCTTGGAGAGGCGCCAGGTGCCACGGCCGGGGATAATCCGATGCACTTCGGACCTTATTAACCGGGTCACTGCAGCCGGATATCCGGACTGGACCGGTGGACGGGGGGAGGGGGAGTTTTATACGAAGTGGAGACCTTATAAGATACTAGCTGCGCACCGCGGTTTCACCCGCGTAGTGATGAAAGACTGTGTTGATGATGATGATAACATATGGCTTACATGCTTCTCTATGTCCTAAAAAATCTATGTGCTAAATTTCATAACGATTGGTTCAGCCGTTAAGCCGTGAAGAGGTAACAAACAGACAGACAGACAGACAGAGCTACATTCGCTCTCATAATAATTAGTTAGGATGTTATACACAAGTAGATAGTTTAACTAATCATGGCTTGAAAAAAGCATACTTATAACTTTATAAAATGGAATTTCAATTGCATATTGATATTTGCATAATATTGCATAGGTATATGGTATGGCATGGAGCGTGGTATAATATACCACGCTCCAAAATACAATCGAACTGAGAACCTCCTTCTTTTGGAATTCGGTTAAAAAGTACTTACATGTAAACCACACACACACACACACATTTAAAACGAAATTCATAACCTTACCGTCAATCATAAAGTCACAAATTGTCCCAAATAAACATGATTTCAATCCGGAACAATTTGTTGAACAATTTCGTTAAACAATTCGAATTGAAACGGTCAGGTTCGAGTTGGCAAGCCCGCGGCCGCGGTCGTTACCGGACGGCGGACGCGCAGTGTCCGTTCTTTCACATTTAAACTTTAATTTTCAGTTTTCAATTGTAATTTCTGTAAGTTAGGCACAATGCAGTTTTGCGCAAGTTTCAACTGTAAATTGCTATGAATGCTTTTCGATTTTAATTTTATTTCCTTTTCCTGCATAAGCTTTTGCCATTTGTCTTTTTTACTATTAGGTAATTAGAAATATGTATATATTAGAAATCAATTAATTGATTGTATTTTTACTCGACTGCGTAAGGAGGGTTATATTTTTGGAGTGTATGTATATTTGTATTTATATACTTAAGTATGTTTCTAAACATCTTCTTTCCTACAGCCTAAGCGGCTTGACTGATTTTGATGTGCGAGGTACCGTTAGATTAGTCGTCACTCACTGACTCGACACTTTTATGTGAGAAAGTATGTGTAAAATCGCTGTAAAAGATTATAAATGCGGATTCTTTGGAATAATAGTCTAGTAAAATAACTTAAATATTTCCTTGGTTTGAGGTTACGAAAAACGCATAGGGTTCCGTGGTAAGTACGAGGAACCCTTATAATTTCGAAATATCCGTCTGTCTGTCTGTCTGTCCGTATGCCCCAGTTATTTTACTCAGAAACTATCAGCCCTACATAAACGAAATTTGACATTAAGATGTGTAAAAAAATTATCAAAATCGGTTCAGTATTTTGGTTTTTATAACAAAATAATTGAAAAATATCATCCCTCTAAACGAATAGCGTATTTTGAAGTATATTTTTTCAATTTATTAAATTATAATTATTGTGAACGAAATTTCATTACAGAATATCTTATCACAGAAAATAACTTCGATATCACAGAATTCAAAGTCCTACATCACAATATAATTTACAATTTCAGAATGAAACGGTACAAAGTCTAAACTGTCTGTAACAGGGGTTTCTAGAAATGTCGAGAGATAAAGAGATAATAAAAATATTCATATTCTCAGCAGTATTTCTAGATTTCTTCGTTTTACGTAATGTTAGGACCGGTATGGGGCTGAATTTATAGGATTTCAAGCTATACAGGGTGATATTTAGACGTGAATCTTTTTGTCACAAATTCACGCAACGAGCTATGGAGAGGGCTATGCACTGGGTCTCTGTGAGATCGAATTAGAAATGAAGACAATTTTGTGCACGTACGAAAGTTAACCTACGTAGCACAGCGGATTAGCAAGTTGAAGTGGCAGTGGACAGGGCATATAGTACGTAGAACTGATGGCCGATGGGGCCCGAAAGGTTCTCGAGTGGAGACCACGCACCGGCAAGTGCAGCGTAGGAAGACCAGCCACGAGATGGACAAACGACCTCTTCTTCGACCGAAAAATCTTTTTGAGGCCTTGAAAGGTACAAGTACGTCCGGTTGCCCCGCACCGCTCCCCCGCGCACGCCTGACTACTACGCGTGTTAGTGTGAGTCAATCAGAGATCTAAAAGTAATTACAGTTTAAAAAACCTAAAAAAATATGTATTGTCATCGGTCCTCGATAAGTCTACAAAGTTTGAATGAAATCTGACTGTTTGAAGTGGGTTAAAATCAAGTCTAAAGGAGTCGGTTACAAACAAACAAACATGCATACAGGTGAAGCTAATAAAAGCGTTTTAAAAACTATGTTCGAAGCCTAAAAAGATTGTGTACAAAGTACATTTTGTCATGTCTATAATATCAACTACGACGTGTTATCCCGACTGCACAAGAAGGAGGGTTATGTTTCAAAATGTAGGTATGTTTGTACATGTGTATTGCCTCCTACAGCCTAAACGGCTTAATTAATTTTGATGTGCGATGTGTCGTTAGATGGTCATAATGTACTTTCCCGTAACAAATAATTGATTTCACACACATTACCCTGATGAATGTTGATTTAATTAACTATATAGTAGCTTTGAACATACTTTCTAACAAAAAAACGTACACTCAACGGCATATCAAGCGTAACGCACGCGTTACAGTATGGTACGTGTAGATGCCAGCTTTTATAAAACAAACCTACTTAGAGCGCAAATTGCCCTGTATAACGTAGAGTGGCTGCCAGAACCTCGCCAGATTTAATCAGACGAGGCTGCGCAAAATCCAGCTGTAACGAACCGGTCCTAACTAGCTGCTGGAAATACAGCACTGAGCGGGATTATAGTGAAATGGATGATATTTAAACGAATTTATCCTGTAGTAAAAAGTAAAATAGACATTATTTAAGCGAATCCGGTAGGAATCTGTATGAATAAAGTATGGTTTCAAAGTATATTTTTTATTTTATGCAAAATAGTTCTACGATTGACTACCAACTGGTCTGATGTTAAGCGACGGTGTGGCCGACGATGGAGCTCGTCGATCTAGAAGATATCTATTCACTCTGGCCTTTTATAAATATATATGTATTAAAAAGTTTTTTTTCAAATCAGTTTATAAAATGATAGGGTAAGCGGTAACAGACATAAAAAAATGGTTGTCTGTAAAGTCGGTTTACGGACGATAATTTTACGTGATAATTATGCGTCACAAGCCGAACGCTTAGGCCGAACGTGCATCTCTATCGCTTATTCCGCGCTCTCGCTTGCACGCTCGGCTCAGGCAGAACGTGACAATGAGTTATGCTTTTTCGTGCGTGCAGCCGGCTTTCTCGATTTATAAGACGTTACCAGGTCAAAAATAAATAAAAAATACCACCGAATTGGTAACCTCCTTCCAAAGTCAGTGAAACGTCGACATTTTCATACCTTTTCACAATCAAACGGCTGAAACGATCGCTATGAGAGTCACACAGATACTTTAGGGCTTGGAGAAGGACAGAGACTATTTCATCATCATCATAATCATCAGGTGGATGAAATCGCGGGCCGCAGCTAGTACTGAATATTGAGAAGGCACGTAGGATCTGCGAACAGTCCCACGCCGTTACATAAAACTTATGAATGTAACTGTGAGAACTAAATAAAAACTTATGTGAAGATGATACTTCATACAAAGCTGACGTATTAAGATTTATTGATGAACTATTTATCAAGTCAGTTTTTGTTCAATATAAACAAGTATATCAGTTATACATATAAGTAGTTACAGTGGTAGGTATATATTAGGAACTTAATGTGTCTTGTATAATTTACATACTTATAGTGCCGTGCAATCTTGTGTATAAAAGCAACTACATACGTAGTTTCATCAACTACCTACGTAGTTGCATGCTCTTCGGTGATACTTTATTATGCGTAGTCTGTTAACCAATGGTTTAAAACCACCAATGTTAAAAATAAGGATACTTTATGCCTTATAAATTCTCTATACGAACAGGCTTAACCAATGAAATTATCTCCACCTTTTCTATTAATTTTGTTTTCAACTATTCTATTGTCTTTCTGCGAGATCTAATGAGAAATGAAGAGATCTGTACACGTATGAAAATCACCGACATAGCACAGTTGAAGTGGCAGTGGGCAGGACACAGTACGTAGAACAGATAGCCGATGGGGCAGAATTTTTTTCGAGTGGAGACTATGCCCAGCAGTGGACTTAAGGCTGAGATAATGATGATTATGATAGCTACTTATAAGATTTATGTAGCTTCATTTATAAACTGAAATACGTTGTACTGAATTGAATTGTGAGTGTCAGAATGATTCAAGTATTCCCTTTCACACATTCCGGCTACGAATACATGACAGTTTCCCGGATCCTCGCTGACATAAATATTCAAAATGACACTCGCATTTGTCGAAATAGCTTTAAAATCATCAGCTCTTGTTTCAGAATTAAATCGCCGCCAATTTCAGCGAATCATAACCTTTATTTACGCTCCCCGTATAAATGGGAGTTAGGGGGGACCTCCCTTTGTGCTATGTCTATACTTGTATGAGCGTTCTTTTACGCATGTGATACATCGTTCATTGTTTATAGAGTATATTGTTCTATAGAGCCTATATCGTCCGTCTCGCTCGCACATAATAAACGATTTTACAGATATACGGCCTTGCTGAAAAACTCTGATCAACGTCTCCAATTCTCTGTCTTCTTTTCCCAAATGTCATTGTGTCAGCGAGAAGTTGACAAAATATGTTGAGCATTGCTCTTTGAGTAGAGAGATAGACAGAGATCCTTAATATTATAGAATTACTGAATGGACTCAAGCAAAATACGTCAAGTAAATATTACACCTAGAAGGTTGTTCGATTTCCATACTAGCTAAAGTATTTTAACCAATAAAACTATTATGGTCGTTTTATAATGAAATATATAATTATGGTTAGCTTTAATATCGGGTTTTATTAGTAACAAATCAAATTTATTTAAGAGAAAAGATGCGATTAACGGAATAAATAGGTATTAGTATGTATCCATAATTTCCTATAAAAAGTATTGTAAAACTATATTCATTTCGACCACAATTGTTAAAATTACTTTTGTGTGAAGATCGAACCATCTTAAAAAGAAATTCACGAAAATTTCATTTCGATCCTTGAAAATAATCCTTACTAACTAATAAATAATTATAATTAAAAAAACTGAAACAGCTGACTTTTACAATTTACAATGCGCATTTTTTGAACTGAACCGAAAATTGTTATGTAATTATAAATGAAATCATACTCCTAGCACGGGCGTAGCCAGCTTTTAGTTTCGGGGAGTATTTTAGATAATAAAACAACAAAAATACAGTCGTGGATCCAACCTTCAAAAAAGGTTTTAGTCACAAAATCATCATAATCATCTCAGCCATGAGAAGTCCACTGCAGGACATATGCCTCCCCCATGGTTTTCCAAAAAGACCGGTTGCGCGCGGCCTGCATCCAGCGTCTTCCTGCCTCTTTTGTATGATGTTTTCTGTTCACCTTGTGACTGGTCTTCCTACGCTGCGCTTGCCGGTCCGTGGTCTCCATTCGAGAACTTTCGGCCTTTTTCGGTATTTTTGTTCGTGGTCTTAGTCACGGATACCCGAAAATCGGCGAATTTACTCATTCTAATGTACTAATTCTAATGTGCTAATACTTTGATTAAGAACTTCAAATGTGTTCATAGCTCTATGGTGGGTGAATTCCTCCCCAACCGGCAACAATTCGGAATTTCGGACACAGTCCACGAAGAAACCAATCATGCTGGAAGCACTTGTTTACTCTAATATACCATTTGTTGACAGTATCTGAACTTTGGATGAAATTTTATGGAAGCAAAATTAGTTTATTTTTCTGATAATAAGTTTGTGTGTTTACAAATGTGGAAGTATGTTTAGTTAGTAATTATAAATACAAATAAAAAGTAATTCATTTGTTTTGTTTTGTTTGTTTTCAAAAGGTCTTTATTTATCATAAATAAAATGACACATACAATATAGACACAGTCTATAAATTGTAGAAACATAACATTTTATACATATAACTATCAGACTAAAAACGCCTATATTAGTATTTTAAAAAACTATGTTTAAGTAATAATACATTTTAAAACCTGTGGTTATATTGCCATACGATATGGTTAATATTATGGCTAACTTATAAAATTGTTATAGTGCATTTATGTAACCAATGTACTTTTAATAATGTATATAATGAAATTTCTTAACTACTAAACATGTTGAACTGAATTCATTAACGTAAGATTAAACAAATGTTCGTACTGGCACCAACCAACGAACTGGGTGTCAGGAACCCGTGTCTTGGTAGTTGGTTCTTTTATATACGAAACTAGAATAATACATAAAATATAATTATGTATTATATGTCATTCGAAAACACACAGCGTTGAGGTGAAGAAAGCTGTTGAAAATTCGTCTTAAATTGCTTAGTTCTACGTTAACTCACCCAATAAGTTTATGGTTCTTTATACTTATCACTGTCAATGTCAGCAGCCAGCATCTGTCAAGAATGAGATTTGACGCTTCTTCATTAGCGTTGAATTCGTCAAACATATTGGTTATTAAAATTAACAAAAAGTATAAATTATGTGATAAAACATAAAGTTCATATCAGGCGACATTAGTTGCTAGTTGTATAAATGTAAAACACACAGTGTAAGCGGAAACGGCCTGTAATTTAAAGATGTTCAAAGCGGATTGTACCGGCGTTCGGCCGATGTCTATTCGGGTTGGTTTTTCCGCAAGGAAACAAACCTCGAGACGGAAAGGTAACTAAAAGATCATTTAGCTTCAGTGAATGAAGATGGCAGAGCCTCGTTTTCCAGTAACCAGCGTCGTTAGCGCCGTCAGAGGTTTCGACAATTTTGATTTTTTTTGACATGCGAAAAGATGTCTTAGTTCAAATCTGTGCAGGTGAGCTATGAATTTATCGTTATACTTACATTAATGCAATGCAAACAAATCAGCAGGAAATTAATTCCTTCAGTTTAATGTCCAATAACAGTGTTTCATGTACTTACTTTCTTTCGGCGATCTTTGTACAAAATATGCCGAGAGAATCATTGTTGTGATAACTACTTATCAAAGATCGGTTATCTACAAATTTTCGATTACTCTTATTGGTAGTAATTTGTTAAGAAATACATACAGAGATCAGATACTGTATAATACAATGTATCAGAATGTCTTATTCTGTTTATATTAAAGTTAACAAAGTGTTGAAAAAAGATGACAGAGATCAATTTAAAACAAAAGTACATAGTGTAAACACCGTTTATTTGGAGTTGATATACATATTAGATCTATTGGATGTAATCTTGTTTCTCTCTTTCAGCCCTAAAAGTTTAATCTTAAAGAGTGTTGTGGAAGGAGGACCTCGGAGGTCTGAATTCATATATGCATATATATTCTCAGTCAATCTTCCTCCATTACAAAATCATGATGGAAAAAAGATAGTGTAAATTGACATTTATCACATTTATCAGACACACTCCCATTTGTCATTCAGTATGTACCATATAGTAGTGTGTACCATAATAAATTACTATACTGGATTATGATATAATTGATAATATAAGACATTATTATGAAGTTATTTAATGTCTAAACAAGGCTTTGGCCTATCATTAGTTTTTAGTGGTATACCTATGTCTCATTATCAAAGTGGATCACATTGAATCAGATTCACTGGTGTAATTGTTTATTCAGAAGTCCTTTCTGTAAACTATAGCTACTAATGCTATTCATTTTATGAGAAACGGATCGCGGAGATCCTACAAAGATATTTACCACTTTATCTAATTGAGGCACGGAGACCTACTAATATGACATATATTATTGTTACATACTATAGCTACTAATGCTATTCATTTTATGAGAAACGGATCGTGGAGATCCTACAAAGATATTTACCACTTTATCTAATTGAGGCACGGAGACCTACTAATATGAAATCTATTATTTTTACATACTATAGCTACTAATGCTATTCATTTTATGAGAAACGGATCGCGGAGATCCTACAAAGATATTTACTACTGTATCAGAATGGATTACAGAGATCCACTAAGATTACATCTATTATTATAAATAATTGGGTTGCAGAGATCTCTCAAAGAAGTCTGTCATTGTATCAGAGTCGAGACTAACATATAATACTTATGTATCAGACAGTCAGGGCCGTCGCCAGCCCACGGCTGGTACAGGTACAATTGCACAGACTTAGGACTTTGGTTGCTTTGCAGTTGGCTACATTTTTTAAATCTCTAGCCCCCCCTTGGCAACGCCCTTGCAGACAGTTATACTACCATGTCATGTAGCGAAACACAGTATCTCAAGTTACAAAGTATGTCTCAATGGTTTTTTCTGTTGATTTCTTACATTTTTTGTGATATATATCATCAATACAAGTCAACATAATTAAGACTGAAATACATAAAATATCCAACATAATCTTTATTCTTATTTTTAGGGCTCAAAATGTCAGACTGCCCATATTCAACTTACTTTCTAAGTAAAACTTTTATTATAGTTTTGTTAGATACAGTGTTTCGCCATTAAATGGTGTTTTGTCTCTCATGTTGCGGAAACACAGAAAGAAAACATTGAGTTGACATATAAATTACCAAAGCTTGTTTTTGAATTCAACTCAGGAGCTTGTCCTACCCTAATACACAATAAAAATACCTTATAATTATATTTATGCAATGCAATGCAGTTGCAATGGTTGTTGCAATTTGAAAATCATGCAGTCTTCTCCACTGTCAGGAGGCATTGACCATTAAAAACAAATTAAAATCAATATTTAACCCCTACCCTTATATTTTTGAATAACAATTAAGGGGGGGGGGGGGGGGGGGTACAAAATTATAGTGTAATATCACATTTCTTGTGAGGCTGACAAGCCCAAAAAGGTAATACCTATATGATGTGTTCATTTGTTCACAAACACACTTAGTCAGCGGATGACATTCAATAATCATTCTCAGCCTGTTATCGCCCACTGATGAGCGTAGGCCTCTTCTTGTATACCACTCATTTCACTCTGTGCCAACATTCAATAAATACTCACCTAATACCGTCAAGCAGAAACCGTCAGCTTGTTGTATACCTCAGTGATAAGAGATACATTATCTCTAAAAAAAAAAAAATATATCCAGACCTTAGAGAGCATTAACACTTAAGAAGCCACTTACCTTGCGGAAAGGTTTGAAAGGCATTGCAGATCACCTATCACTGTCACGGGGTCGCAAAATATCGAAAGTGGCACCATGAGCAGTTACACTGAACTCTTCACCACCACCTGCCTCACGGAGAGGTTCTTTGAAGATGGCAGATTACCTATACACTATTAAAGGGTTTTAAAGTATCGAAGGTGGCACCTTCTACCCCAAGCCGCGGAGGCAAGATTAAAAAGATGGGGCATCCCAGATTAAATAAACCTAGACAGAGTGGTTCAAGAGCCATGGCCATCATGTCAAACTATATTAGGTATATAGTCAATTTTTATCTGAGCTGGGCATTTTCCCCACCAGATCTCTTACCTTAATTCCTGACCGTCATTTGAACAAGGCATGAGGATTATACATTCGGATTGTATCAATGTGAACTAAATGTTTTTTGGTTGTCATGCCTAAAAACAAAAGTTATAGTGGAGTCTATACCCATTCTTAGGGAAAGTTCTCATACATCAGAAGAGAGATAAGTGCTCTTCTCAAATTAAAAAATTGTTCATACTTTTGTAAAAAAAAAAAAAAAAAGTCTAGCCAGATCACTCAAAGTTCTGTAGACTTGCAAAACTTGCTGAAAAGTAGCTGGCAATCATCTACCTAGCCCCTTACAATGCTCCAACTAGGTGATAATATTTATAATTATGAGTATTTCTAAATTTAGAATCTATAAAATTAATTCTAAGATGGTCAGATTTAATATGACCTGAGAGACTGCTAGGGGCCAGATTCTTGCAAACTAACCGTGCAAGATATGCTAGAGCATAAAACAGTACTTTTACTGTAAATTATCTGTATCAATTTACTGTACTGCATCAGGAGGAACGGCAAGGAAGTTGGTCATTCTTTAGGTTCAAAATACCAATCCTGAAGCACAATGTTGCTAATATGGCACACAAAAGATCTAAAAAAATTGAAACTCATTGTTCAATTTCTATACAGTATTCTAAACAGCTTTAATACTTTTTTGCCCATTTACATTCAAGATCAAAAGATTGTTCCAAGTTTGGTTTCAAAGACAGATTCAATCACTTACATACAGTCAGGTTGGATGTAGCGGAAACGTCCTACACATCACATCTGTCGTTAACATTTTAGAGACTCATTAAAAGTCAGGAAATACCTAATAGAAGTTATACCTAATAGTTATTAAATATGTATCTGTTTTTTCTATCAGAGTAATGTTTGGATACATGTATAGGATGGGATGCAAGTATAGATATCCCATCAGACTACTGATATCATATCAAGTCTGCTGTAGCCTCAAGAGGCTGATAGAACTGTAGATATTTTTCTTAGCAGAGTATAACTATCTCATCCTAATTATGGTATTGTGTATTACATAAACTTTTTGTCTGTAATACTGTAACCCCAATAAAAATAATAGTAATAAAGTTCATTTGATTTATTAAAAGTGTTTGTAAAAAGTGTTGTAATAGAAATTAATAATTGATTATTGTTTCTTTACATGTCTCAAGAGATTATTCATCATTAGCGTTGTCTGTCACCAGCAGATAACAAACAGGTCTTCACCTCAACGCTGTGTGTTTTCGAATGACATATAATATTACTGTTTTGCACTCCAACAAAACAGGTATTATATGTTGGAGAAAACACACAGCGTTGCAGCAATGCTCTTGCTGGTGTGTTGAAGACTTAATGGAGAAGCGTCAAATCTCATTCTTGACAGATGCTGGCTGCTGACATTGACAGTGATAAGTATAAAGAACCATAAACTTATTGGGTGAGTTAACGTAGAACTAAGCAATTTAAGACGAATTTTCAACAGCTTTCTTCACCTCAACGCTGTGTGTTTTCTCCAACATATAATACCTGTTTTGTTGGAGTGCAAAACAGTAATATTATAAGGAACAGTTTTTTTCCAATGTCTAATTTTGCAATTTTCATCACCTTGCCATTAAATTAAAACCAAATAAAAGTTAGAGGACTGTAATAAAATAGAAAAAACTTATTTGTCTACATTACTGACTTTGTTGTTTTACTGACTTTATTCTATCCTCTGTTTGTTCTACATATAATGACTCAGGTTAGGGGCAGCCACAAAATATATATACAAAATCTTAATTAAAAAAAGAAATAAACGGTTCGTAATCATTTTACCAAACCCTTTCATTTGACACTCATATCACGGGGCGCATAAAAAAATAATTAAGCCACCATGTTAGTAGTTGCCAGATGGTTTGGTTGTTCCGAATTTTCATAATTCATACTCTAAGTATTAAGTAGTATAAGATTATAAGCTACCTGTGTGCCAAATTTCAGCCAAACCCGTCAAGCCGTTTTACCGTGAAAAAGTAACAAACTAACACAAACTTCGCATTTATATTATTTGTGTGAAGTGTGATGTGATTTATTAGCATTTCCTATTCCAATCTCCAATAAAACATTTAAAAGTAAGTAAGTTCGTATAGACTGAGTGGCCAGCCCTATTGTCAGAGCTATTAAGCCGCCGAAAGGCCTCTGACTTGGCTTGACGATTGCTGAACAACCTACAATTTAACGTGTCATCCGACCCACGGTAGCGCTAAAAAATATAAGTAATAAAACAAAATATAATAAAACATATAAGTTATATGTAATATATTCGTAATCACCGTTAAAAATTCTTTATTTTGATACCACGCTCAATGTATTTTGAAAACATTTTTTTTTTTAAATTACTTTTTTCCGTCAAAAATCCATATTTTTTATTTTTTTTATTATTTTGATGTACCCAGTGTCACTCTCACGACTAAGACGAATCTATTGACACCACTCACATAAAAATATGACAAGCCGTTTAGGCTCTAGGGCGTGCCAAAGAAATATATATATACATACATACACTCGAAAAACATAACCCTCCTTCTTCCGCAGTCGAGTAAAAAAATCTGCATAACAAATAATAATCGGCCAAGTGCGAGTCGGACTCGCGCACGAAGGGTTCCGTACTATCATCTATAATACTACAAAGTTTAGTTCTGTTTATAAAATAACGAGAAATCAACGAAATTCCAAGTAGTAAATTGCAAACTTATAGGTAGGTTTTCGATACACATCCGGGCAACATAATGACGCTCGCGCGAATACGCGCGGCTTTGGCTCGCTCCGTGATGTTACCTCCACCGCTACCCGCGCGGCCGTTACTTAGCAACCGCCTCGCACTCGCGCCACCACCACACCGCGGCGCGGCGCATGCACCGCGTTTAGATGCACGGATTATTTTCATTTTGTGAGTTTTTATGTATTAGAGTAGGTATTTATTTTTATAGTTAATATATTTCTAAATATTTACTTACAAATATTCAAGTTTCTACCTGTTAATTAAGATCGAGTAAAAATTGCTTAAAAATTACGTTTGTTGTATGGGAGCCCCCCTTTAATATTTACTTTATTGTTATTTAATTATTTATTTTGAAAGTTAATATACAAGTAAATATTCTGTGAAAATTTAAAGCATCTACATGTTACCGTTTTTAATATTGAGCAAAAAAATACGAAAAAAACACGTTTATGGTAGGTCCCTTAATATTTTTTTTTTTAATTTTTAGTATTTGTTGTTATAGCGGCAACGGAAATACATTATTTGTGAAAATTTCAGCTTTCTAGCTATCACGGTTTATGAGATACAGCCTGGAGACAGACAGACAGACAGACAGACAGACAGACAGACAGACAGACAGACAGACAGACAGACAGACAGACAGCGAAGTCTTAGTAATAGGGTCCCGTTTTTACCCTTTGGGTACGGAACCCTAAAAATGTGCACGCCCTCCGTTATGAAGTTCGGGTACTGCGTCGCTGTATACCGGTACCGCGGTAGGGTCGGCACATAAACAATGTATATTAAGTACCGTCAGCGCATTACGGTGGGATCGTTATCGATATGGTGAGAATGAGGAACACCTGGCCTTACGATACAATATCCGGTACGTTATTGGTATGTAATTTTGTATCGAATAAACCCTGATCTAACTTTCTAGATACAACACTTTTGACTGGCCTTGTGGCTCAGATGGTAGTATGTCTGCCTGCTGAGCTGTAGGCCGTGGGTTCGATCCCCACGCAGGACAAGTATGTGCGTGATGAGCATGGAACTTTGTTCTGTGTCTGGATGTTTTTATGAATGATATTTTTATGTGTCATAAATATGTATACACAAAAAAAGATTATGTGTATATTCTATCAGCCATCTAGTTTCCATAGTACAAGCTTTGCTTAGTTTAGACTAGATGGTGTTGTGTGAAATGCGACTGTGTTAACTACTGTGTGACTATGTTAACTATGGGACCAACACCGAAAATCCAAAAAAAAAACAGCTGTTTTTGCCATACATTCTCCGCAGGTCAATGAACTCTTCGTAAAGACAGTGAGGTATATAGTTCAAGTAACATAGTATCCAGTATATGTACTTGTTACAACGATGTAACAGTTGGAAGTAAGGGAGCGGAACAACTCAACACAGACAAGTTTAGATTGAGCTTGTTTGCTTCGAAATCTTGTACTACAGAGTAGAGTACAGACACCACTTCAAGTATTCAAGTTTGATATTTACTACACGGGTTTATTGATCCCCTATTTTCCCCCAACCCTAAAATTGGGGTGTTATAAGTTTGACGTGTGTATCTGTGTGTCTGTCTGTGGGATCGTAGCTCTCAAACGGATGGACCGATTTAGTTCTCGTTCATTCCTCTAATTTTATAGGTTAAAAAACTGAAACAACCGCCTTCGAAGTACGATATTTCGTTTACTTGTAATATTAGTAAGGATAATAATTAAACAAGGCGCTCAAGCGTTGAAGTAACTCTATTTTCTCCTTATACACATTGGATGAGGAGTAAGTAGGTTTTACTTTTCAAGCGCAATAAATCCCTCACGATTGTAAATTTTTCAAAGAGACTTCTCTTCACCTGCTCGTTTATTTTTCAAGAATGACATTTGTCATTGAATGTCAAATGCTTCGTCGTTGCAGATTAGAAAATGTGCAGATGTTTATACGAAAAACCCAACATTTGACACTTTTGTAAAGAAAAACGTGTCAGTGGAACTCTGCGATTCTATAATCTGACGCACTCACTCAGGAATACAATGAAAATATTTTTACCTTTAGAGATTATTCAAAAAGTAATAAAGCAATGTTTCTAATATAATTATGGGACCAATTTGGGAGCTTTCTCTATACGCCAATTCACGAAACACAAAAATTGGTTCAAGAATGAGAGAGAAATTCGTGTTCATACATAAAAAAAATATACGGTACGAATTGATAACCTCCTCCTTTTTCGAAGTCGGTTAATAAAATAAAACAGTATTTGCAGTCTAACTTACGATTTCCTTGCGCTTGATAAGGTTCAGTGTACATTTAACACGCTTTTATTAGCTTCACCTGTGTGCATGTTTGCATGTGAAGACGAATCTAACTACACCTCGCAGATACAAATCGTTCAAACCGTTTAGGCTGTAGGCGATCATATAGAAACATACATACTCACATACGTATATACATACAAACATACATACACTCGAAAAACATAACCCTCCTTACGCAGTCGGGTAAAATACGCCGCCACAAAGAATATGTTATTAGTTCTAGCTCCCACTAGCTACCTAAAATAAATATATATTTATGTACAAAATAGGCCCACATTGTGAGGGAATTAAAAACAGCGAGTGGTCGTCGTGGGACCGATACAGCTATTATACATTATACAAGCAGCCGTAACAGCTCCCACGGCGGGCCTGTTATCTGTTCACTTGTAGTGCAAGAGGTGGATGCTGACCTTAATAAGGTGTTCTCTCTATAAAGGAGAGGTCAAGAAAATGTATGAAAGCTGGTACAAAGATTGATTTATTAAACACCTGATTCCCCAACTTGTCCACTTTTTAATCGTAATATTTACCGGTTTTACTCAAAGCAGAAGACTTAAATTATTAAATGAGTTAATAACATTGTGTAACGCCTAATATGTAACGCCTAACGTGTAATGCCTGTGGAAGAATGTTAGATTTAGTGTTCTCCATTAACGATTCAGTCCGATTGATTCAGACACAACGAATATGTTGCGTCTGAATGAATCACTCCGTTAATTTTATTATTAGTTATAGTTGAAATAAAATATATTGTAACATGTCGAAGTGTGTATTTGCAAAGCAAAGCTTTGTAAGATAAGCTTTGCAAATTAGTTCCTTCTCCCAACTTGCTCGGTATGTATTGTTTGAATTTTCTGTATACACATATTTACAATTATATTCCAGTTCTATAACTAATATAACTTATCATAATTAGTATTGTTGAAGTGAATTTGAGTATAATTTGTATTGTGTGTTGTGAAATAAAAATAAAATAAATTTAATTATTTATTAGGTACAGGTAAGAAAGAATTAATTGTTATTAGATTTCTGTTTATTGTACACGGAAACTACAGAGATTCGGTTATTAAACGAGTTGTCAAACGAGCGTTCGGAATTTTGATGTCTTTAGAAAAAAAAAACGTTTTCGGGGAAATGATATTCGATATTTCGTAATTCGAATTATAGGTTGATAACCATTTATATCATTTCATCATCATCATCATCATCTCAGCCATAAGAATACACTGCTGGACATAGGCCTCCCCTCATGAATTTCCAAAAAGACATATTGGAAGCGGCTTGCATGCAGCGTCTTCCCGCCACTTGCATGAGGTCATCTGCCCGTCTCGTGGCTGGTCTTCCTACGCTGCACTTGCCGGTGCGTGGTCTCCACTCGAGAACCTTTCAGCCCCATCGGCCATCAGTTCTACGTGCTATGTGCCCTGCCCACTGCCACTTCAACTTGCTAATCCGCCGTGCTATATCGGTGACTTTTGTACGTATACGTATCTTTTCATTTCTGAATCGATCTCGTAAAGAGACATAGCCCTCTCCATAGCTCGTTGCATGACCTTGAGCTTCCTTATAAGGCCTATAGTTAGGGACCACGTTCCACGTTTATATCATTTAATTCATCTTAACCATCTCTATCGCTAGCTCCCGCACTACAACCTGCTCAAGTGCTCATATTGTCAACTTAACAGAATACTGTTCAGTTTTTGCGTCGCCTGTGTGAAACAGATAGGATTCAGGAAAAGATATTGTTTCTTGTTTTTTTTATAAATGTATTGTTCATATAAACTGGCTAGAGCTGTGGGTTAGAGCATGCTTAGACATCGCTAAGGTGTGAGAGAATTAATTTAGACGTTGTTACGCGTTTGATAAATTCACATTCAGTCAAAATGGACCGTTTTCTTGTAGGTAAAACTAGCAGTAATGTTTTCAAATATTTTCGCCATTGTCAGGTCATAAAATTATGTAAAATATACGCGATGGATGGTTAAAACTTGTTTCATTTCTATGATTTACAAATTTGTACAGATCAAAAATCTCCAACATATGACGGGGACTCACAACATCCCAATCATTTTTTTATGTAGTAATAGGTTTGCGCTTGACCGCCAACTCGCCTGATGTTAAGTGACGTTGTGGTCTAAGACGGAGTCATTACCTGGGAGTCTTTATTCATTAGATCACTGATGTGTCATGAAATGTGATAACTGTCGACAACGCCGGTGCTCCAATCTTTGCAGTTCGAACAAGGAACTTGTGACAATAGGCTTCTTGACACGTTTTTTACTAACTCCTATTCCTATAAAGGACACTTTAGCTTAATATAGTCGCAATAATATGACTATTTCATCGTACTATTATGTAATAGGATCGTTGTATAGACAAAGACCCGCGCTAATTGCGCATTGACTCCCACACGTCCTGTATCTCTGCGAATAATGGAATAACAAATTAAACTACACAGCTATAAATATATTCGCCGTCCCATGTTCGAGATTAATGTACCAGTGACAAACGGTAACCTGGGACGAAGCCATTATTTGGGGTACACGGCGACGCAGATCATAGGAGAAGGCAGATGTGTAACTTTAGCCACAGAAGACAATCGTTTTTATTTATTTATTCTCTAATTACATCACAAAATTTTATTTGTGTGATGAGAACGTTAATGACGTCATAGTTTTGGCAAACTTCATAGCAGTTTGTAGGCATATAATCAGAACGTACACTCTCCGCCTCCCGCTAATCTTGGGTTCCGGTCGGTGCTAGGCCCTATACCGTCACAAAGTCCTAGCCATGTATTGATCTCAAAAAAAAAAAGTTGATATAGGTACGTACTTACTTAGGTAGATTTTTGATTTAATTTTTCTACAGTAACAGTTTTTCTACAGTATTTATTTATTACAATATACGTTACGATAATCTGCCTTTTATTCAACATTCCAGTTTTGCAGTGTTTTTTTAATTTCTTTTATTTCCTGGTCTGTGCTCTTAGCATCTTGTTGTGTCTCTGTAATATTCTGTGCGTTTGATTATATCCCGGCATCTCGGCATGATTGCCGGGACGTTGAGGTGAATTAGGGATGACCTACTGAAAGATAGGGATTAAGCATTTTATACTTGATGTCTCGCAATCATGTATGTAATGTAATGTGTTAATTTAGGTTTAAAATATATATTAAGATACGAAAAATAAACATTAATTAAAAAAATACTACTCGCTTTCTTTAATGAAAGTACCTGGGCGACCGAGCTCCACTCGGATTTTTTATGACTGAAAATATGAGCAAACCCGGGTTCACTAAAAATGAAACCTAGCAAGAACGATATATCGCCCTGTAATCTACCTACAAACCAAATTTCATTAAAATCGTTGGAGCCGTTTCCGAGATTCAGATTATATACATACATATATACAAGAATTGCTCGTTTAAAGGTACATATTAGATAGATTAAGAATGCGTTTAATGACGATGATTAAAACATTGGCAATATTTTCGGATTGGCAGGTAAGTATACTATGGGGTATAACAAAACCATTTTTCAATTTAGAGATCCGTATGAGAAATATTAAAATTTGAAGTGATATTTTTTACTAGAGACAAGTGTCGTCGTAGTCGGGTATTTTGTTTTTCTTTTAACATAGATATCTACTTGTTAAACTTGTCAATGTGCATCTGGTTTATTACTATACTAAATAATTGATTATTCCCCTCCGCCCCCGTCGCATCCCCCGAGACCATGAACCAAACTACCTACATATATGTAAACTTATTGTGCTAGTTGCTGTTTACATGTCTCTATTTGTTTTGCGGCCTCCGGGACAGATCCGCATTAGTTGTGGCAATGCATGTTGTTAGAATGTCGAGTCCTCGGGGAGAATGCTTGACGGTAGGGTAATATGGCGGGGAGAGGGGGGAGAGACTGAGCATCGTATTCTGTGTAATATGGAGCGCAAATGTATACAAATTGAAGTGTAAAATTAGACAAATTAAAGTTTAAAGTTGGACAAATTGAAGTGTAAAGATAGATAAATTATAGCGTAAAATTAAGTGTTTATATAATTTATAAGACGGCGTTATCTTTAATAAGTACGTCTATTTCCTGTTCAGATGGATTGTGAATTTCAGGCCCTGAAACGTCGTCTTTCTCAGTGAATGAATAACGTACCGCCGGAATACAATTAGACAAATCATAGTTATATATATCGCTTCATAAAAATAAATGTGAGATAGTCCAGACAGATATTGCTTTTTAAATATTGCAAAATATATTGCTTTCATTTAACTTTTTCATTGCCCTTAAAAAACAATTGCAGTTAAAATATAAAGAAGTGTATTAAAATAATGACCCGTCTACAAATAAATGTTAGCCACCACGGCGCACCTTATTAGCCCAAATCGCGACTGCAGTCCGTCTGAATCTGAACATGAAAACACAGTTTTGTACAACTAGCCACAATGTAATACCACGTATTTTCCTAATTGTACAACATACGCAGTGCGATTTGACAATTGGTAGCAGTGTGCCCGGTGGAGCTACAGTACTAACAAATATAAGTTTAGAAATCTCAAAAACTCCTCTAAAAAACAGTTGTACCGATTTTGATGAAACATAGCTATTGCTACAATAACACTTTCCATGAAATTTTCTTTCAAACAAAAAAAGTAGATCAAAATCGATCCATTCGTTTGAGAGCTACGATGCCACAGCCAGATACACAATTATACACCACTCTTTTTGGGTCGGGAGTTACAAAGCGAGGTCAATACGATAATTTGCAAATATCAATAAACATATAAATTGACCATTTTAGTAGGATCTTGTGATTTTAGCAGATTATGACCCACGTTTTAACCTCTAGTGGGAACGGCAGCCATTTTAAAAATCTCAAAATATGCTGTCAGTATATTTTACTACTAGAAACTGGTAATTTATTGATATTATTGCTTCCTTAATAGCTAAGTTGCTAATAATAAAATGTACTTAGTTTTATTTAATATAGAAAATGATAATATAAATACTATATAGAAAATACCTACAAATACTAAATATATTAGTTAACATAATATAATAAAATAAAACAATTACTTGTACTGATATTACTGTTTCATGTGTTAGCTTTGATTTATTATTTTCTGCAATACAAATAGCAAATTTAAGAGCAGTCTAGAAGGGAGAAGAACTCTAGGCACACACTGCGTCGATAATGTCGGCTTCAAATGATAATTTATTTATTTATTATACAAGTTATACAACACCATTACAGTAGTTCAATACCTACCAATGCGATGAGGTACTTATATCCGATAGATATAGAGTAACGTAAAGTAAAATTTTAATACAACACAGAAACAGCACAATGGAAAGTGAATGCAATAAATCATAGCACAGTGGAAAGTGGAAAGTGTAGCACTGTACTGTTGAAACTAGCGCGTAGCCCATTGTGAAGGGCGTAGCAAATCGTAGCGCCGTATCCTCGTAGCATAGTAAAGGTAAGACGTAGCTTAGAGTGTGGAATAGTCTCTGCGCTACCACTGAAGTCCGATGGTGGAATTTTGGAACTAAACTTGAAAGGCTGCCGGAACACATAATACCTTTATTTATTAATTGCTTTTAAGGTTTTATTGTAGCAATATTCGTTCGTAGCGTATCGTAGTAAACTACAAGGAATTGTAAATGATAGAATAGAATCTTCTAGATCCATGCGCACTATATCTATGCGCACGCCGTCGCTTTATTATTTATTTATTTCATTAGTATGGTAAAACACCAATTACACTAATTACATAATAAATTGATAATAATTAAATCAGCATAACACAGTAATAATTACAATAAATATATGTCAAACTAATAATAATTATATCACATGAGAGTCAAATAGACTAAAAAAAATATTTAAGGCTCACAACAAACATTCATACATTCATCTCACAAAACAACAAGCATTCAGATAATATCACCTTCCAGTCATCGGCAAACACATCACAATTCGGGTTGACGTCAGCAGGCGAGTTGGTGGTCAAACGTAGATCCATTTAGTTTAAAAATATACGAGTCTATGTATTTGTAACGTAAATCAAATGAAACCTACTTAGAACGTGGCTTCATTAGTGTGATCCATGATCCAAGTTCAATCAGCGTTTCAATTTGTACAAAAACAAGATCGGAGCGATTCGGAGCGAGAGTGATGGAGCGATTCGGAGCGAGAGTGATGGAGCGATTCATCAGGGAGTTTGTTCAAATATTCGCTTTATTCTTTATATAATAACAAAGGAACGTCAAATTTGACAGTAACAGGTATCTATATTAAAAGAAAAACAAAAAACTCGACTGCAGAAAAAGGAATTTTGCAAACTAATTTATGATTAGATTACGCTGTAGAGTTAAGTTTTTTGTGTGAAGGTATGCGCAAAGTCTATATTTTACGAAAAAGTTCGTTGGAGGTTACAAAAAAGCGCATTTTTAGGTTAAATTTTAACAAAATCGGTTCAGTACTTTTTACTAACAAAATATCATTCAACAAACACATTGCGTAATTTTGAAGCCGTTTTTTTAGTTTTTTAAACTATAATTATTTACGTATAAACATATTGTAAAAAAGTCTGAACTACTAATAAATAACTCAGTCAATGAATGTACATAGATAGTGTAACAGAACAGTTAGCGATGAAATCGTGTTAGAGCGAGACAGAGAAGCGGAATAATATCAAGTGAGCGCTATCCAGTTCAGTAGAGACGAGGTTTATTCACGCATGGAAGCGCTCACGAGAGCGGGGCCGAGCGCTGTGCCGAGCGGAGCGATAAGAATCGCTCCGCTCGGAAGCGGGAGCGAGATATCTTTCTATGATCACTGAAATCAGTTTTCTCCTGTTGTATGAACGATTGTTCAGTAATTTTTTTTCTGTAGAAGATTGGATTATTAATTTTATATTGATCACATTTTTTTTCAATGGGCTAGTATCTTTATTAAATACAACAAAAAACATACATACTACACGTACTGAACAAAACTACTACATAAAAAGCAAACCGGTTACCTCAGACCGATAAAGATCTAAAGATAATCCCATTTGGATTATCTTTTTCATTCTTATCTTTTTCTCAAACCGATTATCAGTTGGCAGCGTACCCAGCATGCTAACCGCATTGCCACGATTGATATATGATTGTATCATTTCATCTCAAAGTAAACAAATAATAATAATAATTTAATCTAACAATATGAATCTCTCTGTGTCTGAAATAAAATTATTTTGAATTTGAATTAAGCCAAGCTTGCACTATGGGTACCTGACAGACGATAAAATATTAATACCATTACCTTTGATGAAAACGTCCGAACTCAATGAGGTCTAATTAGACTCCTTGCAGGATTAAAAAAATCATCGTAGTGAACTGGGGAATCGCTGCCTGGCAACGGAAAGTCAAGGTCACGCGCTGCTTTTCGGCTTAAAATTCGATAGTTCAACGAAAAATAAAATAGACGTAATATTTCACTAAACGCCTCAGGTTTCGTGATTTTTTCAAACCCCTCCTTTCAAGCCTCACGTGGGAAGATTCTACCGACTGATCCGCTGTTCCTGTGCACTCGCTCCGCTCACCACTAGCCGCCACTCCGTTACGTATCCGTGCGTTATACGGGCCCACTTTTACCGGAACCACTCGATGCCGCCGTTGAGTGCGCCGTCACACAGACACGTGACATGTGCGGGAATTACAACTCTTTCTTGTAGATCTAATACTTAGACTAAGATCGGGACGTATAATTCAATACGACTTCTAGTTTCCGCGTAATATGTAGACATACATACATACACACACTTATGAAATAAGCATACGTGCTTAGAAGCCTACATATAGACTTAGGGCCTTACCGAAAAACTAAACTTAACTTTAACCAACGTTTTAAATTCTCTGTCTCCTTTCCGCAACTATAACTGTTTAGGAACTGTTAACTGTAAACGTGTTAGCGAGAAGTTGACAAAATATATTAAACATTGCTTTAAGTTTAGTAACGTTTTTCGGTAAGGCCGTAAGAGCGGGCCGTATGTTTACCCACCTCATCGGGTAACAAGGTGTGACCTAGATCTAGGATGACGCACATTAGTAAGGTGTCTCTAAATGTAGGTACAGGGTTGCCCAGGCTAAGCCTAAAGCGTTTTGTACAGTTTTTTTTTTACTTTTTATGTAGAAATAGGTTTGCGATTGACCGCCAACTCGCCTGATGTTAAGCGACGTTCCGGTCTACGATGGAGCGCGCTTACCTAGCAGAAACCAATTCACTCGCGATTTAAAGACACCCAGATTATATATATATATATATCGGGAAAGACACACTCAGGAAGCGTATTCCACAGTCTAGCGTACGATGAAAGTGGAATTAAAACGTTTCGTTTGGGTTTTTCAAATATCCACCATGAAACGGTGACGCTAGCAAAAATGTAACATTTTTAAGGTGTCCGTCACCTCTTCGGGTAGTAAAATGTGACCTATCTAGGATGACGTACAGTAAGGTTTGTCTAAATGTACAGGGTTGCGTAGACTAAGCCTGGAGCGTTTTGTACAGTTAGCAAAAATTTAACATTTTTAAGGTGTCCGTCACTTCTTCGGGTAGTAAAATGTGACCTATCTAGGATGACGTACAGTAAGGTTTGTCTAAATGTACAGGGTTGCGTAGACTAAACCTGGAGCGTTTTGTACAGTTAGCAAAAATTTAACATTTTTAAGGTGTCCGTCACTTCTTCGGGTAGTAAAATGTGACCTATCTAGGATGACGTACAGTAAGGTTTGTCTAAATGTACAGGGTTGCGTAGACTAAACCTGGAGCGTTTTGTACAGTTAGCAAAAATTTTACATTTTTAAGGTGTCCGTCACTTCTTCGGGTAGTAAAATGTGACCTATCTAGGATGACGTACAGTGAGGTTTGTCTAAATGTACAGGGTTGCGTAGACTAAACCTGGAGCGTTTGGTACGGTTAGCAAAATTGTGACCATTTTTGACCACCTCTTCGGATAACAAGTAGTACATTCGAAAGTGCCTATCGAGAAGTGCCAAAATTAATATGGTAGTCTCATTTAGTAGCGGTTCAAAGAATACGCAGTGCAAATAGTTTCTCAATTAAATAGCTGCGATATACGGACAAACAGACAGATGTAGATATGGCAAATTTGTAACAGTTTTTATTAGTATGGAACCCTAAAAACGCGACAGCATAAAAATAGTTAACGACGTAATTTATCGACGATAAAGCTAGCCCTATAAAATATAACCCTAGGCTTATCTGTTAAAGAGCTGCGTCAGAAATGATTTCAAAACCGCAAAATTATGTGCTTTTAATGATAAATTGCCTCCACTACCCTCCTATAAGCGATAACCCACCGTAACCCTTCCCGATAAGGTATATTTTTCAGGGTAATTGGCAGGATATCGAATATCACTAAAGTGGTAGAGATAGGACAGATTTTGAGGGTACTTTGTCAATTTTATGACGTGGCTGATACCGCGTTAGTCTTGCAAAGTTGTCTGGCTACGTGGCGGCGGCGCTGCAATCGATTTTTTGTCGAAAATGAATTTGCGAATTTTCAATTAGTACCATTTTTGTCCGTAAGTCTAGATAAATTTGTAGGATTCATTTTGGCATTTTGAGAGTGGCTGTTGAATTTTGATGCAAGGATTTGGAGTTTTAGCGTTGATTGAAGGACGTCTTCTAATTAGTAAGAACACTGGTTATACAAATACCTTCTTGAAGAGTTGTTCTTAATAAATTAAAAGTACGGATGAGACCTACTTATCTGGCTTACAAAATTAAGACAAAAAATATTTGGTGAGGAAACACGCTGTATTATAAGGAGCTGTCGCTGTATTAGATGTTTTTCCTTTTTGTATTGGATCCGCACGATTAGCGCATTTACCAGTTTCAAGTAAGTACTAAGATTTTTTCAGGTTACTTGAATAATACCAGTTATATAATGTTCTAGTCTAATATAAGTAACGAACGGTCATTTTTAGCGTTTCGCGCCTCACAAGAAAAAACGGAACCTTTATAGGATCACTTTGTGATCCGTCTGTCCGTCTATCCGATTAAGTTGAAACTAAAACCATAATATACGCAGCTGTGAAAAAAATAAAACTTTTCAGTTATCGTAAAAAAAGTTACAGCCGTACATGTCGCATATTTCGACACTCACAAAGGAATATTGGAATAAGCGTGACTTTGATAAAACAAGATGACTGTGCGACGTGCGCCATTACATACGTACCTAAAGTAAAATATTATATCGACATGAGCGCCATTTAGCGTCTTTCGTTTATGTCTTACGACAACATGAATTAATTTGTTGACCTCAAATATATACGTACCTACTTAGGTAAAAGCCCAATTTTGACTAAAATTGACGATATTACGTAACAGTTATTTCTGTAATAAAGTGTTTTGTGGATTATTATTTTTATTTAATTTAATTTTGATGTACTTTATGTTTATTTTTATTTTATTTTTATGTACTAAGTATATGTTTATTTTTATTTTATTTTTTATGTACTAAGTATATGTTTATTTTATTGTATTCTATTGTACTATACTTTTATTTTATTTTTGAATAAATTGATTTTATTTTTTGAAGTCGATTAAAAATGTTTTAATTGCTTTTATTTTAATTTAATTTTCCGCACCACAGACGCCACACCGGGGTCCGTGGTTTTTGTCAGATTTACAAACTATTGTTAAATAAATATAAATTATTACCTGAATATTACAGGAATTTTAATTTACCTGACTTATTGCTGTGTTATGGGTATATTACATAATTTACCTGACTTATTGCGGTTTGTGGGTATATTACATAATTTACCTGACTTATTGCTGTGTTGTGGGTATATTACATAATTAATTCTTTTGCTCATCTGTTTCAGTATTTAAATAATGTATTTGTTATAATTGCCTCTAGCCTATCATGTCAAAAATGAAATATCAAAACTAGGCAACGAAAATGATTAATCACTCCAGTGGATGTAGATGAAGAAAATGTGAAAATAACATGAAAGTAAGAAATAACGGAAAGTAATTAGGAGTCCTCCATCTTGATCACCGGCCGTTATTTATTCAATTAACGAGACGTATATAAGAGACATTAATATAAATTTGGAAATAGAATCATTAGCATTAATAAATAGAAATTAAATTAATTAAATTACTAGTGTAGTTGTAAAACAATTATTTTGAATCTACTTCAAAAAGGATTCCAATTCGTTAATACAACCGAATTGGTATCCTCCTTTTTGAAGTCGGTTATAAGGTATACAAATATAAGAAACCTAAAAAAATACTTTTTCATGTTCGTTATATTTGTATACGTCCGTTATTAATTTATAAACCGAACATCATTTTTATAGAAAAAGATCAAAAAGACTAGAAAGAAAGATAAAGAAGAAGATCTAGAAATTTTATCAAAATCGGTTCAGTAGTTTGGTTATACAAAATAACTAGAAGAAAAATGTCATCTAACTAAAAGAAATTGCGTATTTTGAAAACGGTTTTTTCAGTTTTTAGGGTTCTTAGGGATCTTTTTAGGGATGATGTATTTCTGTTGCTGCTATAACAACAAATACTAAAATACAGAATAAAATAAATATTTAATCACGTTTGTTGTATGGGAATACAACAAACGTGATTTTTTTGCCGTTTTTATAGATAATAGAACCCTTCGTGTGCGAGTCCGACTCGCACTTGGCCGGTTTTTTAAGCTTTAATAAGTATATCGGGGGGTTTTAAGTTTCTGAACTTACTTGTGTATCTGGTTCTCGCCAGTATCGTCGCTCCCGAGCCCGACGGCGGCTGACGATGATGATGACGAGGACGAGCCGACGCAGCAGAGCCGGCCCGAGGCGGACGACGACGGGCGCGTCTATAAGAACCCCAGGAACTCGCCCTCGGCGCAGTGCCCCCGGGACGAGGAGCAGGCTACGCTACTGGTGAGATAAATATTATATACATAATGTACATATAATACAAATACAAAATATTTCATTTCCAAAAGATTACAATGTTACCACAAAACTTAAAATTCAGGAATTTATACAGGATTGAGTTATGGTAAAATATCCAGGTGTTTGTAAACCCCTGCACTATACATACATGCATACATACATCCATACAATCACGCCTGTAAATATATACCTATGATATTTGTAAATATCATACCTTTTTTTGTAAATATATACCTATGATATACAGAAACACCCAGACACACAACAAACATCCATGCTCATCACACAAATGTTTGCCCTGGGTGGGGATCGAACCCACGACTTTGACGACGGTTAAAAATAGGTCTATTCCTCGGCTATTATTTACGGCACTTGTGTTCTCAGGGTCAGAAATGCCTTCGCAAGTGCTCGTCGGACGAAGACTGCAAGAGCAAAAAGAAGAAGTGCCTCTGCGACGGAGCTTGCGGCATGTCCTGCATCAAACCTGGTGAGCCATCATTTACTTAATATATTGCCGAAAGTTCAACTCCTAACGGCAAAGTTAAACTCACGGTATGACAGTGCGCAACGTGCGCAGCTATCTCTCTCGCGCATCACAACCTTTATAAACATATAAAATCATGGAATAGGGATATTAGAAAAGTGAGAGCTGAATTTGTTTATTTAGACACGAGAAATATTTAAAAACAAGTTTTTCTTCGATATCTTTTAAATTGGCTGAGGAATAAGAAAATATATGTTTTTTTCTAATTCCGTCGCTAGTATAAATAATATATCATGAAAACTTTTTAAAATATTTCTCCGCTTTAAATAAACAAATTTAGCTGTAACTTTTCTAATATCCCTCTCAATGTGTTCTCTCAACGAAAGAGATAGCTGCGTGCTTTAATCTCGACCTTAATGTATAGGTATACATTATTAACTGGGCTCATATCGTGAGTCGGCTATGATGAATCAGCGGACATCCTGTAAGGCGTATTGTCGGTCGGCATATTCCACAAATCCCCTTTACTTAGACGATCCCCTGAAGGGGATTCCACGGGTATGTCATTTGACGAATGCTTGCATCCTAGCACGTCCTTTCGGAAAATTGCGTTAGGAAAATGTCAAGTGATGACTACAATATGATGCATATAACTTTATTAGAAGATTCCGTACCAGGCTAAGAATGTATTGGCTTCATCCATACATCGAAAGATATATAAATTGTAGATTGTTTGTTGCTGCCATTGAGCTGTATGTACTTACGTACGAGAGCAGACACAACTCATAGCTACTTTGTTACATTCAACTGCGGCGAGAGCGCCGCACCTCGCTCAGTGGCTTACTAGTGAATTGAGTGCTTTCGACGACGTTTTGCTGGCGAGAAAACACACTAAGTATAGATGCAATTCTGCGCTGCAAGTATCAATTGTATCGTACCTATAATCACAGATAAACGATGTAATTATTATTCCAGCGCTGTAACGCTGTTTAGTTTACTTTACCAATGAATGTGACAATAATTTTGCTTCAGATAGCTCCTCTGGTACGTAAGTACATACAGCTCAATGGTTGCTGCCATACAATCATCAAAAGATGATTCTGTAATTTCAATCGTTTATCGATTTTTTTCTCGAGCATTCCGGTTTTTATTATTATACAAACAAGCGTAAATTTCATACCTACCTAAAGTAAAATATTATATCGACGATGAAGCGAGTGTGTACTGTGTCTTACGACAATGTGAATTAATTTGTTTCATATTTAAAATGACAAAAAAGTTATAATATATAATGTTTCTTATTTAATTATTATTTAACTATTATTATTTTTTCACACATTTAAAAAGCACTCACGTCTGTTTTGAGTCGAAAAAACCAACTATAGTTTCAACCGCATTCGGCGGTCTTTTCTTTCTTGGAACTCGGGAGGATGATCGTGAGTCTGGTGATAATATTGTGAGTTCCGTCTGAAGACCGCTGAAATCGGTTAAAACTATAGTCAGTTATTTCGACTCAAAACAGACGTTGACGACAGACGAGTGGCCCGTTATTTTTTTATTATTTTTTGTTGATTTACGTCAAAGTGAACCCTATAATCTTGCCAATTTTGAGACATGTATCTATTATTTACCGTTCGAATGATACAGCCGTTTAAGTGAAGGACAGACAGACATACACCATTAGTACGGAAGTCTAAAAACTATTAACTTAACATAGGTTAGTTAGTTCATCAATTCCATTGCCTCAACAAAGTCAGTAGAATTCCCGACAATGCCAGAGCTCGTGAATTCCCGACATCGCCAGATCTCGTGAATTCCCGACATCGGCAGAGCTCGTGAATTCCCAACCCCCTACACACCTAGTAGGTACACCTCTCAGGTCCCACAACACTGTATTGCATTCCTGGGTGAAAGCATCTCGCTGCAACGTCGAGAGAGAGTTACTACATACCTACACAGACAGACATTCGGACAGATTGTTTCGTGTAGTATTGGTACTGTCAAGAATATTTAAGGCAAAGAGTAGGATGGCCAGTCGCACGCCTTTTTCAAATAAAAGTAATTTAGAATAACCGGCTAAGTGCGAGTCGGACTCGCGCACGAAGGGTTCCGTACATTTATCTATAAAAATGACAAAAAAAGTCTGTTGTATGGGAGCCCCCCTTAAATATGAATTTTATTTTAATTTAATTATTTATTTTTAAAGTGAATAATATTACTCGGCATTCTGTGAATATTTCAAGCGTCTACCCGATGCTAATAAAAAAAAACACGTTTGTTGTATGGGAGCCCGCTTAAATATTTATTTTATTCTGTATTTTAGGATTTGTTGTTATAGCGGCAACAGAAATACATCATCTGTGAAAATGTCAACTCTCTAACTATCACGGTTCATGAGGTACAGCCTGGTGACAGACGGACAGACAGATAGACAGCGGAGTCTTAGTAATAGGTAGTAGTAGTAATAGTAATAGTCTCGTTGTACCCTTTGTATACGAAACCCTAAAGATGAACAAATAAAAGTAATTTTGAAAAATTAAATCGACTTCAAAACAATTCATTTAACTGAAAAGAGAGAAATTACTGTTACGTCCTCCACACCATCCATCCTCCACACCGTCCATCCTCCATCGTGTTCCATCCTCGGCCACACCGTCGCTTAACATCAGGCGAGTTGGTGGTCAGTCGTAGATCTATAATGAATAAAAAAAACTGTTGGTCTATGCACGCAGGCTATGTAAATTTCTGATACTTAAATAAATTTTGAATGAATAGTTTCGAGTTATTTCCAGTTAAAACTTTTTCCACTAAAACAACAAAGCACCCTACGAAAACTCCACAAGTTCAGGCGATTTCCAGCACCTGGCAACACTGTCTAAGGAATATCGTCCCCATAAAAACTGTTTTCATGCAATTAGTCGGTAGATGGGGCACTTAGCAGGGCCATTCCGTTTTTAGGAGGGAGACGGGCCGATCGACCCAGATAAAATAGAAGAAAAACTTTGGTAGCTTCTTTCGGGCTAATGGAACCGTACATTTTAATGAAAAAGTTAACACGCCATAAGCTGAAAAAGTATCTTACCTATTATAAATTCGACATATTAGTTAATTCCTATCTATAAACCGAAATTCATTTGTTTGAAGATTCATACTTGTCCGTCCAACCCGTATCAGTTTCATGGAACTACCTGATTCCAGACGTTTTACTTGAAACAAGTTTTTGATTCCATAAGTTTGTTAGCCAACAGTTTTATTTGCCTGAACAGTTATTGACTGGCCTTGTGGCTCAGTTGGTAGTATGTCTGCCTGCAGAGCTGTAGGTCGTGGGTTCGATCCCCATTCAGGGCAAACATTTGAGTGATGAGCATGGATGTTTGTTCTGTGTCTGGGTGTTTCTATGTATCATAAGTATATATTAACAACAAAAAAATAATTATTCTATCAGTCATCTAGTTCCATAGTACAAGCTCTGCTTAGCTTGGGCTAGATGGTGTTGTGTGAAATGTCCACAAATATTTATTTATTTTACTAGGCTAGGCTTGTGTATCTATGTCTATGTCTGCATAAATATGTAACAAAAACACACAAATTATATAAATGAAAAATATATCCTCTTCTTCATTTTTGCGCAATCGGATAAAAATGAAATGAAATTGGGAAAGAAAAGTCACGGGGAGCCAGGGATCAAGTTGAGCCTAACAAATAGAAAGAAAAAGCTCCGTAGAGTTATCTAGTACTTTTTGTAGGACTTATGCTGGAAGCTACATAATTAATATTGTCTGGCCGCAGTGCCTCTGCGATCTCAACTTTGTAGCACTGTTTTTCTAGAGACTTTATAAGAAGATTATTTAAAAGGGTCGAATGATAAATTCTTTTTTTGTTTATTCACGGATAAAATAGGGTTTTCGGAAAGCATCTAGTAAGTAGGTCGGTCCTCAATGAGATAGTATACTCGTTGAATATGAAGTAAAAGCATGGCAAATCTCAGTTCTCAGCACTTTCGAGTATAAGACATATTCTTAGGCCTTTTAGTATCTTGGCCTTATAATATCTTGGTGCAATACTTTCTAAACATACAGGATGGAATTGTGTCTGTTCACAAGTCACAACACGCGTCTAATAGCGTTGCCCGACGTATCGCGACTGACGAGTCGGGGAATTACCTTACTGCTGCTTGCCACGCAGAGCCGGGGAAAACCTATTGACGGTATACTCAAGTATTGTTTTTGATGACGTTTTTAAAATAAAATAAAATAAACTATAACTACAAAGTAGTTATATGGTGCAAAAAAATTACTTGGAAAGTTTTCCGGGAATATTGAAAATTGGTGATAGGTACAATAGATTTTCATGACCTGTTTTTGAAATTCAGATTTGCCACTCGCGCTGCCGCCGTACCCAACATGAGGAGTGGAGTTTAAAAAAATATAATTATCCTTTCTGTCTTATTATGAGGTGCTACCCCTAATCGAAACTTTTTTGACAACTTTTCTACACCATTTTGAAGTAGTTTGTTTAGGGCCTATTAGCACGACGTCACAAATTTTAGTAAGGTAATTTTAATAGTAAGTGTTCTGTAAGGCTGTAAGGAACATGGCTGCGTCATACAGACACGCGGACATGACGAATTTTCTAAGTATTCGTAGATCTGCGGTGCCAAAAATATTTTTTTTTCATCCCTTTTGCTGTATTTAAACTAGTACCCAATCTAGTACCTAACATTATATCCATCTTCATAACTACTCCGGCATCGAAACCAAAGTTTCGAACCATCCGCTCACGTATTAAAAGCTCCAGATACAATCCGCGTACCTAATTCTTGGTTAACTAATTAAGCGAACTGGTATTCGGTCTGTAATGGAGTTTCCAATGATGTGTCTGATTACAAGAACAACTTTCTAGCTTTGGGGATGGAAGTAAACTTTGATTACTGTTGATTGCTCGCGAGATGAAAGCCGGGTGTTTTCATAATGAGTTTTAGGCCTGATTTTCAGGGTTCCGTACCCGAAGGGTACGGAACATTATTTATAAAAACGGCAAAAAAAACACTATTGTTGTATTGGAGCTCCTCTTAAATATTAATTTTATTTTAATTTAATTATTTACTTTTAAAGTGAATAATATTATTCAATATTCTGTAAATATTTCAAGTACCGTTCCTGTTGCCGTTATCAATAATGAGCAAAAGAATCACGTTTGTTGTAAGGGAGCCCCCTTAAATATTATTTTATTCTGTTTTTTAGTGTTTGTTGTTATAGCGGCAACAGAAATACATCATCTGTGAAAATTTCAACTCTCTAACTATCACGGTTCATGCGACACAGCCTTGTGACAGACGGACAGACAGACAGCGAAGTCTCAGTAATAGGGTCCCGTTTTACCGTTTGGGTACGGAACCCTAAAAAATCAATACATTCTGCAAAGTAGCATACGACCACGGTTATCCACTGAACACCACTATGAATATTAATGAAATAAAATAAAATATTTATAACATGTAAGTTATTTATTTAATATACGATACATAACTAATGGTTTGTATAAAACAATTTCAGATACGATTTATTTTCTTGTTTCATACTTTTTAGAGCAGGATTTTTCAGTAGTCGGGTTTTAGTTTTTGAATTTATTTTTTATGTCAATGACTAGCTTCGCCCGGTAGTTCTTCTTGTTAATACGGAATCCTGGGTGGGCGAGCAGTTCGCACCCGGTTTTATTTTACAATTTGTTTCGGTTTTATTTCTTTATACATATCATATGCCCACTAATTAACATGTACTTGAAAATTGCTAGTGTCCAAACAGTCAGCCTGTATATATGTATGTATATACTATATATAGATACTTCAAACAGGTAACGGAAATATACGTTTATAATGAACCTATACTGTCCCACTGCTGGGAAATATACGTATCTCGTATAAATCTGAGGAGTTACAAGTTGGCAAGTTCGAGACGCGTCTTCCACGCCCCTCATCTACATTATAAACTCAAGGGCCTGACATAATTACTTACTTTAATTAAAGACGGAGCTGGTCTTGCGGCGGATTCTATGAAATTATATACTCTTATATTTGCATGCTCTGAAATTAATTGAAATGGTTATTTACCGTTGATAATGAAGGTACTAAGAGAGGAACTGAAGATTCTACATTACTTACATTATAGATCCACATTCGTTGTTGCGTACTGCACAAGAATGGAATTCTATGCCGCCATCTCTGTTTCCTGAGACCGTCAATCTACGAGCTCCATCCTCGACCACACCGTCGCTTAACAACAGGCGAGTTGGTGGTTAATCGTAGATCTATCTTGTATAAAAAAAACTGATATGAACCGTTTTGTTTTTTTTAATTACCCGACTGCGCAAGGAGGGTTATGTTTTTCTAGTGTGTGTGTGTGGGTATGCTATGTATGTAAATGTACGTATGTGCGTTTCTATATTACCTCCTACGATCTAAACGGTAAAAATAAAAATAAGTGGCCAAGACCGTGTCACGACACACATAATAGTAGGGTTTCGTAGCTAATGCCTTAATCTAAAAGAAAACTAATTGATGAGTATTTTTTGTTTAGACTACATTGCAAAAAGGCACTATAACGACTTAAGTGTTTTACATATTTATCGCTATATCTCGAAAAGTTGTATTGACAGTATGTTCAAATCAATTTTCTATGAAAGTATTTGATGTGTTCTATAACTTAGGTTAGTACTGGATTTCTTAAATTATTTGCCAGTGTTAAGTATTGAGATTTCTTAGATATAACAAAGCGACAACATGCTCCCATGACGCTCCCGCCAAAACTCACAGACGAAATGAGAAATCAGAAATCAGAAAATATTTATTGTATAACTGTGTACAAAGGTGGTAGTATAAATATAAGTTTCAACAGTTTGTCCATCACGAACATACAATATTACTCGTAACTTTTTTTTTTTTTTACATCGACAATATACTATGTACATAAATTATAGGAATATTTAAGTTCTATACAGCCAAGACAGGAATATAGAAGACACTACAAACATTTATTCATGTCTTGTCTGCGTCAAAATATTCTTTGAGATCATAGAAGACTTGACTACTTAACCATTCTTTTAGGGTGCACTTAAATTTGTTGCCACATAACATTTTTGTATGTACAGGTAAATGGTTATACACTTTTATTGCATTTATAAAAGTACTTTTTGCGTACATGGTATTGTACACCTGGTGCTCACCCAAAAAGAGAACTGTGTTTCCTCACTGCGGTCCGAATCGACCTATTCCAAAATGATATTGGTCGATTCGCACCGCGGTGCGAAAGGACCTATTCAAAAAGAGCTCTTGGGTGATTCGGACCGCGGTTCGAACCACTTGCGGTGCGAAACGCCGAAGTACCCGTGAACACATAGATTAAATTTATACTTGGTACGCAAGTTATCGGCACGACTGGATGTGTGGTTGAAGTACTCAGACTTATTATTTTGGACAAACATACATAACTCTAGTAAATCATAGGTTAAGAATTTTATGCTACGTCGTCGAAGTACATTTATTTAAAATAATTTAAATATCGTTTGCCACGCCCATTGCCATTGTCGCTTTGACATTAGCTTTTGTTGTTAAATATTTTCAAGACCCAACCTATCAATTAAAAAATCTTTAGAATTTTTAATGTTAAATTCTGTGTAATTATTGAATTTTTAACGCGAAATTAAGCCAACACTTAGAGAGTGAATACTGCAAAGCTTTTTAGCTTTTTTTCTTAAATAAGGTCGAGTAGGTACTCAGCCTCTCTGGTCGGCTCTCACTTATTAGTAGAGTTCCGTACCTCAGGAGGAAAAAACGGAACCCTGACGGGATTACTTCTTTGTCCGTTTATTTGTTTAACTTTCAAGATCCTTTTTTTTTCAGTAGAGCGTGGAGGTATCCACGTCAACGAGGTAAAAATATAGTTTAAAAAAAAATGAAACAACTGACTTCATAATACGCAAGTTTGTTTTAAAATACCAAATTACTGAACTGATTTTGATGAGATTTCTATAAGACCAATCTGAAAGTATATCCTTTAAACAAAAAAAAAAACATTTGTTTATACATTACGGATTTATTCGGTAACAAACAAAAAAATATACAGGCGAATAGTTCACCTCCTTCTTTTTAAAATCGGTAAAAACGTAACTTTGAGGTCCCTTAATGCTGTAAAAAAATCAAACTTCTTAATCAACGGAATAAAAAATAACTAATAAAACATTTTGACCTTACATTTTGTCATTCGCAAGCAATGACTTTCCATCACGTGGACGTAGTCTAAAACAAAATTCACTAATATAGTGTCCTGGGTTGACCGATACTCATACACCAACAATGACGAACTTAAACATTTTGGTATAAAGACTGTATGTCGCCACTCGCCGCGCTAAAGCCTAATTTAGATTGAGAAGTCTAGAGACGTCTATTATGCCGCTTCGAATTATTATGAAAATCAAAATTATTTTAATCATGTAAGGGGTCTAATTAGATCTCATTGAGCTCGGACGTTTTTGAGGAGTGACGCTACATCCCGTTGATACTTTATCAAAGCTCGCAAGTAAACCAAAAAATAAGGTTACTTCATAATGATATTGAATGACAAAATTTTATTAAAAGCAAAAACTCAGTATAGAAAAAATCAGAGTAAGTATTTCTAATTTGTAGTAATATTAGATGAAAGCAAATTGCAATTACGAACTTGCACTGTAGAGGAATTGTTTAGGCAAACATTGTTTTCAACTCCAAATTTATTATTTTTAACAGACATCTAAAAAGAAGGAGGTTATCAATTCGGTCTGTATGTTTTTTTGTATGTTTGTTCACCGATCACTCAGCCAATTGTGCATTGATTTTGACAAAAAAAATGTATTTGGTAGATGATATTTCAGAAGTCTCATGATCTATGGTCCCATACAAATTATATCAAAATCGATGCAGTAGTTTTTATAACAAAATAACTGGTAAATATCATCCAAGTGCCTGTAGAAAGTGAACAGCATGTCACGTACTCGTATGTGTTACGTATTTTGAAGTCTGTTTTTTCAGTTTTTTAAACTATAATTATCTAGTCATGCTTTTTACATATAGTAGGCGTAAAAAATATAGTGGTACAGAACCATCGGTGGAGCATATAAATTCGTACTTGGCCAGTCTCTTTTTTTTTAATCTCGTGCCCATGACACGATTTCGCTTATTCCGCTTATTTCATTTCGCTCATGATGCTTTTCCTGCGCAGCTTTTAGGAACATTCTCGAGTGAACTCGTTGGAATTTCCCTATTTTATAATACAGACGTAATATGAAGAAATAAGCAAAATTGAATGTAATTTTCTTTATAGAATGATCGTCTCATGTTTTCTTATTGTTATTTTTATATCTTCTCTTTGTGACTTAATTTTTTGGCATGTCTTTATTTTTGTAATGATGCCATATGTTTCATATTCACAACTTCTCATAATAGTCTAGTAAAAATAAATCCGTTTGTATGGAGCAGATCGCAGTATTTGCAACTGGGGGGATTCTTTGAAATGATAGGAAAATAACTAAATATCATAAATCAACAATAATCTCCTATTTATAGACTAGCTGCGTTCCTCTGTTTCACTCGCGTAGTTATGAAAAACGGTGATGATTATGATGATGATAAGTAGCTTATGTCCGTCTCCAGGTCCACGCCTATCTCTATACTAATTTTCATAAAGATCGGTTCAGCCGTTTGAGCGTGTAAAGGTAACACATTTCGATTTTATAATATAATTATGAAATTGTGTCAAATGTATTTCAAAACACCAGTACATTCATTTAAATAACAATATACTTATTTGTCTTTTATGTTGTCACAAATCTTATTTTTACTAGACTATAAAGATCGTTTGGGCTACGGAACACGTACAGGGGGGCAATTCAGTTATTCAAAACCGATCCGTAACTGAACCTTGTGCGAAGCATTTCTGCCTTTCTGGCTGCTATCATTGTATGACATAAAAGTGACTGAATCAAAAAAACTATGGCGGCCGACGGGAAACGCTCCACATATGGTTCGGCTATGGAGCGGTCTTGAATAACTGAATTGGGCCCCCAGGCATGGAACATTAGTACTGTTATCACTTAATGTGATATGAATTGTTTACTAATATTAATATTAATAATTAATATTAGTAAACAATTATATTATGACATTTTTTTTTAGTTTATAACAATATCGTAACATGTAACTTCTATAAAGCTAAGGTTATTTGTAAACATGTTTTGGTAATAAATATTTTTGTATTTTTAACCGACTTCGAAAAATGAGGTTAGGTAACGTATTTTTTTTTATGTATGACCACGAATTACTCCGCCATTCGTGAACCAATTTTTATGTTTCTTAAATTGATGCATAGAGAAAGCTCCCAAGTTGGTCCCATAGTTATTTTAGAAACATTGCTTTATTACTTTTTTTGAATAATCTCTAAAAGTAAAAATATTTTCATTGTATTCCTGAGTGAGTGCGTCAGATTATAGAATCGCAGAGTTCCACTGACACGTTTTTATTTGCAAAAGTGTCAAATGTTGAGGTTTTTCGTATAAACATCTGCACATTTTCTAATCTGCGACGACGAAGCATTTGTCAGTCAGTGACAAATGTCATTCTTGAAAAAAAAATGAGCAGGTGAATAAGTAGAGGTCTTTTAAAAAGTTTACAATCGTGAGGAATTTATTGAGCTTGAAAAGTAAAACCTACTTACTCCTCATCCAATGTGTATAAGGAGAAAATAGAGTTAGTTCAACGCTTGAGCGCCTTGTTTAATTATTATCCTTACATATATGTATTACAAGTGAACGAAATAACGTACTTTCAAGTCGGTTGTTCCATTTTTTTAAACTTTAAAATTATTGTTGTTTTTTTTTTGTTGATAAAAGATTAAATAATAAATACACTATACTATTGCTTGAAAATATAAATTTATGTAATTTCCTGTACAATTTAAATTGAATAATAATATAATAATAATAAATCATTTATTCACAAGTTAAGATATCCAAATACAAAAAGAAGGTCTATATTACAAAGGTAAACTTATTAAGCTAGCCTAAACTAGGTAATCCTGTGTTTTAGGCAAGAATATTTATTAATTAAGGAAATAAAAGGCTTATTTATTATATATATATATATATATATGTCCATGTCCATGAGTAAGCATGTTTCTTATTTTTGCGAGAGTTGTACTATTTTATTATTACAAAAAAAAATAGCATAGCAAAAAGACGCTTAAGGAGCGAAGATGAATCTAACAACACTTCGCACATCAAAATCGGTCAAGCCGCTTAGACTGTAGGAAGTAATATAGAAGCATACATGCATACACTCGCAAAACATGACCCTCCTTCTTGCGCAGTCGGGTAACAGCCCACATCACCGTGAAACGAATGTTTTAAATAAAAGGTGATATGTTAACGGCCGGGACACTCCACGGTTGACCTTTTGAATTCTTAACTTGTTTCGCATACAGAGGGAAAACATTAGAGTAGGTCACATTTCTCTTTCTTTCACTCCCCAGTGAAACGGCGTTAGTAACGTGACGTGATAATTGCCAGCGTGGACGAGTGTGTACGCATTTTTGACGTGACAACGTCTAATAAATCGATGAACGCCGGCTGCACGCACGAAAAAGTATGACTCATTGTCCCGTTACGCGTTACGCTCATTGTCCCGTTACATCATCATCATCATCATCATTTCATCAATGTTTTGTTACGACGATGTCACGTTAAAAAAAAAAAAAAAACTTTATTTCAGACTGAGAGATCCATATTATTAGTATATATTGTATTAAATTATTATTATTATATGTTAATTAAATTGAAATAAATAAAATCTACATTTCACATTAAAATTAAAATTCATATTATTATTATTAATCTCCATTCTACATAAGAACATCATTTTACTAATAATCTTATGTGATGAAGCAGAATGGGACAATCAAAATTATCAGTAATAGCCAGTAAATTATCAGTAGTAGTTAAACTATCGTCCGTAAGCCGACTTTACAGACAACCAATTTTTTGTCTTTATCGGTGTAGCCATGATTTGTATAACTTGGTGACAGGTGGTGGACTATACCTATATACTACATTATTTAATTAAGCAGGAAAACTCACGATATTAATAGAACAGAGCGAAGTCTTCCGACCGGTTTTGATTCCGTTAGCTTATAACCGACTTCCAAAAAGAAGGAGGTACTCAATTCGACTGTATGTAAGTTTGTATGTAAGTTTCTATATGATCGCCTACAGCCTAAACGGCTTGACCGATTTTGATGTGCGAGGTGAGGCGATCAAGCGACGTGTAGGTGTGCATACGTACAAAAATACATACAACCGAAAAACATAACGCTCCTTCTAACACAGTTGGGTAATAATATAATAACAAACACGACATGTCATATTTACATCAAAGACATATCCGTAAAATATCGCAGCGTTAATGAGCGGCTCACAGGTCCCCGCGCGAGCACACCCCGGTAGGTACATGGTTATCACCGCCGCTTCACGGGTGACCTTTTGCATTTTTCAGCATGCTTCGCCCACACCCGCGGGGTGACCATGAGGTGAGATTTGTAGGATTACACATTGGATAGGCTGGTGTATATCAATAGCGCCAGCCATTTGCAGTCAACACCAACCCACTTCCTTAATCATTCTAAACCGTCTCTACTTGAAAAAAAAAAATTGGTTGTCTGTAAAGTCGGTTTAAAATACGGACGATAGTTTAACGTGACAACGTCATAACAAAACATTGATGAAATGATGATGATGTAACGGGACAATGAGCGTAACTTAACGGGACAAAGAGTCATACTTTTTCGTGCGTGCAGCCGGCGTTCATCGATTTATTTCACGTTGTCACGTCAAAAAAAATATACATTTAATATGAAGTAAAAGCATGGCAAATTCTAGTTCTCAGCACTTTCGAGGATAAGACACATCCTTAATTAAGGCCTTTTAGTATCTTGGCTTTATATGTATATCTTGGTGTTGCACTTTCTAAACACACAGGATAGTAGATATAGTCACAAGTGACGACACGTAGCGTTGTTCAACCTGTCGCGACTGAAGACGAGTCGGGCGAATACCTCACTTGAGGTTTGCCACGAAGACTCTCGTATTATATCGACTTAGATGTTTTACTTACTTATCGTTACCATACTTAGTACCTATCTATATCTCGATATGTTGTAATTACATATGGTTCAAAATAAAAAATCATCGCTTATTTATTTATGTCTGGAGTGCCACCCTTATTTTTAACCGACTTCCAAAAAGGTTTTACGCTATTACTTCGCCAATCATGAATTGTTTTGATGATTATTTTTTATTTGATAAGTAATTACCTCAGAGGTGGTCCCATATACATTTTGTCAAAATCCGTTCAGTACTTTGATTTCTATAATAAAATTGCGTATTTTGAAATAATTTTTTTTTCTGCAGTTTTTTCAACTATAATTATATTCACTTATTTATCGACTTCAAAGTTTTTTTTGTTTACACAACTTCGACAAGCTTTTATTTATATCAATATAAATTTTATAATTTAATAAAATGGTGGGTTTAATTGCATTCAAAAATTATTTTCTTGCTTATACAGCATTTAAATAAAAGCTTGTTTTTAATTTTTTTTTTATCTGTGCAATTCTGACAATATTAAAAACATACAGGTCGAATTGATAACCTCCTTTTTTGAAGTCGGTAAAAAAATGCTGAAAATATTATGAATGCGTATTATTTAGAATAATTCTAGTAAAATTACTTGTTTCTTACGTAAAACTTCGTTGGAGGTCATCTGTCCGTCTCGTGGCTGGCGTGGTCTTCCTACGCTGCGCTTGCCGGTGCGTGGTCTCCACTCGAGAATTTTTCCCCATCAGTCAACCAGTTTATCGTCACCGAATAACCTTACAGCTCACCAGTCGAGCGACTCTAAACTTCCAGCTGATTCTTGGCTGATCCATTGAAAAAGTGACAGCAGTCCACACACGATCGGACCTGTGCCTGATACAAGTGAATCAGCTGTCCCGGTGAGAAGTAACGCCTAACCTTCATAAGTTTTTTTTTTATATACAAGATAGATCTACGATTGACCACCAACTCGCCTAATGTTAAAACGACGGTGTGGTCGAGGATGGAGCACGTCGATCTAGAAGATATCTATTCACTCTAGCCTTGAAAATTCCAGGATTGTAGGTCTCAGGAAACAGATATGGCGACAAAGAATTTCATTCTAGTGCAGTACACAACAGGAATGTAGATCGATATCGCTGAGTACGGATTTTTGGCATTTCAACGAGAAATTGGTAATTCGCCGACTTTCTCCTAGTCCTGTAGTGAAATGGGGAGGGTGGAATGAGGTCGTGAAGTTCTTGCGCACATTCCCCGAAATGAATCTGTAGAAAATAGACAGACATGTGACTTTACGTCGGTGCTCGAGACTAAGTAGCTTCTTGGCAGTTAGTTTATCGTCACCGATTAACCTCACAGCTCGTCAGTCCACTGATTCCAAAGCTTTCAGCTGATAATTGGCTGATCCATCAAAAAGGTGGCAGCAGTACTCCATACACTATTGGACCTGTGCCTGATACAGAATTGAAGCAGTTTTATCAAGTATATATATATCCATATCATATATCTATTTATAAATATTTAATCTTTGTTTCGCCGCCGTCTTGAGTGAAGGATGTTTAGCATAAACCTCAGATAAGCCTCTTCTGAATAATTCAGCTTATTACACCGTTCCAAATCCACAATATGGACGCTTTAGTCGAATATGACGGTGCAATGGTGCTTAAGGGCTCTTTACATTTTCGCATATTCAATTCTAAACACTTATACCATAGTACAAGTACAGGAGCGCACTGCAAAATTTTTGCCACATCGGTTACCACGATGAGACTCACTATTTCAGGCGATTCCCTGAATGTATAGCGTTGCTTGCGCAAATCCTGGAGCGTTTCTTGTGGGAGTTTTTAACCGACTTCCAAAAAGAAGGAGGTTCTCAATTCGAGTGTATGTTTGTTTACATATATTATTACTCCGCCAATTGTGAATTTAATTTTGATGATTATTTTTTGTTTGGTAGATCATACTTCAGAGATGGTCTCATAGATAGTTTATCAAAATCGGTTCAGTAATTTCGTTTTTATAAAAAAACAACTGGAAAATGTCATCCAAGTGAACGAATTCCGTATTTTGAAGCCGTTTTTTTCAGTTTTTTAAACTGTAAATATCATGTTCATTGTTTGTAATATGACAGCTACTGTTTTTTATTTTAATCACATACTTAAAACACCCTTCAAACACACATTTCACTTCTTCATACAAAACACACCCACTGTAATGAAAGCCTTGTTCTGAGTTTACGTTTTAATATTAATTATAATCCCTGTGAGAGCATGAAGCGGCGCCGCGGCGCAGCGCGCTGTATTTGTGTTGCCTGTTAAATGTACGGCGCTGCTTATTGCCGAATAAATCACACCGTGCGATGCATTGTTTGAATTATTGTGGACTAGGGCGGAGACATCACACGGATTAGCAGTCTTGCTTCTAGAGAGTCTTGTTTCACGCCGCTTCGCTGCATTTTTACGACATTGAATTTTTACGCCAACTGAATAGATAATACCTATATGATAAGTATGGTTATATGTTTATTTTATCTTTAAAACTTTTATGTATGCTTAAATATTTAATCTTATATTATGGTTATGTTATGTTATCATGTTATGTTATGTTAATCTCATCCTATGATTGCCTGAAAGAGATAACTTTTAGCGATAAGACCGCTCTTTCTGCTATTATCTTATGTTATTAATTTTGTGGTGTCAATAAAGTGTTATTGATTCATTGATAGTTTGAAAACTTAAACAAACGACTTCAAAACGCATTATTTTGTTTGAAAAACTAAAATACCGAACCGATTTTGAACCGATCAAAACTTAAGCCTATTAAACAAAAAAAATCATCAAAATCTACTCATAGTTGACGAAATTCTCGCGTTATAAATATACAAGAAAAAAACATACAATCGAACTGAGAACCTGTTTGAACTCTGCTAAAATCTACTTGATTTTTTTAAAGACGAAATCATTTTTCTTTAGATTATTACATCAATAAATACACTTGTACTCGTACATGTCAAAACATAGACCAATTTAAACAGTCTCAGTAGACTAGTTCAGTTAAAACTGCTAATTTATAACACTTTAGTTATAATTTTGATCAGTATTTATATCGTTCATAATGAATTTTCATTGCGAACAATATATTTTGATATTCATAATTTGATTTGTGGATTTGAACGTATTGTCGAGTGAAATAAATAAATTAAACGTGATAGCAATAAAACATATATATATATATATATGTATATATATTTATAGACTTAGATTATTGACAATGTATATATATAAATTTTGAATAAAATAAAACCGTTTATGTAAAAATATATATATATATATATATATATCTAAATAACAGTAGAATTTTGATAATTAAAGTTGAAATATCTGTTTTTCTTTCGAAAACTAATGAAGTTATATTAAATGAGGCAATGAAATTAATAAGTGTTAATAAATTACTTAATTATTAATAGCGGACAAGAAACTAGTTAGTCTAAATATCACCGTGAAGTGGCATGTCTGTCTGTCTATCGAATTCATTACAGCGAGTATGTGCAAGAATTTAACGACCTTATTCCATCCTTCCCACTCAACTGCAGGAAACATAGAAAGTCGGTACACTACCTATCATCAAATTACCCAAAATCCGAACTGAACGATTTCAATCTACATTCTTGATGCGAAATACAGGTGTGGAACGTACTGATAGGCCGACAACTTATCTGTTTCGATCAAAAGTAGAATTATTTCGTGTAAAAAAAACACACGAATATATGGACAAGACTAACTGGAAGGACTGGACAAGACTGACCCACTTATTTTTCTCTCATCCTATTACTACGGAAGGAAGTCTGACATTTTTTAATAAAATGCCAGAAAAATCATCGTTGAATACACCGCAGACGATAAAATGCTGGCGCGTTGCTTTTCTACGTTGAAACAGGGCTTTTTCATTTTTGATTTATGTCGTCACCTTTATGGGAGGGGGGGGGGGGGGGGGGGGGGCGTAAAAAATACATAATTTCTGGTGCGGTGTTTTGTACGGCATGTATTTATTGGCAGCGTTGGCGTTTGACTGCAGCCGTGGATACATACAATAAGAAACAACAACAAAATATTACAAGACAACAAAAAAGATAGTAGCAATAGAAAAACATTTTTTTATTTGATTACCCGACTGCGTGAGACGGAGGGCTATGTTTTTCGAGTGTATATATATATATTATATATATTGAGTACGAGGTTTTGTTAGATTTGTTTACACTCTCTAAGAATCATAGGTTTTATTTTTTGTAATAATAATAATGCATTTCTCGCAAAAATAAACTTTTTTGTAACATTCTTTAGAATAATTCTAGTAAAATCCAAGTGATTTTACTAGAATTATTCTAAAGAATACGCATTTATAATATTTAACAGTGATTTTACGCATACGCTTACTTTCTCACAAAAAACGTTCACTCAACGTGTTTATTGTCATCGTCATCATCATCATCATCATCACAGCCATAATAATATATAGTATATAGACATAGGCCTCCCCATGTCTATATACTATACCCCATGGATTTCCAAAAAGACCGATTGGCGAGCGGCTTGCATCCAGCGTCTTCCCGTCACTTGTATGAGGTCGTCTGTCCATCTTGTGGCTGGTCTTCCTACGCTGCGTGCGCCAGTAAATTGTAGAACTTATTCAATCAATCAATAACACTTTATTGACACCACATAAAGTAATAAGACAATAAACACATAAGAAAATGGCACAAAAGGCGGTTATTCCTTTTATGAGTAAATATTTCTTGGAAGTTACATTATCTAAGCTTTTAATGTAGTCCGTGGTTCCGTTCTCGCCTTCCTTCCGTTCTTTTGTAAGTTTATGATGCAACAAGAAACTTCGGTCCTTTTGTGACGCTCTTAGTAAAGTGTACTGAACAGTTTTTTCTTCACTTCGTAGTCTTTTGTTTAACTATTTAATATTGTTCGCGCGTCCTACTGTACAGTAGAGTTCTGGGTGGGGGCGGACCAAATAAATTTCTCATTTTTAACCGACTTCGAAAAAGGAGGAGGTTATCAATTCGTACCGTATATTTTTTTTATGTATGTACAAGAATTACTCCGTCATTCGAGAACCAATTTTTGTGTTTCCTGAATTGGTGTATAAAGAAAGCTCCCAAGTGGGTCCCATAAATATTTTATAACTATTGCTTTATTACTTTTTGAATAATCTCAAAAAATTCAAATATTTTTATTGTATTCCAGAGTAAGTGCGCCAGATTATAGAATCGCAGAGTTCCACCTACACGTTTTTCTTTGCAAGAGTGTCAAATATTAAGGGATTATCGTATTTACATCTGCACATGTTCTAATCTTCGAAGACAAGCATTTGACATTTAATGACAAATTTAATGTCAAATTATTGACAAAAGAAAAAAAGAGCGGTCTCTTTAAAAAGTTTACAATCGTGAAGGATTTAGTAAGTTAGCGTTTGAAGTCGGTTTTTTAATAGAAAAATTATTAACTTACCTACTTCAAAAGAGAAGGTGCTCTCTTCGTTTTTATGTTGTTTACCGCATAACTCCGTCATTTATAAACCGATTTATTTATTTATTTATTTGATGATAGGCAAGCAGCAGAAGCTGATGAGCCTATATCCTGCATTGCAGAAATTTACTGGTTGTCTTTTAGTATAATTTGTTCCTTTTTAATCCATTGATCCAGTTTATTTTTAAAAGAGTTAATCGTTTAAAATTTAATTTTTTTAATTTGGAAAATTATTTGTTCGATTTAAGAGCAAAACATTCAGATTGATTCTACACAAATTTCATTCAAATTGGTTTTGTAGTTTGGTTTTAAAAAGGAGCGTATTTTCGAACTTTTAGCCGATTTCCAAAAAAAGGAAGGTTATCAATTCACTCTGTATTTTTTTTGTATGTTTGTTCACCGATTACTCAGCCAATTGAGCATAAATTTTGATGATTCTATTTGCATTTGGTAGGTCATACTTCAGAGGTGGTCCCATATAAATTTTACGAAAATCGATGCAGTACTTTGGTTTTTATAACAAAATAACTGATAAAATATCATCCAAGCGCCTGTAGAAAAGTGAACAGCAAGTCGCGTATGTGTTGCATTGCGTATTTTGAAGTCGGTTTTTCACTTTTTAAAATTTTTATTATGAAATCGTTTGTTTCAGTTTTTTAAACTATACTATTTTATTATGAATGAGCTGTGAATTGTTATTATGGGCTGGGGTTTTGATTTTTTCTAAATTTAGCTGTTCTGTTCATCATCATCATAATCTCAGCCTGTTCTGTTAACAATACCTAACTATGACACCCAAGGAGTAAAGACGAATCTAACGACACCTCGCACATCAAAATCAGTCAAGTCGTTTAGGCTATAGACACATTTTGACATACATACAACAATCATACATGTACTCGAAAAACATAACACTCCTTTCGCAGTCGGGTCAGTAGGTATTTACTTGTTTTTACGAATAAAATCTTCCGTAAGTTACTTAAGTACTTACTTTATAAAATACTTGGTAAGTTAGTGACATTAAAGATTCCTGAAGCGCGCCTAAAGTTAATGCTTGAACTCTCTGTTCCAGGCGATCTAAAAAATATGCCAGGTGAGACAAATTCCACCGGAGTTTCTAGAACTTTCTATGTGGCAAGATCTTGGAAGAAATACGGACCTACTGTGTAACACTTTTAATATAATATAAATTATTTTCTGTAGCGCTCGTGGCGTAGTTTGGCTAGGTGTTCTCGAACGATCAGCAACGGATGAACCGGTCAGTCTTCGGATGGGTAACCGTGAGTGTCATTTCTATCTGAGTGCTTAAGTGAGTTAATAAATAATATAATAAATATTTATGGACATTTCACACAGCACCATCTAGCCCAAACTAAGCAAAGCTTGTACTATGGAACTGGATGGCTGATAAAATACATAATATACTTTTTTTGTTGTAAATATATACATATGATACATAGAAACACCCAGACACAGAACAAAAATCCATGCTCATCACATAAATATTTGCCCTGGGTGGGGATCGAACCCACGACCTTTCAGTTCAGAAGGTAGACGTAGACGCACTACCAACTGAGCCACAAGGCCAGTCAAGTCTAGTTGGATGATATGTTAAATTGTAGGTCCCGGTTGTTCGTTCTTAAAAACAGCAATCGTCAAGCCAGGTCAGAGGCCGTAAATCCTGACAATGGGGATGGCCACTCAGTCTATACGAACTTACTTTTTTTGAGGTGAAAAATAACGTTTAAGTATCTTTAAAAGTCAGTTCAAATGAGAGTCCCCTATCACTGTCGAGTGAAGTTTACTGACTATACCTAGTGTAATAAAGTGGTTTATTTATTTATATATATATATCCAAATAGTAAATATAAAAGTGGTCAGAAGGCCAGATGTGTAACCGATCTCTGATACGCCTGTATAGCAGAGATATACGCCTCGTAGGAGCTTTCCTACGAGACCTAGTGCAGTGAACAGAGATACTTTTTGGTACCTATCACTATTAAATACTTACCCCAATTTTGGATCCTGTACAAGTTTACCGTCTTACTCATAAACGTCGCCTGGTTTCGCCTTTAGCCGAAACTGTAATGCGCAAAAAACGGAACAAAGCACTGTTTGGCTGAATGAGCTTATTGGGTGTGGTGAGTGGTACAAAACAATATTTAAGTATTTCATGTTTATATTTATACACAGTTTATTGTAAGAACAAATAAAGTTTTTATTATTATCATACCTAGATTCCCCTGGACGTTTAGATAAAAATACTCAAAAGTATTCTTGCTTGCAACATTTCATACGAAATGTGATTTGAGTACGGAATTTTTCGTTACGCTCAATAGATGGAATATATGGTATTTCACACAATGTCCACTATTTATTGCCAAAAATATATGGACGTCTCCTACATTTCTGTCAGCGAACATAAAAATATCGATATATTTAGTATACGTGCGTTTTAATGTGTCTTATGAATTACATCAATGATCTTAAAATACTAATTTGGGTATCAACAGTCTACTAGTTATATTTCAACAAAACAATATACAAACTCAATTAACTAAACATAAAAATAAAACTACTCTAAAAGACCGTTAGCAGCGGGAATCGTTCCCAGGATGCTAGCCCCATTACCTCGTTGTATAGATACTTACTCTTTGAGCAAAGTAGAGGCTAGCATTCTGGTCACGTGTTGCGTCGATCAGACGAGACAATTAGGTATAGCGTAAAACAATGCATTCAATTATCACGTATTTTAGCAATCAATGAGAAGAATATCTTCACGTAACGCCAACTTGCAGCTATGTCTTGACCGGAAAGTCGGAATGAAACGAACACGTTTTATACAGCTGAGTAGCGAACAGGCACAGTTCATGGCTCCTTCCATTGTGATAAAACTTCCTGTAGTGCGCTGTTTTTAAATGTTAATTATCTATGATATTATTTGGTAATGCTTAAGAGTACCGCCGTGCAGAAGACAAAGTTCGCATTTACCCGCGAGTCGACAAACACAAAAACATGAGAAAAAGATGAGTTTTTTTTTAAAAGTATGAGAAATATGTCCTACTACGACTAAAGAACTTTTTTTTTATACACTATAGATCTACGATTGACCACCAACTCGCCTGTACCTGAGTATGATCTAACCAAAGAATAAAAGAATCATCAAACTCAATTCACAACTGGCGGAGTAGTTGGTGAACAAACATACAAAAAAAAACTAGTCGAATTGAAAACCTCCTCCTTTTCGGAAGTCGATTAAATTATAGTAGACCTTCGACATATTCGAACGTCAATCGTAAAGGAAACTGACCTCTCTGTGTACCCTTGTTTCTGCTATGTATCACGGGGCTGAGTGATTTCTATATTTCTTATATCTACAAGTACGAGCTTTGAAAACACACGGGGGACAATGACGCTCACGCACACTAGATATTTGAATTCTTACAATATCGAGCTCCATCCTCGACCACACCGTCTCTTAACATCAGGCGAGTTGGTACAGGTCCGTCATTACCGAATCATAAAATGATCGCACACCTAATTGTGCTATCTAGTTGGTCCACGGGTACCTCCACGGGTAATCCTAGATCTATCTATCTTGCGTGAAAAAAACATTAAAATCGTGTTCAAGTTAATTTGTAAAAATTATTTTTATGTATGAAAATTAACAAGATCTGTTTCGTATTTATAAAAAAAAATGTAATCAAATGTCAATAATAAAAGAATGTCAAATATAATAGTTACAATAAATAAAATAAATAAATCGTAGTAATACATTCAATTCGGTTAAAATAAAAATGTCGTCAATTGAAACCAATCCTGCATCGACCCTGGTGGAAAGGTGCCCATAATACAAGCAGCATTGTCACGCTGTATGGCAATATCCAACTTTTGCACCAGGAACGAAGCAGAACGGGAGTCACCACTGTTGGCCTTCAGTCTTCGGCCCCCAACTGGCCATAGTTTCAACGGCGATGGGTACAAAATAATATTGTAGCTTGTTTTTTATTATTTATAAAAATAAAAAAAAACAATGTGCAACACCTTGCTTCCTAAATGCTCAATGTTCAATGTTCATAAATGCTGAATGGGTCTTTCCGAATAGATATAATCTAGATGTCTTCAAATCGCGAGTGAATAGGTTTCTTCTAGGCAAGCGCGCTCCATCGTAGACCGTAACTGACGCTTAACACCAGGCGAGTTGACGGTCAAGCGCAAGCCTATCGTCGAATAAATAACACATTTTTATTATTTGGTTTTACTTATGCGTTTTCGCCGACTTCTGTGACACGTCGTCGAATCTTCCAATCACCGACTTGTCTATTGACTTACTTGTCCCATGACGCCCGCAATAAGGACCCGTATTTTCCTTAATCCGTCCATCAGGGCCATCAAACCTCGCAGTATCGGCCCCTCTGTCTCTACGTGACGGACTCGCTACTCATAATTTAATACAGGGTCCAATAACTTTCCATCACGTGGACGTAAAGTCTAAAACATACAAAACATACAACTGAAAATAGAATTGAAAAACAAGGTACTTAATTGAACCTGTAGCATACACTGTATTTCTAGGAATAACGGTTGACTCCAAACTGCAATGGGGTCCGCACATAAATGCACTTACCGATAGGCTTAGTTCGGCTGCACACGCAGTGCGACAAATCAGAAAACTCACTGATGTGGCAACAGCTAGGCTAGTTTATTTTGGTTATTTTCATAGCATAATGTCTTACGGCATACTGTTGTGGGGATCAGCGGCAGATATCGAATCAATTTTTATTTTGCAAAAAAGAGCAATACGTGCCATATATAATTTGCCTACTAGATAATCACTTAGAGATATATTTAAAACTATAAATATCTTGACGGTCCCAGCCCTCTATATATACGAATGCATTATGTATGCTAGAAAGAATCTATCAAACTTTAAAAAAGTTGGTGATTCTAATCCCAAAACACGTCATAAACATAAACTTGTATTTCCAAAGTGTAGACTGCAGAAAACAAATACTTCCTTTATTGGTAATTGTGTTCGCTTTTATAATGTTATTCCTGAACAGTTGGTAGGTCTCAATGAAAGGCAATTTAAAAATGACATAAATAACTATTTATTGATTAAAGCATATTACACCGAAAATGCATTTGTAGAAGACAAAAAACAATGGAAACAATCTGTTTTGAAATCTAAATTATATACCTGATGATTTGAAATTTCGTGTATACTGACTGTATAAATAATTATTTATTGACTTTTTGACAAAGCCCCTTTACAGCTACACCTAGGTAACTGACAAGGCCATTTTTTACAGCCGCTATGTTATTGAATTGTAATTATTATTATTGTAAAAAACTATATTGTAATTGACGTTACCAAGTGTTATTTAAATAATTTAAGGTCCGAAATAAATTGAATTGAATTGAATTGAAAAAAACAAAATTCACGAATATAGTGTTCTGGGTTGACCGATACTCATATACCTACCAACAATGATGAACTTAAAGATTTTGATGTAAAGACTCCATGTCGGCGCGCTAAAGCCTAATAATAAGCCTTAAATTAAATTAAATTTTAGCTTAAATAATCCTAAATAATTTAGATTGAGAAGTCTAGAGACGTCTATTTTGCCGCTTCGATTTATTTTGAAAATCGAAATTATTTGAATCGTGTAAGGGGTCTAATTAGATCTCATTGAGCTCGGACGTTTTTGAGGACTGACGCTACATCCCGTTGGCAAGGTCTATAGATATAGGTACGTGATTTTACTAGAATTATGCTAAAGAATGCGCATTTATAATCTTTTACAGCTACATTACGCATACTTTCTCACAAAAAACGTACACTGAACAACATATCAGGCGTAACGACGTCGTAAGTTAGACTGCAAAAATATCCACGGACACTACAGTACACTACTTACAGGTACGAGTAAAGTAACAGATTGGATTATCCATATTGTCACGCTACCTGACAGATATGATTCTATATTACGGCTTGACCGATTTTGATGCGCGAAGTGTTGATAGATTCGTCTTTACTCTCCGAGTGTTATACCACAGAAGGCATCGATAGTATTACATAGTTGCCAATTGTTAATTGATTTTGATGGTTATTTTTGTTTGGTAGTTAATAATATTTAGAGGTGGTCCCATTTTTTTTTTCAAAATCGGTTCTGTACTTTGGGTTTTACAACAATATAACTGAAAAAACATATCGTCTATGTAAAAAAATGCGTATTTCGAAGTCGGTTGTTTCAGTTTTTAACCCCGAGCCAAAAAGAGGGATATCATAAGTTCGAAGTGTGTATCTGTGTGTCTGTCTGTGACATTGTAGCTCTCAAACGGATGGACGGATTTTGATCTAGTTTTTTTTTGTAAAGGATTTCATCGAGAGTGTTCTTAGCTATGTTTCATCAAAATCGGTTCAGCCTAGTTTTTGACGAGTTTCTGAGTTTTTTAAACTTATACTTGTTTAAACTATTACTTAATATTTTATTTAGATACTTGTAACCCAACCACCGTGGTGTGAAAACTGTAAATCCTTCCCCCACCTGAAAGATTCGCTCCCATTTCGCATAATACCCAAATCTGACGCGGTAATCTATCGATAGACACGGGCGCAAGGGCGAGTCGCTGACACGCCGCCGGGTCCCGTACATTTACATGCGACGCGCTCTGAATATGGACGCCTGTTTAGCTCGTGCTTTACGACCGAGTCACTGTGAAATATGAAAATAGGTGAGTTTTATGATCTTATACTGAAACGTGTCAAATATGCCTTGTTTTTTTAGAATGTCATACGTGATTTTTGTTTAAAATTAGTTTTTATATGCATAATATAAAATGCACCAAAAATTGGTAGGTAGGTTAAAAATTATAAAAAAATACATTTATATTCTTATAATTTCTGGAGACTAAAAGATAAGAATATTAAAGCAATAATTATTATAGTTTAAAAAACTGAAAAAACCGACTCGACTTGCTGTCCACTTTGCTACAGGCAAATGGATGGATGATGAAACCAGTTATTTTGTAATAAAAACTAAAGTACTCCATCGATTATGATAAAATTATACGGGACCATCTCTGAAGAAAAAAAAAATAATCACCTACCAAACAAAAAAAAATCATCAAAATCAATTTATAATATAAAAAGAAAAGAAAAGTTCTCGAATGGAGAGCACGCACCGGCAGCGTAGCGTAGGGAGACCAGCCACAAGCATTGAGCTGTATGTACTTACGTACCAGAGGAGCTATCTGAAGCAAAATTATTGTCACATTTTTTGGTAAAATAAACTAAACAGCGTTACAGCGCTGGAATAATAATTACATAGTTTATCTACGATTATACGATACAATTGATACTTGCAACGCAGAATTGCATCTATGGTGTGTTTTCTCGCCAACAAAACGTTGAAAGCACTCACTTCACTAGTAAGCCACTGTGAGGTGCGGCGCTCTCGCCGCAGTTAAATGTTACAAAGTAGCTATGAGTGGTATTCGCTATCGTACATATATACAGCTCAATGGTCACAAGGCGGGCATAAGATCTCATACAAGTGGCAAGGAGATGCTAGTTGCAATGCAAGTCGCACGAAAAATCGGGCATTTTGAAAATCTAGGCGGGATATGTCCAGCAGTGGACTTCTTGAGGCTGAGATGATGGATGATTTTTCACAGAATTAATTGGATTATCAATCATTAGGTACTAATAATATGCAGAATAAATAAATGTGCAAAACTCCATTATATACTTATGCATGAATGTAGGGTATTACACAAGTCTTAAATTGTAAACAATCGTCACTTATAATATAGATACATGTCAATGATAAATAGAAAATATGTCAATTTAATCGAACAGAGTTCCCCTTATGGAGCCCTGCCGAAAAGTCCCCATCATGCTGGCTGCGTTACCGCGTTGTATCGACAGAGAAATATGTTGCATCAGAAATGACCCGGAGCGAGGGTCACGTCCTTTTTCTCTCATTATATCTTGCATGCATTATATCTTAATCATAGAGATATTTTATTCGACACTTTTCCTCCGTGTCTCCGTGTCTCTCGAGATAACAGCGTTTTTATTGAATTAAAAGTTTCGCTGTACGTTACGGAACCAATTCCAAGTGTCACTGGGTGCCGCCGTTTCGTAAATAATCTATGCGAACCCTAAAACTTGCGTGGGAAGTTTCCAAATAAATAAAAATGGTTCGGGAAAGTTTGACGGGAGAAACGGGATTTTTATACGGATAGGATTTGGCTACGATCTATGTTAAATATACATAATATGTATATTTATATATATTATGTATATAAATTCATGAGTTTATATCTTCTATAGGGCGCCATGTTGAATTCTGTGTGACGTCACGTAATTTATAACCAATAGACAATCGAAGCGCTTCCTATGATAGGTACCTCTTATAAACTATCCCTTCCGAACGTGTGAATATCTTTAGTTTATTTGAGTTGTATATTTGAATTATTCAAGTTAAACAACTTAAACAAAAAGCGAAAAAGCTTAAAGATAAACCTAAGCTAAAATAACCTAAACAGGTTATTTTAGCTTAGGTTTATCTATGTATATGATTAATTATATTTTTTAGTTCAATTATCTGCTATGAATAAAAATAAACAAATATTTGTTCTTCGGTATATGGGCAAAAATCATAGCGCTTAAAATAAAAAAATAAAAAAATCTAGAACAGGTAACCAGCTCAACTAATGGAAAGTGACGCTGTAGCCGAAGTTGAAGCACTTAACAGTCTGTGGTTTGACCATCATTCGTCTCGCTCGCGCATACCAACATTTTATAACTTAAGATATAGAGTGACTGAAAGAACTTATAAAAAAATCGCCGTTTAGTAAACTAGAAAGCAACATCACAACTTTTCGACAAATATTTTCTTTTGAAGCAAGTTAATATTCATACATAGAAATCATTTACGTTACGTTTACGTTAATAAAATCATTCGTCATTTTATATCTTCAAAAGTGTCGGTATGCGCGAGCGAGACGGACGATGGTCGCACTACAGAGTAGACCCTTATTAATATTATATTAGCCCACATCTTCCCATTGCTGAGCAAAGGTCTCTCTTCCCTTAGACAGACCCTTAAACCTTGATGAAAACCAAAAATACTTTATTTATTTTTTGCATTTATTTATTCTTTGCATATTTCTCTATTCTTTCACTGCACTTCCCAACTTCACCCGAGCGGGGTGAAAGCGGAGTGAAGTGAAGCGAAGTGGTTATGAGTATGGCTAGCTTTTGTTGTGCGGCTTTGGTGCCCGCCTTTTGCTCGCTAGTTCAAGGTTGAAAGGGGAAATACCTACAGACATGAATCACGGATCCCGGTGTCTGTTGAGGGGCAAATTTATATTCAACATACATAGATAAAATCACGCTTCTTTCCATTATTGGTCTGGTGGAGCACAAAAGACCATGAGACCGTTTGACGCCACATTTGACCGTGATTAGAGGGTCACTTATATTTAAAATAATTACTATAGTTTAAAACACTGACAACCGACTTCAAAATGTGCAATTTCAAAAAAAAAAAAAAAAAAAAACTACTGAAGTGGTTTTAAGACATTTTTACTGGAGCAATCTGAAAGTATTTCCTTTCAAAGCAAAACAAAAACCACATATCAGTTTATAAATGACGGACTTATCCGATAACAAAATCAGACACAAAATAAAAACAAAAAAAAAAAATACAGCCGAGTTAAATAAATAAATAAATATTTGTGGACATTTCACTTAACACCATCAAGTCCAAACTAAGCAAAGCTTGTACTATGGAACTAGGTGGCTGATAGAATACATATATACTTTTTTTTGTAAATATATACATATGATACATAGAAACATCCAGACACGGAACAAACATCCATGCTCATCACACAAATTTTTGCCCTGGGTGGGGATTGAACCCACGACCTATAGATTAGCAGGTAAACATACTACCAACTGAGCCACAAAGCCTGTCAATTTTGAAGTTGTTAATCGCCTTAGTTTTGAAGTCGGTAAAAATCTCAGTTCCGTTCACTTGGATGACATTTTTAACCGCCTTCCAAAAAGGAAGAGGTTCTCGATTCGACTGTATGTTTTTTGCAATAATTTTGTTTCAAAAATCAAACAGCACAATCGATTCTTATGAAATTGCTAGGGAACCAAAGTATTTCTTTTCAAACATAAAATATTTTTTTCAAATTGATTCATAATTTATAACGGAGATGTGCGTTAACAAACATACGAAAAAAGCAATCGAATTTAGAACCTTTCTGATGTTTGTTAAAAGTTTAAATTCCAATAACTAAATATGGTTAGTTAATAAAAACGCCAGCTCCCGCCCAGCAGTAGTCGAGAGCTCCGACGCTTCAAGGTCGGGAACTTGACATTGTTTCATTGTATTTCGTAAAATCTCGGCAGAGAGCTGCGCAGTTTCATTTCTCGGTTTTCTCAGGGGGTTTCGCTTTTTCCTGGAGCTGGTTCGTTATTTTTTCTTTTTCTGACTGTTTAAAAAGCAGGGTTAAATTTTAATGTATTTTTACGACTATTCTATTTATTCATGTAATGTCTTAATTTTTTTACAGCACAAATATATACAATTTTACTATTAAAACTAACGTCGTTTTCGCACATTTTAAATAAAAACTACGGGCTACTCACGTATGTTTGTCTGACTGGATTTTCGGCTTAAAACAGACGTGAGAGACCCGTAGTTTTTATTTAAAATATATACAAACTTAAAAAAGTAAAATAATTAAAACTAGGGTGTCGCCGGCATCGGGGCGGAGGTAACCTGCCGGTGGTAGACGTTACAGACTGAAGAACCTCCTGAAATTACGTGCCGTGTCTAGGATGACTGCCTTCTGTATCTGACCCTACCATGGAGCGAGAGCCTCTGGAGATGTTGGTTGAGGCTCTTCGCTATGACACCGTTCACCGAAACGACTATCGGGACAATGATCGTCCAGTCAATATCCCACATGGCGGTTATCTCGTGAGCCAAGTCAAGGTACTTGCTGAGCTTGTCCTTCTCGGCCTTCACTAGATTCTCATCATGTGGGATATATAGATATATATGATGTCGACGAGCACTGCCCGGCGTTGGGAACGATCTATGATCACGGTATCAGGCTTATTGGCAACAATAGTTCTCTAGCCGTAATGATAGAACGATCCCAGTAGAGCAAAGCACGGCTATTTTCGAGAACTGGCGCTGGTGCGTACTGATAGTACGCACCAGGGTCTGACTCGACAAGGCCGTACTGAAGGGCAAGCTGCTGTTGGATCCTAGCTACTTAGTTGTCTGTGCAAATACTCGCCGTTAGCAAGATGCAAGCAACCGGAAATAATTATGTCAGAGATGGTGGCATGTGGGACAAATGTTATTAGTATATTTATTTTGGATTTTAATAATTTTTTTACTCACTTTTAAAAGGATGTTAAAAAATCAGCTGAGTTATTATTTTGAATAGTTATAAACCGATTAAAAAAAAACATTTTGTTTTAAAGGATTCTCAGATTGACCCATAGAAATTTCATCAGAATCTGTTCAGTAGTTTGGTTTTTAAAATAAAATTGGGTATTTGAAGTCGTTTTGTAATTATTATATTTTAACTATAATTAGGTATCCTACAGATTTATGAAAGATAATACGAAAGTAAAAATAAAACTGTCTCTATATCTGTTACCTTTTCACGACCTAACGGCTGAAACAATTATTATTAAATTTGGTACAGGGATAGATGAGAACGTAGAGAGCTATGGGATTACATCTGTTATTACCTACCAAATAAAAAAAGAATTAGCAAAAACAATTCATAATTGGGGGAGTAATCGCTGAACAAACATACAAAAAAGCAGCCAAGTGCGAGTCGGACTCTCCCATGAAGGGTTCCGTAGCAACAAGTAACATAATATGTAAGTTCTTGTAGTTCGTTGTAACTTTGATCGATGTTTTAATAATAGTGTATTATTTTTTAATTAAGTTATTGATAAGTAAACATTATAATTAGGCACCTAAATGATGGGATTTAGATCTAACTATATGCGAGCCCATATAGGCTTGTTATAGCTAAACAAGCTAAAATACGTATATTCCAGTTTGACAAAAAATATTTCCAAAAATATTATCAATTTGTGTGCCTCCTCGCGTAGTTGGACAAGGTGGTAATAACGTCCTGTATCCAGCGTTCTGCATGAATGACAGTATACAATTGTCTTTTAAAAAATCTTCTTTGTTGAAGTCGTTGAAGTCTCCAAAAAGTAAGTAATGTTGGCATATTGTTGTTGCAAAAAACATAAACATGTCTGCCCGCTCGGGTAAGCGCAGTCGGGAACCTGCCCCCCGCGCGCTCCGCACCCGCTACCGTTCAAGCCACGCCCCGCGCGGATTATAATTATTATTTACTTAGGCACTTATTCATCATCATCATCTCAGCCATAAGAAGTCCACTGCTGGACATAGGCCTCCCCTATGGATTTCCAAAAAGACCGATTGGAAGCGGCTTGCATCCAGCGTCTTCCTGCCACTTGTATGAGGTCATCTGCCCATCTCGTGGCTGGTCTTCCTACGCTGCGCTTGCCGGTGCGTGGTCTCCACTCGAGAACCTTTCGGCCCCATCGGCCATCAGTTCTACGTGCTATGTGGCCTGCCCACTGCCACTTCAACTTGCTAATCCTCTGTGCTATATCGGTGACTTTCGTACGTCTACGTATCTCTTTATTCCTTATTCGATCTCGTAGAGTGACTCCGAGCATAGCCCTCTCCATAGCTCGTTGCGTGACCTTGAGCTTCCTTATAAGGCCCATAGTTAGGGACCACGTCTCAGTGCCGTAAGTCATCACTGGTAACACACACTGGTCGTAAACTTTCGACTTGAGGGACTGGGGTATATTGGACGAGAAGACGCTTTTAAGTTTTCCGAACGCTGCCCAGCCGAGTTGGATACGACGATTGACCTCTCTCGCAAAGTTGGACCTGCCTAATCGGACCGTTTGTCCTAGGTAGACATATTCGTCAACAACTTCAAGAGTGGAGTTACCCACAGATATTGGGGTGGGCACTACATGGGCGTTCGACATAACCTTCGTTTTGTCCATGTTCATTTTGAGGCCCACCCGTTGGGAAACTCTATCGAGGTCTTCGAGCATCGTACTGAGGTCTTCCATCGACTCTGCCATGACTACTATATCGTCGGCAAACCGAAGGTGAGTGATGTACTCGCCGTTAATATTGATGCCGAGCCCTTTCCATTCCAGAAGCTTATAGGCATCTTCCAAACCGGCGGTAAACAGTTTCGGAGAGACAACGTCTCCTTGCCTCACGCCTCGCTTTAATGGAATTGCCTCTGAATTCTGGTCTTGTACTCGGACCGACATGGTGGCGTTGTTGTACAAACACTTCAGCACTTCGACATACCGATAGTCAATACGGCATCGTTGGAGGGCCTCAAGCACCGCCCAGGCCTCGATCGAATCAAAGGCTTTCTCATAGTCCACAAACGCTAAGCAAAGGGGCAAGTTATACTCTTCGGTCTTCTGTATCACTTGCCGCAGCGTGTGGATGTGGTCTATGGTACTATAGCCTTTTCGGAAACCGGCTTGTTCGGGAGGCTGGAAGTCATTAAACCTGCGTTCGAGACGATTCGTAATGACCCTCGAAAACAGCTTATAAACATGGCTCAGAAGCGAGATGGGTCTGTAGTTCTTCAGCAAAGTGTTGTCCCCTTTTTTGAAGAACAGCGCCACCACGCTTCTGTTCCATGCTTCTGGCGTTGTACCTTCGAGCACGACGGAATTGAAGAGTCTCTGAAGGACTTTAAGTACCGGTGTTCCACCCGCTTTCAGTAGCTCTGATGTGATTCCATCGTCGCCCGGTGCGTTGTTGTTCTTGAGCTGTTTTAAGGCCATCCTAATCTCGTACAGGCTGATGTCCGGGATATCTTCGGTATAATGTCGAGTCAGTTTGGCTCTTGGATCTTTACCCAAACTGCTAACAGGTTTTGCGACCGATGTGTATGACTGTCCATAGAACCTCTCGATCTCCCTCAAGACTTCTGCTTTGGTCGACGCTAGACTGCCATCTTCTGTCTTCAGCTTCGTCAACTGGCTCTGCCCAATAGACATGTCTTTTGCGAACACTTTGGAGCCTTTATTCCGCTCTATCGTCTCTTTAATACGATTAGTGTTAAAGTTACGAATGTCGTGTCGCATAGACTTTGATATGAGTCTATTGAGCCGCCTATATGACTCGACGTCACAGGATGACTGCAGTTGCAAAGATCGTCGTTCAGCCATGAGGTCGAGGGTATGGCTCGAGAGCTTTTGCGGTCTATTTGTACGGTGGGGTTTATAAAACTTCGCGCCCACCGTACGGACAGTTTCCACAAACCTGTTATTGATCTCATCCACCGATGCGCAGCTCTCCAGGCACTCGAAGCGATTTGATAGTTCGAGCTGAAAGCTCACGGGGTCTTGGATATGGGCACGAGTGGGTCGGAGTGTAGACTTCATCATACGGGACCTCTCAAGTTTAACATTAATATTCAACGTGCCTCGTACCATTCGGTGATCACTTCCGGTTTTAACCATGTTGATCACAGAGACATCATTGAATATTTGTTTCTTGGTGGTCAGGATGAAGTCTATCTCATTTCTCGTAGAACCGTCGGGGCTCAACCAGGTCCATTTCCTATGAGGTGGCTTCTGGAAGAAAGAGTTCATCATGAAGAGTCCCTCTTTCTCCAGAAAGTCGGCCAACCTCTGTCCCCTGGGGTTCCGTTGTCCATATCCAAACTGTCCCACTCTCAGCTCACCATCGCTTCTCTTGCCTAGCTTCGCATTAAAGTCCCCCATAACAACATTGAAATAGGTCTCAGAGGTGTGTATGGCCCTACTAATGTCCTCATACATCACCTCCACCTCATCATCAGTGTATGCCGAGGTCGGTGCGTATACCTGGATGACCTTCAACGAATATCTCTTCGATACTCTGAGTATTAGGTACGCAACCCTGCTCGACACACTATCGATGGCAATAATGTTGTTAGCAAGAGACTTGTGGACGAGAAATCCGACACCACCTTGGGACTGTTGGTCACCCTCCCGGTAGTAGAGTAGGTTACCAGATTTCAGGGTTATCGTGTCCTCACCCTCTCGTCGGACTTCTGATAACCCTAGGATATCCCAATTTAACCTACTCATTTCTTCTTCCAGCTCAGCTAGCTTCTCGTCTGTCCTCATCGTGCGAATGTTGTGCGTTACCAGGGCCAGTCGTCGTTTATGCAGGGGGTGGTAGCCGGATCTCTGCCGGAGATTCTTAGCACCCCTTGCTCCGCCGTAACCGGGGCCGCTACCATAGCCCGGAATAGCGGAGCTGCCGGGGACTGGGGGCCTGGTATTTTTGTTGCTCGTCATTTGGGGGTTTTTGCCAATACTCGCCACGCTTGGCATGCGGGTTGGCGAGCGCAGTAAATGGCGTTTTACGCAGAATGTGCTGCTGCCCACTTCTGGTGATATTTCCCTTAGCCGGTTCTTACGGCACCCACGGGAAGAGAGGGGGAGGTACTATTCTAGGCCGGAACCACACGGCACCGGCACTTATTACAGATTTATTATTAGAAAATAATGGTTCACGGCTTATGCATAAGGTTTATGTTTATGAAATTAAATTGTTTTTTTAATTATTTTTAGGGTTCCGTACCTCAAAAGGAAAAAAACGGAACCCTTATAGGATCACTTTGTTGTCCGTCTGTCCGGGTTTACCTTTATCTCGTGAACGTGTTAAGGTATCGAGTTGAAATTAAAACCATGTACGCAGATCCATAGTCTCTTGTTGCAGAAAGAAAAATCAAATTTCTCAGTTTTCTTTAAAAAAAGTCTCTCGCGCAAACTATTCAGTTTAGAAAAAAATTATATTAGAAACCTCAATATCATTTTTGAAGACCTATTCATATATGGGTTGGTGGTATGGTATCCACGTATGGGTTTGATGAAATTATTTTTTTTGAGTTTCAGGTATGGGGAACCCCCAAAATTTATTGTTTTTTGTTTTTTTTCTATTTTGTGTAAAAATCTTAATATTATGCGGTTCACAGAATACATCTACTTACCAAGTTTCAACAGTATAGTTCTTATAGTTTCGGAAAAAGTGGCTGTGACATACGGACGGACAGACAGACAGACAGACATGACGAATCCATAAGGGCTCAGTTTTTTGCCATTTGCCTACGGAAACCTATAAAAACATACAGACGAAATGAGGACGTCCATCTTTTTGGAAGTCGGTTAAAAATACAACCAAATTGACAACGTCTTGTATGAAGTTGGTTAAGAAAATACATCATTGTTTTAGCTGATCATCTAAGAAACTATTAAAATTCCCAACCCTCATCCCGTAATCAAGGTTGCCATAACAACGACAATAATTAACCTAAAATTGTACCAAAATATTCATATTCGGTTCTTCACAAGACGTAATTAATTCAGTATCTTTAGAGAACATCAAAAGAGAGGTTTCGTTTACTGGGGATAAATAAGTAATTTAGGTTACATTGGAAATATAATGTAAATGCAGTAAGGGAATTAATTTCGGTGTCCCACATTATAGCACTAATAGCGTCCTAAGTACATAAGTGGGTAAATTAGTTGGTAAAGCATCTCTGGTACAAATGAAGCTCGGTAGGTACCTACATGGTTTTTAGGGTTCCGTAGAAACTTCCATTATTAAATACTTACAATTAAAATTGTTTTGAACACTCTGCGATTACAGCTTTTCGATATATATAACGATAAATATATAAAACACTGAAATCATTGTTGTCTGAGCTCATTGAACTTAAACAAAAAATACTCCCCTTGGTAGTTTTACTTTAAATTATAGCATTATCTACGGAACCCTACTAAACGAAAATACCGGCGTCGAAGTGTGCGACTCACCATACAAATGTATGTAAGATACTCCTTGGCGACTTTAGTTCGAGACTCGTGTCACCTAAAAATATCATAACGTAAGAATAACCTTTAGCCATCATAAAAATAGTTTTTGTTTCATTTTCTTCGATGTTCAAACATTAAAGTAAATAATGCATATATAAATAAATATTGGTGTGTGGGTGAGTATTGGATATCTTCACACAGCCATAAACTAAGCAAACCTGGAAATCAGAACTGATAGAAAAATTATATATATTTTTTTGTAAATACAGACGTACTAATGGTATATAGAAACAAGCGACATAAAAAATCACATTTTTTTAATTGATTTTTTGTTAAAAATCAATTAAAAAAATTGTTAACAATATACGCGCAGCTGTATAACATCCGCAAGTCTAAATTATTATTATGACCCAACCACTCCATAGCTCAGAATAAGGTATAATTGTTAGGTGTTCGGCTTATCGAGATTCTGTATGAAGTTCATTTACTGCTCTGTCAAAATAAGTTTTCACGAAACAGATTTCACCGAAGGAAATTTTAATTAAATGCCTAAAAAGGGGGTTGATGAATGATAAAAATTTATCGCGTCACCAAATTGGGGTTGAAATAAATGATTTCAGTTATTTCGTTACTCAATGGACGGGTTCCAGATTAAATCTGTCGTATTAAGTTGATGGCCTCGTCGCAGGACTTTCAGAGGATATTTTTAGGGTTCCACAACTGAAAAGGAAAATCGGAACCCTCGAAAAATCACTTCGTTGTCGGCTATCTGTTAAAATCTGTTTTTTTATACAAGAACGTGTTGATATTGAAAAGTTAAAATTGATATCTTTAACATCAATTTTAGCTTTTCAATATCAACATACATCAACCAACCTACATCCAACCTACAACCAACCACAACCACAACACCGACAGCCTACATACAACCTACATCTTTAATGTAGGTTTCGAATTTAGCGATCCCTTGTGGCTGAAAAAAAACTTCGAGCTTCTAAGTAAACGCAATTAAAAAACCTGAGACACAACATTTTTATCCGACTCCACAAGAAGGATGCATATGTTTTCAAATGTTTGTATGTATGTATTGTATATGTATAATTAAAGAGTATATGTATTGTATACATACATGTATGTATGTTCCTATATTACTTCATACAAACTAAACGACTTGACTGATTTTGTCGTTAGATTCGTTTTCACGCCCTGAGTGTCATAAGGCTAGGCCACATTTTTTTCTAACAATAAAAAATACTGTCGATAATACAATGACCCCTTAATTTATTGGGAGTTATTAAAAAATCACGATGTATATTTTCCAATGGAGGTACGGGACCCTCGGAGTATGAATAAAATTCGCTCTTCACAGGTTTTATTTAATAAGCAAGAGATTTTTACGATGTCAGGAAAATTTATGTGACTTTTATCTCTCGCGCACTTAGTCTTCTAATATCTGTGGATTTTACTTTTTACAGACATTTTTCCTCTTATATCTTGAAAAGGGTTCCAGAGTAGATTAGTTACTGTTGATTTAGGTTCTGCTTTCAGGTCAAAGTTTATCATTAGGATACTTGGCTATGTTGATTTAATGTAGCTTAGACTTAAACTTAGTGTTTAACCGACTTAAAAAGAAGGAGGCTCTCAATTTGACTGTATGTTTCTTTTTTTGTATGTTTGTTCAGCTATTACTCCGGCAATTATGAATTGTTTTTGATGATTATTTATTGTTCGGTAGATAATACCACAGAGGTGGTCCCATGTAAATTTTATCAACATTGGATCGGTACTTTGGTTTTTATAACAAAGAAGCCGGCAATTTGTTCCACTTTAACTGTTCCGATTAGAAACGTAAATCGTTTAGTACGGATCTTAGGAAATTCTACTTCTACTTTTTTTAACGGGCAAGTGCCTTTATTAACTACAACAAAACAATATACAGACTCAACTAACTAAACTACTATACAAAAAGCATATCGATTACCCCAGACCGATAAAGGTCTAAAGACAATCCAGATGCTCAAACCCACTACCAGTTGGCAGCGTACCCAGCATGCTAACCGCATTGCCACGTTGAATGGCGATGCTTATGCGTTGGACTAAATACTCGTCAGCATTTCGCCATATACCTATTCACTCTAGCTTTGAAAATTCCAAGATTATATTGAAATTAAGAAAATTAGGTTAATAGCATTTATGGCGTATATTTTACATAATTTTATGACTGGACGTTTCCGTTACAATATCTTAAATCCATTAAAATTGTTTAATTTCAATGAGTTAAAAACGCGTAAATCTTAGAAAACATTTCAAACATCATAACTCTCAGGGAACAGGCTGCGGCGGCTAGGAGTTCCACTCACGCGAAATACGCGCCAAGAATGTAGATTTAGAATTGTGTATTCTTAGATTATATACCTCAGGTATATAATCTAAGTGTGTATTATATAAATCTAATTGTAGTTTGTTTTGTTTCAGATCGCGAATGCCCTGAACTAGAGCAGCCGGAAATAGGGAAGGTGACGCTCACTGGACGGCTGTTTGGTGACAAGTATGCACACCACCATTTAACTAAATATGTTGAAATAAGTAATAACACAAAAATTCAATGAGCTTAAATAATAATTACAGTTTAAACAAGTATTTATTAAAAGGAAAACAAAATATCTGACGTCTTACTTACGGTTTCATTACGCTTGATACGTATTTTGTACGTTTGTACGTTTGAGTGTACGTTTTATTTTTGGAGAAAATAAATACTCAAAGTCGCTGTTAAAGGTTATAAAATGTGCATTCTTTAGAATAATTCTAGAAAAATAACATACAAAAAAGTTCGTTGAAGGTTGCGCAAAAGCGCATTTATTTATTATTGCGAGATACGATTCTCGCAATAATATTATTATTATTAAAAAAATTAGCTTATGACACTCAGGGCGTGAAGACCAATCTTGCACATCAAAATTAGTCGAGCCGTTTAGGCTGTAAGTGAGATTTCGCACGTTGCCCACTAATGCTCTTGAGTATTCTTGAGTAATCTTACCAATGTTTCAAGTAAATGTTATACTCTGTTAGCGACGTGCTCATTGGTATATCGTTTTAGTTATATATTTATAATGAACATTTTGTAAACGCTTTTAAATACGGGTAGGTCGTGCGGTTTGTGACGACTGCTCTTGGCTTGCCATATAGTTTTCTCTAATTCTTCTCTAAAACTCAGTCAAAAGTGTAAAAATATGTGCATAAATGTGATTAAACTGTACCTATTCAAAGTAACTATAAGTATTTATAAGTAACTATTACTTTGAATTTGATCTTCATAAAATACCGGTCGGTTTCCACTTTACATCTTCCTTCTTTTTTACGTAGTCGAATAAAAGTATTAATGTACGTCAATTCGACACCATCATTATTGTAATAAGGGCGTTACAAGTGCCATTCTAATTAAAAATATTAATGTACGTCAATTCGACACCATCAGTATTGTAATAAGGGCGTTACAAGTGCCATTCTTATTAAAAATATTAATGTACGTCAATTCGACACCATCAGTATTGTAATAAGGGCGTTACAAGTGCCATTCTAATTAAAAATATTAATGTAAGTCAATTCGACACCATCAGTATTGTAATAAGGGCGTTACAAGTGCCATTCTAATTAAAAATATTTATGTACGTCAATTCGACACCATCAGTATTGTAATAAGGGAGTTACAAGTGCCATTCTTATTAAAAATATTAATGTACGTCAATTCGACACCATCAGTATTGTAATAAGGGAGTTAAAAGTGCCATTCTAATTAAAAATATTAATGTACGTCAATTCGACACCATCAGTATTGTAATAAGGGAGTTACAAGTGCCATTCTGATTAAAAATATTAATGTACGTCAATTCGACACCATCAGTATTGTAATAAGGGAGTTACAAGTGCCATTCTAATTAAAAATATTAATGTACGTCAATTCGACACCATCAGTATTGTAATAAGGGCGTTACAAGTGCCATTCTTATTAAAAATATTAATGTACGTAAATTCGACACCATCCGTATTGTAATAAGGGAGTTACAAGTGCCATTCTAATTTCGTGAACGCTTGTAGAATAATAATAATGTTTTATTTTCGTTAAAAAGTACACAAGAAATCCATTTTTATCTAGTTATCATTTAATGTAGCCTGCTGACGAAGTAGGCTTAGTGCCTGTAAAGCAGCAAAGCTATTCGCGGGGTCCAATACAAAAAAGAAGAAGAATAGAAAGGAAATGGGATTGACGTTAGCTAACTAAATGTCACGTAACGGCACGTTACAGTTTCTTGGCATTTCGTAACGGAAGCGTTTGTAGAAATAGAAACGTTTGACACTTTGTCTAATCCTGAAATTGTTGTCCCCAGGGCGATGTACTCGTGCACGCACGGATACCACGTGGTGGGGCTGCAGAGCAGAAGCTGTCAGGCGGACGGGAAGTGGGCGGGACAGCCGCCGGCCTGCAAAGAGAACAGTAAGACATGGCTGGGTTACCATGGAGCGTAGACCGTTTTAAACACCTTTCAGAGGAAATAAAGAGGCTGACATTGACATACGACATAAAGTGGATAAAAACTGTTTATCTATCTTCCAAGCTAGGCCAGACAAATACTATTTATCTATATTCCAAGCTAGGCCAGACAAATACTGTTTATCTATCTTCCAAGCTAGGCCAGACAAATACATTCAAAGTAGGTTGGCTTGCAGTAACAAGGTGTCAGCTTATTTGGAGGTTTCACGACTTGCTGATACGATTAAGCGACAATTGTGACAAATCACTAGTCCATTACATAATAATAAGGAAACTCATTGGAAAAGATTATCTTGTTCGTGCAAAACTCCAAAACTTGGAACACCGCCGCAAAGTTTCTAGCTTATCGGTTTTTTATCGGATTCATTTCGGTGAGTGTGCATCTGGTCTGCATCATCTAATTCCCCCTTGCCTTTTTTACTATCGGACAGTCAGAAACACGAAAAAGCGTCACCGTTTCATGGTGGATATTCAAAAAATCCGAACGAAACGCTTAATTCCACTTTCATCGCGCGGACTGCTAGATTGTGGAATGCGCTTCCTGTATGAGTCTTTCCCGATAGATATAATCTGTGTGTATTTAAATTGCGAGTGAATTTGTTTCTTCTAGGTAAGCGCGGTCCATCGTAGACCGCAGCGTCGTTTAACATCAGGCGACTTGGAGGTCAAGCGCAACCTGTGATTCAAATAGCAGCCTTAAGGCCGTAAGCCTGAGAGACTATCGTATGTGACAGTAGTTTCCCTCTTTCCCTCCCAGTCTACTGCCTCCAGCCCCCTACCATCGAGCACGCGCGCCACTCGGCGCTGCCCGAGCAGACCACCTTCGACCTGGACGCCACGGTGCAGTACAACTGTCACACCGGATACGTGACCAATGGGTTCCCGCGCGCCAAGTGCCTCGCCATCGACGGGCAGGCCTCCTGGTACGGACCGGACATCAGCTGCGAACGTGAGGCTTCACTATTTCTACAAGTACCTATATTGAAAATGCTTGACCGCAGAAAAACAAAATACCTGACTGCAGAAAAACAAAATAACTGACTGCAGAAAAACAAAATAACTGACTGCAGAAAAGCGGGTTTCGCAGTCTAACTTACGATTACGTTACGCTTGATTCGCTGCATCGTACGTTTTTTGTGAGAATAAATGCGTAAAATTGCTGTACACGGTCGTAAATGCGCATTCTTTACAATCATTTTAGTAAAACCACATATTACGAAAAAATTCGTTGGAGTCGACATCAAAATCGGTTAACCCATTTAGACTGTTGTAGGTAATATAAAACATACACATACAAACACTCGAAACATAAATCCTCCTTCTTACGCAGTCGGGGAAAAACTATAGTGCTTGGTCTTCTTACGCATCGGCAAGTGCAGCGTAGGAAGACCAACCACGAGGAGGACAGAATAGATGACCTCATACAAGTGGCAGGAAGACAGCCACTTTAGCTTCAAAGATTAAGATTAAGCTACTTAGTCTCCAGCATCCATTTCAGTGAATATGGGCAAGAGCTTCACGGCCTAATTCTGCCCTCTCCGTTCCACTACAGAATTAGCAGAAAATCTAAACATTGCCATAAATTTCTCATTGAAATGCCAAAATTCCGCATAAATTTCCAAATTTCCACGTTCTTGACACAGAAACGGAATTGTTTGTCGCCTTCTCTGTTTCCTGAGAGCACAATCTTGGAATCTCCAAGGCTAGAGTGAATAGATATTTTCTAGATTGCCGAGGTCCATCGTCGCTCAACATCCGGCTAGTCGGTGGTCCTTCGTAGATCTATCAAGTGTAAAAAATATAACATTGTTCCCTTTACAGCGCGGTCATGCGGCGAGCCTGGTGACGTCCCCCACGGGTGGGTGACAGCGGACTGCCACACATTTGGGTGCCGCGCCGTGGTGCAGTGCGGGCAAGGCTTCGAGCTGGTCGGCAAGGCCGAGCGGTACTGCCAGGCCGACGGGGCCTGGGCGCCTAAGGAGCTGCCCACCTGTGTCCGTGAGTACCACCTGCTATTGTTGGACTTATAGGATGGTGATGAGTCTGGTAATCAGAGATGTAGACCTTTTTAACTCCCTCGTTGGTTAAACGACAAGAAACAGGATCTCCGTGCGCTTTGTGCACACCCCAACTTCCTGGGTGTGTGCACCAAGCGCGCAGCTATACCTGGGTTGTGTGCACAAAGCGCGCAGCTACCTCTCGCGTATCACAACATTTTTTATTATATAAAATCACTGAGGGATATTGGGGAAGTTAGAGACAGTTTTGTTTATTTTGATAGCAGAAATATTGAATAAGATTTATTTAGATATAATTTATGTCGACGGAGTTTTGAAAGTAAATATATTTTGGAACTCCTCAGACAATTTAAAAGATAGAATATAGAAGAAACACTTTTTTTAAACATATTTTCTCCGATCTAAATTAGCAAAATTGTGTCACGCTTTTCTGTTATCCCAATCGGTGAATTTATATGTATATTTAAAAATGTTGTGATACTCTTTGTCAGAGACAATACTCCCGGGTTGCCTTTCACTTTTTCTGACAGTGAGTCACAAGTAAACTAAGTCTGTAAAAACTGGCTGTAAAATCCAAATGAGACACGCTACTGAACCTGATTAGAAAATTGTATTTTATAAGCCACAAAAGTCGCATCCACTATTACAATTTAACTACTGGTATAGTAACAAAATCAGAATATTTATTTTATCCAAAATATCAGTACATTAAAGGTGTTAGGATACAATAACTAGCTCTTAGACATTCTGCCGCACTGCGAAGTACAAATTTAACGAAGTATATCTCCTATTGTCTTTGCAGCTGGTTTATTAACAGCGACTTCATTCGCGTACGCCACTGCCAAAATAAAACTAATACTAGTTAGGACTTTACTAATTATTTTTCTACCAAAGACGTTTAGGTAGAGTTGCCCGAGATGTTCATTAATAAATTCAGTACCTGTTTAATACCAAGCCAGGTTCAAATAGCCATCAAAAGTTTTTAACGACCTCTTTAAAAGTTGGAGCCCACCGGATTACGAGCAATGAATGAGCAATAATCATCATTACCAACGGAAACCTGGGCTGTTAGGAAGTAATGGCATAAGTATATACTTCGATCTACCGATTATACTTTTTAACGAGAGGAAAAACTTCTAAAGATTTAAGATACCTGGCAGCTGACTGTTAGGGATGGAGCCGAGTTATGTGGGATTGTACGCACTAAAACTTCCCCTGTGGCCAGCCTTATACCAGAGCCTTCAGCATTGAGGCTACCGACGCCTCTTCCTCTTGCTAGTCCTACGACCGCGTGAGCACTCCTCGAGTCCCTTTGAGTAGTTAGGTCAGGGTCCCACTCCTGACCAACCCCGACCCCAGAAGTCCCCTTTTAGTAAGCTGTACACACAGTAATGATTGGATTGTCAATCGTTACGAATCTGTGTAATAGATAAAAAATGTTAGAGCTCCATTCAAACTCGCAATATTATAGTTTAATAAAATCAATCGGCCAAGTGAGTGTCAAGCCACACGCAGTGTAGGGTTCCATAGTTTCAAATAACAATTTTGCTTCAAAACGCTGCGTGTATGTTTATTTAATATCAACATTGAACCTACAACATCAATGCTCATACAATTTAATAACATAAGTGCCAGAAACTATACAGGCTGGCATTACCCTGCCGATTTACATCTATAAACGAGGCATCAATTAATAGTAGTATTAGCAATTGTCGGTTTCAGAGCTGTAAACAAGGCTATTGTAAACAAGACTATTATACACGAGGATATACAATAAAATTGTGGCTTAATTTGGAGTGAACACAATAAAAATATAAAAGTGTCAATAATACTGATATCATTGTTCTTTGAATTATTTGGCTTGGATTATAACTTATGAGTTTTAGAAACATAGGTTAGGGAGCTAAGGCTAGAGTGAATAGATATTATCGTCTAGATAGACGAGCTCCATCCATCTATCTATATCTAGACAATAATAATTACATATATATATCTATAAATTTGTGACGTAGTCTTATTCTCGCTCATGCATACTTACTTACGTAGTAAGTGAGTGTGCTGTCACGTTCCGACGTCACAGACCATAACCGCGAAACTGTCGCGTTTTAAACGAGGCAAAAAGAACACTTGAATAACGTAGTTATTTCTTAACGGATTATACTCATCGAAAAGAATAAAATACTGTAAAAGTCTTAGTGCACACGCCTATATTCAAATATCTCTTACTTGCATGGACCTCATGGGCCCACTGTTTGTATTTTGGCTGACTATCAATTTTAATTGAAATAATGTTTTTTGTTAATCAATAGCAGATTTGTAATCCAGTTGTTACCAATATTGGTTATTAAGAAAATTTATTGAATATTCTTCCCTATACCAGACTCATCGCCAAGCCTACTTATCAATTATGTATTTTCGATATCTCTTGCATTGCTTCGTGACAATGTAGTTGCCGTTTTTCAGTGTTTTCATAATATAATGATAATATAATGGAATGTTGCATGTTCTGTCACCGTGTCACGAGTGCTCTCATCAAGGAATGGATAGCATGGCGCTTCTAAATTATCATGGGTACGAGCAATATCATTGTCATGACGCAATTAGTGTATTGGGTACCCCACTTTATGATGTTTGTTACCAAAATTTGTTCCGTTATATTCGTGTTGTCATATTTGTTAATTTATTCTGATATCTTTAAAATTTGTTTCGTTTTAATGTTATGTTAGTTGTAAATTTGTTCTATTATGTTTAAAATTTGTTTAGTTATCGTTAAATTTGATTTTGTTATTGACAATATTGATGTTGAAGTTTTGATTGTGTCATTTTTTTCTAGAGTATTATTTTGTTACCCAGAATTATGTATAAACTACCTATTAACATTATTTCTTACCGTTATACAATAAATGTTAATTTTATAAAATATATGAATTCATGTTCTAAGCTCTTTAGTTTATATTTTGTTATTTTGTACGTTTATTGAAGTGTAATTTATTTTTGGTCATTTTTTATTTTTGATGAGTGTAATTTTTGCAGTTTTTTTCAGTCGCATTTTGTTTTTTGTTTGATTCTGTTGTAACATCGGATTTTCGTCATAGAGTGTGGTACCCACTAATTGTAGTATTTATATAATACTGAAAATTAAATTCTTTTTTCTCCTTTCCGGCTGCTAGAAGGAGATAAGGGGGCATAAACCTTATTACGTAGACTTCGAACGTTTAATATAGAGTTGTTGCAACATTCAAATTCTATAATTAATTCTATAAATATATAATTATAGCCTTTCTTCCGAAACTATATATTATATGGCCATGATAAAAAAAAACAATAATTTACTGCCTATAGCTCTATTAGCTAAGTAGTCGATATAGTAGAAGCTTTAATCAATGTTGGACTTGTAAGAATTTATTATGAAGAATTTCTTATCTTTATTCTATACTATGCTGTAGTGAAAATAAAGAAAGAAAAACAATATTGTTGTTTTATTATTTGCATGGTTATTTTTAATGCATGACAGCGACATTTTTTTCTAATAAACAGCTTTGTTAAAATATATGTTCGATTTGGCACACATATAAAAATAATAAGCGCCATCTGTTATCCGATTGAGTGAGTTAGGTTAAAGCGACGTGTGTCGCCATCTAGTGGTGACGCAGGTGCAGTGCCCGCCGCCGGAAGCGCCGCGGCACGGCAAGGCGGTGTATACGTCGTGTGCTTACAACTCCGTGGTGTCGTACGAGTGCAAATACGGATACCGACTGGTGGGAGATGCAACGAGGAGGTGCGGCGCCGACAAGAAGTGGTCCGGGACGCAGCCTATGTGTAAAGGTGAGACAAAAATTATGAAAAAGAGTAGTTTGTATATATTCCCAATCAGAAATGTTATGACTACATCAAGAAGGGCAAATCTGCTCATTACATTTTAATTGTATGCTTTATATGTTATTCTTAATGTTTGTCCTGTTTTGTGGTCTAAATAAAAAAATAATAATAAAAAAATAGCTAGATAATAAAAATAATTTGTAACCTGTAAATATTGACCTTAATTTGAGCTTACGGTGACGAATACTACAAGTAGAAGAATTATGAAGAATCTTCATGTGAGTTACCTGGCTAGTTAGCTAATAAACCACAAGAAGAAAATAGTGGTTAAGATGATGATGATGAATAAAAATCCAGCGATCTATATGTCATATTTTGAACACTCTGTTCATCGCAACTGCAGAGCAGCGTCTACACTTTGTAGCTGTCTGGTAGACAGTGACGTGACCGGCGATGCAGTAGCGACCTTTTTACGACCTTTTTGTTGTTTAAAATTTCTGTTCTAGTTTACATTGAATTTTTTGTAAAAATCTCACATATGTATTGAACATACAATAAGAACCATAATATAAAGTAGTTTTTTCAACGTCCCAAACATGTCCCTAATGTAATTTTTACCGACTTCCAAACAGAAGGAGGTTCTCAATTCGACTGTATTTTTTTTGTATGTTTGTTAAGATATTACTCCGCCAATTATAAATCAATTCTCATGATTATTTTTTGTTTGGTAGGCAATACTTTAGAGATTGTCCCATATAAATTTCATTAAAATCGGCTTAGTACTTTAGTTTTTATAACAAAATAACTGAAAAAATATCATCCAAGTAAGTGTGTATATTGAAGTGTTATTGTATTGTATTGTGTTGTATGTATTTATTATATTCCAGAGATCAACTGCGGTCACCCCGGCCAGCTCTGGAACGGGTGGCTGGAGAACATCTCCTCGGGCACTGGACTCGGCGCGTCCATCATCTTCCGGTGCCAGGACGGCATGAAGATGGAGGGGAACGGCTCTGCCATCTGCCAGAGCGATGGCACCTGGAGCCATCCACTGCCTATGTGCTTGGGTAAGTTGGATGTCATCAACATTAATCTTCCACGCTGGACTGGGAGAAAAAGAAGAACATAGAATGTACCAGCTGCTTCTGGAATACTGTAATATTCAGTTAAAGAACTTGAAATTGGCATTTATTAAATTATATTGTGATTATATTCGATATTTCATATTGTGGGTGGTTGAGTTTGTTTTTGTTATATACATACATAAAATCACGCTTATTTTTAGCCGACTACGTAAGAAGGGTCATATTTTTCGAGTGTATTTAAGTATGTTTCTATAAGATCGCCTACAGCCTAAACGGCTTGACCGATTTTGATATGCAAAGTGTCGTTAGATTTGTCTTCACTCCCTGAGTGTCATAAGTTAGATTGTTTGTTAAAATAATAATAGATGTCCCCCAAAAATAACCAATGGGATCTTTCGTAGCTAACGAATTTTTTCGTAATAAATGACTTTACTAGAATAATTCTAAAGATTGCGCATTTAATCTTTTACAGCAATTTTACGCATACTTTCTTACAAAAACCGTACACTCAACAGCGTATCGAGCGTAACGAAATCGTAAGTTAGACTGCAAAAATCGCTTTTCTGCTGTCGGGTATTCGATATTTCATAATTCTAACAGGTACATAAATATAAAAGTACCTACTTACTAACCACGACCTTGCGAGTGCTTGCTTGGCTTGCACAAATGTTCGCAATATCAATGTTATGTTATGTTTCCAGCTCCGTGCGTGGTGCCTCACGTCTCTCAAGGGAGAATAGTCCTGGTGGAGAATAAGACCGGAGACAACACCACCTCCGAAGCCAACACTCAGATCGTTGGCAGCTCGTCCATGGTGCAGCATGGTGAGTACAACACTCAGATCGTTGGCAGCTCGTCCATGGTGCAGCATGGTGAGTACAACTATACTCACATATTAATATGGAAACTAACGGTTCTCACACATTTTTAGGGTTCCGCAGTAAACAAGGAACCCTAAAAATGTGTGAGAACCGTTAGACCGGTTATAGTTTCGCTATGTCCGTCCGTCTGTTTGTCTGTCCGTCCGCGGCTTTGCTCAAAAACTATAAGTACTACAAAGCTGTAATTTGGTATAGATATGCATACGAATTTTCGTTAAGATTTCTTAAAAAAATATGACTTGTACGCGAGCACCAACAAACATCCAGACAGATGGACGAGAATCTTGCTAGTTGATGCAAAGACTTTCGTTAGCTTCGCTCACTCATTTATTTAATTTATTTATTTTTAAAGTAGAAATAACAGCTACATACATACGAGTACATGAGAAAATGGATACAAGAACTAGAGAACTAAAGAAGGCCAATTAAAAGTTTTCACAAATAATTTAAAAGACTAGACAAGTACACTGTGAAATAGACGGACCAGCATAAAATATTATACACACATATAAAATATATACACTCATATAATATGTACAGAATAATTGTACGAACAAAAAAAAAAGATAAAATAGAAAGAGATACACATAGAATAAACTTAAGTAAAATAGTTCTGAATAAGAAGTTTAAGCACAGGAGTGTTGAATAGGTCAACATCCGTGTCTTTTGCTCTAATGTTGTAACAAATGCATGCCCTTATTAATTTAATAAAGACAGCAGCGCCCTCTATGCCACGTTAGTTTTTCAACTGAACAGACACTAATGGTTTTATTTTGCAGGTGAAATAATTCTGGTGGATTGCGAGAAAAACTACGAATTCCCATCGAATAATGCCGCTGTCACTTGCAACAATGGCACTTGGACCCAGATACCTAGGTGCCAGCCAGCTAGGCAAGTACTTATTTATTACATTTGGCGGGCAAACGCAACCTATCACTGCATAAAAAAAATACATTCGTGTCAAATATGTGGGCCTTTTAAGGAAGCTCAAAGTCACGCAAGCTATGGAGAGTGCTATGATCGAAGTCGCTCTGCGAGATAGAATCAGATTTGAAGAGATCTGTAGACATCCAAAGTTACCGATATAGGCCGGTGGATTAACAAGTTGAAGTGGCAGTGGGCAGGGCACGTAGTACGTAGAAGTGATGGCCGATAGGGCCGAACAGTTTTGAAGTGAAGACCACGAACCGGCAAACGCAGAATAGGTAGACCAACCACAAGATGGACAGGAGATCTCATTCGATTATTCAGGAAGACTCGGGATGGAAGTCGCTTCCAACCAGCCTTCCTGAAAATCAATGGACCTGTATCTGAAAATGGATTACATGTCGTTGAGATGATGATGATATTGTGTTAAATATAATGAGCATGAATTGAGCTAGAAGTAAGAATAACAGAAGAAAACTCCAGATTCTATTGAATTCCTATTCACTACAACTAGCTTGTACGCAAAATTCTTGTCTCAATACTGGCATATTGAGAGTTCCTTTTAAAATAAGTTGAGGAGAAACAATCTTCATAGATAAGACAGAAGGTAAATGGCGGAAGGGAAGAAGAAAGAAAGGCTTTTAGCTGAGAAATAATTGGTAATAATGGACTAACATAGCCCAGCTAAACACACTTTATCTGCGTAGAGATGTAGGAACCCTTTGCATTTGCTACCACTTGGTTTTTTTAATGCTCTGAAGAGTTTTTTGACCTAATTCCTGCTTCGTAGTTCCATCATCGTATTTCACGACGTAAAGTTCCCGGCAGCTTAGTGGTGAGACCGTCTGACTTGCGATCCGCAGGTCATGAGTTCGAATCCCACGGCACGCACCTCTGTCTTTTCGAAGTTATGTGCGTATTGTTGATTGCCGCCAACTTCAAACGGTGAAGGAAAACATCGTGAGGAAACCTACATGTCTGAGAGTTCTCAATGATCTTGAAGATGTGTGAAGTCTGCCAACCCGCACTTGGCCAGCGTGGTAGACTATGGCCTAACCCTTCTCACAATGAGAAGATGGCCCGTTCCCAGCAGTGGGACAGTTTGTACAAACAGGGCTGATAAAAAAAAAAAATAAAAAAAAAAACACGACACCGCCAAAAAGCTCACCCCCAAATTTAGCATAACTGGAAATCCCATATAATCATATGGGGACAAGCAAAATGTGGAATGTCCTTCCTCGGAAGATTTCCCCGACGAGCTCCAACAAAAAGCGTTTTGAAAAGGGTAAACAAGTACTTCTTCGTGTTAGCAAAGCAACAGCGATCTCACTGATGTTGCTGTTGTTCACAGGCAACAGTCGTTGCTTACCACCAGGCGATTCGTCTGCCTTTTTGCTGCTCATTTTATATAAAAAAACAGCTCTTTTAGCGCAGCTATTCTGCTAAAATTAGGAAAAGTTCGCTAAGCTGACAGCGTCCAGTAGTGCAGTGCAAAGAAACATATTAAGAATCCAGAGGATAGTGGTTTTTATCAATAATTTCTCTTTCCAGGTGTAAAAAGATGCCCAAATTCCCCCGTAGCGGCATGGTGATAGCTCCCAAGACCGAGCACGGAATGAAGGCGCGTTTCCGCTGCAAAGACGGCTTTGAACTGAAAGGGAACCCCATCGTCGTCTGCTCGTTTGGCAACTGGAGTGGAGAGACGCCTAAATGTGAAGAAGGTATAAATTATCAATTTGTTCAACACATCAAGTTTTGATGCGTACTGCTCAGGAATGTAATTTTCTGCCGCTATCTCTGTTTCTTGAGAACTATATTTTTTTAACCCCCGATCCAAAAAGAGGGATGTTATAAGTTTGACGTGTGTATGATATCTGTATATCTGTGTGTCTGTTATCCGATGTGTTTCATCCAATTAGAGCCATGTTGTCACAGACACACACGTCAAACTTATAATGTAACCTCTTTTTGGGTAGGGGGCTAAATTATCACGTGATACTAGAGCAAAGAAAATGAGACAGAAAAACAGAGTGACAAAATGTAGAGACAATCCGAATTTTATTTGATATATTTATTAACAGAAAGAACGTGTATGAAGGAACTATACTAAGAATTAAGACTATACCTCTACTATCTACACCTTAAGACTAAGTAAAAAAAACTATTTTAAAATAATATAGTATGTATACAGAAAACAAATAAAATAAAAATGTATTCAAGAAGTCCACTGGTAATGGGAAAAGTGGCCAGAATGCTGGCAGCATTGCTACGTTTGATGGCAACGCTTACTTTTTAAGCAAAGTAGGAGCCAGCATTCTGGTCACTTGTACTAACTAAATAAAAAACTTGCTACAATAATAATAGATATTTTAACTCGTTTACATTATTTTCTGTTTTCAGTATTTTGCCCATTCCCTGGATACATCCCAAACGGGAAAGTACTTCTAGTTGGGAACATGGGCTTGTACGATTATAGACCTTACGTGAAAAAGGTAAGTTATCAAATGAACTGCCGAACTTACTCTATTTATGACTTTTGTTAATTGCTTTATTTACGACTGTTTTCAGGTAGTCAACAACAAACAGATTATGTACGAGTGTGAGAAAGGCTACGTTCTATCCGAAGGCCCACCCGGGGCTACTTGCATCGGTGGCCACTGGAGCCCTAGAGAATTACCCAAGTAAGGCAACATACCATGCAAGTTATACTTTATCGCTAAAGAAGAAAGAAGAAATTGAATTGACAAGTCAAATACCTGAGTGGATAAAAGCAGATTCAGATTTAGATATTTTATGTCCATTCCATACTATTACAAAGTTATTAAAACTAATAAACACTAGTATGTATCTTATGGACCCTGTCGGGCGCAGCAACATAGAAGAGAGGAAGGCCGCTATTTATGCAAAAAGAATCAGGGTTAATACAATTCGGAAAGAGCAAAATTAATAAATTGGTTGTAAACTTTCGTAATGCATCTTACGCTTATATTACGCATGCTTTGATGTCGATGAGTGTCGATGATCGAGATGAGACTTTTGATGAGTGTCGTTTTTACGAGAAAGTATGCATAAAGCTACAGTATGATTTATTTAAATGATCATTCTTTAGAATACAACACTATTATTATTAACGGGATATTTACCGTGGTTCGCGTTAATTTTGAGCTCCCGATATTTCGGCACAGTTACATGCACCATGTTCAAGTGCGACTGAAGAATGTGGGTGGATGAAAAAAACGAACGGTAAATATCCCGTTAATAATAATAGTGATTTAATGAATGACCGTGATAGCTTAAAAAGTGATTCTTTAGAATATTTTTGTAAAATTATTTGTTACGAAAAAGTTTACTAGAGGTTACGAAAAACCGCATTGGCTATTATTGTGAGATATGTACTTTATTCCAACTTAAAAACAATAAAATGTAGGTTATGACACTCAGGGAGTAAATAGGAATCTAACAACAAATATCACATCAAAATCGGTCAAGTCTTTTAGGATGTAGGCGGTAATATAGAAATGTATATACATACAAACAAGTATACATTTGAAAAACATAACCTTCCTTCTTGCGCTGTTGGGTAACAATATAACTTTTAAAAATAATAATTACTAAAAATAAAATAAACCAAGTACTTGGTTTATTTTTCAATCACTCCACACATTTACCACGTATGATAAAATATTAAAAAAAAATACAAAATATATGTAAACTTTCAGATGTACACTATATCAGCACCCCCGCATCAGATGGAGTCGTAGGCGAAGATCAGTTGCCGAACCTGAAATCAGACACCGAAGATCTGCTTACCTTCGGCAATATTATTCAAACCTGCGCCGTCAAACTGACCCTGACCACCAACATTTGGACCAACTGTACGATAAATATAATCATAAAGAACATAAACCTACGTTAAGGCACGCAAATTACAAAATAATGAAGAAATTTGACACTAGTTTTGATGACGAAGACGATGAGCTAAAAGAAGATGATGGTAATGAAAACTTACCAACAGCAGTATATACTGTATACAATGTTCATGGAGAACCCATAGGGCACAGGCTATATTCTTATCAACCTGTATATGAACCGGAAATAGGTATTTCACATGAAGATGTAGCGGAATATGAAGACTCATCAGAATCTGATGATTTACAACATGTAACAGTTTTAAAAGGAGGCATGTTTCATGATAAATCTGATACTGAAGTTAATATTAATAAGTTGAAACATGACTATTTCGAAAAATATTTAGATAAGAGGAGCAAAAGGTATTTGAACAAAAATGTGGAAGATATTAAAAAAGAATTAGACACTGAATTAGAAGGAGAAGAGACTGCTGTAAAGACTACGAAGTCAACTGAAACAGTTAATAGTAAAGTAAGGAGAAAACGTGATGTAACTTTCGAAGAATTTTCTAGAGAAAACTGGACATTCAAGCCTACAATAGACGATTCAGATGTAAATAATGACATTAATGGAGATCTGCTTAAAGTTATTCCTTTACAAAAATCACTAAATAACACGGAGCATGATTTTAGTAAAGAAATGGCTGTGATTCCTCTCCAGTATAATAACACAAATTCTACCGAAGTAAACAATTTATTAGACAAGAGAGATAAAAGGACAAGTAGGAAAACTGATAGACTGAATCAAACTACGGCTACAATTCCAAAAACGTAAGTGTACGTAGCGTAAAACTGATCCTGATTGCTAACAAAGACCGACCTGGCGTTTATCCATTCCATACAGAATAGAACACGCTAACAATAAATGTATTTCTTTTACAGAGGCAGAGAAGGCAAAGGTGGTAGAAATAAACAACAAACGTCAGAAACTAGTACTGATGAAAAAGGGCAAAGTACAGAATCAAAAGATGGATCTGAAAGTGGAAACAGGACAGAAAATGGCGGCGGTGGTGGAAAGAAAGGAAGACCAAAGAGTCCTTGTGAGCCCATTGAGAGTGAACCTTATGTCAATATTGAGATTGTGAAGTATGGACGAGATCCAAATAATACTTTTAGCTCAGGTATTACTTTTAGACATTTGAGCTATAATAAAATGTACTCAATGCGTTCGGAAAAGCCATGATTTCGATTGTCTGATAATTATTTTATATGCTTGTGTTTTTTCTCAGGAACCATAGTTCGCGTGGCTTGTGGTAAAGGTTACGGATTAAATTTGGAACAAAACGCTACAGCGAAATGTGTACGAGGGAGATGGAAACCTGAAAAACCTAAATGTGAAATCTGTAAGATTTTATTTGATTTATAATCTAGTCTAGTGACATAGTTAAAAAAACTGCCTACATTTTTTTTCATCTTTTGTTTCGAATAAAATTGAAAAAAATAGAGCAACAAACTATTTCTTTAACGTGAGCACAGAACGTGAGTTTCTTTGATACTGTGTTTTTGATTTGTTATGTGCATGTGATTAATCATCTTCATTATTTTTGAGATACTTAAACTTGATTAGTCTATGCTTTAAAGACTATATACAGACCTCAACACGCGTATGTGTCACACATTAGTACGCCATTGTATAGTGTCCAATTATGCTTGCGTTTCGAAATGTTGTATGTGTTTAGATTGAAATCGTCTCACACAATTTAATGTTTGCCTCTTCAGTGCCATGCCACGTGCCATCTCTAGAGTATGGTATCTATACCATGGCGGATGGTATCCAAACAGCGAGCCAGGTGTTGGGGGGCATACAGGATGAGAGAGAACTTAACGAAACAGACCCGGTCCCTAATGGACAGGTTGTTCATTTTTCCTGTGAATATGGGTAAGTTTCTACATTAAAATATTAAGCTCATTACAAATCATTTCGAAGTGATTAGGCCTATTATAGTATAAATGTCATACAGTCCAATTTTCCCGCTCCTTTCTCCCGTGGAATGTGGATTGGAAGGTTTTCCCGCCGAACTTCAACAAACAGCGTTTTCAAAAGGGTATCTACAAGCACCTCTTCAGACTAGCAAAGCAACAGCGATGCCCTTGATGTTGCGGCTATCGTCCATAGCCGACGGTTATTGGCATACCGTCTGTCCTTTTGCTGCTCTTTTTCTATATAAATAAATCTCGAAATTGACTATGCATAATTTTGTTAAAATAGCTAGACACTTTTGGCAACAAAGTTCTTGAATTTATTTTTTAAAAATAATATTTATCCTTTTATTCTAATACAAATGTTCATCTTTTCAATTTTTTTATATTTTTTGCAGGTATAATGTCCAAGGACCAACAAACCTACGTTGTTGGCTTGGAGAATGGGCTGTGACGAGCATGCCTGAATGTGTCGCTGGTATGAACTTATAATCATAAAATATCGTCAATTATTCCACGTATATGTGGTGATATCGTTTCTTTTTCCCCAGCTCCTTGTGAACTGCCCCTGCTCCATGGAGCCTCATACGAGGCAGGCTACAGAGCAGGGTTGACGGTAGCTCACGCGTCCTCTGTGAACATAGCGTGTGACGCTGGAAGGTCTCCCCCTGCAACGCTCAATTGTCACTTGGGCAGACTTCAGCCCACTGTCCATGATTTCTGCAGACCATTTGGTAATTTCATTGTTTATGCAATAAATTATTTTTCACTTTTAAAAAACAAAACTATAATTTATAAACCAACTAGATGACCGGCGTACTTCGTATCACCTATCAATGAGTGGACCCGATATTTTCTCAACGTTTAAACCTTCCCTGGACTACGACAAACATTTCAAAACCAAAATCAGCTAAATCGGCCCAGCCGTTCTCGAGTTTTAGCGAGACAAACGAACAGCAATTGATTTATATATATATATACAATATAGAGATTTGAAAATCTGTCACTATTTTTTTCTTCATATATAATTCAGTAGTTCATGTATGTATTTGATACGAGTATTTTATGTTAATGTTATGCGGTATGATTATCCATATTTTAGCCAATCTTAGCAGACCACGCCCTACATCGGAATTTCAAAGTGGGTCAGACATTGTAAGAGAAGACATTTCCGAATTGGAACCCGATATGGATGGGACTACGATAACTGAATGTGGACCGCCAGCGAGGTAAGAACTACTTAATTTCATTTTAAAAGTAATAAAAAGTGATAAAACCACGATAAAACTGAGATGCATGATGCAAAACTTGCAAAACGATATTAATTGTAAATTTAAAAAATAAAAATCGCTCTTTAATACTCCTGTAATTGCTTATAATCAAGTTTCAAATTCTACTATAAAATCTCTATCCAGAAAAAAGACGGTATATCGACGGTTTACAAAATAACAAATTATGCATCTTTGGATATTTATTGTAAAGTTAAAATACTACTTTAAAATCGTTCTGAAACTTGAAGCTGAGATTCAAATTTTTTGGCTAAAATTATGAATATAAAATGCTTTCATTGTGGCTTCAATGTTTTTTATTTATTTCATTTTGTTTTTTAAACTCATTGGTGTTTTCAGCTTTTACGAATATAAACTTGATCAAATTCTTCGACTCATCTGCAGAGTCATTTATGTTCATGCTTTTTATTTTATGTTTTACTTTTTCTTTTGCTGTATGTGATGTTTGTAAGCGATCGTGGAAGTTAAATTGTAATCAGGATATTGATTAATACTACTCATAACTAGTTTTCATTAAGACAATGCTGTATAAGCTACTTTGTGTCTTGAAAAAATATACCATTGTCGAGCCACCAAACAAAAATATGGTATGTGGAAGAGAGTAAAGTTTCTATTTTTAATTAATTTATATTATCTTGAATACAATTTTCTTCTTCAATATATTCATCGTCATCCATTAGAGGATGAGATTGCATCAGAAAAAATAATGTTGTTGCAAGAGTCTGCATTTCTTATTTGCTGGCCGCAAAGACTGAAAGGGACACAGGCGTTCAGGGATGCCAAGCCCTGGTGAGATCCGCATAGGTTCGGACTTTTGCTTCTTTGACTTCTTCACTTTAATTCTCATCATTTTCATCAAAGACTTCATCAGTAAATGCATTACCGACATCAGTAACAATATCATCTTTATCAGTTTTTGATAAATCCAATATATTTCTGCTAAACACTTGATTTTTGAATTCGGGATTTTTTATATTCCAAATCCTCCAGAAACAGGGCTTAGTGTTCTAGGTACTATAGGAAAATGTGCTTTATGAATACGTTGGTAACAATGCTATTAGAATGGCCGTGGTTTTGGCTTTTTATGTCTTGGCCCGGCTTTATTTTGTTGCTATATATTTGAAAATATCTTATTGTTAGTGCATGTTGTATTTGATGTATCAACAAAATGTAAATAATTTAAAACTTTAATGTTTGTTTTTCCATTTCTTGATTCTATTTTGAATATAAAAACTTAAATATTTCTTTCATTTTCTTAATCTATAGAATACTTATTTAGAATTTTCACAGACGCTACCAATCTCCTTAATGATCTGTTTAAAAATTACGAATTGAATCTTAAATGTTTACAAACCAGTAAAAAATTCCAAAAATAGTTTCTTCCTTAATTTAACATAAAATTTGACAACGTTGCCTTTTTTAAAATTCACTGGTTTTTATTTTCTTCATTTACCACTTTGCTTTGACCCAATAAAATTGAAAATGTCTACCTGTTCAAGGGTCCAAGGTACACTGATCTACCGAGACGGGACTGAAGTGAACGGAACCCTTGGCGTAGAAGGCTATCCTCACGGAACAGAGATCACTTTCCGATGTATAGCTTCCATCATGGGCGAGAAGACTACGTGGAAGCTTATATGCGAGCAGGGGAACTGGATTGGGAAGAGTTTTAGCTGTGGTAAGTTTATTGAAATACTATTCTTATTCTAGGTAGCGTTTTATTAGTAAGTTCTTCACTGAATTCACTTGGGGTGTTTTGTGCATTGACAGTACCTACCCTAGTTTCAGATACCAGAGCGAGGCTCTGGGTAGCTGGTACAAACGTTCTGTCTAAAAAAATATCCAAACTTAAACTTACCACCAGTTGGCTATTTACCCAGCATTTTATGTAATACTTATATTTATGTTAATAATTTATGTTATAACATATACATACAATTACGCTTATTTTCCCTCATGGGGTAGGAAGAGCATCAGATACCATGAGGCCGTTAGACCGTAGTTAGAGAAGATTAAAGGCTAACATGTAATAATGGCTTGTAGTTACAGGGGATCAGCCCCTCGTCTACATAAACGGTAATTTCCTTCAAGTCCTTTAACTGACTTTTACAGTATGCCCGGGAAGAGAAGACTGGTTACCATTTTGAATAGCAATGCATAGTCCAGAATATAGATCGGATTGATGTTTTCAATGTCTGGTATTCCAGATGAGCTGGAAGCTCAGAATGAAGAGCTGATGATGAACAACACCTGTACCTTCCTCAACGATGAGCCTAACGTGGTCGCCTTCTATAACGACCTGGAGGTGACGGAGAATGTGGAGTTTTCACCTGGAGCTGTCATTATATCCAGGTGGGTTACCATTTTGTCTCTGGTGCCAGTAGCTTAAGACCTGCTTGGTTGAAATGTTATTAAGCATATATATATATATAAAAAAACAAAAATACGACGAAATAATAAATAAGTTTTTTTTCGGTTTTTTTGACAAAGGATTTTTTAAATTTTTGCGAGAGTTTTACTATTATTACTAGAAAAAATATACTATGACACTCAGGGAGTGAAGACAAATCTAAAAACGCCTCAAACATCGAAATCGGTCAAGCCGTTTAGACTGTAAGAGATATCTCATATAGAAACATACACTAGAAAAGCATAACCCTCCTTGCGCACAGTCGGGTAAAAAGAATGCCAGAGAAAGTTCGTATGCTTAGCAGTGAGCGATAAAAGGCTTATTTTGTCCTAGTTTTTTAAAGTTTTTTTTGTTCTTTTTTTATCCTATTTAATTTTATTCTATCCTGGTTGAAGGTGCAGCGACATCGGCAAATACTACATGGTGGGCTCCCAGACCCGGAAGTGCATCGCAGGCTCCTGGGACGGAGTGAAACCCATTTGCATCGGCCTCAATCAGCAGAACGATTACGCCAGTAAGTGTCTATTCATGTTCAACTTATTAGCCGACTGCCCAAGAACGGTGGTATGCTTTAGATAAATGTCTGTAAATATTGCACACTGCAATCGTTTAGATTGCAGTGTGCTTGATAGATTTAATGTCTGATTTTGATTAAAATTCATTTTTTCTAATTGTCATGATTTTTTTTACTAAAAAAGAGTACTGATTTTCGGAATTTCAATGAGAAATGGGCGGTAATGTGCCGAATTTTTACTAGTAGGTAGGTACTAGTCTCCTGTAGTAGAATGGTGAGGGTAGATTTAGGTAGTGAAACTCTTGCGCACGATTTCGCAATGAATCCTATCGAATTTAGACAGACATGCTACTTTACGGCGGTGTTCAAGACCTAAATAGTTTATTTGAAATTAGTGTATCGTCACCGATTAACCTCACAGCTCGCCGGTTAACCTAAGCTTCCAACTCTCTCCATCTCGTCACTACTTGCTCCACCCCCGAAGCAACTGAAAGCCCGACGCATTTATTTTCAGTGGACAAGCCCCCGACCATCCTGTTCCGGCACTCGAACGGGCCTATCGCCCAGACCAACGACGGCAAGCTGCTGGTGTACCCTGGCACCAGCCTGCACATGGAGTGTCTCTGGATGAGGCGCTTCGGGAACCCCAAGTGGAACGTCACCCTTAATGATCCAGAGTAAGTCTTCAAGACTCTGGTCTGTCACATAACTAATGAGATATTAAAGACGCTGCCGTTTTTATTTCACACAGAATGCCATAATGCCATACACCATGAGAGTTTTGAGATCTTAGCTCCTCTTTTTTGCCACGATATAACTATAAGTAAACAGAGTCACGCAACATGGAGCACGGACGCTGCGAAGTGTTCGAAACGTCAGCTGGTCATAAAATTATATAAAATATACGAGATAAATCCGTTAAAATGTGGTACATTTCAATAAACAGAATCTACTAGGAATAATCTAGATTGTCGTCAGTGTCTACTCTACTCATTTCTTCTAATTTTTATGAGACATGGCGAGAAGACAGGCTTAGTAATAACGAAAAATAATATTTTTCTAAATTATTACGGTTATTCATATATACATATATTAAAATATTTAGAAAATAAAACATTGAAACTTGAAAATTGGAAATAAGTATAATTTTTTTTTTAAACTTTTGGCGAATTTTTTTTATATCAACGAGGTAATGGGGCCAGCATCCTGGGAACAATTCCCGCTGCTAACGGTCTTTTAGAGTAGTTTTATTTTTATGTTTAGTTAGTTGAGTTTGCATATTGTTTTGTTGTAGTAAATTCTGGTTTAAGAAATAGGTAGGTACTATAGTTAATTATCTATGTAATATAATGATAAACATGAATTTATATTTGATACCTAATTATACTGCTTAAATTTGCCACCAGATTGGATAAGAAATACGTAGAAGGTTGGACGGCGGACCCCGGTCGAGACAGCCAGCTGGAGTATAGGCTGAGCGTCATCGACGCAGTGAAGGAGGACTCTGGCATATACCGGTGTGAGACTCCGGCGCGGCAGAGTCACCAGGTCGAAATCATCGTTGAAGGTTTGTTGATGATTTCAATTAATAGAAAGGGCGTGGTCCGTGACCTGCTCACAATCTGAACCAAAATATTTGGCGTTTGGGCCTCGCCCGAACGAGGCCAAGGGATCTTCCCGGTTACCTATCTATAATTCGAATTGTGAAATACCAAAAATTATATCCCCGAATATTTTTTTCAAAAGATATTATAAAAATCCCGAAAGCTCATTTGACAATACATTTAATACGAAAGTTTATGTGTATAATAAAAATAAACCTAATGAACCTTACCTAATAATTGACATATTTTATAATCAAACCTTTGTAAATAAGTACTTTTCTGGATATAATAATATAGAAACCTAAAGAACCTAACCAAATATAGTAATAAGTTAGGTAAGTTGTAAGAAAAATCTTGTTTTCCCGTAACAATGTATTTAACAATAGTTTGTAAATCTGACAAAGGTCACGGACCGCGGTGTCTATGGAGCTAAAAATTAAATTTAAAATGTTCAGTATGTTATCAATTAAAACTACTATACTGTTCACAGGAAATAAAATTCATGTATATCCCCTACAAGCTGCTCCCCGCGGTGTCACTCGCGTAATGATGAAAAACGGTGATGATGATGATGATTAAATATAGCTTATGTCCTTCTCCAGGTTAAAAAAAATCTCTGAGCCAAATTTCATAATAATCTGTTTAGCCGTGAAGAGGACACAAACAGGATGAAGTGTGTTATTACCTCCAGACGTGCACTGTCCCCCGCTGCCGCTCCGTCGCGGCCTGGTGGGCAGCGCGCTCGGGACGCGGCTCGGGACCGAGATCCGGTTCTCGTGCGCTAACGGGAACGCGCTCCTCGGGGCCCAGAGCCTCGTGTGCCGCGCCTCGGGCAACTGGAGCGCGCCGCTGCCCGTCTGCGAGAGTGAGTCACTGACCACCGGCACAATAATAATGTCGCTAGAGATTTGAAATAGGTTTGTGCTTGACCGCCAACTCGCTTGATGTTAAGCGACGTGGCGGTCTACGATGGAGTACGCTTACTTAGAAGAAACCAATTCACTCGCGATTTAAAGACACCCAGATTATATCTATCGGGAAAGACCCACTCAGGAAGCGTATTCCACAATCTGGCAGTCCGCACGATGAAAGTGGAGTTAAAGCGTTTCGTTCGGGTTTTTGGAATATGAACCATGAAACGGTAACCCCATGTACAGCTCTGATGATAAAGATGCTTATACTTCTTATATAGCGATCCATCTATAGCGATGGAACGGCTTGCTCTCCTTTTTATCTTGATTTTTTACCCGACTGCGTAAGAAGGGTTATGTTTTTCGAGTGTATGTATTTATGTTTATGTTCCTAGGTCACCTACAGCCTTAACTGATTTGACCAACTTGATAACTCCTTGTATGATTTTGATGTGCGAGGTGTTTCATTCGTAATTTTATATCTTCTAAAATATGGGTACGTGCGAGCGAGACGGACGATAGTCGAACCACAGACTTTAATGTAAGATTAAACTGTATCTACAAATGTCCTGTAGCCATTTCTGTTTCCCGAGACCTACAATCTTGGAATTTTCAAGGCTAGATTGAATAGATATCTTCTAGATTGACGATCTCCAGCCTCGGCCACATCGTCGCTTAACATCAGGCGAGTTGGTTGTCAATCATAGATATATTATATAATGTATTTAAAAAAATCGTTCTCATGTTGCAGGTGTGGAATGTGGCGACGTGGTCCTGGACACACCCCTGTCCGAAGGAGAGCGGGCGCCTCGTGTCGCGGTGGTGTCCCGGGGGGTGGGGGGACGCGCCGCCTTCAGTTGCCCCCCTGGATTCGCGTTGCGGGGCGCCCCTGAGACCGTATGCTTGCCGCATGCGAACTGGGCGAAACCTTTCCCAGTCTGCAGAGGTGCGTTTGAAATGCTCACTAGTTTCTGGAGTTGTTAAAGTAAAAGATGCGTGAATAAAAGAAAGCGTGATTAACTTGAATGGTTTGGTAAAAACAAAGAATTCAACCTACAGCCTAAAGAGCTTGACGGATTTTGATGTGCGAGGTGTCGTTAGATTTGTCTTCGTGTCATAGGCTATATTTTTTGTAATAATAACAACACAACACTCACAAAATTAAAGATATATGCGCTTTTTCGTAACATCCAATGAACTTTTTGGTAAAAAAATAAGTAATTTTAGTAGAATTATACTTTTTCACAAAAGGTACACTCAACAGCGCATCAAACGTAATAAAATTGTAAGTTAGACTGTAAAAATAGCTCTTCTGTGTGTACTTTGTTTTTCTTTTAAATATATATATATACTTGTTATTTTAAATATGTTGTGTGGTATTGCAGAGGTATCTTGTCCAGCGTTGCCTCCCCCTGCGTCAGGCTACGTCCTCGGCCGGGCGCCGTACCGAGCTGGAGACGTGCTGCAGTTCCACTGCAACCCTGAACACACGCTGCACGGGAGGCCCATCCTGGTGTGTCAGGACTCCGGCCGCTGGAGCGACAAGCCTCCCACTTGTGAGTATCTTCCTCCCACCTCAGGTAGTTGGAGACGCAGCAGCTCCACTGCAACCCTAAACACACACTGGATGGGAGATTTATCTTGGTGTGCCAGGACTCCCACTTGCTTCAAAGTAAAGTACTAGCTTGAAAATATTGAAACGGAAACGCGCTAGATATTTTACTCAAATACTTAACATTTTTGGAATGAACTTCTACCGTTACAAAGAGTCGTCCGATTCAATATTTTTTTTAAAGGGTATTTCATGTTGAAACTGAAAGGCATCCTATGTGTTCTTAGTTATAATATCATCTGTAATACTGTTCGTAGGTGCGCAAGCGTGCACGTATCCCGGCACCACGATATCGGGGCGCATGTCCAGCGTCAAGTTCTACTACAAGATTGGAGAGACGGTTACCTTCACCTGCGAGCCGGGCTACCGGCTGAAAGGAGCACCCATGCTGCGCTGTCTCAAGTGAGTACCGCGAGGTCACATCATCAACCCATAACATGCTGCGCTGCTTCAAGTGAGTACCGCGAGGTCACATCATCAACCCATAACATGCTGCGCTGTCTCAAGTGAGTACCGCGAAGTCACACCATCAACCCATAACATGCTGCGCTGTCTCAAGTGAGTACCGCGAGGTCACATCATCAACCCATAACATGCTGCGCTGTCTCAAGTGAGTACTGCGAGGTCACATCATCAACCCATAACATGCTGCGCTTTCTGGGCTTCCAAGATACCGGCTTAGCCGAGTTTGGGGCCCACTGACAATGCATAGCAATAGTAATTCTATTTCGGAAATAAACATTTACTTTACTTTACTTTCTCAAGTGAGTACCGCGAGGTCATATCATCAACGCATAAGATGCTGAGCTGTCTCAAGTGAGTACCGCGAGGTTACATCTCATCTACCCATAAAAAAAGTAAGTTCGTATATAGACTGAGTGGCCAGCCCTATTGTCAGAGTTATTAAGTCGCCGAAAGGCCTCTGACCTGGCTTGACTATTGCTGTTTTTTAAGAACAAACAACCGGGACCTACAATTTAACGTATCATCTGACCCACGGTAGCGCTCAGAAAGAAATGGCAGTCACGGTCACCCATCCGAATACCGTCCGGTCCGTGCGTTGCTTGACATTAGTAATCGTTCGAGAACATCTAGTCAAGCTACGCCACGAGTGCTACAGACCCATAACATGCTGCCTGTCGATTCTCTAATCTAAATGACCGCGCAAGTGAACTCAGACCCTAAGTAAACTTAATTTCTTAGAGTTTCGTAGAAATTACGAGGAACCCTTATAATTTCGCCATGTCTGTCTGTCTGTCTGTTCGCATGTTACAGTCATTTTAATCAGAGACTATTAGCCGCATATCGAAAAGTTCTAATCACAAGTGAATTGAAACCCTCCTCCTTTTTGCAGTCGAATAAGAGTAACTTAACAAAATCTGGCCATCTTTCAGGAACAGAAAATGGTCCAACGCCATTCCGCTCTGCACTCCGATGACAAACTATACGTCAGCGGATTCCATCGCCATGTTGACGAGCGACTTCGACGCCATGTTGTCGGACGCCGCCATCTTGCCAAGCGTCACCATTTTGCCGGACATCTTGAAGACGCGCGAAACGCCCGCCATTTTGACCCCAGAGAGCTACAAAGCTGCCGTGACACGAGCGGCAGTGTCCAGAATGCTGAGACGAGGTCCCATAGAGAGCTATAAGAATAGAATCTTTAGATACAATAGGTTGCTGAGGCGAGACGGGGAGAGATAATTTTTTGTCCCGTTTCTTTTTTTTAAATGGATTTTAAAAGTCTAAAATTAAACTATATATAATTGACAGTATCTTGACTTCCATTACGGTGTATGCCTAGCTCAAAATGTTGATACGTTTCTGTGATTTTTTGATGTACTTATAACCTACACTCTCTGACAAGTCTTTGTAAAAATCTGAAAGAAAAGCTAGCAAAACTCAATAGAGGAGTTTTGGTCGGAACGTGGAAGAAGCATAACATTGCATTGGTTTTGTTTTCCTTAAATTTGTATAAGTTCTCATTCAGGAACACGAATATGGATACTTACCTTTTTTTTATAAAAAGAACAGAAAAAAGGCAGACGGCTCGCCTGATGGTAAGCGATAACCGCCTATGGACAACTGCAACTTAGTAACTTTACTGTTGCTTTGAGAGCTCGGTGGGTAAACCTTCCAAGGAAAAACTAGGTAACAAATATAAAAAGATAAAACGTATCGTCATTTGTTCAGGAGCACTCTTACAAACTTTTAATAGAGTCATAATATCACCATTACTTTTTATTTATTTTTACTGAGGCTTAACACGTGACGAGGACTTGATCGTGACTTATTTTAGACTGCATCTAGGACTTCGTAAATTTTCTGAAAATATTATTATTTTTTGGAAACGGCCAATGTGCTACATGCGCGAGTCCAATATCCTAACAGTAAAAGAAGAAGAATGTTGCTGATGACATCTTTTCTCAGCAATGAGGTTTTATAATATTCTTAGATTTGTCAGAGAGAGGCTTGAAATGGGGTGGTTGTTTTATAATATTTTTGGGATTTTGGGGCGTGCCTTTTATATGGTGGCTTATTTTGATGCGTTCCTAACTGTTGTGCCCATTATTTTTATTTAGCTAAAAATAAGTAAATAAAAACTTTAATTATGATTTTTTAATTAATATTATTGTATTTTTCTTATTAGACGTGTCAATCGAGATTGAAAGGATTTGAAATATAATTATGTAAAAAGTTATCAAAATAGTTAATTGAATATACGTGTATATTTTGACTCGAAATATCCGACTATAGTGTCAACCGCATTCGGCGTTCTTTTTCAGTCGAGCAGCGCAAGCGTCTCCTTGGGTTAGCGTCACGCTTTGCATAGCAACGTTACGTAAGCGGTATCCACTTTACGAGTAAATCGCGGCGAGTAAACCAAGACTGCCATCTGCGTTACTCCATTGAAAAAGACGGCTAAATCAGGTTAAAACCTATGGTCGGAGATTTCAATTCCAAATAGACATGAGATACCCTTACATTTAAAATGTGTACGTCATTTAAATTTATCTGGTGTCTTAAAATATTATAATAAAAAAAAAATGTATGTAGTTCTATTATTTTAGTTATTTCTTTAAAGACTGTTTAATTATAGGTGAAATTATTGCCAAATGCGTGAATAACGTTTGAAATTTATTGAAATTTTATAATTTACAATTAAAATTTGTAAATAAGTAAATTTTTGAAATTTGCCAAAGGGAATTAGAATACTCGTTAGTCTTCGTGTAGATATAATTATATTGTAGTTTAATTTAGAGATAAGATTAAATGATAATTAAATTAAACCGTTTAGTTGTAAGTACTATCTTTAACGCTAGATATCTTCGCCACGCACAAATTGTTCGAGATGTATTTGGTAAATTTTTGAGAATTGTAATCATTTAATGTAATTTGGTAAAAAAGTGGGGTTTGCTCGAGTATTCTTTTTATTCTGAATTTTAAAATTTAAGCGATTATGTATTATAAATTTAAGATTTGAAATTTAGACATGTTTTTAAATGAAATTACTTTACTGGGTTACTCAACGTATACATTGAGTGGAAATCTCCGACTATACGTTCAATCCCACTCAGCGGTCTTTTCCAGAGTAGCCCCTACCTAATTCTGTTTAAAAATGTGTTTACAACAATAGGACTCTTACAGGATAATTGAAAATAGTGATGTGCTACTGACTTAGCTATTCAGCGCCAAGCAGTAGTGTGCAATCATTACTGGTTTCTGAATTGAAGAGCAATGTTCCCAGTGAGATTTCCGTACACAATCTAATCACACAGTTCTGAGCGCAGTGCATTGCCAGACGCGTGTATAGGTCATAATCAAATCAAATTAGGTTTATCGCATTATTATGTGTTACATGCAGATGTATGTTACATGCTTTACGAGAGTTACATAATCACCCTGATAGGGCGTGATCTTTAAAATTATTTATATTTTTAACCGACTTCCAAAAGGAGGTTCTCAATGTTTGTTTTTTTTGTATACTTGTTCAGCGATTATTCCGCTGTATGTTTTTGATGTTTTTTTTTTGTTTGGTAGGTGGTCAGAGGTGATCCAATATAAATTTTATTAAAATCGGTTCAGTACTTTGGATTTTATCAAACTTAAAAAATATCATGCAAGTAAACGAATTGCATATTTCGAAGTCGATTTTTTTCAGTTTTTTTATGCTTTAATTATTTAGGAAGCTGTCTATTTTTTATTTTTCAATATACAAAAAAACATATAGTCCAATTGAGAACCTCTTTCTTTTTGGAAGTCGTTTAATAAGGCGTTGATAATTGATATTTTAAGTTTTTGTGTGAAATGCTCCAAAATCATTCATATTTGTACTTGAGACAACCCCGCTCAGAAATTGTATGCATATCAAATGAATAATCATATCTTATCATTATTGAAATTAAAAAATAAAATATGTCTGAATCCTCAGCAAACTCGTAAAACTTCTGTCGCCGTATGAAAATAAAATTAATAAAGAGACATAAAACTGTTCAAACTTTCGTTGTTTTATTAAGTACTGTAGGGTGGATGCTGGCTGGTTGAAATAAACCTCTTTCTTCGTTTTATTGTCTGTATTTCTTTGTTATTCTTAAAAATAAACATTATATAACCGCGAGCGCACCCTACTTCGTCGTTAGGGTTCCGTAGTAAACAAGGAACCCTTATAGTTTCGCCATGTCCGTCTGTCCGTCTGAGGCATTGCTCAAGATCTATAAGTACTAGAAAACTGTAATTTGGTTTACATATACATATTAATAATGCCGAGAAAGTCGTAGAATAAAATTAAAACAACATTTTTCTTTAGAGTATACCTTTACACGTAAAGTGGAGATGAAATTTTAATTTTCGTCTACCCCATCGTGTGGGGTATCGTTGAAAGGTAATCAAAAACATTAGGGGTGTGCCAAAACCATTTTTCAATTTAAATATCCCTTTACGAAATATTATTTTTGTCAGAGTTTCGTGTCAGAAGGTAATACTAACTACTTACATTTTGTTTAAAATACAAATTCGTTATATTATGTTTTGTTTTTGTTGTTTTAGTTGTACGGTAGTAATACGGCCAATTGTTTATTGCTGTTCTAACAACTTTCAACTAAAGTAGTAAGAAGGGTAAGTCAATTACCGGTGTTACTACTAGTAGTAAGATTGGTAGTAGCACGGGCAACAAACCAAATTACTGGATTAGTAGAGATAATTTTAATAATTCTCTATGATTATAGAAAATAATGCTGGCGAGTACGTAGCTATTGTAGTTATTGTAGTATCTCTTTGCTGGCCAGTAGCACCGAAAGGAAGAAAAAAAAACAAAGGAAAATCGATGCCGTCGCCATGACAACATCGACAAAATGTCAATTCGTTTTCAGATGTCGATGTAGGACTTCGAAATATTCCTTTATTTAATTTTGTAGTTAGTAAAACACTATTATTTAATAATATTCTTGTGTAAATAAGTGATAATTGCGTGGAATATTGTATTTTAGTCGAGAAGCGAAACTTTAGTGCGTATACTTTGTAAATAAGCAACAGGTGAGTAAACTTTAATAAAGTTACCAGGGATCTATATGTATTAAAGTAACTGTGTAACTTTTTTACCTGACTGGACAAAGAAGGGAATAATGTTATCAGTAAACGGCTTGACCGATTTTAATTTGACAGTGGGTATTCGTTTCTCGGTTGATATGTAACCTTACGGACAAACGGACAGACATACATAACGAAACTTTAAGGGGTTTTATTGACTACAGAGCCCTAGAAAGGGTCTCGTCCTGGAGATCATTATAAATAAAAATTTATTTATTTACATCTCAAAAAATCTTAAATAAAAAAATCAAATCAAATAAAACCAATAAAGACTTCAAAAAACAAGTTCGTACCTAATACTTAGGTAGACGCCTAGTTTTGATTTAATTTTTCGGTATTATGTAATAATTGTTATTTCTCTCTTTTCAGTTATTTAGATTGTTTGGAAATCGTTTTATTTTTTAAACATTTTAATACCAATAGTAAGCATATTTTTTTTTAAATCATTACTTTGTACAGAAAGCCGCAATGCATAGAAACAACAACAAACCGACTCGGAAGAAAAGCCTAGAGACGTCCGGTTCAGACAAGCTGCCGAAAATACCTAAAATAGAGCTGCCGGCGGACTTCAAGATACGGACGAAGCCTCTGTTCTCATTACCAGAGGAGGTTCTAAAGCTGCCTGCGCCTACTTCAAAGGCTGCGAAGATACAAGCTGCCAAAGCTGCTGCGGCAGCTGGCTCTAAAGGGCCTAGGAGAAAAAGTAGCGGTGAGTCAGCTATGTCAGGCAATGATGTATTACGTGGATAGGTTTTCCTCGGCTCTGCGTGGCAAGCCTCAAGTAAGGTAATCACTCGACTTGTCTTCAGTTGCGACACGTCGTGCAACGCTGTTAGACGCGTGTCGTGACTTGACCCACAATGCCATTCTGTATTTAGAAAGCTTAACAACAAGTTATACAACGTCAAGGTACTAAAAGTCCTTAAGGATGTGGTTTTATTCTCGAAGATGCTGATAACCGAGATTTGCCATGCTTTGATATATTATTCAGTGAGTAACCTCAATAGATAAAATTTAATTGATGTTAGGACAGTAAAAATCGTTTTGACGGCTCAATGGTGGCGCGTCCACCATAGAAGCAGGTTTCGGCTTCAACTCCCGGATAGGCATATGTTAGAACAATGAATTTAAATATCTGTTCACTTACGGTCACGACGTTACTCGTCATCATCTGAGCCGTGAAGTCCAGTGCTAGACATAGGCCTTACCCATGGATTTTCGAAAACATCAGTTGGCAGCGCCTTGCATTCAGCATTTTCCTATCACTTGTATGAGGTCTTCTATGCATCTTGTGGCTGGTTTTCTTACGCTGCGTACGCCGGTCATCAGCTCTACGTGGTATGTGCCCTGCCCACTGCCACTTCTACATGCAAATCCACTGTGCTATATCGGTGATTACCGTACGTCTACACATCTTTTCATTTCCGATTCGATCTCGCAGATAAAAATCAAGCATAGCCCTCTCTATAGCTCGTCGCGTGACTTTAAATTTCCCTATAAAGTCCATAGTTACACTGCAATTTTATCACAGGGCCTCATGGCTGCTATTTGAACAGCATTCGATGATATGACTCAGCGACTATTTTGTGCCCGTTCTGTATGTGATACTCACATATTTATAGTGTTCCTAAGCCTGTTGTGATACTATCAATGTCTTTTGTAATTAAAACTAGTACCGTCATTTGGATTCCTCAGTGATGCAGAGCTTCACGGCGATGCGCAAGGCCCGCGAGGAGTTCCGCAAGAAGCTGATGAACCTGATCTGCCAGGCGCCGCCGGCTGGGGAGCCCCTCGACGCGATACCTTCCACGGAGGAGCAGAACCTGATGAGATACTACTACTATCTGAGATACGGGATCGACACGATACACGTCGCGCCGCTCGACAACAAGATCATATTGAAGTGAGCACACTTTATTTTAAGGACATCATTAATGGTTTTTCGGTTACTTTGAAGGCTTATAACTTCGCCGTGAGTCTTCGTTAAAACTTAAAAAAAAATGCTGATTATAAACATTTGCTAAACAATATCCAGTGTGTGTGTGTGTGTGTGTGTGTTTCTATCTCTTATACAGGGTGCTATATTATTCATTAGAAAGCGATAGTGAGGGTAATGTATATTCTAGTGTAATTTTTCGTCATACATATCGTGATAATGGGTGATATTCATTATTCTACTTGCGAATATTACGGACTCCCGTGGTCTCTTATTTGTGTAATAATGTGTATATCGAGGGATGTAAAAATGTGCGACTGTTAAAAAGACGAAATGAACGTGCATTTAGACTGGTAAAACGTGAAATAGACACTTAAAAAAAACTTAACAGACACTTACAAAAAAGAGGCGCGTTTGTGTATTTATTTTGGAGTGTTATAAGTGTGAATGTCGGTGTGTCTGTGTATTTATCCATTTATTTATTGTGTAAGAATTTTTTTCCCATTTTCAACCCCCTCCCACCCCTAAGAAAAAATAAGAATTGATCGATCCCCTCCCCCTTGTTTAATATTTATTACGGAAGAATCTCAAGGAATTGCAAAAAAGTACCTTAAATAAATATTTAAAAAAACTCTACCTGCCCTCCTACCCTTTATCTACCTTTCATGATCAAACGCCAGCGCTGTTCGTTATAACATTTTGTAGCCTATATACGTTTGGTCATCAACATCACCACCGTTTTCAAACAATATCCAAGTGAATTATTGTGCAAATGCCTTAATTCCAGAGTCCACAATCTCGTGTCAGGGAAGCTGAAGAAGTGGAAGGACACACTGTTCACGTGCACGGATGAAATGCGCGAAGACTTTATGATGAGCATGAAGAAAGCTATCGTGGACTTTGTTCTTAAGGATCCTAATACGGTATATCATCATTATTATCTCAGCGACAAGAAGTCCACTGCTGGAATAGGTCTCCGCCATGGGCTTCCAAAAAGACCGGTTGGAAGCAACTTGTATCCAAAGACTTCCATATGGTCTTCCCCTGCTCCCACGCTACGCTTGCCAATGCGTGCGGTCCACTCGAGTACTTCCATCATTTCGACTCTAACTATCAGTGCTATGTGTTCTTACCACTGTCACATCAAATTGTTAATCCGCTGTGCTATGGCGGTTACTTTCGTACGTCTATGGATCTCTTCATTTCTGATTCTATTTCGCAGAGAAATCCCGAGCATAATCCTTTCCATAGCTCGTTGTGAATCTTTGAGCTTCCTTATAAGGCCCTTAGTGAGTGAGCACGTTTCATTGCTATATGTCAAACATATATTATATAATACGGTATATCTACACTTGTAATAACTGCGTAATAATATTAATATAAGTCAGGTTAACCGCAGTGTCTTACAATTTGAAAGCCATCACTGATTACTGTCAGTATAAAGTACAGTCAGTCATAAAGGTACCTAACTAAGTATTTAAACATTACAACGTTGCGGTGTGCTGGAAAATATAGAGATAAAGAAAAAGGGATGCTTAGAACGGAGGGCTTAGACATGTGAAGAGAATAGATGAAAGAACATTAATAAAACAGGTTAAATGACTAATATAAATGGATAAATCGATAAGAGTCTACTAACATGAACTTACCATGATCAAATCGAAGACGTTTTGGAAAAGATCAGCTCGTTATGTAGACGCAACCGACAAGCTTTTATATTAGATAGATTTAATATTGACCGCCAACTCGTCTGATGTTAAACGACGGTGTGACCGAGGATGGAGCTCGTCGATATAGAACATATCTATTCACTCTAGCCTTGAAAATTCCAAGTTCTCAGGAAACAGAGATTAAAACACTAATGAAGAAGAAGCGATAGACGTATGTCAGGGTTATAGCAAGTGTAAAGACATAAAAAAACTGTTCCAATATGAAAAAGGTGTGATTAAATGTATTTGTATACATGCTTCTATTTTTCATTAAAGATTCAGAGCCAACGAATTTACACAGAAACGATTCTAATTTATCAAAATCGATCAAATTACATTCTGATTCTGAATATTCAAGAGAAATCTTACTGATCTACAGTAAAGTAGACCTAAAATGGCGTGTACAATACGTTTCCAGGAAGAATCATTCGAAGAAGAAGACACGCCACTGAAGCAGGAGCTGGCTAAGAAGGACGATGCGTGGCGGAACCGGTACCGGCTGGCTGGCAAGTTCCTCACCAAGAACCTGCACAGTGTCAACCCCTGCATTGCGCAAGTGTTAGCCATCTGGTACAAGCAGTTCAAGTAAGAATCATACTTATTAAAAGTGCAACACACTTTTAATTATGCTTCCCCGTCGCCAATGTGTATTGTCTGAAAGTTGTTTTTATAGCGGCTGTTAAGTTTTGGTAAAAGCTAGATTAAAATGAGCTTTACATACAAGTTACGAGGTTTTCATATAATTTAAGCCAAGATTTGCTTAATACTTTATTGCAAAATGGTTTTTATCTATCTTTTGTTAGTGCTGGATTTGGCCCCATCGATCCTCACCAAGTTATCGAGCCTGACTCAAGAATCAATTGAAATTTATGATAGAGCGAATGCCTGGTTCCAGTAGATCGGTTACATAGAAATCATATTCGGTATTTCACAATGAGGATTAAAATTATAGATAGGTAACCTAGTCAGACAGCTGCTGAGCTTGTCTTTTTCAGAATTTACGAGATTGTCATCATGTGGGATGTTAATGTCAACGATCAGTACCCATATAACATATACTATATTCTCAACCGACATTTCAAGAGCTCATTTGGCTAGCTGGTTGGGTTAAGAAAAATATTGTAGCTACTATGGTCATTGTGGTTTCTTATGTGGATAAAGTTTCAGTAGATACTACATGTTGTATTTTGATTATCAACTCGCATCGTGAACAACTTCTGAGCGCTGAAAATATTTTAAAATAATGCAAAATATACTCAAATAATGCAAATCTACCATTTAACGCTCTAGCATCAAAGCCTGACCGTCTGAAGGGCCATGTTGCTTAACAGTTTTTTTTTATGTTGAATGGCTTTGCCTCTCTAGAGTGAAGACAAAGTCATTCAACGCAATTCAATCGCTGAGCGAGACCAATACACCCCGAAAGACTGGGTCGTCTTCTGTCGGATTCCTTTTCGTAGAAAAATAAATGCTTGAGTCTATCTTGATCTGATTGTTCCCAGCGACCTCCGGTTAATCAGCATGAAAGACATAATGACGACGAACGAGGCTTACGAGCTCACTGACTTCATGTTCGTGTGCAAGCGACACATCGAGGCCGCCGGGAACGTGCTCGCCTACCAGTGGATTCCCACCATACAGGCGGTTTTCTTACAGGTATCCCACCATACAGACGGTCTTCTTACAGATATCTCACCACACAGACGGTCTTTTCAAGTACACAATATTATTGACAGAGCAAGCAAAGCGAACAAAAGTCTCTACATCAACTGGCAAAAATGTTCTTTCTTCTGTTCGGATTCAATATAATTGTCCGGATTGAATATAGGATTCATTATTTCTATTTATTGTTCATCATGATTATTTTTTTGTTATTTCACAGGGAAACAAAAAGAAGCAAATCCCGGAGCCGAAGCAAGCATCTTTGATGCGACATTTCTATAACTGCTTGGCTTGCATCATGACTTACAACTTGCAAACCCTATGCTTGAAATCTATGAAGGAATTTACAGACTACGTCATGGATGTCGGGGTATGAATATACAAGTTCTTTTATAAGCAATAGGATGACAAGAATAGTCATGATTAGTAAATTATTCGCCTAATCTTGAACGTCGCAATATATCCTAACAGCTTAACTTCTTTGAAAACTCAGAAATGTAGACTTTTACAGTACAAAGTCTGAATGAGACCCAGGTTTTCAGATACTCTGTTACCTAAAATCTACAATTTTGGTATTTTGAAAGTATTGATAAGTATCTAACATAGTATCTAGTATATAACATAATCGGCTTACTCTGTCCTAGGTTACATTGTCGCTTAACATCATTAACAATTATTGGTACGTAGTTGAAATTTCGTATACTTAACAAAAAACAAAATAACTTTTCGTTTACAGATCACAAACCAAGGCTTCGTGATAAACCTGACATTTGCAAACGAGGCCATAGAGTTCGACCCGCCGTTCAAGCAGTTCAAGCAGCAAATCTGCCTGCTGTACGACTTCCTCATCGATTCATGTCGACAGTCGCCCAGGATTGAAACACTGCTGTACCAGGACTACGTGCCGCCCGGAGGAAGGGCTACCCTGAAGGTACATAAGTTTTACATATTTTTAAGTTTTCAGAGATTCGCGCAAGTGGCTGTGTGGTACGCATAATTTTTAAATTAGTGTTTACTTTAATGAGTTATGTTTTTGTTTAGATGTTTTAATAATTATTTATCTTTAATGTCATCGTCTGCTTCCAGCCCATCATAGACATTGACTTGGTGGACGCGTACAAGAAGATGTTGACGGATTTGATAAGCGAGCAGAGGATCGGACCAGAACTGAGAGTGCAAGATTTTGACGACTACGTGTGCCTGCTCAATGGTCAAGTAAGCTTATGCGCATGCACACAAAAATAATCTCCGACGTACGTGTCTGTATCTATGGTACCGTAGTTCCGAAATTAGTGAACCGATATTTTATTTTTTGTTTTATACCTAGCTTGATAAAGAGTGTTTATACCATAGATTAAGAATTTTTCGCTACACTCAGTATAGATGGATTGTATGGTGTTTCACACCATGTCCACTATTTATTGCCAAAAATATATGGAAATCTCCTATATTTGTGACGTTTTACGATAAAAAATATCAATATATTTTTGTACGTGCGTTTTAGTACATCACTATTTAGGTGGCGTAAAACAATGCATTAAATTATCACTTGTTTTAGCAATGAATTATCTTCACGTGACACTAACTTGACGCAACGTATGACCGAAAATTCGGTATGAAGCGAACACGTTTTATACAGCTGAGTAGCGAACAGGCAAAGTTTATGATTCTTTCCATTGTGATAAAGCTTCCTTGGTTCATACTGATGATTTATTAAAATCCGTTCAGCCATTTGTTACGAGTATGTGAAAGATTATAAATTGAAATTACTTCCTTATTTATTTTTTTATTTTATTTTAATCCCCAGTCCAACGCTTTAGTAGAGCAATTCCTCAACGCGGTCCCAGAGAAGACCTTCGAAGAGTACTGCGCGGAAGCTGTCAAATACGTGGAGCTTGCAAAAGAGATACCGTCCAAGCTGGAAGGGACCGTCGTCATCGGCATGTTCATGATGCAGCGAGGCGACCTGATCACATCGCTGAGGGGTGCTGCCACCAGGATGGCCAATATCCTGCTTAGGAGGATTACTGAGGATTATCAGGCGATGATTAAGTCGTTAGTATCATCTGGGTCTTATTTTATAAAGCTATTACGTCGTATACGAATGCCAAATGAAATAAAATAAATGAATAAATGTAAATATTGGTGGACATTTCACACAATACGATCTAACCCAAACTAAGCAAAGCTTGTACTATGGAAACTAGATGGTTGATAGATTACATATATACTTTTTTTTATAAATACATACTTATGATACATATAGGTAGATACATCCAAACACATAACAAACATCCATGCTTATCACACAAATGTTTGCCCTGAGTGGGAATCGAACCCACGACCTACAGCTCAGGAGGCAGTCTTGCTACCACTCGAGCCATGAGGTCTGTCGAGAGAATGAGATTGAACTATATTTAAGTTACTTTGTATGGATGTACAATAAAGTTATTATATTCTCTTCTAACTATTAGAAAGTATCGCCAGTAAATCAAAGTATAGTGGTAGGGTGATTTCTCAACAATCACTTGTTTTCAAATTTAAATGCCAACACATCACCAACATCATCATTTCAGTCATAATCAATCCACTGCTAGATATAGGCCTCCCCCATCAATTTACAAAGAGATCTGATGGAAGCGGCTTGCAGCCAGCGTCTTCCAATCACTTGTATCAGGTCTTCTACGGCTAGTCTTCCTACGCTTCGCTTGCCGGTGCGTGGTCTCCACTCGAGAAACTTTCAGCCCCATCGGCTATTAGTTCTACGTGTTATGTGCCCTACATACTGCCCCTTCAACTTGATAATCTGCTGTGTTTTATCGGACTTTCGTACGTCTACGGAGTACCATATTACCTCTTTATCATTTCCAGTATATATGATGAGTACAGCCAGATCGCGACCACCCTCCTGACCCCTCCCGGCGATACCGCCGCCCTCATGGAGCTCATGGCGTACATCAAGAAGACCGAGGACGTGCTCCTCACCGATATGGAGGATAAACTGAGGAACGTGATGAAATACATCGTGTTCCTGGGTGATTACACCACCTTCACTCCTCTGGAGATGAAGGCTAACAATCAGTCTTTCCATTGGTGAGATTTCCTTTGAAGTTTACCTTCACATCTAACATTTTTAATATGTCTTACTTTTGTACCTTATTTATTTGTTTATTTGTCTTAGTGTTTGCTTTGTTGGTGTAAAAATAAAAATAAATAAATATTCAATCAAGAACAGTCTGTCAGAAAATATAATAACAGAATAGACACGAGAATATAGCACAAAAGGCGGTTGACTCTTAACTGTATAGGATCGGGAGAGACCCTAAGAAGTTGTGGATGAACTGTGTTGAAAATAGTTTCACTGCACTGTCACTAGATGGCGCTGTACAAACGTAAAACAAGCAAATCAAATAAAAAAAACGGAGAATATCCGTTCTGTATGTAATATTATCATGACTATTCTATTAATGTCTTCTTTGATAGTGGTAAAAAAAAGTGCTGTACAAAATTATTTGTTATTTTTAGTGTCTAAGTAAACATGATTTTTTCCAGGTACACTCGGATGGCCGGAGTCATAGAAGAAAGCAAAAGTATCTGCGATCAGAAGAAGGTTGAATATCAAGAACTGCTCAAGGTACCTAAACTACTTATAGCCAAGATCGCATCGAGACACGCATGTAATATGGGTCCGTAGCTACGAGTAGTTATGTAATATAAAATAAAACCACTTAACTAGCAGTGTAGTGTTTAGATCACTTTGCAAAATGATCACCCTCCCACCAAACTCCCGTGGTTCTGCCAACCTTACTGGAGCTTCGAAATGTCACATACGACCTACGTTGCTGCACTTGTTTTTTTTATGAAGTATGCGTATGCGCTTGACCACCAACTCGCCAGATTTTAAGTGACGTTGCGGTCAGCTATCAACAAACTTGTAGACAGTTAAAAATTTCACATCTGACGGGACTTATACCCAATCAAGACTTGGGAGCCTTTACCAGTTTGGCCACAGAGGTGTCACGTGAGATGGTCGATATTTACGAATAGGTACCTACTTGAAAAATATAGAATGTTTTTTTTTTGTCCAGGTCCGCATCGCGAAGTTTATCGACGACCTGGACGTATACGAGCTTCAAGTGAACGAGCTACAGTACTGGGGCGACATCAACCAACTGCCGAAATACGTGCACCGCGCCAAACACCTGGACGAGAAGTAATCTCGTCTTGATAATACAGCAATAGTGAACTAGCTGCAGGACTGGGGCACATCAACCAACTGCCGAAATACGTGCACCTAACCAAAGGCCGTACCACAAGCGTTCCAGTAGAATACTGGAATACTTCAATTTAATTTTGGCTTTGTCTTTATCTCGTTTTTTCTACGGATGAGATAGCAATACAAAGGTCAAAGTTATATTATGTATATATATATATATTAAATGTTTTGAAAGAAAACACATTTTAACGGACTTATTGCGTATTTATCAAGTCGCCTGTACCTATGACCACGGACACTGGGAAACGTCAGGTCACAAAATTATGTAAAATATACGCGATTGCATTTAAATGAGTAACTATCGCGAGAAGCTTAGAAATCATTAAACAATATTTTACCCCAGGTTGTCGCAAGCCCTGACGAAAGTATTTTACCCCAGGTTGTCGCAAGCCCTGATGAAAGTATTTTACCCCAGGTTGTCGCAAGCCCTGACGAAAGTATTTTACCCCAGGTTGTCGCAAGCCCTGACGAAAGTATTTTACCCCAGGTTGTCGCAAGCCCTGATGAAAGTATTTTACCCCAGGTTGTCGCAAGCCCTGACGAAAGTATTTTACCCCAGGTTGTCGCAAGCCCTGACGAAAGTATTTTACCCCAGGTTGTCGCAAGCCCTGATGAAAGTATTTTACCCCAGGTTGTCGCAAGCCCTGACGAAAGTATTTTACCCCAGGTTGTCGCAAGCCCTGATGAAAGTATTTTACCCCAGGTTGTCGCAAGCCCTGACGAAAGTATTTTACCCCAGGTTGTCGCAAGCCCTGACGAAAATAGACCAGTTCAACGAGGAAGAGAATTCTTTCGGTTATGAGGTGTCACAGTACCCCAAGAGGAAGCAGATCTACGACAAGCTGGTGCCGTACAAGAAGCTCTTCGATGCCGGCCACGACTTCTTGGAGAAGCATAATACTTGGATGACGTCTCCGGTATTCATAATTCACACATGATTCGTACAGGCACAGAATATTTTAATTGTACAGGAGCAGAATACTTTAACTATATAGGAGCAAAGTACTTTAACTGTACAAGAACAGAATACTTTAATAGTCTTCTTCTTCGTTACGTTCCACTGCTATCGGAGGTTGGACAACATTAGGCAATTTTAAATATTTTGCTGCAACTGAACCAGTCCCGTAGGTTTTTAGGGTTCCGTACCTCAAAAGAAAAAAACGGAACCCTTATAAGATCACTTTGTTGTCCGTCTGTCCGGCTGTCTGTCTGTCTGTATGTCCGTCTGTCCGGGTGTCAAGACCTTTATCTCGGGAACGCGTAAAGGTATCGAGTTGAAATTAAAACCATATACGTAGATCCATAGTCTCTTGCTGCAGAAAGAAAAATCAAGCTTCTCAGTTTTCGTAAAATAAAAGTTACAGCCGAATATGTCGTAAAAAACGCAAATTTCGACACTCACAAGGGAATCAAAACCTATGGGGTACTTTCGCCGTTGACCTACAAATATGAAATTTGGCAAGAGGCATTGTGTTAGAGTACACATATAGAAAAAAAACCGAAAACTGGACATTTTTAATTTAATCATAAAAAAATAGTCTCTTTATACAAGGAATGAGGGTCCAAATTTTTAAGTTCTTTAACCGTATCATATGAAAGAGCTTCATTAGCATAAGCTAAAACAGGGTTTTACTATGGATATTAACGTGGTTTTCACATATTTTTTAAATAAAGCAGCACACACGTCACTCTCGGCGCGTCACCGACCGAGAGTGACGTGTGTGCTGCTCCTTTGAAAAAGACCGCCGAATGCAGTTGAAACTATAGTCGGATATTTCGGCTCAAAACAGACGTGAGTGACCCGAAGTTTTTATTTTAAAACAGGGTTTTAAATATTCTTGTGATGTATATTTTACGGTTTATGAAGGAAAATATAAAAAAATATATGATTTTCCCTTTAATCTACTAGTTTGTACGGAACCCTCGGTGGGCGAGTCTGACTCGCACTTGTCCGGTTTTATTTAACCAAGAATGCCGCTTCCTGCCAGCACTTCTCTTTCCAGCAATCTTGCCTTGGGTGATGAGCTGGAGCAATTTGTAGATGTCATTCCTCATAACATGACTGAAGTATGACATTTTTCTATACTTAATAGTGTTCATAAGTTCCATTTTTCAAACCTATCCAATACCTCAACGTTGGTGACTCGGTCACGCCATATTTTCAAAATACAGCGGTTTAACCACATCTCAAACGCCTCCAACCTCATTGTCGTATTATGTGTGGGAGTCTATGTTCCGCAGAATACTTCAATTGTACAGGAGCAGCAGAATTATATTTCAAACACCTAATAACAGCTCTAGCTACAAAGTAATAAAACACGCACACGCTAAGTGTATAATGGGATGTATTGTACTGTTGAGTGTACGTTTTTACCAGAAAGTATGTACAGTACTGCTACTCTAGTATAAATTTATCATCTACGTAAATATTTTTTAAGGTAAAGCGAATCTTTTTGTAAATCCATGGGGGAGGCCTATGTCCAGCAGTGGACTTCTTGTGGCTGAGATGATAATGATGAAATCGAATTAGTAATATTTTTTGTTGCATAATAAAATTAATACAGTAACATTTCCTATTCGCAGGTTGGCAGTCACGACCCAGAAGATATAGAAGGAGATGTAAGCTACTATTATAAGATAGTGTACAAATTGGAAAAATCTTTCGGAGAAGTGCCGGAGACGCATCGACTCGCTTCTTCTGTCAGGTAATTTATCATATTTGTACAATATTATTATTTATACTATGATACGCATCCGATGATAAGCGACGGTGTGATCGATGATGAAGCACGTAGATCTAGAAGATATATTTTAACTTTAGCCTTGAAAACTCCAAGATTCTCAGGTTACAGAGATTGTGGCAGAGAGTTCCACTTGTGGAAAATGTGGAACTAAATCATTGTATACGGATTTTGGGCATTACAATGAGAAATGTACGGTAATTTGTCGATTTTCTGCTTGTCCTGGGGTATGTCTGTGTTTGTTTCCTGACATTAAGTTTGTCTTTAGACAAAAATCTCGACTTAGTCTATGAAGGAGCGAAACTTTGACCGGTTTCGAGACTATAAAAACATCCTCTTCAAGACACACTCACGCTTCTGGTACCAATTGATACCGTGCTGACGGGAGCATTGCCGCACAATGATGCTCACACAGAATTTGCCTTTGTATTTCCCAATTTGGGACAAGATTTAATTGAGACACTATTGGAGAAAATAAAACTGATAAAATAATAAAGAAAAAGGCAAATGGCGTACAAGGAGGTAAAAGTCTTGGTAGAGGGCCGACATGCATAGAAATTACTTCACAGACAAAAGCCAAAATCTTAAATGATGAATAAATGAACTATTTCGTATCATTGATGCCTACTTACTTTGTGGTTTTGGTGATTTGATATTACTACATGTAATATTAGCTACTGTTTTCCTTTCAGCTTTACCTGTTGCACTTAGAAAGCTAAGAAAGATCTGTACATCACGCCACATACTAGCTTAAAAAACATATAATTTTCTCATAATATATACATTTTGTTACATACGCAGAGAAAAAATGGACGATTTCAAAACCAACATGCCCATTATACAAACGCTGGGCAACCCCGGCATGAAGCCGCGGCACTGGGAGAAGATATCCGACATCGTCGGCTTCCCTATCTTGGTCGACGAAGAGCTCACGCTAGAGAAGGTGATAGACTTCCAACTTGTCGACTACATCGACAAGTTTGAGGTTATCTCGGAAGCTGCCACCAAAGAGAACAATCTAGAGAGAGCGCTCGACAAAATGATGAAGGAATGGGCCGATCTCAGATTCGAAATCTTGCCGTACAAGTAAGTGAAATTTTGTCGTGCAAATGAGTGAAATGTTTCTGTAATTGTTTTAGTCGTGGTAAAATATAGCGATAAATAGATAAGATCTTGCCGTGCAAATAAGTGAGTTGGTATCGTAGAAATGGTTGAAATATTTTACTAATATAATAACAAGTATATTAAAAGAAAAACAAAACACTCGACTGCAGAAAATTTCGTTACGCTTGATACGCTGTTGAATGAACGTTTTTTTTTTGAGAAATTATGCGTAAAATCGCTTTAAAATATTATAAAGGCGCATTCTTTAAATTAAACCTAGTAAAATCACTTGTTTATTACGATTCAATTTGTTGGAGGTTATTTTTTTATTTATGCGAGAGATGTATTATTATTTTTACAAAAAATACCTCAGGGAGTGAAGAAAAATCTAACGATACCTCGCACATCAGAATCGGTCATGCCGTTTGGGCTATAAGCGCTCATACTCGTATATAAACATACACTCGAAAAACATAACCCGCCTTCTTACGCAGTCGGGTGAAATGTAGCATAAGTAAATTAATTTACTCACACTCACTATATAAAACGTAATGTGGTGTACAAGTAAATTACATTTAGCTATACAGGGTTATAGGTAACTAACGCATAACCTCCCAATGGTGACTTAGGTACCTACATAAAGACTAACAACTTTTGTTCTATGACTTTTGCCAAAAAGTAATACATCCGAAGAATTATTTATTTTTAGTTTTAGTAGGGATATCTATCAATTGTTAGCTCTATGTCTCGTGAAGTAGGTACTCACGTATGTACTCCGTCTTAATCTGTGACAGCATAGAGCGAGTTTCTAGAGTTACGAAGATTAGCTCTGTAAATTTGATGTTTTTACTTTTAGTATGGAAAAATTATTGAATTAGAAAAATTTGTAGAACTAAAGTTGTAAGTCTTGATGAAACAAAGTCGTATTTAAGAGGTTGTGCGTCAGTTAATTATATCCCTGTATAACTAGTAGGTGTAATCTTGACATACAAGTGAAACTTTACCGTATACTGAGTAAAATATTTCTGTAAAATTAAGTGGAATGTAGCCGTCGTATAAGTGAGTGTGATATAGGTATAGAAATAAGATGATCATGCCGTATTAAGTAAATGTGTGAAAATATATGAACTCCAGAATAAGTTGCTTTATATATCTTATAAAGCAACTTATTCTTGCCGTAGAAGAAAGTAATAATGTTTAGTGAAAATAAATGAGATGTCGTCGTACATAGAAATAAACACTAGCGTTATTTTGTAAAAACAGTTAATATACTTAAATATAACTTATTTATTTTCACAGGGATACTGGTACTTATATCCTGTCGAGCGTAGATGAAATCCAACTGTTGTTGGATGATCATATCGTCAAAACGCAGACGATGAAGAACTCTCCATACATCAAACCGTTTGAGGAAATCATCTAGTAAGTCCAGTACAACTTGATTAGCATTTAAATCATCTAGTAAGTCCATTACAACTTGAATAGCATTTAAATCATCTAGTAAGTCCATTACAACTTGAATAGCATTTAAATCATCTAGTAAGTCCATTACAACTTGATTAGCATTTGACCCTATATGCGTGGTTTACACAATATTTATTAGGGACCTGGAACCGAATGAAGACGTAGGAATATTTTATTTGAACAACAAATGACTGAGCAAATTTTCTTTCGTAAATTCATGCAACAAATTACAAACTAAAGTCGCCGACAGTCGCCCAGCGTCTTAGCAAGTGGAAGTGGCAATGGGCAGTGTGTACCCTGTTACGTATAGCACGCAGAATTGTTGGCCGATGTGGCCAAGAAGTTTTCGGGTCGAAACCACACATCAGCAAGTCCTTACAGCACGAACAACCATAAGTTAGGTACAAGATCTAATAATGGAATAAACACCCTGGCAATTTATGGTGGAGGCCTAAGTCCAAGTCCAGCAGTGGACTTCGTGTGACTTAGACGATAATGAAGCAAAAGTTACATTTCTACCAATGACGTTATTATCACGTGGACACAAAGTCTAAAACAAAATTCACGAACAGTATCCTGAGTTGACGAATACTCATATTCCAACAATGTCGAGTACAAAGATTTTGGTTCAAATTCTGTCACCGCACTAAGACCAAATTTAAATTGAGACATTTAGAGACATCAATTTTGATTTGGTTGCCTCTAAAAGTTGCCGCTTTAGACCTCATTGAGTTTGGACGTTTTTGAGCGCTGACGCGATTTTTTTGTCAGTAATGATATCGTTGATTTCTATTAAAAGTATTACTTTCCAGTGATTGGGAAGGTAAGCTGGTTCTCCTGCAGGAGATCTTGGACGAGTGGTTGAAGGTGCAAGCCACTTGGATGTATCTGGAGCCGATCTTCTCTTCGCCGGACATCCAGCAGCAGATCCCAGAGGAAGGCAGGAGGTTCAGCGCCGTTGACAAGGTAGGTGGGAATTGAAGCTTCAAAATTCACATAGATTTATCGCGTGTTGTATGTTCGCTTAGGTCATACAATTATGTAAAATGTACGCGATACAAAAAAAAGTTATTTTTTATTTCAATATTAACGATCGCGAAAACTACAACATTAATAAAATAATAGACACTTTAAACACAACACAACATTAATAATAACTTTAAACAACATTAATAATAATAGATGGCGAGTGTGTAACAAAATATAGTTTAAAAAACATAAAACTGACTTCAAAACATGTGTTTTAAATAAGAATCTTAGATTGAATATAATAAGTTTATTCGAAAGTACGTACTACAAGCAAGTCTTGACAAGGCAATATGGCTGACAATATTTAAAGAGAAGAAAGCTTACGCCCTTCCGTCATAGACAGTCTCATAGACTAATCAGTCTATGAGCACAGACCATATCAATTAGTTATTACAACACCTCCCTTTCAAATCATATACTAATAAAATAATCGGTATAATCTCCAAAGATTGTAAACCATACTATAATATGAAGGAGGAGATTTATGTAGAATCAGGTTTAATGTTTTATGAAAACAAAATTATTGTGCCAAAATCCTTGCAAACATATGTCTTAAAATTAGTACATGAGGGACACTATGGAGTAAGTAAGTGTATACAAAAGGCTAAACAATTGTTTTATTGGCCTAAAATGTCACAAGATGTTCAACAATTTGTAGCTAAATGTCGCACTTGTGAGAAATATAGATCTGCCAATACTCATCATCCGTTATTACCTCACAAGATACCTAAATTAAGATTTTCAAAAGTGGGTACTGATATATTAGAATTTGGTGGGAAACCTTATCTTGTAATTGTAGATTATTTGTCACATTGGCTAGAAATTAGGCAATTGCCAAACAAAACTTCGAAATGTGTAATAGATGCCTTCCAAGAAGTGTTCACAAGGTTTGGTTATCCAGTAGAAATTGTATCTGACAATAATCCGTTTAAATCATTTGAATGTTGTGAATACTATAAGTCTAAAGATATCTGTATAACTACCAGTAGCCCACATTATCCTCGTAGTAATGGAATGGCAGAGAAAGCAGTTAATATTAGTAAAAATATACTCAAAAAAGCTCATGAGGATGGTGTGGACTACAGGGAATATATAATGGCCTATAATAATACACCATTGTCAGGGCTGAAGGTTTCACCATCACAAATATTAAATAGTAGACGAATAAGGACATGTATACCTGTTTCTGAAGCTCTCTTAGAACCTAAGGTAGAAAAAGAAATTTACAAATTGTTAAATCTGAAACAATCTATTTACAAAGAGTTGCATGATAGGCATGTTAAAAGACAAGTAGAATATAAAAAAGGGGATAACATTGTGTATAGAACTGGGAAGGATGATTACTGGAGAAAAGGTACTGTAGTAAAAAAATGCAAAGAACCCCGTTCATATTGGATTTGCAAAGGGAATAACTCTAAGCCATTCAGGCGCACTGCAGAACACTTAAGAAAATCATATACCAGTAATCAATCCTTTCAAAGAGAGATGTGTATATTACCAGATGATGAAACGATGGGACCTAGAAATGTGGTAGATGCTGAGATAAGTGTGAATAATGATAAAAGTCCCATAGTAGAACTGAGGTCGAATATTAACAATGATGATGTTGAACCTGGAAACATTATTCGTACCAGGAGAGGGCGCATTGTAAAAAACCTGCTAGGTACATAACAGAGTGTTAATTATGCATGATTTATAGTATTTAAGTTAGTGTATTAGTTTTTTTTTTTTTTTTTGAATATAATAAGTTTATTCGAAAGTACGTACTACAAGCAAGTCTTGACAAGGCAATATGGCTGACAATATTTAAAGAGAAGAAAGCTTCCGCCCTTCCGTCATAGACAGTCTCATAGACTAATCAGTCTATGAGCACAGACCATATCAATTAGTCATTACAACAACATGCAATCGATTTACTTGGAATTGGATGCTATTTTCAACGGACTTCAAAAAAGGAGGAGGTTCTCAATTCGACTGTATTTATTTTTATGTTGGTTACCTCAGAACTTTCTACTGGGTGAACCGATTTTGATGATTATTTTTTTATTTGAAAGCTGGTGCTCCCCGTGTGGTCCCATTTCAATTCGGTCTAGTTTTGACAATGGCATCCATGAGAAGTCGGTTGCTTCAGTATTTTAAACTATAATTATTTCAGTTAATTTATTATACAAAAACAAGGTATTGAACCAATTTTGATAAAACTTTAAGGGACCACCTCGGAGATATTACCTACCAAACAAAAAAATAATCATCAAAAATAATCGCTGAAGAAACATACAGTCGAATTGAGAACCTCATTCTTTTTGGAAGTCTGTTATTATATAATGTAATATTTACATGATTGATTTTTTAAGTATCACGGTCATTATTAAATCACTATTATTATTAACGGGATATTTACCGTGGTTCGCGTTAATTTTGAGCTCCCGATATTTCGCCGTGAACATGGTGCATGTAACTGTGCCGAAATATCGGGAGCTCAAAATTTGCGCGAACCACGGTAAATATCCCGTTAATAATAATAGTGCTTTACATGATTGCTTTATAAATTAGATGTGGCGCGAGATAATGAAGGCCGCGTTCTCGGAGCCCCGCGTGCTGGACGTGATCACCATAGAGAAAATGCTGGACCGGCTGAAGAAGTCCAACAACCTGCTGGAGATGGTGCAGCGCGGCCTCAACGCGTACCTGGAGAAGAAACGCCTCTACTTCCCGCGGTTCTTCTTCTTGTCCAACGACGAGCTGCTCGAGATATTGTCGGAGACCAAAGACCCTATGCGGTGAGTCGTAGAAGAAGTAAGTAATGAAAAAAGGGGCATGCTGAAATCTATATATATGGGTTATAAGCTTAATATTGTACTAGTGATCGTTTAAAAAACTAAAAAAGCGACTTTAAAATACGCTATTCATTTACTTGGATGACATATTTTTCCAATTATTTTGTGATAAAAACAAATATACTAAACCGATTTTGGTAAAAATTCTAAGAGACCTGGAAAGTATACCCTTTCAAACAAAAAAATAATCTTTCAAATCGGTCCAGGTGTCTTCAAGTAATCGGGGAACATACATGAAACAGGTTCCGACGAATTGAAAATCTCCTCCTTTTTGCAAGTCGGCTAAAAAGCGAAAGTACTCTGAAAGAACTCTGTATACCAAATTGTCAGTTTGTCTAATTTTACTTAGGTCGCATACCCTGTATAGATTATATTTGTAATTATGCTCAAAAAATTACTGCAATATCAATGTAAATTTCAAGGCTAAAGTTAATAGATATCTTCTAGATCAGCGAGCTCCATCCTCGGCCACATCGTTGCTTAACATCAGGCGAGTTGGTGGTCAATCGTAGACCTATAATGAATAAAAATAATTGCAGATTAAATATGTTACTTTATCGTATTATTATTTCATAGCCAAATGTGGAAATTCAGATTTTCTATTAAACAGTATTTGTTTACAATTTACAAATTACTTTTGTGACGGATGTCACCTGTCATTGTGCATGTTTTTAACTCTCGATCCAAAAAGTGGGGTTTATAAGTTTGACATGTGTATCTGTCCATCTGTATAATATCTGTGTATCTATGCATCTGTGTATCTGTCTGTGGCATCATAGATCTCAAATGGATGAACTGATTTTGGTCTAGTTTTTTGTTTAAAAGGAGATTTCACCGAGAGGGTTTATCGTTATCTAAGCTTATATACTTGTGCATCCTAATTTCTATGTTAAAAACTGACTGTTGTTTTCCAGCGTACAACCTCACCTGAAGAAATGCTTCGAGGGTATCGCCAAGCTGTCGTTCACGTCGGACATGGTGGTGACACACATGCGCTCCTCGGAGGGAGAGATCGTGCTGCTGACCACCACCATCAACACGGCAGCCGCTCGCGGCCAGGTCGGCATCGTGTATCTGCAACCACGCTACCTTTTAGTTGCAGTAGTCCGGTTGTTTTGTCAGATTACCGGACTAGTGCAACTTTTAAGTAGCAGTAGTCCGGTCGTTTTGTCCGGGAATCGGACTAATGCAACATTTTAATTTTGTAAAATGCAAGTCAAAGAGGCATTTCAAATATTATGATTTTTGTTGTACTTGAACAACAGATATAAGTATTTGCTATACTTTGATACAATTTCGACAAATATCCGATGAATTTGTAACTAAAAATGAAATACCCGACTTATTTCATCATTATTGCACTGTGCGGTGCATTCATAGTTTATTAAATAGATTGAGTAGTATATTGTCTCCTCTGTTAGGAAAATGGAGGCCACGGTGACTGACTCAGCATGGTTTATCTGATTGCGAAAGAAGGAGGATTTTGTTTTTCGTGTGTATGTATGTTTCTTTACTAAGTACTTCTTACAGCCTTGATTGGACAACGGATTGACGATTTTGATGTGCGAGGTGTTGTCAGATTCTTCTTCACTCCTTATATACATAGGCTACATTTTTTTCTAATAATATAAATATTTAACAACTACAACTACAACAACAACGTAGGTGGTAGGGTGTAGCAACTGGTAGGGTGTACCAGTTGCTACACCCAACCAGGGTCATTGTATTACTAAAAACAAACATGTACTGTAACATCTCCATGTAACCTATAATGAATGCAATAAACTATTGACTATTGACTATTTCGCAATATATATATATATATATGGAAAATGCACTTTTCTGTAAAAAAAAACGCAATAAATAAGTATTTTTACTAGTATCATTTTAAAGAATACGCATCTATAACCTTTTACTGTGACATTGAGAGTATACTTTCTCATAAAAAATGTAAAAAATACGACAGCGTAGGTATCAAGCGCAACGAAATCGTAAGTTTGCAAAAATTGCTCTTCTGCAGTCGGGTATTTTGTATTTCTTTTAAATATACTTTTTTTACGCAAGATATAACTACGATTGACCACCAACTCGCCTGATGTTAAGCTACGAGGATGGATCCTCGGCCACACCGTCACTCGTCGATCCAGAAGATTCACTCTAGGCTTAAAAATTCCAGGTTTGTAGTTCTCAGGAAATAGAGATGTTCGCTAAGAATTTCATTCCTGTGCAGTATGCATCAAGAATATCGCCGAGTACGGATTTTTGGCATTTCGACGAGAAATAGGTTATACATTTATAACCTATATACATTACATTACATTTATACATTACACTACATTACATTACACTACACACATTACACTACATTACATTTTTTTTTTTTTTTTTTTACATTATTTTTATATTTTTACATTACATTTATAGGTTATACATTTGTTATTAATTTTGATGTTGATAAGAATGTTGTGTGGTTCAGGTGGAAAAGTGGTTGTTGGAGCTTGAGAAGGCGATGAAGCAGTCGGTCCACCACGCGGTGCACGAGTCCTACGACGACTACCTGAAGATACCGCGCGAGCGCTGGGTGCTCGTGTGGCCGGGACAGACGGTCAGCACAGTACAACTATTATATACACACGCACAGAAAACATTAATAGTATTATATGCAGAACGGACTCTCTCCGCCTCCCGCCAATCTCGGGTTCCTCACCTGCTCCCCGCGCTCGTCCTGACGTTTGACGGCGTCATTCATTTGTCAGTCGAGACAAGCGTTGCGTGGTTCAAGCGTTCGAATTCCAATTGACGTCAAGAACGAGTGGCAATAAAACGACAATCATAACTTCATACATGTGTGTGTTATATACAGGCGTCAACTTCGTATGTGTATTTTTAAACAAAAAAACCTAAATATGACCAAAATCGCTCAAAAAATTATCGTGACAAAAGAAAGAAGAGAATTTCGCTACGGGACCATTTCATTTCGGTAATATTTGGCAAAAACATTGGATACTCAACTGTGAAACAGTAGAACTCGGGCACGTTTATTCAAAGAGTATTGTTTTACTATTAGAAGTAATTAGAACACATAAAGTATTACAGATCGCGAATAAAAGTTGTTACAGCTGTAGGTACTAGTTGTAGAACTAATAGATATTTTTTCATGAATGAATCCACGTTTAACGATCAATTCACCTGTTGGAAAGCGACGATGTGGTCGATGATGAAGCATGCAACCCTAGAAGATACTTATTCACTGTGTACTGTGTGGTACATGGCCTCTTTACAGATTCGTATCAAATTAATACGCCTGAAATCAAATTATATTATTATAGAAAAACATTTCTTACAATATTTGTATTTGGTTTATTTTTAGACATACTTATGTAATTTTTAACATCGTCCATCCACTAACTCATAAATAGAATACATCCTAAGGTTGTCTGGGGAGATCGCTGTTAGCGATAAGACTGCCCTTTTTGCCATTGTCTTACGTGTATAATATTTGTTATTTTATTAATTTCTTTGGTGTCAATAAAACGTTATTGGTTAATTGATTGATTGTTTTTTTTTTATATTGTTTATAATCCGTCCATTTTGTAGGTTCAAAGCATAGCGATGACCTTCTGGACGTCGGAGGTGACTGACGCCATCCACATCAGCATACCGGCGATGCGGGCCTACTGGGACAAGTGCAACTACCAGATCATGAAGATCGTAGACCTGGTACGGGGGGAGCTCAGCCTGCAGAACAGGATCACCCTGGGTAAGACCTGGATGCAACAATGAGACTCATACACACAAGAGACATTTGAATTCTGAGTACATAGACGTGTGAACTAGGACTTTTACACAGTTTTTAACCAACTTCCAAAAAAGGAACAGGTTCTTAATTCGACAACGTTTTTTTGTATGTTTGATAAGCGATTACTTCGCCAATTATGAATTGATTTTGGTGTTTTTTTTTATTTGGTAGGATGTACCTACTTCAGAGATGGTTCCATGGTTAAATGTTATTAAGTTTAGTACTTTGGTTTTAAAGCAAAATAATAATATGTAATATAATATGTCATCCAAGTAAACGAAATTGTGTATTTAAAGTAGGTTGTTTCAGTTTTTTTAACTATAATTATATTCTTTTGGATGAGCATAATCAGTTAAGAAATAACGAAGTAATTTGAAGTTTTCTTTTAGCGATCGACTTGCGGTTATGGTTTGTGACGTCAGAACGTAGTAGCACACTCACACTACGTGAGTAGGTATGCGTGTGTAAGCGTAGAATACATTAATAGTTACACGTGAGTGGTGAGAGGATGCCTACGTCACAATGGCATGATTGCTTGCTGTGCCTTGTGTTCATATTCTCAGCTATCACTATACCAAATTTCATAACATTCGGTTCAGCCTTTTGGTCGTGAAAAGGTAAAAAAAACACAAGAGTTACTTTCACTTTCATAAGATGATAAGATGTCGCGTTTATTCTGATTCACAAACCTTTATTTTCGACAAACAGTTAGGTATAATCATAATAATTTTATTAATAACACATGTTACAAGTCAAAAAATAAGAGGAAAATTTCAATACATAGTATGAGTACCAGTATTGTACTAATCAGTTACAACTGATTCCATACATAATAAATTATATTAAGTTTATCAAAATAAATATACAACATTTCAAAATTAAATCAAATTAAATAGTGAAAGAATGACAATCCAATTATATTACATTATATTGTATATGTCATAAATTCATCGAAGCTGTAGAACGTCTGTTGAACAAGCCAGCGCCCAAGTGTTGCTTTAAACCTACACATAGTTGGCGCCGTGATGATATTCTCTGGCAGTTAGAGTAGAAGGTTACGCTAGAACATTTATTAATATGAAAAGCCTATAAATTTTGCTAATTGCCGAGCAAAGGTCTCCTTGCCTCCTTCCCTTCCCTTACTCTAATTTTCCTAGTGTTCGACTGTATACTTCCAGTCTATCGTGTCTTAAACTTAGATCACCTCGATCACAACTGGCCTCCCAGCTCAGTTAGCTGGCCTTGCAGCTCAGTTGATAGTAAGTAGGTATGTCTGTCTACTAAGCCGTAGTAGTTATTTCGATCCCCACCCAGGGCAAACATTTGTGTGATGAGCGTGGATGCTTGTTCTGTGTCCGGGTGTTTCTATGTATTATAAGTATGTATTTACAAAAAATAACTATATAATGTATTCAATCAGCCATCTAGATTCTACAGTACAAGCTTTGCTTAGTTTGGGCTAAATGGCGTTGTGTGAAATGTCCATCGATATGTTTACCAACATACATGTTTTAATTTTGAATTTCCCAGGAGCCCTGGTCGTGCTAGACGTGCACGCGAGAGATGTCCTGATGCTGCTCATAGAATGTAAAGTGATGCAGGACAATGATTTCAACTGGCTCTCACAGATCCGATACTATTGGGAGGTTGGTTTATTTTAAACTATACTACAGAATGCATTAATAATATTGAGGCAAGCATTGCGAGCTTCAAACGCTCGAATTTCAATTGTCGTTGAAGAGCGTTTACAAGCACCTAAAAGAGCAAAAGAGTGTCTACAAGCATCTCTCCGGACTAGCAAAGCAATAGAGATGCCACTGATGTTGGCCATAGGCCATAGGCCAACATCAGGGGCATTGGCAACAATACCATCAGACAAGCATTTTATTGTATATAAAGAGTGACGACCGATATTCTCTTCAAATATGCTTATGATGAGGCATGAGCTTATGTGCACTGCGTGCCTCATCATCGTCTTATGTGGAGAAAATAGCTACTGTCACTGGGCGCAAATAGCTAAGCGAATATTTGCTCAGTGGTAAAAGCAGCGATTTTATACCATATTCCATACACAAACAAGTTCTTCACCTAAAATAAATATGTATATCGCGGGGTATGGTTGTACAGGAGCACGAAGACAAGTCGTGGCAGCTGGCGACCCGCATGATCAACTCACAGCTGATGTACGGGTACGAGTACCTCGGGAACATCAGCAGGCTGGTGGTGACGCCGCTCACCGACAGGTGCTTCCGGACCCTGTTCGGGGCTCTGCATCTCAATTTAGGTACGTTCATGAGAATAAGCAAGCTGAGCTGGCAATGGGCCGACCGTATCTGACTCAGAATCGATAACCGTTGGGGTAAACACGTTCTAGGGTGGGAACTACGTGTTGGCAAACGTAGTGTACAGATGATACAGTGACGATATACGGACGCCAGTTAGCGGTGGAAAAGGAAAGCTAAATATTTGGGCTAAATTTTGCCTAATATTGGTGGTGTTCTATGGGAGAAGCTAGGTCCAGCAGTGGACTATGATGATGATGTCATATGAGCGTGTAACTCAGTTTTTCTGCAAAGACTCTGTGGTAACTAGTTACATTTTGGTTTTCCCGTTTTATCTCTTAGTTTATACCAAATAATGAAAAATACAAGGAAGGATGGAAGGAGGCACCCTCTAAATTTTAGCGGATTTAGTTTTTTTTACATTGCATTACATATACGGTACATTTTATATTTCTCTTTACCTCCCAGTGCAAGCTAGTAGATGGTGCTTTTCACATTGAAAAACTGCCCGAGTCCAATAGTAGAAAACCTTCTAGAAACAATATCTGAGTGGGTCTTGATCTTGTGGGTTTCGATAGATATAATCTGGATGTCTATAAATCGTAAGTGAATTAGTTTCTTCTAGGTAAGCGCGATCCATCGTAGACCGCAACGTTTCTTAACATCAGGCGAGTTGATGGTCAAGCGCAAACCTATATCAATACATAAAAAAGTATTGATATGTATAGGTAACAACTTGCAGGCGGCGCCCCTGAAGGTCCGGCCGGTACCGGCAAGACGGAGACCACCAAGGACTTGGCTAAAGCCGTCGCCAAGCAGTGTGTCGTCTTCAACTGCTCCGACGGGCTGGATTACATCGCTCTCGGGAAGTTCTTCAAGGTTAGTGCAGTTATAGGGAAGAAATAATTGTAGCAGTGTGTAGCAGAATAGAAGGTATGTCTACTCCATATGTATATATAGGGAATTAACTATATATATGTATACATACATAATATATATATTCAGATTCATATATTTAGATAATTTCCTCCCCTCTCTATTACTGCACGCCCCGTCATATTACTATCGTTTCACTCCTCTATCCTAAGGTTGCCTGGAAGAGATCGCTAATAAGCGATACGGCCGCCAGTTGTAACACAAATTTTTAAATAACTTATTAATTGTAAATTTCTAAGGTGTGTACAATAAAGAGTTTATCTATCTATAGCTTAAAAAAACTGAAAAAACCTTTACTTGGATGACATTTTTCAGTGATTTTGTTATAAAAACCAAATTACTAAACCGATGTTGATAAAACGACTGGATGATGAATGATGAATATATGGGACCACTAAGGTATTAGGTACCTACCAAGCATTAAAATTATCATCAAAAACGATTCATAATTAGCGGAGTAATCGCTGAACAAACTCAGTCGAATTGAGGACCTCCTTTTTGGAAGTCGGTTAATTAATATCGGAAATTTAAAGCCCTAAATTTAATTTAAATTTCAAACCATAAAATGTCGGTCGGAAATAATACACAATTTGAATTTGATGTAGAAATGAGAGTGTGAGGTTATCGAGTGGAATGATTCTTACACCGGCAAGCGCAGTGTAAGAAGACCAGCCACAAGATGTACAGATGGCCTCATATACGTGACAGGAAGACGCTATTTGATGGTCTTTTTGGAAATCCATAACCTATGTCCGGCAGTGGACTTATTGTGATGGTTAAAAAAATGGTTGTCTGCAAGGTTTACGGACGATAATTTTACATGATAATGATGCGTCACAAGGCGAACGCTAAGGCCGATCGTGCCTCTCTATCGCTTGTACCGCGCTCTCGCTTGCACGCTCGACTCAGGCGGAACGTGATGCCTTTTCATGCGCACGCACGAACGTGCAGCCGGCGTTCATCGATTATAAGTTACTACGTCAAAAAATTTGAGTTCATACGGTAGTTTTGTGACAAAAACATTATTTTGTTACCTATTTTCTATGTATGATTTTTTTTTATTTTATGTTGTATGTTTTTATTATAGTTTTATGTCTATGTCTATATTGGTAGCGGAAACTAAATTTTTTGAAACAATATTAGCATTTTCACATTCCCCATCCAAATCTGATTTGTTTACGTGGAGCCCAGCATTGTGTTATCGACAGAATAAGATGTGGGGTCTATGTGCGGCTCCCGGACTTGTGCAGTTTATCACAACTACAACTACAACACCACAACTACATAATATGGTATAATGATATCCTCTAACTGTCCGATAAAAATAAATCAAAGAGGGAATAGATGGTGCACATCGAAATACATCTGATCATTCGTTTACCGAAACTAATACGATAAAAACCGATAAGCTAGCAATTTTTCAAATAAATATTTATACTTTACAGGGTCTAGCATCGTGCGGTGCGTGGTCGTGCTTCGACGAGTTCAACAGGATAGACCTGGAGGTGCTGTCGGTGGTGGCGCAGCAGATCCTCTCCATCCAGCGCGGCATCAACTCCGGCTCCCCGGAGCTGATGTTCGAGGGCACGCTGCTGCAGCTGGACCCTTCGTGCGCAGTCTTCATCACCATGAACCCGGGGTACGCGGGCAGGTCCGAGCTGCCGGATAATTTGAAGGTGAAGGACTCTAATATTAGGACCATCGAATCTAATCAATGATCTAGTCTAATGTTAGGGTCACCGACATAGTACAGTGGATTAGCAAGTTGAAGTAGCAATGGGCAGGGCACATGGTACGTAGAACTGATGACCGATAGGGCTGAAAATTTCTCGAGTGGAGACCACGCGCCAGCAAGCGCAGCGTAGGAAGACCAGACACAAGGTGGACAGAGGACCTCATACGAGAGGCGGGAAGACGCTGGATTCAAGCCGCTTCCAATCGGTCTTTATTAAAAACATGTTAAGAATTTAAAATGTGAGGAATGGGCTGTGACTCTTATACAAATACGGAGAAAGAATGAGAGGGTGTTAAATATTGCAGCGTTTCTTGTTTCTGTTGGTTAGTATAATAGTATTTACCTAATATGTGTCTTTCAATAAATAAATATATGATTATGTCTTTGTATGAAACGTCTGCAAATGGGTTCTTGGTGTAGTCGTCATTAATGTATCCCTCGTCGGTGTCAGGCGCTATTCCGTTCCGTGGCCATGATGGTGCCGGACTATGTGCTCATCTCCGAGATCGAGCTGTACGCGTTCGGTTACCTGAACGCGAAGCCTCTCGCCGTGAAGATCGTCGCCACCTACCGGCTGTGCTCGGAACAACTCTCCTCGCAGAGCCATTACGATTACGGTGAGGTTACCTACAGGCTTCTACACAACTAACAACTTCTCTAGCCTTATGCTGAGCAGCTGGGTTAGCATGGAACGTAGACAAATAGTATTTCCCGCGTTTTATTCACCTTTCAGAAGAAATAATGTATGTACTGACATTGACAACTGACATAACGTGGATAAAAACAGTATAACTACCTTCCATGCTAGGCCAGCTGAAGCCGGATTGTCATATTTCAAGTTCATTTTGCTCCCTAAAGTAGAAAATAATTTCAAAATTCGAACACGACGGAGCTCTACATTTTCAATACTAAAAATATGACCAACCTCTTTGTACAATACCTTCACAAAATGAAAAGAAATAGTTCGATTCAAAGAGTTTGCTATTTAATTCACGTGATTATGATGTAATATTAGTAAAGTTGTGGTTGAATTTAGAATATGAGCAGTAGACCTTGCGAGCAGAGTTTTTCAACAAGTTTAGTGCTTAGTATAATGTTTTCAAAGATTTTCGCGATTGTAATTATATAAAATATACGCGATGAATCCGTTAAAATTTGTTTAATTTCAATAGGTTCAGTATAGTTGCAAAAAGTTTGTGGTCGCGAGGTCTACTGTTCGGAGAGCTACTAGTTAATTATAATGTTGTGTGATGTGAAGGCATGCGCGCCGTGAAGTCGGTGCTGCGCGCCGCCGGCGCACTCAAGCTGCGCTACCCGGACGAGGACGAGGACGTGATCCTGCTGCGCTCCATCAAGGACGTCAACCTGCCCAAGTTCCTGGAGCACGACGTGCCGCTCTTCATGGTCACTCACACTCGCAAATATGCTTTACTTTCTTAGTCGATAGACTTGCGATCGATTTATATTATTTAAACAAGTGCCACGTACCGACAAGCGCAGCGTAGGAAGACCAGCCACGAGATGGACAGATGACCTCATATAAGTGGCGGGAAGACGCTGGATGCAAGCCGCACGACAATCGGCCTATTTAGATATCCATAGGGGAGACCTATCTACAGCAGTAGATTTCCTATGGCTGAGATGATGGAGATAAAACAAGTAATCGTTTTAAAAACTAAAAAACGAGTTCAAATTACGCAATTCGTTTACTTGGATAACATATTTTTCCAGTTATTTTGTTATAAAAATCAAAATACTGAACCGTTTTGATAAAATTTCTATTGGACCACCTGGAAAGTATACCGTTTCAAACAAAATAGAATTTTTCAAATCGGCCAAGATGTCTTGGAGTAATCAGGGTACATACATAAAAACATTCCGACGAATTGAGAACCTCCTCCTTTTTGGGAGTCGGTTAATAACCGGAAAAAAAACACGATATTAATCTGTCAAAAGAAAAATTTCTTCCAACACACGAAAGTTACCTAAGTAGCTATAGAAGCGAAGTAGACGTGCCCTTCCTCCCCCCATTTTCGGAAAATGTGGACGAGGAAGACCGAGATAAACATTTGTGGAGCAAATAAAAGAAAAAGTTACACAAAAAGGTGTAAATGCTGGTGGTAGATAGGACATGGACTTTACCTCATCGACAAGAGCTAATCCTCTTAAATAATGAAGGTAGACCTTGAATTTATTTGTGTAGTTTGGTTCTGAAACAGGTCCAGCTTTGGAATTACTTTGCATCATTTTAGTGTCTGTCAGTGTCAATCTGATCAGATAGTAATTTCACTTGTCTTAATTCCAGGGTATTATCGGCGATCTGTTTCCTGGGCTCCCGCTGCCGGAGGCTGGTCTGCCGCATCTAGTGGAATGCCTCAAGGAGGTGTGCGGGCCACTCAACTTGCAAGCGAACGACTTTTTCATTGAGAAGGTACGTAAGACATCTGGAACCAGACAATTCTATGAAACGAATTTAGGAAAATAGTATTCGACCCAATGACTGTGGGGAACTCTACTCTCGAAGTTGTCGACGAATACATCTACCTAGGACAAACGCTCTGACTAGGCAGGTCCTACTTTGCGAGAGAGGTCAAACGTCGAATTCAACTCGGCTGGGCAGCGTTCGGGAAACTCAAAAGCGTATTTTCGTTCAATATACCTCAGTCGAATGTTTACGACCAGTGTGTGTTGCCAGTGATGACTTATGGCACGAAAATTGTAAAAATTTCTCGTCCTCACGGTCACGAAGACTGGTTCCATTTTCACTGATTTTGCTATCTTTCTTGCATTCGCGTGATGAGCATTTGAGCGAGACTTCCGCTCCGTCGCTGTTTGTTTCCATTCCATGTCTGTTTGAAGGTAGAGAATAAATGCATGGTTTGTCCAGGTGTTGCAGCTGTACGAGATGATCCTGGTGCGACACGGCCTCATGCTGGTGGGCTTCCCCTTCTCCGGGAAGACGAAGTGCTACCACGCGCTCGGGGCAGCGCTCGGATGTGTCCACGATAAGGTTCTATCTAACCTATTTATAGAGTTGATTTTTACCCGACTGCGTAAGAAAGAGGTTATGTTTTGCGAGTGTATGTATTTTTGCATGTATGTATATGGGATGTATGTTTTTTGTAATAATAATACCATATGTCACAGAAAAATTAAAAAATGCCTAACTTTTTAGAAATAAAGAAGTGATTTTACCTGTGGATTTTACCAGTATTGTATTCTAATAATGCGCATTTATAATCTTTTATACGAATTTTACATAATTATATTTTCTCATAAGGTACGTCAGTACGTACGTTAGTAGTGTACGTTACACTCAACAGCGTATCAAGCGTAACGAAATCGTAAGTTAGATTGCACAGTCTGCAGTCGGGTATTTTTTTTCTTTATTTTTTATGGGTATGCATTTCACTTAGAGATTTACATTATAAACCTCCAATAGAAAATATTTTTATATATAAATTATATAATTATATAGGTCGACTTGAAATTAACAAGTTAATAGAAACTATTTTCTGAATGAATACATATTTTAATCTAAATAATAATTTTGATAAATGGTTAAGTATATTTTTATTAACATTTTTCCATACCAGATTTTTCCTAAGTCATTTTAATAGTATTGTTCAGGTTCAGATTCCATTTAGTGTTTAGATCTAGAAATAACAAGGAAAGCGCTCTTCAAATATCATTTCATTTCTATTTTTCATTTTCATGTCTTTAGGAGTGCTAGGACACTAGTTTAAGATGTACCGTTGTCTGTCATTCAGTTAACCTATCAGAACTCAAACCGTTTACAGATAAAGAAAGTATACCCCTTGAACATACCACGTGGATATTTCTCCATGACGATAAAGATGAATAAGCGCGTTTTCCCTCCTTACTCCTCCCAGGGTCTGATGGCGGAGAACCCCGCGGAGTGGACGGTGATCAACCCGAAGTCGATAACGATGGGCCAGCTGTACGGACAGTTCGACCCAGTCTCCCACGAGTGGTCCGACGGCATCCTCGCCGTCAGTTACAGGGCTTTCGCTGTATCAACTAATGATAACAGGTCAGTAACGATGGACCAACTTTATGGGAAGTTCGACCCCGCTCTCCCGAGTGTTCTGTTGGCATCCTCGTCGTATAATTTCATCCATATCTTGATCAACACCTGATTGTACTTGACTCCGGGATATAATTCCAAATCTGTGCTGTTCTCATTAAAAAGATGAATTTGAAACGCTCAGTGGATTTGAAAGGGATTCTCAGAGTAATGTTGTTTAGTTCACTCATTCACTTATTCACTCATTCATTAGTTCACTTGTTCACACTAGGAAATGGCTGGTATTCGACGGGCCCGTGGACGCTATCTGGATAGAGAATTTGAACACGGTGTTGGACGATAACAAGAAGCTCTGCCTGATGAGTGGAGAGATCATCCAGCTCGCGCCCACGACCAACCTCATCTTCGAGCCGATGGACTTGGAGGCCGCTTCACCCGCCACGGTCCGTATCCGTATCTTGGCATCTTTAATAGTCTAATGAAAATAAATCCTGTTGTATGGAGCAGACCACATTATTTGCGGGTTGGGGGATTCTTTTTTTACCCAAGATAGATCTACGATTGACCACCAACTCGCCTGATGTTAAGCGACGCTATGGCCGAGGATGGAGCTCGTCGATCTAAAAGATATCTATGAATTCTAGCCTTGAAAATTCCAAGATTGTAGTTCTCAGGAAACAGAGATGGCGGCAAAGAATTCCATTCCTGTGCAGTACGCATCAAGAACGTGGACCGATATCGCATAGTATGATTTTTTGGCGTTTCAAGGAGGCCTTTTTTTGGCATTTTGGAATACTGGTAGGAAAGAAAACACAATAATCGCCGATTATATGAAATATATAGTTATGAAAAACTTTGACGATGACGATGATGATGAGTAGGTACCCAATATCCGTCTCCATGCCCACAGCTATCTCTGTACTAAATTTCTTAACGATCGGTTCAGCCGTTTAATCGTAAAAAGGTAGCAAATTTCGCTTTTATAATATTATTTAGGATTATTCATTTCATATAGGTACATCAAATTTCATGTATTTTATGTTTGCACTAGTTTTATTTTTCATCATCATCATAATCTCAGCCATAAGAAGTACACTGCTGGGCATATAGTCTAGTAAAAATAAATCCGTTTGTATGGAGCGGATCACAGTATTTGCATCTGGGGGGATACTTTGAAATTATGATAGGAAAATAACTAAAAATGATAGATCAACAATAATCCCCGATTTATAGACTAGCTGCGTTCCACGGTTTTACTCGCGTAGTTATGACAAACGATGATGATTATGATGATGATAAGTAGCTTATGTCCGTCTCCTGGTGCACAGCTATCTCTATACTAATTTTCATAACGATCGGTTCAGCCGTTTGAGCGTGTAAAGGTAACAAAACTAGATTTCATAATATTAATCATTATGAAATTGTGTCAATTGTGTTGTATTCATTTAAATAACAATATACTTGTCTTTTATGTTGTCACAAATCTTATTTTTACTAGACTAATAGGCCTCCCCCATGGATTATATTTTTATTGGGGCTGTAATTAAAAAAATAATGCGCGATCTTCTTCAATAATCTTGATCAACAAAATGATTATACTGGATTCCGGGACAGCATTTCGAAACTGTACTGTTGTCATGCAAAAGGTGAATTATATTTTCAGTTTAGGTCATATGACACCAACTGTCATCGAAACGTTCACTTGTCATTTCTTGTTTCTTTTTTGTGGAATCAACAAGGTTTTATCTTGCGTAATGATATTCCATTTTATTCCGAAAATTATTTACGCAAGCTTGTCTCGCTCTTGACCAATTTTTGTATTTGTTGATTTAAATCAAAGCAAACCCTACAATCTTGCCATTTTTGATACTTGTATCTATTACTGTTCAAAAGATACAGCTTTTTAAGTGTACAGACAGACAGACACCGTAGCCTCATGAATAGGCTCCCGTACCCTTAGTACGGTAGCCTTAAAACATAACATTAAAGGTTGTAATAGAAAAAATACTGTCCCCAGGTGTCTCGGTGCGGCATGATCTATATGGAGCCTAAGGGTTTGGGCTGGAAGTGCCTGGTGGAGTCCTGGATGAACACCCTCCCCCCCTCCTTCCACAACGTAAACAAGGCCATGATCAGAACGCTGCTCAACAGATTCTTGTCGCCGTTGCTGTGGCTCGTCGAATATTCTGGACAAGTGAAGGTAAGACGGTGTTCTTTTTTTTAAGAACCTTTATTACGCCGAAAGCTATACAACGGTGAGCTAATCAGTTATACATACGCAAGATGACGTATATTTGTGTATAACAAACACTTGAAATGAAATGAAATGAAATGAAATGAAATGAAATGAAATATTATTTATTTGTAACTGTAACATAATGTTTTAAAAACAATAAAGGCATGATGCTACCCGCAGTAGTTTGGGAAAAAACTGTGTCGCGGGTAACATCGCCCACCTCCGAATTAAAATTACATTGTAAGTACACAAGAAGACATTTACAAGCACACCCATAATTATGCTTGTAAATAACTTCCATACAATCAGAATATAGAACAAACATTTCAAAGTTAGAATTTATAAGAGTTCAAGATTTACATATAAGATTGTTATTTTTATGATAAGTAGGTGTGAGTGAAGGTGTATATGTGGTGAGTGAATGAGGGTGTGTGTGTATATATATGGGAGGGTGATTTGTCAGTGTATGGTGTGAGTACAGAGGTGAAGTTTTAAAGTCTACGTATATCCATTTTTACAAATTCTTAATTTTTAGTTTTTAATACAATTCTTAATTAAAGTCTCTGTTTCAAGGTAAGATAAGGATTGAAGCCAACTAACACATTTTAATTTACATTTATATAAAGGAAGAGGATATATGCATAAGTCTTTATTTATTTTGTTATACAATAGGGGACTTATAAAACGATAATGTCGACTAGCGACAGCTGTATGACAGAGATTAATAGTACACACTTTGTCAGATCTGCGTTTAGGTAAGGATCAAAATTTAACTCTGAATGCTTTTACAAAATTGTTTGTAAAATAAAAAGTTGTCTCACTGTAAGAACTTCACATAATGAGTATAAATTTATGGTAGGAAATCGGCGAGGTTTTTTGACAAGTACTTTTAGAACAGCCCTCTGTGCTCTTTCAACTCTAATCATGTGGGTTTTGCCAGAACCACCCCATGCAGTAATACAGTATGAAGTTGGATCGTCGTCGTCTGGCTGCGCTCGCTAGTGATATCATTTGAGATTGACTGACGCCTGCCTTGACTGATATAGAATGCACCGTGCAGGCGAACTCCGGAAAACGATAGGTCGAGCACGGGGAGCGGGTGAGGAACCCGAGATTAGCAGGAGGGGGAGAGTGAATAGTTTCATTCTGTTTCATCATATAGAACTTATAACATCTTAATTTTAGAATTTTTCCTTTCCATAGTTTCACCCGGGCAGTAATAGTTATTTAAATGGTATACGAGAATTAGTCATTTTACAAGCTTTGAATTTGCCTGGTTATTTAGTATGTGCGAATGAAATCTTCTCCCAATCATTACTCCCAAAGATGGCAGGCCAACTGATTTTTATGCACCTTCATGATATTATGGGCATCGAATAAATAGCCAAGCCAAGATTACAAATAATTATTAAAATATATATATATATATATATATATATTATATAGTCCAATTGAATACGGAACTTTGTTCCTAAATGTTTATTGTGTTTCAGCAAATGTACGTGACGTCACGGAGCAACATGGTGGTGTCTCTGATGAATCTCTTCGACTCGTACATGGACGACTTCTATGACGAGAAGTACATGGAGACTCTCACGGACCTCGATGTGCGAGCGCAATTAGAGGTAATTAATACTGCAGACACAAATAGCGTCACGAACGCACTAAGGGTCCCAAATTTAGACCTCCTTACAGCTCCGGAGTTACCCTTCTGTAAGCTAGAGTGTTCTGATTGGTTGTCTGATTTTACACCTAAGACGCCCTGATTGGTCAGAAAATGACGCGCGTAGACAGCTGCATATACGTTGGTCAATCAGAATAATTTATGCTGCCATTTCAAAAATATACATTTGTAACTTTATTTTACAGAATTAAAACTAGAAAAAAGTGGTGTTGCCATTCTGCATTTCGGAAAATATCGTTTGCCAGAGACTATTATTCTGAAAAACATAACGATTGGTTATTTTCAGGGAGTATTCTTCTTTGCGACAATTTGGTCGATCGGGTCCACCTTAGAAGCGTCTGGTAGAGCGAAGTTCGATTTGCTGTTCCGTGGCTTGCTCGATAAGGAGTTTCCACAGAAGGTGAGGATTTATCTTACTACCAAAATAAATGGCCAAGACCATGCCGAGACAACGCTCGAAACGCTATTTTAAATTCTCTAACATATTTTCTCTCCTTCCCCTTCTACAGACAATAGAAGCTCTAAATTATCATCGTGAAATACCAAAGCCTGAGAAGCACTACATATTCACCATCCCTAGAGATGGCCTGGTCTACGATTACCGCTACATCAAAGAGGTAAATCATCATCGTCTTCATCTCAGCCACAAGAAGTCTACTGCTGAACATGGGCTTCCCAAATGGATCTTCAAAATGACCAGTTGGGAATGTCTTGCATCCATCGTCTTCCCGCCACTAGTATGAAGTCGTCGTTCCACCTTGTGTCTGGTCATCCTACGCTGTGCTTACTGACTTCTGAGATCACTTCGAACTTGAAGATATATTATACCTATATAATGGTTACCAATATTCTATCTAACCTAGACTACTGATCCCATCTTTATAGTAGTTCCTTTCGTTGTTCCTTTAGAGGCACTAATACTCATATGACATCTCATTTTATTTGAGCAATAGGATTTGACAAAAAACTTGACAACTGCTTAGGTATAGCCGACAAGCTGGAAGTCTATAGACAATTAATGACCTACATTATGTAACTAAAGTCACGCCTATGTAATACCACTGCAACACAGCCTAGACATCAACCTGGTGCCTACATAAACGCCAATTTCTCTCAAATACACAATGCCCGGGAAGAGAAGTAGCTGGTACATTCTGTGTTAGAGAAAACGCAAGAAAAAGTACTCGAAACAGACGAGCATGTGTTAATAAATGAAAGTAGAAGAAGCGAAAGATGTGTCAGGATCGTAGCAAGTGGAAATATATAGTCTCTGCCTACCTCAATGGGAAAAAGGCGTATGTGATTGTATATATGTATGTATGTATGTATAAAGTTACATAGAGCTATAGAGAGGTCTTGCTAGGGAGAGACCCCTAGCATAGACCATTCTATAGCGTTTTAGACCCCTAGACCATTTCATAGCATTCTGCGAGACAAGTCATCGATAAGTAGCAATGGGTAAGCGACACATCACGTAGAACTGCACGGCCGATGGGATGTAAAGTTCTCAAGTTAAGACCACGCACCGGCAAGCGCAGCGTAGGAAGAACAGACACGAGGTGGACAGAAGACCTCATACAAGTGGAAGGAAGGCGCTGGATACAGGCCGCTTCCAACCGGTCTTTTTGGGGAGACATGTGTTTAACAGTGGACTGAGATGATGATGTATATACGTGTTACCAGGGTAAAGGCAAGTGGAAGCTGTGGGAGGACGACGTGCTGTCGGCACCTGCCATCAGCCGCGACACGCCGCCCAACCAGATCCTGGTGACGACGGTGGACAGCGTGCGCTACATGGCGCTGTTCGCCCTGCTCGTCTCCCACCACAAGGCGGTGATGATGGTCGGACCCACCGGCACCGGGAAGTCTTCCTATATCATTGTATGTCAATTTTTAACTATTTTCCAAAGAAGAGGGTTCTTAATTCGACAGTTTTTTTATGTATGTTTGTTCACCGGTTACTCCGCCAATTGGGAATTGATTTTGATGATTGTTTTAGATTTGGTAGGTCATACTTCAGAGGTGGTCCAATATAAATTTTATCAAAATCGGTTCAGTACTTTGGTTTTAATTACAAAATAACTGGAAAAATGACATCAGTCACAGATTTTAGATCCAAGTAAACGGATTACGTATTTTGAAGTTGGTTTTTAGGGTCTCGTAGTAAACAAGGAACCCTTAGTTTTCGCCATGCCCATCTGTCTGTCCGTCCGCGGCTTTGCTAAAAAACTATAAATATTAGAAAGCTGTAATTTGGTATAGATATGCATATTAAAACTACCAAGAAAGTTTAAACAAAATTTAGAAAAAAATAATCGGTCTCTGTACTTAATTTCATAACAATCGGTTCAGCCGTTTAGTCGTGAAAAGGTAACAAAGCTTTATAGAGAGGGACAGACAGATACTTCTATGATATTAGTTAATCACTTTATAGAGAGGGACAGACAGATACTTATATGATATTAGTTAATCACTTTATAGAGAGGGACAGACAGATACTTCTATGATATTAGTTAATCACTTTATAGAGAGGGACAGACAGATACTTCTATGATATTAGTTAATCACTTTATAGAGAGGGACAGACAGATACTTCTATGATATTAGTTAATCACTTTATAGAGAGGGACAGACAGATACTTCTATGATATTAGTTAAGAATATTAGGATTTATTTAACTTCGAATTAATTTGATATCTATAATCTAGTTAGGTTTATTAGCGAAAACGAACTGAGATCTTAATTTGCAAGTGTTTTATCATAAATATTGTTTCCTTTCACCTTCTATTCACATAATGCTATATATTTCAGGATTTTCTCGTGAAAAAAATGGACACTAAAGTGTACAAAGCTCTCATCATGGCGTTCTCAGCGCAGACTAACTGCAATCAAACTCAAGACATCATCATGGGCAAACTTGATAAAAGGAGGAAGGGTAAGACTTCAAGTTGCAGGATTGTACCGATTTTGAAGCCAAATACGTCAAGTTTTAGGGCAATATTACCACCCAGTCGAAATCATGCCCCTTTGACTTGTAGCTTACGTCGGACAGTGTACAACGGTGTGTTAACAGTGACACATGCTCAAGTTGACTTCTGCTTATAACACACTCACACGTATGAAGTTATGGTGCCGCTCGCTTGTGACATCAATTGGAATTCGAGCGCTTGAAGCTCGCAACGCTTGTCTCGACTGACAACCGCGCCACGAACTCCGACAAGCTACAGGGCGAGCGCAGGGAGCAGGTGAGGAACCCGAGATTGGCGGGAGGCGGAGTGTCCGTTCTGTGTGTATTACTGCTAATGTCTTCTGTTCTTGTAGTGTAACTGGCATAACTTGTCTCATTAGTAACCTCACTATTTTTATGGGGCTACTTTTGTACAGCAGTCTTGTTTTACTCTTAATTTGACTTTTGTTTAGCTCTCTCACCTGTAATAAGGAGTGATATAAAATTCAAACTGCTATTGGGATTGTGCTAAGGGTACGAATTTTTTGCCTTCTGATCCTAAATTAGAGATTCTGTGATGTGAGAGATACATTGGTAATGGATTGTATGCTCCAGGTGTTTACGGCCCTCCGATTGGATGCTTCAGCGTGATCTTCGTGGACGACGTGAGCATGCCTCAAGCGGAGACCTACGGCGCTCAGCCCCCCATAGAAGTGCTACGCCAGGGGATAGACCTGGGCCTCTGGTACGACAGGAAGACCAACCTTGCCATGCATCTTATTGATGTTCAGGTAGACCATGTGATTAAGATATTTTTTCGGTTTTCGCGAATGAAAGTTAATTAACTTATAACTCTTTGAAATTTAATTAACTTATAACTTATTTATATTTTACATAATGGAGACCACGCACCGGCAAACACAGCGTAGGAAGACTAGCCACACTACCTATGCAACCTCATAAAAGTGGCAGGAATACGCTGGATGCAAGCCGCGTCCACTCGATCATTTTAGAAATTCATGGCCTTGCCTGTGGCTATAAGTGGACTATTTTTGGCCTTAATGATAAAGTTAAAAGAACTGACATACAATCTGTGCTTCATTAAGTTATTTCTTTCTAGTTCATGTGTGCGATGGGCAAGCCAACTCCCGGAGCCAAGCTCGTGACGCCGAGGTTCTCGCGACATTTCTCCTTTTTCTGCATCGACGAGTTCGACGAGGAAACCCTTCAAGTCATTTTCGGGAGGATCATGCTGTGGCACCTCGACACCAGGTGTAATACGCGCGAATCATTTTGAGACTTCCAGCATAGATTATATAATAAATACATTACAAATAACGTCTAAACAAAAAGTCAAATGAAGGAAAATCCACCATCAGGTTTAGCATAGATTATATTATATCTATGTTTGAGGTCTCTGAATGCTGGGCCCTTATTCCGTATGACCATCGGCCGCGTTCACGTACGTGACGTGCATGCATTGACAATGAAAATTAGCCTTTAAGTTTAAGACGCCAAAGTCTAATTTTCATTGTAGACGCATAACGTCAAATAAACGTTATACTGCCAATGGTCATACGGAATAAGGGCCCAGGCACGAGTCGCGCGAGCTTGTGATTCGTGGATCATAACGCACACAAATCTAGTACTCATACTAATTCGTAGTGTTGTAGACGCGAGCGGGGCAGCAATGGGAGTGAGCGGGCAGGGGCTAAGCTCTGAATATGCGCACTGTAAAGACACAAATGCTAACTTCAGAGACTTCAGAATGGTTTGCGAGTGTAATTAGTATTTAGTTTACGCAAAACATAAGTTTAAAATATGTATTCTTGTCTTCATACAAAAAAATCTGTAAAAGGGACGATCAGTTTTCCCCAAACTTTACAATTCTCCGCGCATTTTCATATCGTGGCGAAAAATAGCATAACGCTCTTTCATGCCGTCACGCCCTAAACACGTTACTGTTACTCGTATATGTATACAATATGTGTGAGTTGTTTACTGAGTATGCCTATCTATTCAATCATCCTAACTAATATTATCAAAGCGAAAGTAACTCTCTGTCGTCTGTCTGTCTGTTTGTTACCTTTTCACGGCTAAATGGCTGGACCAATCGTTATGAAATATGGGACTAAGATTCTTTAGGACTTGGAGAAGGGCATAGTCTATGTTTTATCATGATCATCGTTTTCATCACTACCCTTCCCTACACTACCCTATATTGGCGGGTGACATCGCGGGGCGCAGCTAGTAGTATATATGACGCGTTCACCGCTTGCACATGCACTTTGCATTTCTTATCAATATTGCTTGATATTTCACATCTGTCGTACGTCCCGTGACGGCCTTTTGTTTTCTTGTATCATAATTCAAATTGCTATAGTTTCAACCGCATTCGGCAGTCTTTTTGAAGTGACCATTAAAAATCAATAAACACGTATTTCAGAGGTTTCTCGAAGGAGTTCGACCCTTGTATCGACGAGATCGTGAACGGAACCCTGGAGGTGTATAAACAGTGTCGGCTGAACCTGCTCCCCACCCCTTCCAAGTCACACTACACCTTCAACTTGAGAGACTTCTCCAGGGTTATACTGGTTTGTATTATGTTTTAGTCCTTATGTTCCGGACGCTCATAAAATGCAGGTCTCGCTATGGTTTAAAAGCGCGGAATGAGATATCATTAGGCTCATGCACGAGAGTAATATACCTATATAATTGATAATATACATGGAATTGTAATATATATAATTATTTAAATAAAGAAAATATAATAAATAAATATGGACATTTCTCACTTCACCATCTAGCTCAAACTAAGCAAAGCTTGTACAATGGGAACTAGGTGGCTACATACATACATACATATATTATATGCTTTTTACACGCCTATTTATTTTATTCTTTTGAACTAGTGCAATCCGCCAAAAAATAAAGAAATTACTGAAGTTTTCTTTTTGCCTCGTTTAATACGCGACCGCTTTGCGGTTATGGTCAGTGACGTCATTAACGTGACAGACAGCACACTCGTTCACTACGTAAGCAGGTATGCGTGTGTGAATTATTATCTATAAGTCCAGTATACAGGAGAGCGAGCGAAAGGATGACGTCACAAACCGCATGATTGCCGTCTCTGTCTGTTTGTTTTTTTTCCTCCGCCTATAAAACCTTCGAAATTAATCAAGACAAAGGCTTTGATTAATTTCTTGAAACCTTGGTGAATTTTAACTGATTGTAGTTTTTATATGTTTAGTCTTATTTGTATTAATGCCATATAGTTTTATATACTTTTATTATGCTAAAAAAAATTGTTTCAGTTTTTCTGTCTTACGTTTGGTTTTCGAGGGTCTAAACTAAAGTTTGTTTTTTTCATAATTATCATAGCTTTTAATCCGTCTGTTTGTTACCTTTTCACGGCTAACCGGCTGAACCTATTGTAATGATATTTTGTACAAATGTAACTGCGGATCAAGAGACGGACATAGGCTACATTTAATGATCATCTCCAACACCATTTTTCATCAGTGCGTGGGTGAAAATACGACACAACCTTATTTTTTTATTTGTGTTATGCATTGCAGGGTGTGCTACTGTCAGTTCCGGAGGTGACCCCGGACCTGCAGTCGATCAAGCGTCTCTGGGTGCACGAGTGTCTGCGCGTGTTCTCCGACCGGCTGGTGGAGGAGGCGGACCGCCAGTGGTTGGTCACCTGCCTTCGGAGCGCCACCACTGACCATCTCAACGACGACTTCGACAAGATGCTGGCCAGGCTGCTGGAGAAAGGCGATAAGGAGGTGATGAGCTTCTCGATTGACGGTTGGTTCAGCTCGGGTACGAAATGTCACCCTAGACAGCGGACGCAATGTCAGGAATTTCTGTACCGCCTGTAACTGGGGTTCTGTCCCTCATTTTCCACATTGCAGATGATTCTCTCTCTCTGTCAAACGCACACACACACACACACACACACACACACACACACACATACATGCATTATCTCTCTCTGTCTCTCTCTTTCCGTGTTAAAAATGTTATCGATAACTTTTGGTCCACAGATAACAGACCGTCACCTGCGCAATTTGATCTACTGCGACTTCGCGAACCCGAAGGTGGACACTAGGTTCTACATGGAGACGGTGAACATGGAGCACCTGAACTCGACGGTGGACGCCTTCCTCGTCGAGTTCAACAACATGTCCAAGAAACCCATGAACCTCGTCCTCTTCAGGTATCTTGGATGATAAATCGACGGATTGCAAAAACAACCTAGAATCCTTCGCTTCGCAAAAGTCCCCCCAAACTACTATTAGATACTACGTATCTAGTTCACTGCTCACAGTCAATCAAGCGCTCACGCGAGAATGTGGTTGATGTGCTTATATCCATGGACTCTGGCTCAAAAACCGACACCGAATGGAGCGTTGACGAGGCGAAGCGAAGTAACACGAACAGAGGCGATCTCGCGCTTGCGTCGCCCAGCCTTTAACTTTTTTATTCTGAATATCATAAAACTTTGCTACCATATCGTAGATCGAAACGCTAATGAAGTCACCAAAGCGCTGAACAAACTTCATTTTCACGGTGGGAAAAGGTAAATAAATAATAAATAAATATGGTATTCTGTAGACGCGACGTAAGCTAGTATAATGGTGGCACTTCACATGCGCGTTCGCGTATTTGGCGAAGGCACTCGGAGCCGAATTGCCGAATACAACGTATGAGTCTATCTCTGACAAACTCTTGTAGCTCTGTGGCATCTATTTGGTTACTTTGATGTGCGGCGAAAAACCGACAGCGACGCGGATAACGCGCGAATGTTTGCCGAACCGGCGCCAATAAACAAACTTTTGGCAAATGAAGTATCCACACATATACTCGTATCTAATGACAATTTCTCTATGAAAAAACATGGAAGGTTTGCCAAATGCGACACATGTGTGCGTGCCAGTGTAAGAATAAGATCCGTGTCGTGTGTGCCAGGTTCGCGATCGAGCATGTGTCCCGCATCTGCCGCGTGCTGACGCAGCCGCGCTCGCACGCGCTGCTGGTCGGGCTCGGTGGCTCTGGCCGGCAGTCGCTCACGCGGCTCGCGGCGCACATCAACGAGTACGATCTCTTCCAGGTCACTGGCGCCGCTCGCTTTACAGTTTTACACCATGACACAACTATACAAGCATAGTAATAAACTAGGGTTTAAGTTTGGTGTTGCTATTTTTTAGCAACGAAACAAAAAATTATAAAATATAACTCTTACGGCCTTACCGAAAAACGTTATTTTACTTAAGGAGGTTTATCAATTCTTTGTTTTTTTTTTTTTTTATGTTTGTTACCTAATTTTCTGTGGAACTAATCTGAAAGTATTATATCCTTTTTAACAAAAAAGAATTTTCCAAATCGGTTTATAAGCGCCGGCGTTATTCCGAAATGAAAACCGTATTTTTATTGAATTCGATAAAAAAATTGATCAGTTGTAGGATGAATTTGCTAAATGAGTTACAATGATTTATTATTATTATTATATCCAGGTTGAAATGAGTCGAACGTACGGCAAGAACGAATGGCGCGAAGATTTGAAAACATTGTTGCGGAAATCGAGCACGCCAGAACTTATGATGGTGTTCCTGTTTGTCGAGTCACAGGTAATATATATATATAAATTATATATATATATATATACGGCTGATCCTGACCGGGTCAGTTTACTCTGAGTGATCAACTAGGGAAAGAGAAGTAGCTGATATATTCTATGTTTGTAGCTGATACATTCTATGTTATTGTAAATAAATCCTAGCCTATAGTCATATTGTTAATATTATGTAGCATTTAATTACTCTGTTTCTAATCTCCTAGCTAGTTTTTAAGATCGCATGCCAATAAGGTTAAAATTGTGTACTGTAAAAATAATAATAATATAAGTAAAATAATAATAAAATAAAATAATATAAGTAAAATAATATAAGATCTTTTATCCACAATTTATAGCGAATAAATAACTTTGAACTTTGAACTTCTACACACAATGTTTTATGTATTTGACAAGATGAATTGTAACTCACTTAAATTTGTTCGCTCTTGTCAAACATGTTATCAAATTGTGTTTGCTCATATTTAGATCAAGGAGGAGGGATTCTTAGAAGACGTCAACAACATGTTGAACTCTGGTGAAGTGCCGAATATCTTCGGCGCTGATGAAAAGGCGGAGCTCTGCGAGAAGATGCGTGTCGTAAGTTCATAACAGATGTTGATAATAACGCAGAAGACGTTAATAGTATTACATAAATTTACGTTAAGAACAGACACTCTCCACCTCCCGCCAAACTTGGGTTCCTCTCCCGCTCCCCGCACTCACCCTGTCGTTTGGCGGCAGGGCGCTTTTATTTGGTGGTTGAGACAAGCGTTGCGGCCTTCAAGCGTTCGAATTCCAATTGAATTCACGAGCGAGCGACAATCAGACGACGACCATAACTTCATACACAATAATGTTATGTAAATGTAGATATTATTATATTTACTTATGATCGTTGCATACGAATTAATAAATGACTGTTGCAGTTGTGTAGTCTGTATATTTACTCATAGTTCTATCATGGCAAAAACGAGGAATTAACGTCTGGAAGTATATACTATTTTGGTATTCTGTGGTCTTGACTGAATAAAATAATGAAATAAGGACAGCGGCGCCCTCGATGCCACATTAGTTTTCTAGCTGAATAGAATGTAACGGTTGTGTTTGGTCGTCAGATCGACCGGCAGCGCGACAAGTCGCTCCAGACAGACGGCAGCCCTACCGCCCTGTACGCCTACTTCGTATCCATAGTGCGCGACCAGCTGCACATCGTGCTGGCCATGTCTCCAGCCGGCACCTCGCTGAGGACCAGGATACGCAAGTTCCCCTCGCTCGTCAACTGCTGCACCATCGACTGGTTCCAGGTGAGCTGGACGTGTTGACCATAACCGGCCATACATCTTAATATAGATACTTACCCTTTTCCCTCACTCGATCCATAGTTACGGGTCATACTTCGTCTCTCCAGGAATGGCCACCAGACGCCCTGCTAGCCGTGGCGACTCGCTTCCTAAAAGACATCGAACTAACGGACCTGGAGAGAGACACGGCGATCAAGCTGTGCCAGGTGTTCCACACGGACACCCAGGAGCTGACCAGGCTGTTCCTGGCCAGGATCAAGAGATATAACTACGTGACTCCTACAGCTTACCTCGAGCTCATCAACATGTTCAAATCGCTATTGAACAAGAAGCGATTGTAAGTAGTGTGAAGTGTCTAAAATGACCAGGTTAACTAGTTTTTTTCAAAATATATTATAGATCTACGATTGACCACCAATTCGCCTGATGTTAAGCGACGGTGTGGCCGAGGATGGAGCTCGTCGATCTAGAAGATATCTATTCACTCTAGCCTTGAAAATTCCAAGAATGTAGGTATCAGGAAACAGAGATGGGGATAGAGATTATGATTGTTATTGGCGGCGTCGATGATTAATCGAGATTGATGCAGCCGTCATCGAAATATTCGAAGCGCAAGCGCCACGAATAGGCAATCGATAAGCCGATCGATCGATCGTAAACGTAATCGCTATCGTTATTGTTATCGCATCGGAATCGGAAATCGTAAATCGTAAATCGTTATCGTTATCGTTATCGTTATCGTTATCGTAATCATAATCGTAATCGTAATCGCTATCGCTATTTATAGGAATCGGATATCGTTATCGTTATCAAATCGGAAATCGCTATCGTTATCGGTATCGGTATCGGTATCGGTATCGGTATCGGTATCGGTATCGGGAATCGGAATCGGAATCTGAATATCGGTATCGGAATCGGAATCGGAAATTGTTTTCGCTATCGTTATCGGTATCGGAATCGGAATCGGAATCGGAATCGTTATCGTTATCGTTATCGCTATCGCTATCGCTATCGCTATCGCTATCGCTATCAGTATCGGTATCGGGATCGGGATCGGGATCGGGATTGTGATCGTGATCGTGATCGCCATCGTAATCGCCATCGTAATCGCCATCGTAATCGCCATCGCCATCGCCATCGCGGTTAATCGTTAATCGGTTAATCGTTAATAGGTTAATGTGAATAAGTGTGAACCAACATTTAACCACGTTACGCTCACAGTAAAACGTGAAAATAAATGTTTGGTAGCTAGTTAAGGATGACTTTGTGTGAAATGTCCACAAAAAAAATAAAAAAAAGCCTAACTCAGATATTATACTAAATCCAAAAGCTAAACATGAAAAAAGAAAACAAAAAGCCAAAGCTATACATGGGAAATGGGATATCATGGATAACATAAATAACGACATCTGATCTCTTTTGCTGGATCCATAGACACACTTCTTGTTTGCATTTGATATCGTTTCTCCGGTCAGAGAGCTCCTAACCGGCGAGAAGCGCTACCTGACCGGTCTAGACCAGCTAGCGATCGCTGCCAAGTCGGTGGCGGCTCTGCAGGAAGCGTTAGAAGTGCTTCAGCCGAAACTGGAGGCTGGTGCGAAGGCAGTTGCGGAGACCACCGCGAAGGTCGAGAAGGAGAAGGAAGGAGTTGCGCTGGTTGAGGCGGAAGTGCTGATGGACCAGGCGGCTGCCGCTGAACAGGTGCCAACTTATGTTATTTAAGTGAAAACTTGTTTGGGTACGTTGAGCACATTATTTTGTGAGTATTGAATGAAACTGAGCCGTCACGCTCGACTATGTAACTCTCGTTCAGGTAAATTTATTATATTTTACTTCAAAGTTTGGTACTCGTATATCGAAGCAAAATTGCTGGTATACCAGTTTTCTATCGCGTCTTATATTTTTTTTTTTTCTTACCCTTTCTTCTGTCGTACGGTAATAAATACGAAACAGCGACATCGTTTCATGGTTTATATTCAAAAAATCCGATCGTAAGATTTTGATTTAACTTTTATCATACGAATACTACCGCGTTTGAATGTACCACTAGGAGGCGCTGGTGTAACGTGAGGTCTCCGAAATAACTTATTACTTACGATTTTCAGTAGTTGGTTAACGTTAATTATGCAGTAACGCATAATCGTCAGAGTGGCTCAGTCACGCGAATGTTTTGAAGGGGTCTAATTGTCTCTGCGGATCACTAGTGCTACCAACCAGAGAGTTTATTGTTTCCGTATTTTTTTTAATTTTAATTCCTTAATTTATTTTTTATTAATTAGAAGAAGAATCGCGAAAGTAGACTTTTGAGACTCCATACAACGGCACACTATTCAGTTCGTGAAGTTATACATAAGAATAAGTTCTGTCCTCATTTAAGTGGGCTCTTCGTATGAATCAAATTTTAAAGAGACAAAATCTAGCTATTATTGATGTTTTATTTCGTTATCACGTATTTTTATTTAGTTCCTTGTTAGTGGCTTTATCGACTGACCTTACTTCTAGCTGACAATATATTATCTAGCGAAAGCCAAATAAATTGCTACGTTTATCCAGTTTATAAAGCCCTCTCAATCGCTCGCCCATTCAGGCCGGTGAAGCGCAAGGCATCAAGGAGGAGTGCGACGCGGACCTAGCGGAGGCTATGCCGATCCTGAACTCGGCGCTGGCTGCTCTCGACACCCTCACTCCTCAGGACATCACCTTCATCAAGACGATGAAGAGCCCTCCGAGGGGCATCAAGCTTGTCATGGAAGCTATCTGCATTCTGAAGGTAAGTAAGGATTTCTTCATGTTTTGAATTAGCTAGCCTTGAATTCTCAGGAGCTGGTTCTTGAGTGGAGGTATTTTAACCTGTGGAGGTTTTTTGGGTTGTGGGGGGAGAAGTCCAAATCAGTTGCCCTTTTTCCCCAGTTTCGTCTATCGCTTCAGGTTTATGACGGGAAGTATGGGAGTAATTACTTAATAATAATTCATAATTCATTTATTCCTTGCACAAAACAGGTTTGAACAATAAATTGTAATCTTAAATCCTAATTTATAAGTATCTCTGTTTTTGCTAAAATAGCAATGCAAGTGTTTAATTGCTAGTGAAGGAAGTCAATATGCATTAGAATCATCTACACAGGCAAACTACTTTTTAGCATCATTACATGGACACACAGAAACAATAACATTACTTTTATATCAATTCATTAATTTATACACAAACGCAAATTTATTATTTTTAGATCTTAAAATGTCAACTTATGTGCACAGAACTATATAAAATATAAAAATTGTAACTGTAATTGTAATTGTAAATTGTAACTTCCCGACGATATGTAAATTGTACGGTATGTAGAACTTTTATGACATTTAAAATATGACTGCAGATATTAAAAAGTAATTAACTTGACACTAAAAACATATATCGTCGTTGCAATTCTAAAATCAACTATGTGACTTTTATAATTATTTTTGAGTGGTTATCGAATCAACAAACTCCCGTGTGACTGTGTTAATATTACACATAGGAGATTCGGAATTTGCAACGACGATACTTAAATGTGTGCTTTATTATTTTTCCGTTAACTTAAATTTTATTTTCTCATGCACACAAGTGGGACGATCCGGTGAGTATATTCAAACATCTGTTTCAATATTTTCCACAATGGTTTTGTTTGTTAAATTCTCTTCAATCAGTGTACAACGCCTAAATGGTTTTACTTTATAAGTGTAATTTTATGTATATTTGAAGACAAATAATATAATTAAATATTTAATAAAAAAAAAGTATATCCTTTAAAACAAAAACATCTCAAATCGATTGATAAATGACAGAGTTATGATGTACTGCAACAAACACATAAAACAGCCAAATTATTTTTTATTTGAACAAATGGGTTACTCACGTCTATTTTTGAGCCGAAATCACTGATCATAGTTTCAACCAGATACGGCGGTCTTTTTCTAAACGAGCAGTGCAGGTGTCATTCCCGATACTCCCGAAGGACATCTCGTCTGGTGAATAATCCGTTTGTTCAAATAGAAATTTGTAACAACCACGTTAGTTTTCATGACAAACCTTCTTGACGAAGTCAGTAAAATAAGAAACAACTAACTTCAAATTGTGAAATTTTGTTTTAAAAATCAAAGTACTGAACCGATTTAGATGAAATATAGCAAAGGGCAAACAGGGCAATATAGTCGAATAGAGAATCTTGTCCTTTTTGTAGTGGGTTAAAAACATTTCCATGTCCTATCTAGGAAATGAAACCGGACAAAATCCCGAACCCGTCCGGAGTGGGGACGGTAGAGGACTACTGGGGTCCGTCGAAGAAGCTCCTCAACGACATCAAGTTCCTCGAGGGTCTGCAGAACTACGACAAAGACAACATCCCGCCGCCGGTGATGAAGAAACTGATGACCACTGTCATGCTGGACGAGGGCTTCGTGCCGGAGAAGATCCGTGCCGTGTCTGTCGCTGCTGAAGGTAGGAATATTCGGCCGAATGAGCGAAGTGAGCAATGGTCTCCGCTCTAACCGGCAACATTTTATTTCTTTTATCCATCCGGTATTCTGAACACCCTTCAGAGCATCGGCTGACGATCTCTTCAGCGAACTACAGCCAGCTGACAAGTTTATTTATTCATAATATAATAGTTACAAGTAGCAGTGGGCAGGGCACATAGCACGTAGAACTGATGGCCGATGGGACCGAAAAGTTCTTGTGTGGACACCACGCACCGCAACCGGAAATCCATGGGGGAGGCCTATGTCTAGCAGTGGACTTCTTATGGCTGAGATGATGATGATTATTTATCCCACAGGTATGTGCAAGTGGGTGATCGCGATGACTAAGTACGACAAGGTAGCGAAGGTGGTAGCGCCCAAGAAGCAGAGGCTGGCGGCCGCGCAAGCTGTCTACGACAAGGCGATGGCGGCGCTCGCTGTGAAGCAGGCTCAGTTGAGAGAGGTGAGTGCCACTTATACTATCCAGACTTAGATGTATCTGGACTGGACGTACCAAACATAGAGATGAGAAGGGAGCGGCCCTATGAACTAATACGAATGACATCAACTCATTGGTGTACAAAAGCATTGCTGTACACCACGTGGATTCAGTCGTTATCAGTTATGTTACCGTGCGGTCTGAGAGACTAAGAGTGAAAATAATACCGAAAATACACGATAATATTTATGTACATTTCGAAATAAGGTCGGGTCAAAAATACCCGAAACCGACAAGCGTGTAATATTGGTAGACATTGATGGAAGGGGAAGAAACGAAAGACGTCTCAGGGTCGTAGTAACGTGGATAGATTGAAAAACAATGCAGTTTAAAAAAATTATATATATTAGTTTATAAAAGGCATGGGCACCGGAATCTATGGAGCTCAATTTTATCAAATAAAAAAGATGTGGAAAGAAGAAATATTCTCTGCCTACCCCAATAGGAATAAGGCGTGATTGTACATATGTGTGTATGTATATACGCTGAAAAATATATAATCATTATTTTTTTAATGAGTAAGAAAGATAATAATGGTGACAGGACTGGGTTGTGACTTGTGGCCCCGACGGAACACGCTGTTGCAGTACGGGATAGCTGTAGCAGACTATCCTGGTATGGACATGTGGTGAAAGAGAGAATAGCCATGTATGTAGGAGGACTTAGATATGATGGTTAATGGTACACAGTTGGACCGGAAGAAGGCGACTCTATATATATCTATTAATAGGTGGATAAAGTAGAAATGTGGGTAAAGTAGTCAAGTCGATGACATAGGAGACGTGGTAGAAAAAGGAAGTGCCGTGGGCAAAACAGAATAGTGGCCTTAGTGGAAAAAATTACGAAGAAGAAACGATGTCCGTCACCCTGAGCGATAACTAATCGTAGCTAAATCTTCTACAGGTGCAAGAAAAATTAAAGAAGCTAGAGGATATGTTGGCGGAACAAAGTCGTCAACAGAAAATGCTGGATGATGAGGTGATGGACTGCAGCAACAAGCTGAAACGAGCCGAGATGCTCATCTCCGGCCTCGGCGGGGAGAAGACCAGGTGGACCTTGATAGCCAAGCAGCTGAGGGAAACTTACAACACACTCACAGGTTGGACTTATGTATTAATGATAGAGAAGTTTTTCAAGTATCAGGCAAATTTCGCTTCTTCTACTGTAATTTTGACGTATGATCTTCAACATGTTTGATATGGTCATAATAGGTTTGCTACGTAGATCCCTACTAACTTGCTTATTGTAAGTGTTCTAAAGGTTGCCGCTTTAGACCTTATTGAGCTCGGACGTTTTCGAGAGCTGACACGAAATCCTGTCGATGTTATAAATGTGTTTCGTCAATATTCTTTTGTCTTTTCTCTCCACATGTTCGAAATATCTATGCATCCCTTTCTTTTTCTTTATCGGTACGCTTTCTAATACTCCGCAGTGTTCTCTTATCGCGCTGTTCCTCAATTTGTTTATTAACGCACTTCGGCTATACTTCTCAGATTTGATTTCCACAGCTTCAATCTTACGCATTAATAATTTCAGGAGACATCCTGATAGCTGCAGGCATCATCGCGTACCTTGGACCGTTTACGGCGCACTTCAGAGCTGATCAAGTAAATTTAGTTTTCCGTTTAAGTAGAAGTAATGTGTGGTATTTATTATATTTATTTCCTATTTCCACATGGTTCAGGCATATGATCGTGTGTGAGGTCACCTGTCGGTCCCGGCGCTGATTTGGGCCTGGTTAGTGACAACAATACTTATCTTAGTTTTATTGTTTCATTTGTTTCTTTTTTGTCAGTGTGTTTTTTGTCACAATAAAGTCTATGTATATATCATGAACGTCTAATAAGCCCATTTTAGCAACAATATTCTTTGTCAACTTCTGTCAGATGGGAACTGTCTCGTGAAAGAAAAAGAAGAGAGCACTACTTTTTTCACTAAATAGCGCATAATTATTAAGTTTTTATGAATAAGATAGATTTTTTGTGACATAATATTCACTATTATTGATTTTGTTAATATTTCGTTAAAAAATAGATTGAAAATAAATATGAATAAAAATGTCTACATATTGAGCTATCAAAATATCTCGTACAACCCAGAAATATTCAAATCGAAACACAACGTTTGCATACTACTTCTTGGTGGTTGAATAACTGTCAACAGTATTGTGTTTATTACCACTACAAAACCACAAACACTGATTTTTGGGCATAAAATACCTGAATAATATAAAAGACTGTCGTGTTTCCAGGTGAAGATGTGGGCGCAGAACTGCCACGACTGCGGCATCGTGTGCACCCTGGACTTCAGCCTGATCCAGGTCCTCGGGGATCCCGTTACCATTCAGCAGTGGAACATCGACGGCCTGCCTTCCGACAACTTCAGCGTGCAGAGCGCCATCATCATCATGTAACGTTCATTCAACTCGTGGATGTTCATCATCATCTCAGCCACAAGAAGTCCACTACTGGACATATGCTTCCCCATGGGTTTACAAAAATATCGGTTGGAAGCAAACTGCATCCGGCATCTTCCTGCTACTTGAATGACATCTTCAGTTCACCTGTGGCTGATCTTTCTACGATGCGTTTACCATGCATGTAATGTATAGATATATCGTACCTGGATAGAGATATAGGAATAATATTAATACCGGTTTCAAACACGGTTCACCATCATCAACATCATCATCTTACCCTTAATATAATACCTCAAGTGGGGTCTATACAGTACAGTACAGTATTTTTCGACATGAAAACATATATGTCCAGGACGGCCCGTCGCTGGCCGCTGATGATCGACCCCCAGGGGCAGGCGAATCGCTGGATTAAGAACTTGGAGAAGCCCAACAACCTCTGCATATGCAGGATGACGCAGGCAGACCTCGGACGAGTGCTCGAAAATGCTGTACAGTTTGGACAACCGGTGAGATGATAAAATTACAATATATTCATCATCTTTATATCAGCCAAAAGAAAGTTAACAGATATAGGCTTGGTTCACAAAATTCCAAAAAGATTTTCTGTCAATCAGATTTTCGGTCAATTTTTTGAAGCGACCTGTATCCTGCCTCTGTCTGCTACTTGTTTGAGGTCGTATGTCTACCTTATGGCTGATCGTTCTAGGCTACGCTTGGTTAGGATCGTTCTAGGAACGCTAGGTTTCAACTCGAGAGCTTTTTGGTCAATCAGTCATCTTCTTAATATGAAAAATAAACGACATAATATTCCTAGTAAAAACTTTAGTGATCATTTAAAATCATATCATTGAAATAAATTACCGCAGAGATAATTGCGTTTTGTTGCTCGCAGGTGCTTTTGGAAAACGTGCTGGAAGAGTTGGATCCAATGTTGGAGCCATTACTCCAACAGCAGACGTTCAAACAAGGAGGTGCGCTCTGCATCAAGATAGGCGACACCATCGTCGAATACAGCAAGGATTTCAAGTGAGTCTTACAAAGCAATGTGACGCCGTGAATTGAATCCACGGCATATCCTCTGTCCGTTGGTTATCAGTGGGTTGGTTATAGGAAAAGTAGATGGTAAAAAACTACGTGGGTAACGTTCACGCTGGTATAATCAAATGAGGACGTAACGTTTAGTTGGATAGAGCGATGTTGGAATGGAGTATGTAAAGTATTTTTTCGGTATTTTATTACCCGACTGCGTAAGAAAGAGGGTTATGTTTTTCGAGTGTATGTATGTATGTATGTATATTTCTTTGACACGCCCTAGAGCCTAAACGGCTTGAACGATTTTGATGTGAGTGGTGTCAATAGATTCGTCTTAGTTGTGAGAGTGACACTGGATACATCAAAATTTAAAAAATCATAAGTTAGGCTGCAAAAACCTCTTTTCTGCAGTCGGATATTTTGTTTTTCTTTTAACATTGATACTTGTTTTATATTTTTATTTGATAGATTGGATCATTTAAAAGAACTAAGTTCAATATTTTTTTATTCTGTTCAGTACTTATTTTTGAATATTTTTTTAAAGATAAAATCGTGATGACGTCACATTTACTACAGAATAAAATATTGTGATAGGCTACATGAACTAAAAAAAATATGATTTACGTCTACTTGACGTTGACAGTGACATGTACTTATATTTCTACAAATCTATAAAAAAATATTTTGTGTTTCGCGAGTCCAAACCCCGTGAGGAACAAAAAGAAGAAGAAGAAGAAATATTTTGTTATGACAGTTATCATAGAGATATTGTCTATGCTTGATATTCAATGCCAATGCTGTCAGCATCAACTTTTTTTTAGTAACTGTGACGTCATTTTAGAGGTTACTGAAGGTCAAATATTTTTTATATTTTCACAAAAATTTGCACCATCTCATCATTTTATGGGCCCAAAATAAAAATATGGTTTATAGACATACAATCTCGAAATGGTTTTGGAATCAGCATATGTAACATTTTTCTTTACATACCCCATTCTTTATAGTCCAAATATATAAACAGAGAATAAAAATGTATGTGACCCGATCACTTGGACAAAGCAGTCGGATCATGAGTCCAGAATGCTCTGGTCCATTTCGTGGGTTAGCAAAATCTATCGTACTCTCATCTTTATCCACAGATTGTACATAAGCACAAAACTATCCAACCCTCATTACCTTCCTGAAGTGGGTGTACGAGTCACCCTGGTGAATTTCATGCTTGCTAAAGACGGCTTGGAGGCGCAACTTCTTGCGAGAGTGGTCGCGCGAGAGAGGCCGGACTTGCAGCAAGCCAAGTCGGATCTGACCACTCAGGGTGCCGAGCACCGAAGACTGCTGCAGGAGATCGAGAGGAAGATTCTAACTGTGCTGTCTACTTCTGAGCATTTGTTGGAGGATGAGGAGGCAGTACAGGTTAGTTTAGTTTCAGCATAGATAATTATTTATCTATGGTTCTAGGAAAAACTTTTTGAACCTCTTGCCGCCTATTATAAACGATAGCCGTAACCATCGTGTTGGAATTAGAGAGTTTTTGACTTTCTTGAAGATATGTGAAGTTTATCAACACGCACTTGACTGTAGTGGACTAAGGCTTTACCTTTATTGTAATGAGAAGATGGATTACGCCCAGCAATGGGATAATAGTTTATACAAGCAGCTGACCGGAAATCGGAACCGTTAAGCATATAAATTATAAGGCAGTTTTTTGTCAATTTATCAAACATAACTTTCCACAACTAGGAGTTAGGGAAAGTAACTCTTTCAATTTATAAATATTTCTTATATTCTTAATTTTATTTATGTCGATTTAGATCTTAAACTCTGCCAAAGACACCTCCAATGAGATCAAAGAGAAGCAAGAAGTAGCGATGGTGACAGAGAAGGCCATCGATGTCGCCAGAAACGACTACGTGCCTATCGCTAAGCATTCAACCAACTTATTCTTCTTGATCGGTGAGTGAGTGCCAATATATCCTACTTACCATGCCATATGGTTCCGAGACATAGGATCTTTTTGAAGCCAATAAGCGAAGAAGATTTTTGGCTTCATCTATGAACGAAAATTGCTAAAACTCAGCTCTCTTGTCTCATGACTTCCAAATTACGTCTAGAGGTTCATAAATGCTACACGCTTCAGAGCTCAAAGAAATTATTAACTATAAATATTTTAATCCCAAGTAAGAATATTTTGAAAGAGTTTTTGAGGGAAGGAAATGGAGTAACCAGGGGATACCATTTGACGAGTGTTTTTGGCCATATTTGAGAGTCCACGAAGTGTTCTGTTCACAGGAGCTCGATAATATTGTTAAATGTTCCAGCATCGTTGGCCCACATCGACCCCATGTACCAGTACTCTCTCGGCTGGTTCGAGGGTCTCTTCACAGCTTCCATAGACAACACAGAGAAGGTCGACGAGATACCCCAACGGCTGGAGATCCTACGTGCCTACTTCACCTACTCGCTCTACTCGAATATCTGCAGGAGCTTGTTCGAGAAGGTTAGTGTTTGAAGACTGGTCTTCATAACTTAAAAAAAATATGTAAGTAGCTATAAATGAATATATTAGTTCATAAAAGGCACGGACCCTGGAGTCTGTAAAGAATAAATTTGTTAAGTAACAAAATAAAAAAAACAACGGGTTGCACTCTGGGAGTGCCGGCAGAAGTGAAAACTAAAAAATAAAATAGCAACAAGACTGACTCGTGAAGGATTTGACCAAAGATATTGTGTTTTACAAACAACCCCTACTCATCGCTGTACGCGAAGCGGTGTTTACGGTGCTCTGTTATTAGAACTAGTACAGTATATCGGTGTATTTTGTAACAGGATAAGATGGTGTTCTCCCTGCTGCTGACCATCACGATCCTGACAGCGGAGGGCGAGCTGGAGCAGAACGAGGTGCTATTCCTGATGGGCGGAGCACACCCCCGCCACCTGCCGCCCAACCCTGTCTCCTTTCTCAGTCCGCAGAACTGGAGCGAATTCTGCGGGTAAATACTAAATACATCTTGTCTCCTTCTCAGTCCACAGAAATGGAGCAAATTCTGCGGGTAAATAGTAAATACATCTAATCTCCTTCCTCAGTTCGCAGAACTGGAGCGAATTCTGCGGGTAAATATTAAATACATCTTGTCTCCAGAGATTGCCTGTCCGGCGCAATACTTGTCACCAGGCGTAGTGCTCGAAACCAGTGTACCAGTTGACTGGGCTGGATCTTCCGGCACACTGGTCAACTGGTGCACATAACCTTGTAAGCGTCCCCTGGGGCATGGTGGTACCCATAAATGATTTCCCCTGGGTAACAAAAAAAAAATGTGCTAGCCAGAGTCGAGGGCACCATATTTGAGTTACATTATACTACCCGAACTTCATACATGTGTGTGTGTGTGTGTGTTATACATGGACGTCAACTTGTGTATGTGTCGCTGATTAGCGCGCCGTTGTACGGAGTGTCCGACGTGTGCTCTTGATTCCAGGTTGAACGACATCGTGAAGTTTTCCGGGCTGGTGGACCACTTCATGCACCACATCACCGAGTGGGAGGCGTACTGCGACCTCCCGGACCCGCAGAAACAGCCCCTGCCCGCGCCCTGGGATACCAAGCTGAACATATTTGAAGTGAGTCAAAAAAAAAAGGATTATAGTTTAAAAAACTGAAACGAAACGACCGACTTCAAAATAGGCAATCCCATCAAAAACATAAATGTGAAATGAGAGCCATGTTCAATATTATGATATATAACCTTAGTTGCTGACTTCAACGACAAAAGAAGTGAGATCTAAATGGGTGCCAAGTTCAATGGCCACTCCTGAAATTTATTTATAGCCACGTAAAATATTTTATAACAATTTCAAATATCATTTCTTCTTATAACTTAGGATAATATATTGAAACCTAAGGTCTGACTTGACTAGTTTCATATACGAATTATATTATAGCCTTCTCAAGTTTTAAAGCTGTAAGTTCTTATTTTATTATTCCGAAAATTTGGCTTGCTGGTAGAAACTAGCCATCGAACATAGGGCTCTTCCATGACTATTTTAGTAGGTCCTTAATAATAATTCGTATATTCAATATTCAATATATTATCCTAAGTTATAAGAAGAAATGATATTTGGAATTGTCATAAAATATTTTACGTTGCTATAAATAAATTTCAGGACTGGCCATTGAACTTGGCACCCATTTAGATCTCACTTCTTTTGTCGTTGAAGTCAGCAACTAAGGTTATATATCATAATATTGAACATGGCTCTCATTTCACATTTATGTTTTTGATGGGATATCATTACTTTTTGTACAGAAATTATTAATAAGTAATTATCCATAATATAATTAATATCAAATGATTTTTGTTAATCTACTGTATTTTCCTGCGTTTACGGGGTATAATTGTCTTTTTTTCCTATATTATCTGTTATCTTTGAAATGTTCGAGTGCATAGCCTATTTAGTATCCAGATTTTGTAATGCATTTTCTGTTTATACTAATTTGAATCGAGAGACAACCAGACAGAAAGACAGCGCACGCGCTTATGAGCGCGGCTGCTGCTCACTCGGGCAGTTCGGGCACGTACGCGTCAAGTTTTTAGAGCACCGCTCCCCACGCGCGTTTATGATCTTCTTCATTTCGTGAATATACAATTATGTCGTCGATGTAGCTGAAGGCGAAATCATCCAGGCCTCTCAGCACCTGGTGCATAAAACGCTGAAACGTCTGCGCAGCGTTACGTAGCCCAAACGTCATTGAAGTGAATTCAAACAAGCCGAATGGAGTAGTGACGGCTGTTTTCTCAGAATCTAGCTTGCTCGCTGTTGGGATCCAGTAAAAAGCCTTCTTGATATCAATTTTTGATAAAAATCTTCATTCCGTGAGTCTAAATGTGAAATCTTGAACTCGTGGAATGGAATATCGATCTGGTGTCGTTATCGCGTTTAGTTTACGATAATCGCCGCAAATACGTAGTTGTCCGTCCTTCTTTCTGACAATGTGCATCGGATTCGCCCAGGCGCTATTCGATGGCCGACAGACACTCATGTCCATCAGGTGCTCAAACTCTTTTTTTGCTTCAATATATTTGTCAGGCGCAAGCGGTCGCGGAATCAATTAATTGAAAAATTATAATAAAATGATGAAAATTTACTAGTTTCGGATTTTTTCCTTTGTTTTCACCCAACTACCTATCTGGATGCCAAATTTAAAACTTCTAGGTCATCTGGAAATGGGTTAGAATTTTGATCTATAGGTCAGTCAGTGATAAAAATGGCGATTTTTGGACGTTAATATCTAAATAACCGTTTGAGGTGTGTTTATGAAAATCGGAGCACATATGTATCTTGCCGGTCTTAATATACGAGCCAACTTTGACATGTTTATGTGAACTAGTTTTTGAGTTATGAGAACGTCAAAAGTGGCTCCAAATGGTACGAGATAAATATACACACGGTGCTGCACGCCAGTTTTGTTAGCTTGAACATGGCTTGACACGCTACCGCGTGTCTAGATATCGTTTACTTGGATGATATATTTTTGCAGTTATTTTGTTTTAATTATCAAAGTACCGATCCGATTTTGATAAAAAAATTACGGGACTACCACTGATGTATGACCAATCAAACAATAAAGAATCATCAAAATCAATTTGTCATTGGCGAAGCAATCGCGTAACAAACACAAAAAAAATATAGTTGAATTGAGAACACCCTTCTTTGTGAAAGTCTGTTTAAAAACAAAATAAAAAAATAATATCATCAAAAGAAATGCTTTGCTGTTTATCTGTTTTAAACTGTCATTGTTAATCGTCATGTTTTACCCGACTGCGTAAGAAGGAGGGTTATAATATGTTTTTAAGTGTATGTATGTTTCTATATGATCGCCTACAGCCCAAATGGCTTGACCGATTTTGATGTGCCATGAGATTTGATTTCACTTCCTGAGTGTCATAGGCAATTTTTTTTTTGTAATAATAATAATACATCTCTCGCAAAAATAAATGCGTTTTTCGTAACCTCCAACGAACTATTTCGTAATAAACAAGTGATTTTACTGGAACTATTCTAAAAATGTGCATTTATAATCTTTTTCAGTGATTTTACGCATACTTTCTCACAAAAAAACGTACGCTCAACTGCGTATCAACTTATCAAGCGTAACGAAATCGTAAGTTAGACTGCAAAAACTGCTATTTGCAGTCGGGTATTTTCTTTTTATTTTAATATAGATAGGTACTTGTTGCATATTCAGAAGCTGTTGGTTCTGCGCTGCGTCAGACTGGACATGATGGTTCCGGCCGTACAAGCCTTTGTGGAAGGTAACACTTGCTCTTTATGAAGGAGCAAAGCTTGGTTGACGTAACTCTGTCAGTTTGGCAACTCGCTAGTTTGGCGGTCCGAACGAAACAGGTTTTTCAGCCGCAACGGAAACCGAACTTTCAGGTCTTGTCGTAGTTTCGGCAGAAACCGAAAGTCTAAAATTTCTGTTATATATTAAAATCTAGTGTATTTTCACATATTTATTTGCATATACCTACATATAGTTTTTTTTTAATGCAAGATAGATCTACGATTGGCCACCAACTCGCTTGATGTTAAGCGACGGTGTGGCTGAGGATGGAGCTCGTCGAATTAGAAGATATCTATTCAGTCTAGCCTTGAAAATTCCTAGATTGTAAGTCTCGGGATACAGAGATGGCGGCAAAGAATTTTAGTGTTAAATAAAAAAAAACAATTAAATGACACCGGCTCTTTCAATTGTGTTTTTTTTTACAACCACAAGTTAGCCGAACTGCGCACGATTACTCATAAGCACTGTGTACCGGTGCGACCAAATGTTTCGGCCAATTTTTGGCCAAAACCGAAACTAAATCCGAAACTGAAACCGAATCATCAGTCGGTTAGATAATTACGACAATCAATAATATTTAGTATCCATTTTTTATTATAGTTTTTATGTTTCTTATATATTTACCTATAATTGTTATAAAAACTTAGGAAATTACCTATTGTAGACATATTTTTTTTTAAATAGAATATCTCTACGTTTGACCACCAGAACAAATACAAATACAAATAATTTATTCATAACGCCCAAGTTACAAGTCAAGTTCATAATAAATCATGTGAAAGGGTGGTTGACAAAACTATTTTGATATTAATAATTCATTAATTAATTGGCTAAAAATAATAACGCCTGATGGAAAGCGATGCTATGGCCAAAAATGAAGCACCTAGACCAGAAGATAATTATTCACTCTAGACTTAAAGATATTATTAAAACTATCGCGTATAAAAATAAAATGCACTCTTTCTTAAAAAGGATTTAATCAAGTGTGTTCTTAGCTAAGCTTACTATAATAAGTTTTATTTGTTCTACTATAGAATGCTTGTTTTTCTATGATCCCAGCCAAAATGGGGCACAAGTTCGTGGAGCCGCCACTCTTCGACCTGGCTTCATCGTACGCCGACTCGTACTGCTGCATCCCGCTGCTGTTTGTGCTCACCCCCGGGTCTGACCCCATGGGGACGCTGCTCAAGTTTGCCGACGACCAGGTAACGTGTTACTTGCCTATAGCCACAGATTACTTAAAGCCCAGAGTCGGTGACACATACGCAAGTTGACGTCTGTATAATAACACACACACACACAGGTGACGTCACGCACGAGGGAACCCTTAACATGCATTTTTAAGTTCCGTACCCAAAGGGTAAAAACGGGACCCTATTACTGAGACTTCGCTGTTTGTCCGTCTGTCACCACGCTGTAACTTATGAACCGTGATAGTTACAATAGTTAGACAGCTATGTATAACAACAAATACTAAAAAACAGAATAAAATTAATATTTATGGGGGTTCCCATACAACAAACGTGATTTTTTTGCCTTTTTTTTTAGATAATGGTACGGAACCCTTCGTGCGCAATTCCGACTCGCACTTGGCCGATTTTATTATAATATATTGCGCTTGTTATCCGTCAGGGCTTCGGTTCGTCCCGTCTGTTCTCGCTGTCCCTGGGTCAGGGCCAAGGTCCGATCGCTGTAAAGCTGATCGACGAGGGCGTCCGCAGCGGCACTTGGGTCGTGCTGCAGAACTGCCATCTCGCCAAGAGTTGGATGCCCATGTTGGAAAAGGTAACTGTCTCTGGAGAGAGCCAGGGTACTGTTATGTAGTTTATATATTGTTAATTACTTATATGGCGCGATGACCCTAAACTGGGTCTTGGCCTCCGACACCAAAATACTTCAGTCTCTGGGGCTCTGTGCGAATACACACCAATTCAAACCAACCTCCGCCACGGTGGCGTCAGTTGTTATTAATAAAGACACTTGATACGTTGTAGATCTGCGAGGGTCTGACACCAGATAATACGCACCCCGACTTCCGGCTGTGGCTGACCTCCTACCCCGCTGACCACTTCCCGGTCTACGTGCTGCAGAACGGAGTTAAGATGACCAACGAACCGCCTCAAGGTAACATTGTACAAGTAATAGGAAGACGCTAAATACAATCCGCTTCTAATCGGTCTCTTTGGAAATCCATGGGGTAAGCTTCTTTTGGCATAGATTATGATTTTCGTGTATCTGGGGGCACGGCAGTGGCCCCGGCCAAGTCGAGCAGCAAGGCCACGCCGTACCATCCTTTTCTCGAAGCCATTCTGAGCACTTTCGACACTCCTGTAACTTTGTTGTGGATAAAGCTAGAAGTCTGAAACTTCAGAAACAAAGACAATATAATGATAGTAGGATACTAAGTATATTTTCAAATTTCATTCAATTTGATATATTTGTGCAGGTCTGCGAGCGAACATCGCCCGGTCGTTCCAGAGCGACCCCATCAATGACCTGGAGTGGTTCGAGGGCAACAAGCAGTCGGAATACTTCAAGAAGCTGCTGTTCGCGCTGTGCTTCTTCCACGCGGTGGTGCAGGAGCGGCGCCAGTTCGGCCCGCTCGGCTGGAACATACGGTACGAGTTCAACGAGACGGACCTGAGGATCAGCGTCACGCAGCTCTACATGTTCCTCAATGAGTATGATGTGAGTAACCCATGCATACATACATAAAATATTTTTTTAAGGTTCCGTACCTCACTGTCCTGGTGCCGGGGCACTAGAATACGGCATCGGTATCCCCTGCCTGTAGTAAGAGGCTACTAAAAGGGGACTTCTAGGCCCGGGGCTGGTCAGGATCGGGACCCTGACCTACTACCCAAACAGGCTAGGGATGAACGCGAGGAGTGGCTCTTGCGGTTCGAAGGCCTAGCAGGCAGAGAAGGCAATACGTCACAGTGATGAGGGCTCTGGTAAGAGTTCGTTCCGAGAACCTGGAGTCCTCCATTTTAGCACTTAGGCTGGCCACCGGGGGGGTTTTAGTGGGTACAATCCCACATAACCCGGTTGCATCCCCAAAATACGCAGCCGGATATCTTTAGAAGATTTCCCCCTCGTCACAAAAAAAAAAAAAGGTTCCGTACCTCAAAAGGAAAAAAACGGAACCCTTAAAGGATTACTTTGTTGTCCATCTGTCCGTCTGTCAAGACGAACCCTTAAAGGATTACTTTGTTGTCCATCTGTCCGTCTGTCAAGACTTTCTATCTCGGGAACGCGTGGAAGTGTCGAGTTGAAATTAAAATCATACGCAGATCTATAGTTCCTTGCAGCTGTGTTTTTTTATAAATTCTCGGTTATTGTAAAAAAAAATAACAGCGGCATATGTCGCAATAAACCACATATTTCGACACTCACAAAGGAATCAAAACCTAATAGGGTACTTCCTACCTAGACCTAGAAATTAATATGTGCCAAGTAGCAGTAGTAGTAGTTGTAGTTGTCTTGTAGCGCACCTAAAGGAAAAAAATCTAATAATTCCATACATAAAATCACGTGTATTTTCTCTTACGGGGTGGGCAGAGTATGAAAGCCTACGAGGCCGTTTGACGGCACATTTGACCGAGGTTATTTAGCGTGTTAGATGGAAGGGAGAGAGTGTTAGAGGGTTAGAGGAGATTAGAGGGTAAGATGTAATGAAGATGTTGGCTTGCAGGAGTTCAGCCCATCGCCTACATAAACGCCAATTCTTCTCAAGTCCCTTAACTAACTTATACAGTATGAGCAAGAAGAAAAGCAGCTGGTACATTCTGTATTTTTCTTTTTTTCTCAATACCGAAGATAACTAATATCATCACCATCAACCACTGTGCACCCACTGCTGAGTATAGGTCTATAGCTAATATTATACTATCGAAATTTATTTATTTATCATAATTTATTATATTACTAAATTCTGATTATACAAATATTGGATGGATGTAATCGGTCTATTCGATAAGGCCACCATTGTAGTGCTAATAAGTTTTTTGTTCAGTTATTCTGTATCAGTGTTTATTAAAATTATGTATGTTCAATTCTATTTTACAAAGCTGGACCAACCAGAAGCGGTAAGTTTTTTTCTATTAAAAGTCTATGCGTTGCCATTTCCATTTATGTTAGTCTTAAGTTAGGTATATCACTGCGAACATCGCGATGAAAATCGCTGCGGGTGTCGTCCGCCACGCCACAGCCATTCAGCACTCGCTGCGGGTGTCGTCCGCCACGCCACAGCCATTCAGCACTTAGTGCGGATTTGTGATTTATTGCGTCGTAGCAAGGGTCACTATTTATTGAAATGTTTTTAAATTCCCGCGCGGTTTCATAGTGTTTCCTGAATCACGTGGCTGTATTTAAAATATTTTGTTCCATTTTGTTCCATATACCTACTATGGTCTTGCAATACCTATTGCATGATACCTATTGCAGAAAATGTTTGGTAATACCAAATCTTAGTACTTATTACCAAAAGTTGATCACTCCATACGACGGCACGCTAATCAGTGACACATACGCAAGTTAACATCTGTATATAACACACACACACACATGTATGAAAATATGGTTGTCGTCTAATTGCCGCTCGCTCGTGAAGTCGTGACGTCAATTGGAATTCGAACGCTTGAAGCCCACAACGCTTGTCTCGCTCTACTGGCAAGCGCGTTGCAAACTTGTGCAAACGACAGGGCGAGCGCGGGGAGCGGGTGAGGAACCCGAGATTGGCGGGAGGCGGAGAGTGTCCGTTCTATATGTAATATTAATGTATGTACTATGTAGTATTACCCGTATATATTGACTGGTTTGCAGGACGTGCAATTCATCGCGCTCCGCTACCTGACCGGCGAGTGCAACTACGGCGGCCGCGTCACCGACGACTGGGACCGGCGCTGCCTCAACACCATCCTCTACAAGTTCTACAATCCGAAGGCCATCAAGGAACACCACTACGCTATCGACCCGCACGGTAAATTAACTAGTACTTGGCAAGGCCGTAGGCAGGGGGGGATGGGGTCCAAACCCCGAAAACCCGGCCATTATCAAAAATCCTTTCGCCCCCCGTATCCGGAAAAAACTGTATTATATCAGATCACACCCGTCAGTTAGGTGTTAACTAACACGGTGTCATGCGTGTGCCCTGAGAAAGAAACTGACAGCCCCGACACTGGTCAAAGAGTCGCTCCTTAACGGAATAGCATCATGTCTTTTTTGGATAATACATATATATTTTCCATGAATTCGCAGGGAAATTTATTTGAAAGTAGGGGGGCCATCCATAAATTACATCACATGATTTTCATGATTTTTGAAGCCCCCTCCCTTACGTCCTTGTCACATAGATGACACTTGTATGACTCCCCCTCACCTGATGTGACGTCACGTTTTTTTGACCTCAAATTTTATTTAACTTCAAACTTAACGCATAATGTTACGCAAAATATTTTTATTAACAGACTTCCAAAAAGAAAGAGGATAACAATTCGACTATACGTTTTTTTAGGTTTGTTCACCGATTACATGCTTTATTGTTTGGTTTATTGTTTATTTTTATTGCATTACAATTACATAAATAACATAGGTACATACATAATCACCCTAATAGGGTAGGTAGGTAGGGTGGTAGGTCATACTTCAGAGGTATAGGATCCGATTTTGATAAAATCTATAGTAGGATATAGGTTTTATCAAAATCGGTTCAGTACTTTGGTTTTTATAACAAAATAATCCAAGTAAGCAAATTGCGTATTTTGAAGTCGGTTTTTTCAGTTTTTTAAACTATAATTATTATATTTGGTCGTCTCTTCTGTAAGTTGCATAAAATAAAGAGTATATATATATATATATATATATATAACTATAAGCCATTTATGGCGAGCATTGACTATGTTGTTATTGTGTGTGTACAACAAAAAATAACTATAGTTTCTACTGTTTCGTAACATCTCTCCGCAGGTGTGTACTACATTCCGGAGCTGAAGGAGCACGCCGACTTCATAACGTTCGCGCGCTCGCTGCCCGTGCAGACTCCACCGGAAGTGTTTGGTTTCCACAGCAACGCCGACATCACTAAGCACTTCCGGGAGGCGCAGGAGTTGCTCGACACCGCCATATTGACGCAGGTAATGACATTGTCACCATACGGAGAGATCATACTTAGATACATACTTAGAGAGTAATGATACTAAAGTGATAGTTTTATTCAAAATTCCGTTCATAGGTGAAGGCAAAAATCTATCAAAATGTGTGCGTGACCATCGCGTATTCACTGTCTTTGACATGAACATGAGCGTTTGAATTTCATGTGAGTAGACGTATTTGTCAGAATTAAGAATTGAAGTTGTGCCATATTCTACTTAATACCTGTCATGTGTAGCCACACCGTTAAGCGGGCATCTGCATCGTACTCCGTCTCGGACAAATCGTCCGACGGCGTCTTGGTTAACAGCGTCGCCAGTTTAGTCGTGCACGGCCTTACCGAGAAACGTTACTTAACTCGTCTTAGATTCTTTGTGTTCTTTCCGCAATGTGTCATTACGTGTCAGCGAGAAGTTGACAAAAAATGTTAAGCATCGCTTAAAGTTAAGTAACGTTTTTCGGTAAGGCCGGCAGTGTACAGTCGAGACACGTAATGAATTATTTGATCATTTACGATGTAGCGAGAAGGCGTGCGCCCCATGAGGAGAAAAGCCCCCGTCTAAAAGCGACAGCCTAAAATCCTGTTCAGATTTGCTTAGTGAGTAGACAAAATTTACTTAGCTCTGTAAGAACTACCCTGATACTCTGTAACAACTACCCTGATACTCTGTAACAACTACCCTGATACTCTGTAACAACTACCCTGATACTCTGTAACGTCTACTCACTTGACACATTATTATGACACTCAATTCATGTGCATGTCAAACAAATTAAATACGTGAAGATGACCATTACACACATATTGATAGATCTTTGGCTTCACTAATGAACGGAATTTTGAATTAAACTATCACTCCATGTCAATATTACTCTAAGGTTTATAGTAATTATATTGAATTTGATGTAGGTATATTAAGTAATTCATACGTATTAGTAATACTTAGATTATTATTACCTTACTCCCATAAGTTTAGAATAGAATCCTTTATAGCTTTAGTAGGTATATGATATATATTTATTCACAACAAAATTTTTACAAATGTAACATCAACAAGAATATAAATATATAATATATACACAAACACATGAATAAAAATAAAACTACTTACTCTAAAAGACCGTTAGCAGCGGGAATTGTTCCCAATAGCTTTAGTTGTATTTATTTGTAACATGTATGTCTTTACTGTTTCATTTGCCACATTCATCGGTTGAATCCACAAAGGATCGTCTGGTAAGTTATATTCAACATCTATGTGAGTGTATTACTATCGCCTTAGTACTAGTTGACTTATTCGAAATCATTATTTTTCATGCCACAAGGATTTGCTTAAGAAATATTTGGTGAGTTAATAGAATAATAGACAAATATGGGTCTTGACGGAAAACGTTACTCAAATCTGAGAAACGCTCAATATTTTGTCAACTTCTCGCTGCCACGTAATGACATTTGCGAAAAAAACCGGCGAATTTGACACGTTGATCAAGGTAAAAACCGGGGCAAACTGATCTACGTATAAATACATCATTGGTCAATGATGTTAAAGCAGGCTTGATGCCTACTTTTTATTTTATCTTGAGGAACTTGGTTTGGTTATTATATTTATTTAAGAAAACAACAGAGTCAAACGAAACACGTAATTATTGGCCGAATTAAATAAACATGAATACAATAATTTGGAATTTGTTGTAAATATGAAATGTGAACTGATTAACTAAAATATTTAGCGTAAAGTGGGTAAGCCAGCGGACGAGTGTCATGCGACGGCGATCTGCAGCGGGCGCGCTGCGGCGCCGGCCGACCGGTTCTCGAACAATAGAAGCGTGAGCGGCGCAAGCTTCATATGCGGAGCGAATAGCGAGTAATGTTTGCGAGTCGCCACAATTTAATATACGTAGATAGGTTTTCCCCGGCTTTGCATAGCAAGCAATCCTCAAGTAAGGTAAGTACCTTACTTGAGGCTTGTTTGTCCGGCTCGTCTTCAGTCGCGACACGTCGGGTAACGCTGTTAGACGCGCGCCGTGGCTTATAAACTGTGGCAATAATGTCATCCTGTGTGTTTAGAAAGTGCAACACCAAGATATATAAGACCAATATAATAAAAGGCCTTAAAGATGTGGTCTTATTCTCGAAAGTGCTGAGAATAGAGATTTGTTTTTCTTTTTAACCGACATCCAAAAAGAAGGAAGTTATCAATTCGTCTGCATGTTTTTATGTACTTAGATACCTACTTATGTTTGTTCACCGATTACTCCGCGAATTGTATGTTGATTTTGATGATTCCTTTTTATTTGGTTGGTCATACTTTAGAGATAGTACGATATTTTATCAAAATCAGTTCAGTACATTGGTTTTTTTAACAAAATGTCTGGTAAAATATCACCCAATTAAACGCCTGTAGAAAAGTGAACAGCATGTCGCCAATTTGCGTATACTTACCACCGTTAGCTGGTTACGAGTGTGTAGGCGCGCTTTACATTACATAAATTCAACACTTGTGACCTAACCGTGTTACCGAATACTTCCATGTAATATTTTATAATTTTCAACAATATGTACAATCAATTACTAGAATTTGATAGATGAACTCTTTATTGTACACACCTTAAAAGTAATAACAAAATCAAAATCAAAATATATTTATTGTATAAACTGGTAGGTACATTTGGTGTTAAAGAGTACAATTAGCATCTCAGTCTACCCATTTCGGGCGTTAACAAAGAACTAAAATAGACTAGTGCAACAAAAGGCGGCCTTGTCGCTAATAGCGATCTCTTCCAGGCAACCATGCATTGGAGTCATCAATTTGGAGTTTGATTGAGACCAGTACATCCTCCAAAGATGTAACACCAAGTAAACAAATTGCGTATTTTGATGTCGGTTTTTTCAGTTTTTTTAACTATAATTATAATATACTTAGACTGCTAGCTACTTATATATAAATAGACTGGCCTTGTGGCTCAGTTGGCAGTATGTCCGCTTGCCGAGCTGTAGGTCGTGGGTTCGATCCCCACCCAGCAGTGGCATAGCGTGGACTAATATAGACGTGGGCGAAGTCGCGTCAGCGAGGCCCCTTTTCTTTCGTTCCTAAGATCTACCCAATAAATCTATTTTACCAAATATATTTTAACACGACATACCTACTCACATGATAGTGAAAAAATGTAACTGGTGGGAGAATATTGAAAAACATCATCATCATCCACAGCCTTTTCTATCCCACTGCTGGGTATAGGCATGTCTCTTATCATGCCATCTGCTTCGGTCCTTTGCTAATCGAGACCAGGTTCGACCCGCAATAGATACAATATCGTCCACCCATCTTGCAGCTGGACGACCTACGCATATAGATTTGAAAAAAGGTTTTATTTTCAAATAAAACCTTATTATTTATTTAAAGGGGGGGCTCGCGAGGCCCCTTTAAGTGTGAGGCCGTGGGCGAGGGCCCACTTCGCCCACGCCTAGTTACGCCACTGCCACCCAGGACAAAGATTTGTGTGATGAGCATGTTCGTTTGTTTTGTGTCTGGGTGTTTCTATGTATCATATATACATACAAAAAAAAAAAAAAAAAAGTATATATATGTACTCTATCAGCCATCTAGTTCCATAGTACAAGCTTTGCTTAGTTTGGGCTAGATGGTGTTGTGTGAAATGTCCACAAATATTGATTTATTTACTTAGGTATTTAGAGACTTGTTTAAAGTTTAATTATAAATGCGTGTGATATGGACCGCGGCAGGACACCATGGCGTCGGGCGGCGGCCACATCACGCCGGAGCAGCAAGCCATGCAGATAGCGGAGGACGTGCTCGCGCGGCTCCCCAACAAGATCCTGGTGGGCCCCTCGCACGAGGGCGACATCAAGCCGGCCGACATGACGCCCATGTCCATCGTCGTGATCCAGGAGGCGGCGCGCTACGAGCGGCTCGTCACCGTCATCAGGACCAGCTCGCGGGCCGTCATTGGAGCCGTGCAGGGTATGGTGGCTCTTCTTTTTACCCGATTGCGCAAGAGGGATGCTTGATTTTAGGGATCCGTACCTCAAAAGGAAAAAACGGAATCCTCATAGGATCACTTTGGTGTCCGTCTGCCTTCTATCTCGGGAACGCGTTGAGTTGAAATTAAAACCATACCTATAAAAGTTATAGTCATATTTGTCGCAAAAAACCGCATATTTCAACACTCACAAAGGAATCAAAACCTATGGGGTACTTCCTGTTGAACTAGAAGTATGAAATTTAGTAGGAAACATTGTCTTAGAGTACACATAAGGAAAAAATCCGAAAACTGCACATTTTTTAAATAATCACATAAAATAGGGTCTCTATGCAAGGAATGTGGGTTCAAATTATAAAGTGAGTTAACCGTATGATGTGGGCCTCTGAATGAGCTTCATTAGCACAAGCTACAACTGGTGTTTAGTTATTTTTAAAATTACACATCGTAAATTTTTAGATTATGACCAAAAATTAAAAAATATATATATTGTACATATATACATATATCATTTCTCCTTTTCATCAATGACTAGCTTCGCCCGGTAGTTCTTTTACTGGCCTTGTGGCTCAGTTGGTAGTATGTCTGCCTGCTGTGCCGTTGGTCGTGGGTTCGATCCCCACCCAGGGCAAACATTTGTGTCATGAGCATGGATGTTTGTACTGTGTCTGGGTGTATCTATGTATTATATGTATATATTTACAAAAAAAAGTATATATTATATCAGCCATCTAGTTCCATAGTACAAGCTTTGCTTAGTTTGGGTTAGATGGTGTTGTATGAAATGTCCACAAATATTAAATATTTATCTAGTTCGTACGGAACCCTCGGTGGGCGAGTCTGACTCGCACTTTTCCGGTTTTATTTACTTTACTTGTTGTAAGGTGTGAGCGTGCTGACCGACATAACGGAAGAGGTGCTGACGAGCATGGTGCGAGGGAAGATCCCCGCGCTCTGGAGCGGCAAGAGCTACCCCTCGCTCAAACCGCTCGCCGCCTACTACGACGACTTGCTGGAGAGGCTGGCCTTCCTGCAGGTAACTTGCCATCTCAATCATAATTATAGTTTACAAAAATCAATCATTATTGACCATCATTTCAATCATTGATCTGTTAAGTACTATTCACTTTGACGTAATTATTCACACTTTTCAATACGACTGTTTTTTTTTTTTTTTTTATATTTTTACCTGATAACTTTCGACTGGGTGAACAATGGTTATCGTAGGTAGTACATAAACGATGAATAGGCGCATTTTTAGCGTATTGTGTAAAACGGAGACCCGACGAGAAAAGTAGTATTAGCTGAGAGTAAGGCTGGTGCATCTAGGTGACCGTTAACTATATTATACAGTAACATCATGTCCAATAGAGTATACCTGGGGGGCAATTTAGTTAATCAAAACCGATCCGTAACTGAACCTTTTGCGAAGCATTTCCTGTCGGCTGCTATCATTTTTAGGGTTCCGTACCCAAAGGGTAAAAACGGGACCCTATTACTAAGACTTCGCTGTCTGTCTGTCTGTCTGTCTGTCTGTCTGTCTCCAGGCTGTATCTCATAAACCGTGATAGCTAGAAAGCTGAAATTTTCACAAATGATGTATTTTCGTTGCCGCTATAACAACAAATACAAAAAATTAAAAAAAATAAAATATTAAAGGGGGTCCCCATACAATAAACGTGTTTTTTCGTATTTTTTTGCTCAATATTAAAAACGGTAACAGGTAGACGCTTCAAATTTTCACAGAATACTTACTTGTATATTACCTTTCAAAATAAATAATTAAATAACTATAAAGTAAATATTAAAGGGGGGCTCCCATACAACAAACGTAATTTTTAAGCAATTTTTACTCGATCTTAATTAACAGGTAGAAACTTGAATATTTGTAAGTAAATATTTAGAAATATATTAACTATAAAAATAAATACCTAATCTAATACATAAAAACTCACAAAATGAAAATAATCCGTGCATCTAAACGCGGTGCGAGCGCCGGTTTAGCGGGGTAGCGGGGGAGGTAACATGACGGAGCGAGCCATAACCGCGCGTATTTGCGCGAGCGTCGTCATGCTGCCCGGATGTGTATCGAAAACCTACCTATAAGTTTGCAATTTACTACTTGGAATTTCGTTGATTTCTCGTTATTTTATAAACAGAACTAAACTTTGTAGTATTATAGATGATAGTACGGAACCCTTCGTGCGCGAGTCTGACTCGCACTTGGCCGATTATTTGATTTAGTATCGAGCGAAGGACATGTCACGTTTCATGAAATGTGTCAATTGTATGACTTAGAAGTGACTGAATCAAAAAATAATCGGCCAAGTGCGAGTCGGACTCGCGCACGAAGGGTTCCGTACTATCATATATAATACTACAAAGTTTAGTTCTGTTTATAAAATAACGAGAAATCAACGAAATTTCAAGTAGTAAATTGCAAACTTATAGGTAGGTTTTCGATATATATCCGGGCAGCATGACGACGCTCGCGCGAATACGCGCGGTTATGGCTCGCTCCGTGATGTTACCTCCCCCGCTACCCGCGCGGCCGTCGCTTAGCAACCGCCTCGCGCTCGCGCCACTACCACACCGCGCTTAGATGCACGGATTATTTTAATTTTGTGAGTTTTTATGTATTAGATTAGGTATTTATTTTTATAGTTAATATATTTCTAAATATTTACTTACAAATATTCAAGTTTCTACCTGTTAATTAAGATCGAGTAAAAATTGCTTAAAAATTACGTTTGTTGTATGGGAGCCCCCCTTTAATATTTACTTTATTGTTATTTAATTATTTATTTTGAAAGGTAATATACAAGTAAATATTCTGTGAAAATTTGAAGCGTCTACCTGTTACCGTTTTTAATATTGAGCAAAAAAATACGAAAAAAACACGTTTATTGTATGGGGACCCCCCTTAATATTTGATTTTTATTAATTTTTGGTATTTGTTGTTATAGCGGCAACGGAAATACATCATTTGTGAAAATTTCAGCTTTCTAGCTATCACGGTTTATGAGATACAGCCTGGAGACAGACAGACAGACAGACAGACAGCGAAGTCTTAGTAATAGGGTCCCGTTTTTACCCTTTGGGTACGGAACCCTAAAAAGATGGCGGCCGATGGGAAACGGTTCACATATGGTTCAGCTACGGAGCGGTCTTGAATAACTGAATTGCCCTGCTGGTCCTGTCTTCCAGAGTCATTAGTTTGTGACGAGTGCAACTGGAATTATAATCTGAATACGAGCGAGTTCCGTAATTCAGATGTTTCATAAATTTAGCTTGAATTTTCTCGATTTGTTGCGTATAAGTAATGTAATACGGAGACCAAATACTACAGGCATACTCTAATACACTGCGAACATATGCATAGTCCGCATATGCATGGCCCGTTCCCAGCAGTGGGACAGTTTGTACAAACAGGGCTGAAAAAAAAAAAAAAAAAAAAAAAAAAAATGCATAGTATACGTTCTTTATACAGTTAAGACCAGAGAAAGGTTTACATGTAAACAAGACGAGCCCCAGATTTCTGTAAGCCTTATCCACAATAGTATCAATAGATAGATAGATAGATAAACTCTTTATTGTTTACACCTTAACTCTAAAACACAAGTTACATAGTGAAAAGGGTTAGCATTTAAGCCCTCGAGTGAAACAACAGGCGGCCTTATCTCTAATAGCGATCTCTTCCAGGCAACATTGGGATGGAGAAATGATAATAATAAATAGATGGTAGGGTAATTAACAAAGAGAATAAAAGAGAGAAAAAGAAATGTATAGAAATATACAATTACAATACATAAGTAGGTACTATATGTTGTGTCAGCGAAGTTTATTGTCTAGGACCCCTAAATCTCGCACAATATTGACCTTTTCTATAGCGATATTATTTAAACTATGAGAGAACATTTTAATAGGCGTGATTCTACTAGTGACATGTTATGACATTTTGTTAACATTTTTAATACTGTTTATATTTATTGAATATAATCTTTTAACTGCCCTCCCCCCCGTGTATAACTCTTAATTCGTCCCTGTCGTTACGAAACTATAATAACAATATTCGTTTGCACCTGTTAGTTAATATAAATACTGGAATTCATATCCCCAAAATTAGAACCTTGTAACTTTTACACAATCAATTACCCCCGTTTCCTACCCCTTAATTCATCCCTGTCGCAAAACTATATTAACAGTATTCGTTTATATTTGATAGTTAATCTAAATACTACATTTCGTGTCCCTAACATTAAAAGCACGGAACATTCATACAATCTTTTACTTCCACCTTTTAACCCTAAGTAGCAAAACAATAGTAGCCGTTTTCATCTGATATCTGTTATTTAATCTAAATGAAAAACTTTATTTGGAACCCTAACTTTGGACATTTCATTCCTTTAAATTATCCCTGTCGCAAAACTATAACAAAGTATACGTTTATATGTAATATTTATTTATTTATTTATTTATTTAAGTATACAAAACAGAATATAGCCTAACATAATATAAGATAACATGTGACAATCGATCAGAACCAGACTATACTCCAAAGCATGTATACATCATTTGAGCAAACACATTTTAGGTATTATATTGAAACAAAGGGGAAAACAGAGAAATAGAGGCTATGCATATTTTGTAACTTTACATAGGTGAATATGTGTGAGCAAATCTAAATTTTATTCATTTTACAATTGATTTTATTTTACAATCTATTTTATGGATTGGTATAGAGGATATCCTTCACTGATTTAGCATAGAATGAGAGTTTAGGAGTAAAAATATCAATGTCTAGCTTATTATTAATACAGTCATTATACTGCCGAGCCATCCTTACTAGCGGATTATAATAGGAAATATTGTTTTTATAAGTTTGTAGTGCGAAGAGATTTATTTCATTGGACCTACGTGAACTATACTTTGTGTTAAAGTTTATTTGTGAAAGTAATTCGGGTGCGTCTACTACGGAGTGAATTATTTTATATAAATAAATAAAATCGAAAAATTTTCGACGGGCTTCTAACTTTTGCACATTATACATAGATAATCTTAATTCGTAGTTAGGTTTGGGGCGTCCTAGCTGTTGACGGTAACAAAGCATTCTTAAACACTTTTTCTGTACCCTTTCTATTTCTTCAATATGCACTTTGTAGTGCGGAGACCAGATAGGACTGGCGTATTCTAAAATACTTCTGGAGAGAGTAAAGAATAAATACAGTAAAGACTGAGGTTTTTTAAAGCCTTTGGTAGATCTAAAAATAAATCCAAGGAGTTGACTAGCTTTGGTTGTGATATGTTGATAGTGAGCCCGAAACGAGAGTTTATCGTCGAATATAACACCCAGATCCTTAGCGATATCAGCTCTGATTAGACACTGGCCGTCAATAAGGTAGTTATGGACAATCTTGTGACGTTTGTTGGAAAACGTTATAACAAAGCATTTCTTAATATTGAGATACATGGAGTTCGATTTACACCAGTCTGAAATAGAGTTCAAGTCATTTTGCAGGAGATAGCAGTCGTGAGAAGTGGACACAGTTTTAAATATTTTTAAATCATCGGCATAGAGTAAACATTCACAAGTTAAATGCTCTATGAGATCATTGATAAAGATGATAAATAATAATGGGCCTAAATGCGATCCTTGAGGCACACCAGAGGTCACTTGAGTTGGAGAGGACAGAAAACCTTTCAGAGCTACTAACTGACACCTATTGGTAAGATAAGAAACTAACCAACGGAGCAGACTACCATGAATACCATAAGATGCTAGCTTCCTGCAAAGTAATCTGTGACTAATTTTGTCAAATGCCTTTGAAAAATCTGTGTAGATAGAGTCAACCTGTCCACTAGTAGCGAAACTCTTACAAAGAAAGTTCTTGTACTCCAACAGATTAGTAACTGTCGACCTGCCCTTAACAAATCCGTGTTGCTTAGTGGAGAGAAGAGGCCTAAAATGGTTATATAAATGGTTATAAACTAAAGATTCGAATAATTTTGCAAAGCAAGACAAGATACTGATTGGCCTGTAGTTTTCACAGCGTGATTTATCACCGTTTTTTAAAATGGGAATTACATGTGCAACCTTCCAGCGCTTGGGAAAAATGCCAGTGACAAGTGACTTGTTGAAAATAATACTTAGTGGCACGCTCAATTGTTTGCTACAAAGTTTTATAAAAGAAGGAGGCAATTGGTCTGGTCCAGCACCTTTATTTTTATCAAGTTGTTTAATTTTAATCAAGATGTCTCGTTCAGTTATATAAAATTGCGAAATAGTGTGCGTAGCTTTATTAGTATCTAAATTATGGGAAAGAAAAGATGTGCTATGATGTGTATCTTTTTCAAAGACAGATCCAAAGTATTCTGAAAAAAGTTCACATATGCCTTGTCCATTAGATGATGAAGAGCTGCCAAAACTCATTAAATGTGGCATTGATACAGAGCCTTTTCTATTATTTACATGTCTCCAGAATAAATTTATATCGTTTCCCATAGAGTCTTCAAGAGAAGAAACATAATTCTTATAACAATAGTCAGCCATTTTTTTAAAACCTGTTGCGTAGCAGAGAGAATGTGTCGTAATCTCTAGGGTTATTGAATTTTTTGTACAGTTTATGGTATTTATTTTTTTCTTCATTACATTTAATTAAAGGTTTACTGTACCAGACTGGATAATTTTGTGGTTTTGTTTTCATAAAGGGTGTATATTTCGAAATAATTTGAAGTAGAGTATCATAAAAAATATCGGTGCAGATATCAACATCAGAGCTCGATAGAATATCGCGCCAGTCTATTAAACTCAATTCTTGTTGTACATCTGAATAATTACATCTTCTATAATCTAGTCGTTTACTGTTAAGTTTTTTTAAACATTTTGTTTTATTCATTTTTAAAGGAAATTCAAATTTAATAGGGGGATGATGTCTATCTACCAGGCTCAGCGGTTCAGCTTCGGTAACTGTCAAACTTTTGACCGTAGACAGTATTAAATCAAGAGTACGCCCATTCTCGTTATTGATATCATTACATTGGTATAAGTTACAAAATGAAGTAAATTCTACTAAAAGCGAGAGTTTTTTATTTCTAGGATTTTGATATGGAACGGAATTAAAACATGTAGGCGAAAATTCTGGAATATTAAAATCGCCGATAATCAGGCAATTACCGTTGCTGCAGTTTTCTAAAAATATTTTTTGGCAATTACAGTAAAATTCTTCTATAATTTTAATGTTCAGATCTGGAGGAAGGTAACAGAGACAGATATTAAGATTAGGAGTATTACAAGTGTCCGGTATTATAGTAACCCAGATATCCTCTATACCACTATCCCAAGATGCTTGGCGGATAACTTGAAATGATTTCTTGATTGCGATTAGAACACCACCGCCTTCAGTTTTCTTAGAGTTCGTGTCTATACGATCTCTTCTAAAAACATTATAGCGACTATCAACCAATTCTCCATCAAATACGGTATTATTTAGATTTGTTTCTGTTAAGCATAACATATCATAATCAGAACTTAATAAGTTTAAATAAAATTGAGATAACTTTGTACGTATTCTATTAACATTTTGGTAATAAATATTGAGCATTGCGGAAAGTATAACAGGAAACTTAGTAAATAATTTTATGTTAGAAAAAAGTAGGACACAGTTTACGATAGCTTATTAAGAGAATCAATATTTCTAATGTGTGTGGCTGGGCTTTGTTCATCTCTACGGATATAAATTTGACCAAAGCGCACCCAGACAAATTTATAATTATGATTTTTGGAGAATTTCCGTACCGCTGCGTAGAGCTCTTTTGCTTCAGGAGACAGATGTTCAGCAACATATATTCTACGGCTTTCGCCCGTGAAGCCAATATGAGTCGATGACAGTTTATCATTTGGATGAATCTTATTAAAGCGCGTCACCGAGGACAGGATCAAATCTCGTAGACGTTGTGATGAAAATGTAACCAAAATGTTGCGAGGCCTCATGGAAGACGCATTCATCTTGGCGACGCGACGACAAGCTTTTACATCACCATCCGAGATCACCACATCCAGGCTGTCGCAGAGTTTCCGAAATATGGCGAATACATCTTCATTTTTGTTCTCAGGGACTTCGTGTATCTCTATATTGAGATCACGCGATATTTTCTCAATGGTAGACACTCGAGCCTGTATCTTAGAGAGTGAATTGTGGGTGTTAGAAAGATCGAACTTTAATTTCTTAATTTCAGCATCTTTTTGTTGTATCTCTGTTTTCAAATCCTTTTGTTCAGCTGCCAAGAAATCCGTCGTAGCAGTAAATTCATCCTTTAAGTTTTCCACAGCACGTTCAACATGGACGGCCACTATTTTTTCGATGTCTTTATTTAACGCCGATCTCAAGTTGGTCATGAAAGTAGACTCCGGCGATAGCTTTAAATCGAAAAGGTGGCTAATACTTTCCAGAGTGAGAGGTTCATTCAACAAGTTGACGCCTGCCGAAATATTCGTAGCAGCGCTCGCGCTAGTGTCGCAGGTCGTATTTGCGAAGGATACATTAATAGTGTTGTCCGGAGAAGGTGAATTACGGCGAGAATGGACGGGGGTGTCATCTTTATTTTTGCGTCGTGTTACATTCTGACAGTTAGGACAACGTAATGATTTTATTTGTTCAGCTGTAAGTTCTTTTGAAGCTCTCTTCGTTATATTCAAGCAAATATAGCAGTACTCCGACGAACAAACATTGCATTTTAAGAAGTTATTCTGTATTAGATTTGATTTGCAGCCGTGGCATTCCATATTAGTATAAAGTAATAAAGCAGGTACTAATAGCTCGAAGCATATGAAATATATTATGCTTTTGCGTTCACTGCGCAATATAGTAGCTGTTATCAGTAAGAGAAGCTCAATTTCGCGCTGGTGGCCCACGTCCTCGTGGCTCAGCGGCGCAAGCGGCAGCGGCGCTCCACCCGCACAGAGGGACCCGGGTTCGATCCCCAGCCAAAGCTGTTCCGCACGGCTCAAGCAATCACATGCAAAACAGCCAAGAGTATACAGCAATCAACTCACGCACACCACGACGATCCGGCGGGCCCGCAGCAAGAAAGGGAGGTCCGACACAATCCAAGATGGCCGCGGGGTCCAACGGCGAAGCACCAAGGGAGAAACGAGAGGGGTCGATAAATCAAAAACTGATGCAAAAGCATTCAAACAAAACAAATATTAGAATATTTGACCGGGAGCCGAAAAACACGTCTGCTCAGTTCGAGAGTTGGACGGGAAAAAAAGTTAGTTAATCTAAATACAAAATATTGATACCTACGTTCTATTTTTGCACAAAATTTTGTTCCCATTATGAATAATTACTTTTCGCAGTGCACGCGATGTAAGATGTAAAAAACCGGACAAGTGCGAGTCAGACTCGCCCACCGAGGGTTCCGTACAAACTAAATAAAAGAGGGAAATCATATTTTTTTTTTATATATTCCTTCATAAACCGAAAAATATACATCGTAAAAATATTTAACACATTCCTTGCTTACCACTCGGATCCGAGTGGGGCGGGGCTATAGTAACGGCGCCTCCCACGTCAATTGGATCTTTATGGCACAGTCTCCACAATTCAATGTTGGCGATAGTGTCCGGCCAAAAGATCTCCATGATTTGCTCGTATATATTGATCTTTATTTGCATTGATCATTAAAATGGCGAATTTTTTTTAAACATTTTATAAAATTATTGAATTTTGATAATGGCCAGTATATTTCGGAACACCCAACTCCCGAGAACTCATTTGTGAACTCATTGTTCTCAGCGCTCTCTTTCAAAATATTCAAACAAAAAGCAATTTTGTGATATCCAACTAATCCTTTGAAGTGATTGTTGTGGATTCGGTGAATCCAACTAAGAACCATTATTTCATGATAATGTTTCATCGATTTTTGACGCCATTTTATACTATTTAAACAATATTAAAAACAGGTCGTTTTATAACGAAAAATATAGTTAATTTTTAAGTTTATTAGACATTTTGTTATATTATTATTATTTCGTCTTATTAAATAGTGATTGTTATGATACAGTATGCTTTGTACAATAATTAATGTTTTTTGAAGACTCTAGTGAAAGTAGTAAAAGAAGAAAAGAAGAAGAATTACGTTCTTCGCTTAATGAAAAATGTGATTGTTCGTGCAACGCAAACAGTATTACAGACGAAAGAAGAAGAGAAAAGGGATGCATCACTAATTTTAAAAGACATTGTTAATTCTCCAACTCGTGCAGGAAAATACGAAAAAGCATAAAGGGTCAGATCAAGAAAAAGTTGCAAATGTTAACACGAAATGATAAGAAACATTAATATTTCTGATTATTTAGTATTGCCGCTTGGTTAAATCGGCCTCAACAAATATTTGCAAGACTTGCTGTGGTGTGAGGGGAGTACCTTTTTTTGACTAATTGCAATTCGCAATGTATTTAAATGTATATTATTTAGGATAATTCTAGTAAAATCATTTATACGTTACGAAAAAGTTCCTTAGACCTTACGAAAAACTGCATTTTAGAGTTGTATTGTTATTATTATTAAAAAAATAGCCTATGGCACGTGGGAAGTAAAGACGAATCTAACGACACTTCGTACATCAAAATCAGTCAAGCCGTTTAGGATGTAGGAGGTTATATAATACATATATTATACATACCCACACATAATCATACACACATCTATATACATACAAACATACATACACTCGTAAAACGTAAGCATTTTTTTGCGCAGTCGGGTAATAATTATGGCCAGCTAGATCATCCAAATCGACCTATGTGCGCCGCTAAAGAAGTTTTCACTTCAAAAATGTGCTGGGAACGAACATAAATGATATAACAATTCTGATGATTATGAGACACTATCAAAAGGCGTCGAATTGCTTCATAATTTTTTTTTTATTAAGCGTGTTTTTAAACTATTATGCTTATACAGCGATTACAGCGATTTTACACATACTTTCTCACAAAAACTTAAACTCTACAGCGTATCAAGTGTGACGAAATCGTAAGTTAGACTGCAAAGACTGCTTTTCTTCAGTCGGGTATTTTGTTATTCTTTTAATATACGGTCCAGGGAGGTAATTGCAACTACCGGGAAAATGCGACTAATTTAAATAATTTCGCGCCATTTGATTATTACGAATAATGCCATCTATGAAACAAAGCAGGGACCAACATTTATTTTAGGATCAAAAGATGGTGCTGATATCGTTTGATCTGTTGTATCTACAGAGAAATTTCAAAATCGGCCATCTTTTTTAGGGTTCCGTACCTCAAAAGTAAAAAACGGAACCCTTTTAGGATCACTTTGTTGTCCGTCTATCTGTCCGTCTGTCCGGGTGTCAAGACCTTTATCTCGGGAACGCGTAAAGGTATCGAGTTGAAATTAAAACCATATAAGCAGATCCATAGTCTCTTGCTGCAGAAAGAAAAATAAAATTTCTCAGTTTTCGTAAAAAAAAGTTACAGCCGAATATGTCGTAAAAAACGCACATTTCAACACTCACAAGGGAATCAAAACCTATGGGGTACTTCCCGTTGACCTAGAACTATGCAATTTGGCAAGAAGCATTGTGTTAGAGTACACATATAGGAAAAAATCCGAAAACTGGACATTTAATTGAACTGCACATTTAAAACTAACAATTTATTCACAAAAAATTGTGTCTTTATACAAGGAATGAGGGCCCAAATTTTAAAGTGAATTAACCGTATCATGTGGGGTATCATATGAAAGAGCTTCATTACCATAAGCTAAAACAGGCTTTTAAATATTTTTACGATTTATATTTTTCGGTTTATTAAGGATATTTTTAGGGTTCCGTACCCAAAGGGTAAAAACGGGACCCTATTACTAAGACTTCGCTGTCTGTCTGTCTGTCTGTCTGTCTGTCTGTCTGTCTGTCTCCAGGCTGTATCTCATAAACCGTAATAGCTAGAAAGCTGAAATTTTCACAAATGATGTATTTCCGTTGCCGCTATAACAACAAATACTAAAAATTTAAAAAAATAATATTAAGGAGGGTCCCCATACAATAAACGTGTTTTTTTTTCGTATTTTTTGCTCAATATTAAAAACGGTAACAGGTAGACGCTTCCAATTTTCACAGAATATTTACTTGTATATTACCTTTCAAAATAAATAATTAAATAACAATAAAGTAAATATTAAAGGGGGGCTCCCATACAACAAACGTAATTTTTAAGCAATTTTTACTCGATCTTTAACTAAAATTAACAGGTAGAAACTTGAATATTTGTAAGTAAATATTTAGAAATATATTAACTATAAAAATAAATACCTAATCTAATACATAAAAACTCACAAAATGAAAATAATCCGTGCATCTAAACGCGGTGCGAGCGCGCGCCGCGGTGTGGTGGTGGCCCGTGGTGGCGCGAGCGCAAGGCGGTTGGAATTTCGTTCGAATGGACTACTTGGAATTTCGTTGATTTCTCGTTATTTTATAAACAGAACTAAACTTTGTAGTATTATAGATGATAGTACGGAACCCTTCGTGCGCGAGTCCGACTCGCACTTGGCCGATTATTTTCGGTTTATTAAGGATATATTTTTTAGGTTTATGAAGGAAAATATAAAAAAATATATGATTTCCCCTTTTATTTAGTTTGTACAGAACCCTCGGTGGGCGAGTCTGACTCGCACTTGTCCGGCTTTATTTATGTTCACGGATGAATCAGCGTGTAAATTTTTAAGAAAATATAAGTAAATTTCTTCATATATGAACCCTTAAATGAACACTTTGTTGTCCGTCTGTCTGTCTGTCCGTCCGGGTGTCAAGACCTGTGATCTCAGGGACGCGTGAAGGTATCTGTTGAAATTAAAACCATATACGCAGATCCAGTCTTTTGCTGCAGAAGGAAAAATCAAGTTTCTCAGTTTTCGTAATAAAAAGTTACAGCCGAATATGTCGTAAAAACGCACATTTCGACACGAAAATAGCAAGTCGTGTACATATTATGTATTGTAGGTATTGTGTATTTTGAAGTCGGTTTTTTTTATTTCAACCGACTTCAAAAAGGAGGAGGTTCTCAATTCGACTGTTTTTTTAAATGTTTTTTTATGTTACCTCATAACTTTCGACTGGGTAAACCGATTTTGATGATTATTTTTTCATTTGAAAGCTGGTGCTTCACGTGTGGCCCCATTTCTCCAATCTCCCCTCCCAATTTGGTCCAGTTCTGACAATGGCATCCATGAGAAGTCGGTTTGAATCAACGAATAATTATATTGTTTTCCAACGTTTGCAGCACTGGCACACATACGGCCCGCCCGTGGTGTTCTGGCTGTCGGGGTTCTACTTCCCGCAGGCGTTCCTGACGGCCGCGCAGCAGAGCTACGCCAGGAAGTACAAGATACCCATAGACCAGCTCGCGTTCCACTACGAGGTACTACACACACCGCGGAAAGTGTAGTCACTATAATTATAGTTTAAAAAACTGAAAAAACCGACTTCAAAATACGCAATATGTATAACGCCTGCAGAAAAGTGAATGCACATACATACTCGATTTTGCTATTCACTTTTCTACAGTTGTTTGGATGATACTTTACCAGTTATTTTGTTATAAAAAACAAAGTACTGCATCGATTTTGATAAAATCTATATGCGACCACCTCTGAAGTATGATCTACCAAATACAAAAAGAATCATCAAAATCAATGCACAATTGGCTGAGTAATCGGTTAACAAACATACAAAAAAAAACATACAGACCGAATAAAATTGATAACCTCCTTCTTTTTGGAAGTCGGTTAAAAATTAAATTATACACATATATAAAGAAATAATAAATAATAATTAATTATTGTTTAAAATAAGTGGTCAAGATCGTGTCGAGACACGTATAGTAGGGTTCCGTAGCTGTTATGCTGTAATTTAAAAGAAAACTACTTGGCAAGTATTTTTTGTTATAGACTATGATTTGTTTATGTTTTATATATTTATCGCTATATCTCGAAAAGTTGTAATCACAGTGTTCAAAATAATTTTCGCTGAATGTGTTTAGTCGTGTATTATCATGGTTAATCATGAATTTATAGGTCCAGTAGTTTAGAAATGCAGGGGGGGGGGGGACACAATTTTTTCACCTTTGGTGGGCTATATCTCGCACACGAAGCATCTGAGAAAAAAGTGATGTATGCAACCTTAGTTTTTATTATTTTAAGATACATATTCAACGATACACCGCACGATGGGGTGGGGTTAAAAATATATTTAAATCATTCATTACCATGTATGGAGTGCCACCCCTATTTTTTTTCGAAGTGAAAACTTCTTTAGCGACGTTGTGCATTTTTGGGATGGGTAAACAATGTTAAACTCGCGTCAGGTCGTCCGATCGCAAGACGGACAGTCAGAAACCTATTCTAACATTCTTGTACCTATGTACAAGTTTGTCCAATAAAGTTACTTCCAGACCAACGTACTAGATGGCCCTGTATAGTCTTAAAACACGCTAACGCTTCGCGTACAGCGATGAGTAGGGCTTGTTTGTAAAACACAATATCGTTGATCAAATCCTTCACGAGACAGTCTTTTTGCTATTTTATTTTCACTCCGGAGTGCACCCGTTGTTTTTTTTAAATTTAACTACAACATTTTGTAACGGTTTTTAAGACACATCTACATGAATTTCGTGTAAGGCTTTTAATCTCTAAGTAAAATGATCGACATCGAACGAACAGACAAGACGAAATTATAAGGGTTCCTCGTACTTACCACTACTGACCATACGAGTCATTCTATGAATATTATTGGGGTACTGATCATACTAGTCGTTCTATGAATATTATTGGGGTACTGATCATACTAGTCGTTCTATGAATATTATTGGGGTACTGATCATACTAGTCGTTCTATGAATATTATTGGGGTACTGATCATACTAGTCGTTCTATGAATATTATTGGGGTACTGATCATACTAGTCGTTCTATGAATATTATTGGGGTACTGATCATACTAGTCGTTCTATGAATATTATTGGGGTACTGATCATACTAGTCGTTCTATGAATATTATTGGGGTACTGATCATACTCGTCGTTTTATGAATAATTAGACCTAGCGAGCACAAACTTTTTACATCTGTTCAATATCAATGGGTCACGTTCATGACATCATCATTCGGTTTATCAAATTCGTCTTCTTGAACCTAACCCATCATTGATTAAGGACTAAGTCACTTATAAATATGGAATGTAAGGACATTCCAGGGCTTCAAAAAGAGCGTTTTAAAAAGGGTGTCTAGAAGCACCTCCCCAGGCTAGCAAAGCAACAGTAATGTCACTGATGTTGCAGTTGTCCATAGGAGACGGTTATCGCTTACCATCAGGCGAGCCGTCTGCCTTTTTGCTGCTCTATTTATAAAAATAAACCTCTTCTTTTTGTGTAGGAGGTTAAAAAATGAAGGTTTTATGTTGTGTAGGTGCAAAAGCAGCACGCGATAGAAGAGGCTCCGCCTGAAGGCGTCTACATCAAGGGCCTCTTCATGGAGGGAGCTCGCTGGAACACGGAGACCTTCTACATCGACGAGTCCATACCCAAGGTTCTCTACGACGAGTTCCCCGCGGTGAGAATCATACGATTGTAATCTTTTTTGACATTGACATTTTATTGAGAAACTTGACAATCGTATTAAAATTGAAATGACTGCTTAATTTTTTTTAAATCTGTTTTAGTAGTTTTTTTTGTTAAGTGTCATTTAGTAAAAACAAAAATAAATACCTAGTTTAACAAAACTAAACAAAAACCGACTTCAAAATACGCAATTTTGAAGTCGGTCGGTTTTCGAAACTTAACGAACCTAATAACTGTTCGGGCAAATGAAACTTATGGAATCAGAAATTCGTGTCAAATAAAACATCAGGGGGGTCAGACAAACGGCATTCTAATTTTAGAATAGAAAAGTATATGAATAGGATTGACATGTCGAAATGTCACGTCACTGTTTCTTAGCATTTCGAAGCGTGAGCGTTTGTAGAAATATAAACGTTTGCCACTTGTCTAAGCCTGCTGGAATCAGGCAGTTCTATGAGACGGATTCGGTCAAGATTGAAACAAACTCATTTCGGATTATAGATAAGTTACGAACGGAAGACAGAAGATATCATACAAGTGGCAGGAAGACGCTTCCAACCGCTCATTTTGGAAATCCATTGGGCTGTGCCCAGCAGTGGATTTATTTTGGCTGAGATGATGATTTCTCAATTTATTTATTTATTTACAATGAACGGTTGACACCAATTACACATTGCATTTACTCAGTCATAATTATAAAATTCAAATAGTATATTAAGTAAAATATAACATGTCAATAATGAGTACAAAAATTAATAAACAGAAAGCTTCTGTTCGATGTATATAACTCTCTCTGTAGATCTTTATTGACATACTGTAACGTTACTTGGGGTGGTGCTTGCAAAACACATATTTTGGTATTAGAAAGAGCTCAAAGAGGTGTGTTAAAAGTTGCAACATTTTAAAAACTTCCGTTTCCCTACCATTAACCTGTACCAAAACTGTAAGGTTCTGACAGTACGTCAGCTTTATATAAAAAATATTGTTCTTGCTCAACATATATTCTCAAATTTAGGAAACGAACGTGATAAAAGACGTAAAGACAAAATATTTACTTTGCCTATTTTGAAATCTGCTCTAGGTATACGTCATCAGTCTTTCCTTGGTCCATACTTACCTATACAATAATCACAGAATTCGCCCTATTACATTTAGACAATAATGCATGTAGAAAAATAAATAATTTAAACGTACACGAGACGCTAAATTAGAGCTAAACAAGTGGTTAAGCAATCTCAATTACAATGAGACACAAAAAAAATTAGAAGTATGGAAATAACTCACGTTTCACCACAAATGCACGCGTAGACAGACGCACATACACAACACACACATAACACATACACAACACACACATACGTATTAAGAAAAACACTTATTATAACTTTTAGACTTAAATTAACGTAAATATAAAACTCATTTAAATCGTTAACATTTCAAAAAAAAAAGCATGCACTTACCTGCTTCAATGTAAGGACACCAAATTGTACCTCGGCTATGGATTATTGGAAGGCAAGTAACAACTGCAGCACAAGTATTATCTTAGAGCAGTTGCTACACGACTTAATAAATACCCTTAATGTTCTGTGACTTAATATTATGGTACATTTACAAGTATCGATTGTGACTGTAATTAATTTATATTGACGATTGTATGTAGCTTGTATTACGGAAATAAATGTTATTTGATTTGATTTGAATAAGTAATAAATTAAATTCATAAAAGTAATGTTTTTCACAAATTAATAATAAAAATTGCATTATGATAATTCGTGGGTTAGATAGTGGTGGAGGTCATGAGGGTACTGTTGCTGTAATGGCGTGTCTGCGTCGCAGGTGTGGCTGATTCCTTTGAAGCGTGACGACATCCCCCAGGGCGTGTTCTACAACTGCCCCCTGTACAAGACGGGCGACAGGCGCGGCGTGCTCTCCACCACCGGACACTCGACCAACTACATCCTGTTCATGAGGCTCCCCACCGCCAAGAACCCCGACCACTGGATCATGAGGGGGGTGGCGCTGCTCACGCAACTACCATTCTGAACGTACATTATTAAAGTCTTATGTATATTCATTTCTCCTCCAAGCTCTCATGGATACCCCAAATGATAATTCAATACAGATACTGTCAATAATATGTATAATCGGGTTCATCCTGAATTTTAGTAGAATCCTAATGATTTTAGCAGGATCCTGTGATATTAGCAGGATCTTGTGATGCAAGTTTTTAGAAAACTGACAAAAAATATAAAAATTGCGTTTTATTCATAGATTTTTTTTTTTTTCATATTGTGAACTATTTCCAGTATGTCAGCCTTTGACTAGGTAACTCTCTAGGATGTCAGCAGTGATTTAGTATTTTCTACGGTATTAATAGCAGAAGCCGTACCTACTACAAGCGATCATGCAGTCTTATTTCGACTTTTGTCTCGCTCTTTCTACAGTTGTAAAAGCAAGACAAAGGTCAAAGTAATATTGAAATAAGACTGCTATTAAGATTGTGGTAACTCCCCAGGATTTAGCAGATTTTTCTCTGCAGTAGGTTTAACGGAATCGGAGACTTAAATCTGGTCACACTGCGTAGATATTGACACGTTCAAGGTCTGGGTGTCCCTTAAATTCTATCCAAGGAAAAAAAGGCAACAGCAAAATAGTTCCCGAAAAGCAGTCAGGATTTCTTTTCTGAACTCAAAGTACTTATATGTCAAAATAGTAATAATGAGCGAGCGCGAAAATTTTTGTGGTGTTTTTATACTAATATTCTTTATTTTTCGTATAGTGAACCCATAGTACCTCCATGTGAAAATAATATTAATGCGCGAGCAAAGCGAGCGCGAAATTTTTTTAGTAGTGTTTTATAGTAATATGTTACTGATATTTGTGAACTCACAGTACTTCTATGCCAAAATAGTAATAATGCGCGAGCTCGAAAATTTTAGTGGTGTTTTTTAGTAATATGCTTTATTTCTCGTATTAATGAACCCACAGTACCCCATGTCAACATAAAAGTTTTTTTAAAGATTAAATTAAGCGCGAGCGAAGCGATCGCGAAACTTTTTGAAGCATTTTATAAGATTATTGAAGCCTGGAAGGATTTTTGATAATGGCCAGGATTTCGGGAGGGGGGGGGGGGTGGACCCCCCAACTCCCCTCCCCCCCCCTGCCTACGGCTTTGTTATGTTTGTATGTATGTGGGTCTAAATAGATGTTAATTTATATATGCACGCCTGCAGCTTAAACGATTTTAGGTTTCGGTGTGCAAGGTGCCGATATGTCGCATATTTCGACACTCGCAAGAGAATCAAAACCTTATAGGGTACTTCCCGTTGACCTATAACTGTGAAATTTGGCAAGAAGCATTGTCATATAGTATCTACAAATAAAGTAAGAAATCCAAAAACTGTACATTTTTAATTTAATCACAAAAAATAGAGTATTTATGCAAGGAAGGAGAGTCCAAAGTTTAAAGTGGTTTAACCGTATCATGTGGGGTATCTTATGAAATAGCTTCATTAGCACAAGCTAAATCAGGTTTTGAAATATTTTTACGATATATATTTTTAGGTTTATGAAGGATAATATAAAAAAAATATATAATTCGCCGCTTTTTATCTACTAGTTTGTACGGAATCCTCGGTGGGCGAGTTTGACTCGCACTTGTCCGGTTTCTCATAAAAAACGTATACTCTACAGCGTACTAAGCGTAACGAAGTCGTAAGTTAGACTGCAAAAAGAAAAACCGCTTTTCTGCAGTCGGGTATTTTGTTTTTCGTTTAATATAGATATTTGTATTATAACTCTGTTTTGCTAACGTTACCTTGTCAGGCATCACGGCAAAAGAGAGTATTCTTTGGGAAAACCTAGTTTATAGGTTGACATATTAGAGCATCACTCTTCTACCTCTGTTTTCAAACAGAGAAGCCAGCTTCAAAGTCAGCTTTGAAGCTGGCTCTGTTTGAAGCTTTGATTCTATCAAATCTAGTCATCTTGTGTTGAAAATAATTGTTTGATTGATTTATTTGAATGTTTCTTGTTATTTATTATTATGTGAATAAAGTATTTGATATTTGAATAATTTGAACTTTTATTTGTAGTTTTTAGTTTCTGGCTTATTAGGGTTCCGGACCTCAATAGGAAAAAACGGAACCCTTATAGGATCACTTTGTTGTCCGTCGGGTGTCAAGACCTTTATCTCGGGAACGCGTGAAGGTATCGAGTTGAAATTAACACCATATACGCAGATCCTTATTATCTTGCTGCAGAAAGAAAAAATAAAGTTTAAGTTTTCGTAAAAAAAGTTACAGCCGAATATATCGTAAAAAACGCACATTTCGACACTCACAAGGGAATCAAAACCTATGGGGGCACTTCCCGTTGACCAAGAAATTTGGCAAGAAGCATTGTGTTAGAGTACACATATAGAAAAAATTCCAAAAACAGTACATTTTTAATTTAATCACAAAAAAATTGTCTTTATGCAAGGAATGAGGGCCCAAATTTTAAGGTGAATTAATCGTATCATGTGGGGTATTATGTATGAAAGAGTATATATGTAAGAGAGATTATAATATATGAAAGAGTTTCGTAAATATTTTTACGATGTATATTTTTCAGTTTATGAAGGAAAATATAAAAAATATATAATTTATTTAAGCACACAAAACAGAATGTTAACAACATGAAATATTAACAACAGAAATATGATAAAACATACGAACTAGTTTTTTACAACAACAAATTTAATAGTTCTAGGTCAACGGGAAGTACCCCATAGGTTTTGATTCCTCTGTGAGTGTCGAAATGTGCGTTTTTGACGACATATTCGGCTGTAACTTTTTTTTTACGAAAACTGAGAAATATATTTTTTCTTTCTGCAGTAAGAGACAATGGATCTGCGTATTACACTATTACAAGACACTATTTTTTGGTAGATTCTTTATGATTTTTTCTAGAGCCTTGAGAAGAAAGGTGTTTCTGGTGTGTGAAATCTTACTTTAATTTAAAGACCGATGAAACCCCTCACATGAGCACACGATTAAATAAAAACCTGTACTTCACATCACTCAGCCCAATTTATAGTTTTTCATTTGTAACAAATGATAACTAACTCCCACATAATATTCGACCACAGCATTTTTTTCCATCAGGCATGCTGATGGCACAGATCTACAAAGGCTGGTGGTCAAACGTAGATCTATTCTATATACATATAAAAATAATCTTCAATCTATTGTATTTACACTCCATATAGACAGACAAGGTTAAATTATAAGGACTCCTCATAGTATTATGAAATACTTTGCTACCAAAAAAAAAAAAACTAATGAAAGCACTATACTACAAAATGTTCGACTAGGTTAGTAGGTAACGAGAAATCACAGAATTCGCCCTATTACATAGCGAGAAATGTATTTTCATCCCATCTATTCGAAAAGGACGACTTGACTTGACCATCGAGCTGGTGGTCTGGCTGATGTCGTCGCCCGTTCCTTGGGTTTGCCATTGATATTGTTGGTCCCACAGAGCAAGGAAGAGCGAGTCTAACGAAAATAAATGAGAAGCTTATAAATTCTGTCAATTTTATGTACGACACAACTCACTCACACAAACGTATCCAAATTCTGTCAATTTCGTCCTTTTTAGTTTATCAGAGGTTGGTCCCTAGAACTTTTTCACACAGTGCTTACCGACAGAAAACCTAAAACAAATCAAAAAATGCAATTTGAAAAGAAAAAATATTAACGAACATCCAAATCGAAAAATATGTTGCCATACCTAATTTTTAATATAAAGCCGAACAAAAAAAAATCTATTCATCTATGACTCTATGCAAATCTATGCATCGACTACCAGGATGAGACCTATATCGGGCGTGCTCTGAAATCTGCCGCCCCTAGGACGTTGCCGCCCCTTGGCCGCGGCCTATACGGCCTATATAATATTAACAAATCCAGGACTGGCCCTGACTGACTCAATAGGCTCTGTAACCGTTTGTGTGGACTGTTGCTCGTTGAATGTAGGTATCTCTAGTTTGCAATGTGACTAGTTAACATTGATACGTTTATTTATTTAACGTCAAAAAGTATATTAATAGCTACAATATAATATCGGTAACCTAAACCTAGGTCGGAAATAATCGGTGAACAAACATACAAAAAAAACATACAGACCGAATTGATAACCTCCTTCTTTTTGGAAGTCGGTAAAAAAAATAGATCAAAATCGATCCATCCGTTTGAGAGCTACGAAGCCACAGACTGCCATACAGATACATAGATATACACATACACACATCAACTGGGTCACTGGGTCTTTGAGTTGGAGGTTAAAAAGAAGAGAAGTTTGCTACCAGGCCATTTGTCAGATGATTTTGTTAATATTTGGTAGAACGATTCAATACCCAATTTTGAACAAGAATTTGAAGAGGAGCAGTAGACCTCGCGAGAAAAAACTTTTTGCCACAAATTTTGTTGAAAAATTTGTGTTCGCAGGGTCTACTAATCGTAATACTACTAGTAATATTAGTTGGGATAAAAGCTGTAGCACGAACGAAACGTCTGTCGGTCTTATTACTGTGAGCTGAGGTCATACGCCTGCTTAGTGTCGCAAATACAAAAACTGATCTATTTACGTTCTCTATAAGTCGCACAAACCCAAATCAAGCTCAGATGACGCAATAATGTCTCTCAAATCCAATCATGATTGACAATTCATCAATATACCTTTGGAAACCACTTATCAGATCACATTTTACATTGACGTTTTTGTTCTTCAAAAGTATTAAATACTTCATACTTAACACGCAATTGTTACACAGCATGCGATAGTTTTGGACAAAGGTTTTACTTCGATGAACATTGCTGTACCTCTTAAGTGAGTTTTCAAAGTGACCAAAGAAAACAAGCAGCCTATGTTAGTTACGCGATATTAATCACAGGTAAGTATGCGAGAGGCGAGACCCAATTGAAAAAAATTCAACTTTAGTAAAACTTCAGTTGCGCGCACGACACGCCGCTGGTACGACGTAAGTCTCGCGTTTTCGCACGAAAACGCGTGTTCTTTTCCGACCTGTCAAATTTGTATTTCGAATATTTAAACCCGGCCAGTTCCTCGAGCTATTTTTTTAATTATCAGTGTGTGGTAATAAAGTTTTGTTGTGAAAAAGTGGAGTTTTTCGAGTGATTTTTTCGCTGAGTTGTTATTGACCTATCTATACGATGGTATAAGAGGTAACTAAGCAAAGGTAGGTAGATAATTTGATAGTTAAGTTATTTAGTGGTTAGTTTGAAGTACCTATTTGTTATGATAAAGTTAATGAGAGAACTAAACATTCCTGCGCAGCAGTCGAATGGAATTGCGTAGAAAATATGGCATGTTACAGAAAAAAACTAAACTTGACATAGTCATTTTGTATTAGCGGTATTAATTGGCTGTGCCGTTTTTGATAAAGATGTTGCGAAAAGGTGTTTTGAAATGGAACTTCAAGCTGACACAATTGTTTAGCTCAACAAGTACCTATCTACATATTTATATTAAAAGAAAAACAAAATACCTATCCGACTGCAGAAAAACGGTTTTTGCAGTGTACTTACGATTTCGTTACGCTTGATACGCTGTTGAGTGTATGGTTTTTGTGAGAAAGTGTGCTCAAAGTAGCTGTTAGAATAATCTAGTAAAATCACTTGTTTATTACAAAAAAGTTCGTTGGAGGTTTTATTTTTTGTGAGAGATGTACTTATTATTATTACAAAAAATATAGCCTATGACAATCAGGGAGTAAAGACAAATCTAACGACACCTCGCACATCAAATTCGGTCAAGCCGTTTAGTCTGTAGGCTGTCTTACAGAAACACATACCTACATAAAATTTTATCAAGTTGAATTTTGTAATATTGTTTTCTACTTTTACAAATGTGAGCGAGACGATGGACGTACTATGGATTCTTACAGTCTTAAAACGTTGCTTAACTTTAACCATCGTCTTAAATTCTCTGTCTTCTTTCCGCAAGTGTCATTACGTGTCAGCGGGAAGTTGACAAAATATGTTAAGCATTGCTTAAAGTTAAGTAACGTTTTACGGTAAGGCCGTAAAAGATTTTAACGAATTAGAAACGGTTTCTCTCCATGTAGGTAATACAAGCGTACGGTGTAACACTCGATCTGAATCGATTTTTATGCATTTCTATATCGAAACGCTATGTGTGTCACTTACAACATGAACGTATACGTGTTTTATGAAATTTATGACGATGGAAAATCTTTTTAACCGACTTCCAAAAAGAAGGAGGTTACCAATTCGGTCTGTATGTTTTTTTTTATGTTTGTTCACCGATTACTTAGCCAATTGTGCGTTGATTTTTATGATTATTTTTGTATTTGGTAGATCATACTTCAGGGGTGGTCTCATATAAATTTTATCAAAATCGATGAAGTGCTTCGATTTTTATATCAAAATAACTGGTAAAATATCATCCAAGCGCCTGTAGAAAAGTGAACAGCAAGTCGCGTATGTGCGTATATTGCGTATTTTGAAGTCGGTTTTTTCAGTTTTTTAAATTATGTACATACCTATATGTTTCACGGAGATACGGAGAAAATAAGTTTTAACCGGGAGACCAAAAGGTACGATAATTGTTTTCGGTTACTAACTTGGAATGTTGCTAGCTTATTGGGTCATTCACGGATTTATTTCAGAAAGTATCTGTTCTGTATCATTTAATCCCCCTTGTCCTTTTTGCTATTAGACAGAAACACGAATAAAAACCAGCCAAGAACGTGTTCGGTCTCGCGCATTAGTAAAGCGTGAGCGGTGGTGTCGTAACCCCGAAATTTTTATATTACCTATCCAACGATACCCTCTCTGTGGGGTATCGTGTGAGATGGGGTAGATGACAAAAATCATCCCCACTTTACGTGTAGGGGAGATATCCCAAAAATGTTTTTTCTACATTTTATTGTAAGTATCACTTTCTCGGCGTAATTAATATGTGATATTATTCAACGATACCCCACTCGATAGGGTAGATGAAAACTCCTCCCCACTTTACGTGTAGGGGAGGTACCCCAAGAAATGTTTTTTCTACTTTATTTATTTTATTTTAAGCATCACTTTCTCGGCGTAATTAATATGTGATATTAGTACTTAATATATAACTCATGCCAAACTACAGTTTAGTCTGAGCTAAGCCGAGGACGGATGGTAGCCGGGTTTGCTCGTATTTTCAGTCATAAAAAACCGAGTGGAGCTGGTGAAACCGTTCGCCCAGGTACTGTATATATAATACTATAGCTACAGAACCTAAAAACGTATAATTACAGACTTTGCTAACATAATTATTTACCTAAAATTTTAAGTTGCACAAGTAAATAGTTTAAAATAATTACAACATTTTACAAATGAATAAAAACTTAAATTACGTTTACAATTAAAACCTAAATTAATTTTTACCTGCGTCAGATTCGAAAAGACTACAAAAACTTGTTATTGTGGAACTGCGCAAATTCACAACAATTAAGTCATCGACTGTCTTCATGTACATAAAAACTTATCAGAATAACAAGTAGGTAGGTACAATGTATTCGTTCCATTTATTCATTTCATCATCATCATCATAGCCACAAGAATTCCACAACACATGTGCCTTCTTATAATTTCCAAGCGTGGTCAGTTATCGCGCGTTCTACATCCAGCGTCTTCCCGCCACTTGCATGAGGGCATCTGTCCATCTCGTGGCTGGTCTTCCTACGCTGCGTGCGCCGGTGCGAGCTCTCCACTTGAGAACCTTTCGGCCCTATCTGTGTTTCGGGCCCATCGGCCATCATAGTCTAGTAACAATCTGTTATCTATCACATCAGCTGTGCGTATTTGTTTACCTCTTAAAACAAATCATAATAAAGGAACGTTGGAATAGGACAGTGCGGAACGCATATATATTCACCGAATAACTAACAAACCTAAATATGGATTGCTCAGCGTGTTTTAGTAAGATAACTGAAGATCAAGAAGAGTACTTGCGCTGTACAGTATTAAACTGCGGAAAATGTTTTCATATCATGTGTACCGGTATAAAAAAGCCGACCGAAGCTGTCGCTAAGTCGTGGGTCTGCCAAGAATGCATCTGTGGCACTAAAAAGGGTGGTGACAATAGCTCGACCCCGGTAGGTGCATTAAAAAAACACCGAGATATTAATGTAACAGTCCGACAGAAAGTAGTGCATGTACAATCGGAGGAGGAAGAAAGTCGGAATGAAACACAGAATCTAACTAACTCAGTAAGTTTGAATGAAACTCAGAATCTGACTAACGTAGCAAGTCTGAACGAAACACAAAATTTGATGCATCTAATTCGCGAGTTGCGTGAAGAAATGATGGTGATGAAAGCGCAGCTTTCTAATTCTAATACGTTAATAGCTAACTATGAAGGCCAGCTACGTCAATCAGTGTCTGCTATTGCTGAATATGATAAAAAGCTTTCTCAGTCAGCATCAACTATGGCAGTCTATGGGACAAAGATGGAAAGCTATGCGATTATAATCGACAAATCATTAAATAAGCTGAAGGAATTTCAGTGCATTGGCGCTTCACAGGGGGCTAGAGGTTTGGCAGAAAACAGTCCCCAGTCGACTGAGGTACCAATTGTGATGACCCAGTCTCAACCTGACTATTCGGAATATATGCCTCATGCCTCAGCATCAGTGCTCGAGCCGCAGCAGCAGCGTGCAACGATATCTCGCAAAAAGGAAGTTGCTGCTGGAATACAAACGCAGAATTCGATTTGGCGTCCCCCAATTGCTAAACCAGAATCTGGTAAACCGGTCCAGAACCATTCTCCCAGTCTCCCAAGATCTAACCGAAATACCAGTCACGTCACGGCATCTGATACGACAGAAATCCCAGGAGGTAGTAATACTCAGCAGTGGACTGAGGCAAAGAAACAGAATAGTCGCCGTCCAATCTCGATGTGTGGTGCAGCGGGGCCATCGGTGACGTCACTGAGAGCAGCCGAACCTCGTAAATATATTCATCTCTGGAACATGGCATCAAGCATGGACGATATACGTCTGTATTTGGGTCAGTTATGTCCAAATGGGTCTTGCACTGTTGAAGAACTCACCGCGAAAGGAGACTACAAGTCTTATAAAATTGGCGTACCAGCTGTTCACTATGACACTTGTTTTTCCGTTAATGTGTGGCCAATCAACGCGCGAATCAAAGCTTGGATTAATTACAGAAGACCGTCAAAGTACCCTAGCACTAACGTCGGCGATGGAACTGATAACAACCATCGGCCCTTTCGTGAATGACCAGCTGATAGGGCGACGCCAGTGCGCTCATAATCCCTACTTATTCGTATATTACCAGAATGTTCGTGGTCTTAAAGGTAAATTGAAAGACTGGCGAAACGGCTTATTATTATCAGAGAACCATTTGGTCGCGGCTACAGAAACGTTCCTAGATGGTTCTGTTGCCGACGCTGAATTAGTAGACGGAGAATGGAATGTCTTACGGCGAGACCGAAACACGCCGTGCGGCGGAGCGTTGTTAGCCGCGCACGCACCCATTGCGTTGCACCGGCATACTGAGCTGGAATCTGTTGGCGGCGGTGAGGACCTATGGGCTAGTTTTGAGTGGCGTGGTAGTAGGTTTTATGTATGCGTTGTGTATATTAAATCAAATGCAACAGACGACTTTTACATGAAATGGTTCTGTAAAGTGGAAAGTTTTATAAACAACCTTAGAGGAATTGTATTAATATTAGGCGATTTAAACTTATATACCGCGTCCATGAATGTGAATAATTATTACTGCTACTTTATGTCCTTTTGTAACCTTTGCGAGAATAATTGTGTGCGTAATGTTAATGGTAGGATGTTGGATGTTGTATTGACGCGAAACAATATAAATGTACGTGCGACAGTTACAATTACGGAACAAATTGTGAAAGTTGATCCACATCATCCACCATTAGATATAAGTATCGAAACCATTGATTCGCGTCAGTCAAACAGCATTGAACCCAGTAATATTGACTCAAATAGGGATTGGAATTTTAAAAAAGGTGACATTATAATGTTATTTGACATGCTCTCCAATGTATCGTGGAATGAATTATATAATATAAATGATGTTTGTTTAAGTACGGAATATTTCTACAACACTCTGTATGACATTTTTGATGCTTGTATTCCTAAAAAGCGCCGTAGCCAATATAGGGGGTTGCGGTACCCGGTTTGGTTCACCAAAAATATAATTGACGATATTAAGCGTAAGCTTATGCTTCATCGAAACTGGAAGCGTACTAATTCGAGAGAGACCTATAGCATATTCTCTACCCTGAGAGCGGAGCTTAAAATTCGTGTTGCTGAAGCGTACAGATTGTATATTGCAGATATTGAGAAAAACATCAAAACAAATCCTCGTGAGTTTTGGCGCCATATATCAAATTTGAGGTCAAAGGGTGGATTTGAGCCTACCGTCACTTACAACGGTAATACTCTAAAGGGTAAGCAGGCCTCTCAAGCGTTTGCCGATTATTTTTCAAGTGTTTTTTTAACTGAATTGCCTAAACTAGATGCAACAAGTGCATCGAGTGAAGATTCGAGCTCTTCGAGCAGCTATATCCACATAAAGGAGATATCGCCTTGGGATGTGGTTGCCGGGATCAAAAACCTGAAATCCAGTAGGTCTATTGGGCCAGATGGTGTTCCACCGTGGCTTCTTAAGGAAGGAAAGATGCTCTTAGCTTATCCTCTCTGTCGTCTGTTTAACCTAGCGCTAAACGACGGAATCTACCCTCCTCAATGGAAGATATCACGAGTTACACCAATTCCTAAGAGCTCCATCAAAGGGTCAGTGGAGGAATACCGACCCATTGCGTTGTTACCCACTGTTGCGAAAGTTTTTGAGCGCATACTTCATAAAAAATTGTATGACCAAACTGAGCATTTACTATGCAACGAACAGCATGGATTCAGGAAGAAGAGGTCAGTAAATACTAATCTCCTAACGCTTACCGACTATGTATCTACCAAGCTTGATCAAGGTGTCCAAGTGGATGTGCTTTATTTTGACTTTCGGAAGGCGTTTGACAGAGTCCACAATGATGTACTGCTGAAAAAACTCAGTGCTTTGGGTTTTACCCCCAAACTTCTAATTTTCCTAGCGGATTTTATGCGCAATCGGCAGCAGTATGTGCGTCATGGTTTGTACGAGTCTGGACTCTTTTACACGCCCTCTGGAGTAAGTCAAGGATCAGTAATGGGTCCTCTTCTCTTCTTGTTTATGGTTAATGACCTTCCCACAGTCATAGAGCATGCAAAATGTCTCTTATATGCGGATGACTTGAAACTATATACGGAAATAAACACTATAGAGGATTGCCTTAAGCTACAGAGAGACATCGACAAGATATATGAGTGGAGCATACAAAACAAGATGGACTTCAATCCTTCTAAATGCTTTGTTATGTCTTTCGGCCGAGGGCGGCGCCCAATTCAATTTAATTACAGATTAGGGCAGGACGTGATATCACGTGCTATATCTATGAAAGATTTGGGTGTCGCGTTCGACCGAGAGCTAACCTTTAATGAGCATATCATTGAAGTTGCTAAGCAGTCATATCAACGACTTGGCTTTGTGCTCCGTAACGCTCAGGGTTTCCAAAGCGATGAGGTCGTGAGGCTTATCTTCAGTGCATTGGTTCGAAGCAAACTAGAGGCCAGTGCATGTGTGTGGCACCCGCATGAGAACAAATACACCTTGTTATTAGAGAAGGTTCAGAAGGCTTTCCTCAGATACCTTTATAAACGCAGATATGGGTACTACCCTTATATGTACCCAACGGATTTTTTGCACGGTGCTCTAGGGTACAACTCGTTGCAAGTAAGAAGAAACCACGACCAACTGGGGATGATGTGCAAAATATTGCACAGCAAAGTGGATGCTCCAGATCTTGCTGAAAAACTGTGCAATCTTTTCGTCCCTGATAATTATCTTCGGAGCCGGAAACATAAACTGTTTTCTGTTCCGAAGTGCAGAACTGTTGCCCACCGGACATCACCGATACCGCGATCCCTTGCGGCGCTGAACTCTCTTCTTGACACTAATCCAGAGTGCGACTTATTGGCGGGCGAATGGAGAGACATCATGTCACAGTGCTTGTCTTATTGTGAGGTGATGTCACATAAGCAGTCGAGCATTTCTTAAAATATTGAAATTTTCCATTTGACATTTTATTTTTTATCATTTTATATTGACATTCTATTTTTATTATATTGTAAATATTTTCTGACATTTTTAACTAATTGACTATATTACTGTTTAAATTTTTAGCTATAAATTTTTCTGTATTTTTTAATATTGACATATGTAATTTAATTTTAATGATTTATTATTAACTGTATTGACTTTGTTTTTGTAAATATCATTAGTGTAATTCGCGACAACGCGGTACTAATTTGATTAAATAAATAAAATAAATAAATAAATAAACAAGTATCAATGTTAAAAGAAAAACAAAATACCCGACTGCAGAAAAGAGGTTTTTGCAGCCTAACTTATGATTTTTTTTTAATTTTGATGTACCCAGTGTCACTCTCACTACTAAGACGAATCTATTGACACCACTCACATCAAAATCGGTCAAGCCGTTTAGGCTCTAGGGCGTGTCAAAGAAATATACATACATACATACACTCGAAAAACATAACCCTCCTTCTTACGCAGTCGGGTAAAAATAAGATTTGTGACAACATAAAAGACAACTAAGTATATTGTTATTTAAATGAATGTACTGGTGTTTTGAAATACATATGACACAATTTCATAATTATATTATAAAAGCTAATTTTGTTACCTTTACCTTTACCTTTACGCGCTCAAACGGCTGAACTGATCGTTATGAAAATTAGTATATAGGTAGAGATAGCTTTGGACCTGGAGACGGACATAAGCTACTTATCATCATCATAATCATCACCATTTTTCATAACTACGCGATTATTTTTACTAGACTATCAATTCAACGTGCTATGTGCCCTGCCCACTGCAACTCCAACTTGCTAATCCGTTGCGAGTCTCGTTTCGACAAATTGTCTTTACTTAGTAATCTTATCTTTACTTAGCTAGATTATCTTTTGTATCCAAATACATGTACATGTGACTTTTTTTTACCTATACAGAAAAGAAGGAGTTCCAATACAATAAACTTCTGCCTATGTCTATGTCAATATATAACCTAGTCTTAGTACGAATAGTTGATCTACCATCTGATAAATGGAAGGGCTAAACATATTTGGACTATATTCGATCTCGATACTATATTATAGGAGCCAAACTGTGTTAAAGACGCCAGGATTCGACTACAAGAGCCAAGACTTTGGCTACAGTTGCCAAACTGTGCTACGAAAGCAAAGATTATGGGTACAGAAGCCAGACAAGGTATGCTATGAAAGTAATGATTATGGCTAAAGGAGCCAGTGTGCTACAGGACACATTTTACAGTTTTCAAAATCGACTTTTGAATGAGAAAATATCAATAAAATGTCAATCAATGACTCTATCACGTGGACTTAAGACCTGGGGGGCAATTCAGTTATTCAAAACCGATCCGTAGCTGAACCTTTTGCGAAGCATTTCCTGTCGGCTGCTATCATTTTTTGATTTAGTAACGAGCGAAGGACGTGTTACGTTTCATCAAATGTGTCAATTGTATGACATAAAAGCGACTGAATAAAAAAAACTATGGCGGCCGACGGGAAACGCTCCACATATGGTTCGGCTATGGAGCGGTCTTGAATAACTGAATTGGGCCCCTGTTAATTTTAAGTTTTTTAGCTTCCTAATTTAAAATATGGAATATATAGAACAAATATGCATTTGTGTGTAGATTAAAAGTACCAAAACACCTGTTTTTACCGACTTCCAAAACGAAGGAGGTTATCAATTCAGTCCGTATGTTTTTTTTGTATGTTTTTTCGCCGCTTACTCAGCCAATTGTGCATTGATTTTGATGTTTTTTTTTGTATTTGATAGGTCATACTTCAGAGGTAGCTCCGTATAAATTTTATTAAAATCGATGCAGTACTTTAGTTTTTATAACAAAATAACTGGTAAAATATCATCCAAGTGCCTTAGAAAAGTGAACAGCAAGTCGCGTACCTATGTGTGTTGTATTGCGTATTTTGAAGTCGGTTTTTACAGTTTTTTTTTTACTATAATTGTATTAGCTCCCTTATTTGACATCCTTAGACAATAAAAGCCATCTTTACATAATAATTATGAGATTTATTACTTAGCACATGTACAATTGTACAAGTTATGTATAAGTACTCTATGTGACACACTTACAAGGTCAACGAGCATAATAGTTCTAAGTTAATTATCTAAGTCATACGTATACTTGTCATTGAGATACATTATAATTGCTTCTTTATCACGTACATAGTTTAGTAAGCGATGGTGGTTAAGTATGTAGGGAAATCATTGTGCTACGACTAGATGTAGTGCGCGGTTTTGCTCGCAATTTTCATAATTTTGATAATAAACAATTATAAATAAATGTTGGCGGACATTTCATACAACACCGTCTAGCCCAGACTAAGCAGAGCTTGTACTATGGAAATTAGATGCTTGAAAGAATACATACATACTTTTTTTTCTTGTAAAAACATACTTATATGATATATATAAACACACAGACAGAACAAACATCCATGATCAGCAGACTTGTTTGCCCTGGGTGGGGATCGAACCCACGACCTACAGCTCCGGAGGCAGTCGTACTACCACTGAGCCACGAGGCATGTCAAATAAATACACTTTTAAACGAGTACTCGTTATTCATAACAAGAAGACAAGTAAGTTTACTGCTACGAAAGTAGACCACGCATCGGCAAGCGCAGCATAGGAAGACCAGCCACAAGGTGGACAGAAGATATCATACAAGTGGCAGGAAGACGCTGGATGCAAGCCGCGCGCAACCGGTCTTTCTGGAAATCCATGGGGGAGGCCTATGTCCAGCAGTGGACTTCTTGTGGCTGAGATGATGATGATAATGAAGTAAGTTTAGAAAACTAAAAACCCAGATATACGAAACGGCTGAACAGGTTTTGATGAATACCTATGTATATAATTATGATGATCATCGTAGCTCTCAAACGATTGAAACGACCTTGATCTATTTTTTTGCTTGATAAAGGATTTGATCGAGAGTGTTCTTAGCTACGTTTCATCGAAATCGGTTCAGCCGTTTTTCTTTTAAATATTTCTAAACTGACACTTGTTGCTCAAGGCAGTAACACACGTGGCACTTCATTACCGACTCGCGTCGCTACTTATATTTAAACCAGAAAAGATTGTTTAACTTTTTTGCTGTTAGGTAAAATTATAATTTAAATAAGCATACACATTATTATTGCGCCTGCGCAGTACGTGCAATTGCTATGTCAGGTGTACATTACCACACACGTGTCAAAAACAACAACACCAAGTTGCAATAATTTACATATCCATGGTCCGAATTATGAAATATAGAATCATTTCCTCGTTTTTTTTTTCAAATGAGACTATCAAAATCTCGAACGCTCATTTGATGACTTGTTTGATTACATAATCTTTGCAATAAAAAAGATTCTGTCTAATAAACAAAAACCTAATCTGGGGGCACGGCCGTGCCCCCGCCATGTGAGTCAGCGGGTACGGCTGGGACTATCTTTTCTCGAAGTTGATATATCTGCTAACCGAACCTTCGTATATAACGAGCATGTATATTAAAAGAAAAATAAAATACCCGACTGCAGAAAAGCAGTTTTTGCAGTCTAACTTACGATTTCGTTACGCTTGATATGCTGTTGAGTGTACATTTATTATAAAAAATATTCCTAATATCTCTGTAAAAGATTATAAATGCGCATTCTTAAGAATAATTACAATAGACAATAGACAAGATTTTTATTGTGCCAAAAACTTAAAAAATATTAACACGAAAAAAAAACTCACTCACTAAAAAACACTTAAAAAAAAACACTTGTTTATTACGAAACCGTTCGTTGGAGGTTAAGAAAAAACGCATTTTTATTTTTGCAAGAGATGTATTATTATTATTACAATAAAACATAGCTTAGAACACTCAGGAAGTAAAGACGATTCTGCTGGCTATAGATTGTCATATAGAAACATACAAACATACATACCTACACTCGAAAAACATAACCCTCCTTAAGCAGTCAGGTAAAAAGGTTTCTGGATATAATAAAACAGAAACCAAAGTCTAATACTTGTTCGGGCAATGAACTGTAAAAACATCTGTTCCATGAACTGTAAAAACATCTGGGATCAGACTGTTCCATGAACTGTAAAAACATCTGGCATCAGACTGTTCCATGAACTGTAAAAAACATCTAGGATCAGACTGTTTCATGAACTGTAAAAACATCTGGGATCAGACTGTTCCATGAACTGTAAAAACATCTGGGATCAGACTTCCATGAATCGGATTCGAGCAAATGAGATTCAAACAAACGTATTTCGAATCATTGATAAGTAAACCTTGCCATATTATATTATCATTGGATAATGTTAAAGGATCAATTCGTGACTTGTTCATGATCTAATGTACCGATATTTACTGTTACCATTTATTTTTTATCGATTTTTTGGACGGTGAAGCTCACAGACATATACATTTTTTTTTTTATTTTTTTTATCAGCCCTGTTTGTACAAACTGTCCCACTGCTGGGCGCGGGCCATCTTCTCATTGTGAGAAGGGCTAGGCCATAGTCTGCCACGCTGGCCAAGTGCGGGTTGGCAGACTTCACACATCTTCAAGATCATTGAGAACTCTCAGACATGTAGGCTTCCTCACCATGTTTTCCTTCACCGTTTGAAGTTGGCGGCAATCAACAATACGCACATAACTTCGAAAAGACTGAGGTGCGTGCCGTGGGATTCGAACCCAGGACCTGCGGATCGCAAGTCAGGCGGTCTCTCGACTAGGCTGCCAGAAACTTCATGTATGTACCAAATTTCATAACAAATTTAAGCAAGGACTGGAAGGAACGCGTTCCGTTTTTTGCCGGAACGTGAACGGAACGCGTTCCTTTTCTTACGAAAGGAACGAAAATTTCTTGTGGCTGAGAGCATGATGATGATGATGAAACTCTTAATCCTGGAGATGGTGTATTTTACAAGCAAAGGTGCCCTATTACCTAGACTGCCTTATTGTCAGTAGTACCATTGATGGTGCTAATGACAATAAGTGACAAGTGACACAACTTTGTCACAACACCATCTGGTCTACATACTCGTATCTAGGTAGACCTAACAAAAAGTGTATTTACTTAAATTTAAACATAACATGCAAGGCCGTAGGCAGGGGGTACCCCCCCCCCCCTCCCCGAAATATCTCGGCCATAATCAGCTATGATTCCATTCCATTGCTAACCCCCCACCCCCCAAGCTATTTCCTGGCTGCGGCCTTGATAACATATATATATTTACTTACATTAAAGCATAACATGTATTTATTTACATTTACAAACATAACATTACCATATTTAAACTTAAAAGAAACATAACATGTATTCACTTACATTTTGGCAAGTTGAAGTGGCAGTGGGCAGGGCGCATGTAGAACTAACGGCCGATGGGGCCGAAAAGTTCTCAAACGGAGCAACGCACCGCTTAAGCGTAGCGTAGGTAGACCAGCCACAAGGTGGACAGAAGATATACAAGTGGCAGGAAGACGCTGGATGCAGGCTGCGCGCAACCCGTCTTTTTGGAAATCCATGGGGGAGGTCTATGTCCAGCACTCAGTCCAGCAGTGACTTCTTGTGGCTGTGATGATGTTTGATAAATGGCGTACCAACAAACGTTTTTGTTTTTTATTGTTTTTGACGTTGAAAGTCTTGAAACAAAAACATAATAGGTAGTTACTTCGGTTTATCCCATTTTTTACTCCGCCATTTTTGGTTCATTTTTTTACTGACATAAACTTAGCTATATTAGAATATAAGATAAACTTGAATCGTCATAAATTATATAAGTAAAAAATTAATGGCAAATTAACCACACGATCTCTAAATAAAAAATAAAGCAATGTTTCCAAGAGCCATTTTGGCGCAGGATTTTATACGTCAGCTAGGAAAAGTATCACAAGCGTGGGGTTTTAGAAGGAAATTACTTGCAAAGAATTAAATTACTTACTTGGAAATTACTTTTTTTAAATATTACATTAGCAAAATCTTCCCAAAGTTAACTAGCAAACTAAGCCGAATATTTAACTTTATGAAGATTTTTGATTTGTTGGATTAGATTTACTGAAAGATTATTTGAACAATTTTTCAAAAGTTTTTTTGCCGTCTGTCATGATTTTATGTAGCTTTATATAAATTTAGAAAACTAATAAACCCTTACAAAAAAACCGGCTGAACCGATTTTGATGAAATATAGCTAAGAACACTCGATTAAATTATCTTTCATACAAAATAAACAAGATCAAAATCGGTCCATCCGTTTGACAGCTACATTGTCAAAGACAGACACACAGATACATAATTATACAGATACACAGATATACATCTCAAACTCACCATGTACACAGTAAAAAGTGGTAAAATACAACCACTTTTTGGGTCGGGGGTTAAAATCGCTCGTGGTAACGTCTCCTAAAGTAAAATCTAACTCATTATCCCCCGCTTCGTGAATTCTAAAATGCTTGCTTTTTGCATAGTTTCAGTTCAAGGTTTCAGCCAGAGACAATGGCGGCAGAATAGGTACTAGTTCCTATCGGCACTTGGGTCACAGGTTACACAGTAGATTATAATTATTATACAGGGTTGCACAAAACATTTTTTGACGTGACAACGTATAATAAATCGATGAACGCCGGCTGCACGCACGAAAAAGTATGACTCATTGTCCCGTTACGCTCATTGTCCCGTCTGTTGCATCATCATCATAATCATTTCATCAATGTTTTGTTATGACGTTGTCACGTTAAGCTATCGTCCTTAAACCGACTTTACAGACAACCAATTTTTTTAATAATCTAACAGATTTACGGTTGACAACATGCTTGGTGGTAAGCGTCGGTATCCTAGGATGGAGCTCGTATATCTTGAATATCTAAAACCTTTGAAAGAGCAATTCTTGTCGTAAACACTAGATATTATCAGTTTTTGTTAATTAAAAAAACCCTGACAAGTGCGAGTCAGACTCGCCCACCGAGGGTTCCGTACAAACTAGTAGATAAAAGGGGGAAATCATATATTTTTTATATTTTCCTTCATAAACCGAAAAATATACCTCGTAAACATATTTAAAAACCTGTTTTAGCTTATGCTAAGGTACAAACCAGGCGGGGGACAGTTCTTAAGACCTGTCATTTTTATTTTGATATATCGCCATCTATCTTATGAATCCACAATTATCCTACAATATATTTCTAAATAGTTACAATAGAGGGCGCGATCTAATAGGTCTCGTGTCTAATAGCCTTGAATCTCATAAGAAAAAAAAAGTAAAAATGTCCTAAGAACTGTCATTATCAAGTGTAGTACCATTATAATATAGTACTGCCAGTATGAATAATTTTGTCCTAATTTTAGGGATAAATGTAAAATATGAAAAGGCGTGATTAATGTAGCAAACTATTTGCGGTTTATACAAAATATTTCAATTATCATCAACTAGATAGATATATAAATAAACTCTTTACTGTACACACCATAAAATATACATTAATTTTTTTTTATTAAAAACTAGTGTAACAACTGGTGGCCTTATCGCTAATAGTGATCTCTTCCGGGCAAACATAGGATGGAGAGGAACGAAAACTGTAATTATGGAACAATTTTGAAACTAAATAGAGAACAATCTGTAAAGTATAGTAATCCGTAAATTGCTTAAATAAAAATGAAAATTAGAGTGTTCATGTATTTATAAAGTCCTTTTGTTAAACATAGTGTAGATTGAAGTCAAGAAGAAGAATATCTTTATTTCATATTTGGTAAAATAAGAGAAAAGATATGGCAGCCCTGAAATTTAAATTTTGTTTTGTTCGTTATCGTTTTGTAACGGAGGCGAACATATTCGAATTTGTTTCGGTATTTTTCTTGTGTTTTCGTGCGATTAGTGTATTTTTTATTTCATTGTTTTGTGTATTGAAGTGGTCTGTGGTTTTGCGTCGAGGTGCTCCAGAATTCGCGTCGAGGTTCTCCGCAACTTGCGTCGAGGTCCTCCGCAAATTCTGTTGAGGTGCTCCGCCGTTGTTTCTTGGACTTTTTTCACAAAAAGACGTTTTGCGCAAGGACGCTTTTACTTGTTTGTTTTATTTGTGTGTTTAATTGTTACTCGTGGTTAACAATGCCGAAACGGTGCGCCTTTGGGTGCGAGCCAACTGGTGAGTACTTCTGGACGGACCTTATGACTTATTAATTCCTATATTATAATACTCTTCAATGTATTCCGTGGAAGATAATCAAGTGACGATAGAGCCTGATCTATCATTGTGAGGTTTTATAAACTCACACAGGGTTCTTCATCTTTTGGTGTCCTTAAACACTTCACTACAAGCCTTCTACTAATTTGGAAATTAAACCTGACATGTATCTACATATACTAACAGAAACACGAAATACCCGACTGCAGAAAAGCAGTTTATTGTGATAAAGTATTCGTAAAATCACTGTATAAATGCGCATTCATTAGAACATTATAATAAAATCACTTGTATAATACAAAAAGTTTGTTGGAGATTTCGAAATGTCTAGGATGACTGCCTGTATCTGACCCTTGACCCAACCGTCTAATAAGAGCTCTTCTAGTATTATTATGATTATTCCAAAAAAATATAGCTGACACTCAGGGAGTGAAGACGTCTAAAAACACCTCACATATGAAAATCGGATAGCCGTTTAGGCACAAACATACATTTGAAAAACATTGCCCGCCTTACACAGTGCATTAAAAATATTAACGATTTCATCCTGGAGGCTAAGATATCCCTTGTAACTGTTTCAGGTGCTCCTGTACATCGCTTTCCAAATTACAAAAAAAATCCTGAGAGATTTAAGGAATGGGTCGCTCTATGTGGAGGACAGTTGAATGCCCTGTCTGACTATGAAGACTTTCAGAAGAAAATTGTTTGTGACCGACATTTCACAGAAAATGATCACAACCGTTACAAGAGGCTGAATGCATTAGCATTGCCTTCACTTTATTTGACAGGTAAATTACTGATTTAAATTGCTAATTTGTAGTAATATAAAATTATCTCCAGGTTAAGCTATCTTTGTACCAAATTTCATAATATTCAGTTCAGCTGTTTTATAGTAAAATGGTACTAAACAGACTGAGTTAATTTTGCGTTTCTAATGTTAAGCTTGTTTGTGAGAAATACATTGTATTGGATCATTCATATTCCATAATATTTTTATTTACAGATACATCAGGGACTCCTGCGCTCCGGCTACTTGAGACAACATGTGAACCCCAACCAGCTTCAGGACTTCAATTGTGCACATCAGGTATGTTTTTATACATTAGTTAGATCTATGGTTGACCAACAACACAATCTTTGGCTACTTTGATTTGCTTAAGATCATTAAGCAATGGTGTGGCCGTGTGATGGTGTTCATCAATCTGGACAAGAAGAAACAAAGAGTGTAAGGTTTTGCTAGAAATTATGCTTAGTCACTGCTTAGTAAATGTGCTTGAAATATTCTTAAGAATATTTTTGTAAAATTACTTTTTTGGATCCATGAAGCTATGAAAAATTATACTTTTTAAAAGCTTTTATTCTACTTGCCCTGTTAGTATGGGACAAATCTTGCGAGTTAAATTAGAACCACTTCCTGTTGTTAGATTATGTTGAAATTTGGTTTACTTACATAACTTCGATGACAATGCAATAAAATGGTACAATGAAGCTGGTCTCAAGATGGCGTCGGAAGGTGGCTATCGGAACTCCTAAACTAAACGAGATAAAACCGTCGAGTTTGGACTCGTTTGAATAGTCTTGACAAGCACTCTTTTTTTTGTCTAGTAAATAAAATATTAATTGTTTTTTTTTTAAACAAGCTTTTATTTGAGTGCTCTAAAACGAAGAAAATAAATCAGGTTGTCAATCGAAGATCTGTCTTGCGTAAAAAAAATGACATATTTCATATAATCGGAAAATAACAAAATGCAATTTTATTTACAGGTTCTCAAGCACCTGTGACAGCTGAGATGAGCCACCATGGGTCAACTCAAACATCAACAGAAGCTCAACTGTCCATTACATCTAACCCTCTCATTTTGAAGGAGCATAATTATACTGCAGCTAGTAAATCGAAATATCTGCACACTCAAAAAGGTACCTACTCTCTCATCATACTACATATTACCTACAAGAACTTTTGGCCCCACTATTGTATGAGTAAACCGTTATACACAAATTATAGTATGACTATTGTATCACATGCTATGATAGATGTGTCATTATGTAGTTTTTAGGCTTCCAGTGAAACCGAGATAAAATTAATCAAAATAAAATAATTGTCTTCAAAGTTAATTTTGTCATAAGAACCATGTTTTTATGGCTTTTAAACCACCCGGAGGCACGGAACCCTGTGAACCAAAAACAAAAAAATCATTTTTTTTTTTGTGTTACAGGGCAAACTCGCAAGCCTGACTTTAACACGTTTCAAGTGAACAAGCTACGCAGTCAAATCAAAAAATTGAGAAGTGATATGTATCGTTTGAAGCAGAAAGGAAACTTTATAAACAGACTTGGCAATGCTCATAAATTACAAGAGAGTATAGCATTCCAAAGTGTAGTTGCTAGGATGGCAAAACCATCCCAATAATTAGTTGTAAAAATGTACCAAAGAAAAATATTAAGAAAACGATTATTAAATATTGCGATGTGTTAATAAACTACCCATTCAATTGCGAAGCGCATATGGAGAGCATTAAAACTTATTTTATTAATACAACAATCAATGTTTTATTATACAGTTGGTGCAGATCGGTAAATCGAATTTTAGCTGGTAAAATAAGATATGAAGGGGATGACGAAACAAAACTTAAAGCTGTAAAGTATTATAATAAATTTAAACACTATAAAAATAAAAAGTAATATGTATTAATGAATTAAATGTACGTTTTATTAATCCTCTATCAATAGCTAAGAGAAGGATTGTTTCTATTTTTGTTTGCTTACAGTGTGCCTGAAGAATATTTTCTAACCATTTATGTTATGCGTGAAAAAAGTATAAAGTAAATTTAAATTTGTTTGATGTAAGCAAACAGAAACAGATGTAATTTCATACAAATTCGAATATAATATACAATTTAAATATACTCATGTTTGTACAATAAATATACAATTTAATTGATTAAGAAGCAGTTGTGGAGATGATGTATACAACATATTTTGTTATACGGCTTAAATTAAAAAAAACAACTTATATTTTGTTTTATGTTCACTAAACTTTTTGTATGAAGTAACTTTCTATAAAATTTCAAGTCGTAAAACATTTTTGTTTACATCATGTTCTTCAAGATTAGCTTCCTAATTAATTAAACTGTATTTTGTACAAGCATGGGTAAATATTTAAATACTATTATATATTTATGTGTGTATATATATATATATATATATATTTATTTTCGGAAACAAAAATCAGATGGCGCTTCAAAATCAGTTTGCATAAAATCCCACAAGAGGGCTCTCTTTTCCCGTTATATTATAGTACTCTTTGGTACAAACTACCTAAGGTACTAAGGAGGTACGGAACCCAAAAAATGAATCAAATTAATTCACGTTGTTGTAAGACAAACAAGTGACGCTAGATGGCGCTTCGTTGATATAGTATTTTTACTTTAGATAGATATTATGTAACGGCGCACGCTGCACAATGACATGCATCGGTAGATGGCGCTTTAATCAATATTTTCTTTAGATATGCCTACCGTTTCAGAATATTTTTAATGTACAGAAAATATGTGAAATTAAAATATACATAGATTTATATCACATTTTGCTATAATTAGGTCATAATTGACTCGAGTTAGACTGTGACACCCTGTATAGCTACGAGTATTGTGTTAGCAAGGACTGAGTATTACAATAATAAAGGTATGTTTATTATTACATAACATTAATAACCATCTGGTGGCGTCATCGTTTTCACTTATATTCTCATTGCTAAGAGTTGAAACAAGTATAAGTTTGGAAAACTCTAAAACAAAAAACGGATGAACCGATTTTGATCAAACATAACTAACATAACAACAGTCTCAATGAAATTCTCTTTCATGGAAAATAAAACCGGACAAGAGCGAGTCAGACTCGCCCAACGAGGGTTCCGTACAAACTAGTTGATAAAAGGGGGAAATTATATTTTTTTTATATATTTTCCTTCATAAATCGAAAAATATACATCGTAAAAATATTTAAAAACCAGTTTTAGCTTGTGCTAATGAAGCTTTTTCATATGATACATGATACGGTTAAAACACTTTAAAATTTGGGCTCTCCGTCCTTGCATAAAGACCCTATTTTTGTGTGATTAAATTAAAAGTGTCCAGTTTTCGGATTTTTAAGTATATGTGTACTATAACACAATAGCTTCTTGCCAAATTTCATAGTTCTAGGTCAACGGGAAGTACCCCATAGGTTTTGATTCCCTCGTGAGTGTCGAAATGTGCGTTTTTAGGGTTCCGTACCCAAAGGGTAAAAACGGGACCCTATTACTGAGACTCCGCTGTCTGTCCGTCCGTCTGTCACCAGGCTGTATCTCATGAACTATGATAGTTAGACAGTTGAAATTTTCACAGATGATGTATTTCTGTTGCCGCTATAACAACAAATACTAAAAAACAGAATGAAATAAATATTTAAGGGGGCTCCCATACAACAAACGCGATTTCTTTGCATCAGGTAGACGCTTGAAATATTCACTGAATATTGTGTTACATTATTCACTTTAGAAATAAATAATTAAATTAAAATGAAATTAATATTTAAGGGGGGCTCATACAACAAACGTGTTTTTTTTGCCGTTTTTATAGATAATGGTACGGAACCATTCGTGCGCGAGTCCGACTCGCACTTGGCCGGTTTTCAATAGTCAATAGTTTATTGCATTCATTTTAAGTTACATGGAGATGTAACCTATAATTAATGTGATGTTTTAATAAACGATTACTTGACTGTGTAGTCGGGTATATTGTTTTCATAAATACCTATAAAATTTAATGCATAGAAAACCAATTCGCGCTTCGGCATGGGAACTCTTTGATCATATTTCATTTGACACCATAGATAAGGTAAAGCTCTGTTTACACACGTAGTGAATGTGGGAAAAATATTGATAGCTTATCTACTGTTAATACAAGTTTTATAAGTTTGATATTCGGAAATAAATTAACATTGTAAATAACACTTTGATGATAGGTGTTAAGGTCCAGTTTTAAATATTATACATGTTTGTTTCTTTCATCCTTTCATGGATGTTTGACTGATTTTCATATGCGAGGTGTCTTTAGATTCGTCATTAAATCGTGAGTATCATTGTAAGTTCTTAATTAACCGACTTTAAAAAGGAGGAGGTTCTCTATCCGTCGGAATCTTTTATTTTTTATGTATGTTCCCCGATTATTCGAAAACTCCTGGACCGATTAGGAAAATTCTTTCTTTTTTGTTAGAAAGGGGTTAAAAAGGGTTTTGTTATGGTACCACCTTCCCAGGTGGTCCATAGAAATTCCATCAATCTCGGTTCAGGTGGTCCCATAGAAATTTATCTAAATCGTTTCAGTATTTTGGTTTTTATAACTAAATAACTGGTAAAAATATGTCATTCAAGTAAACGAATTGCGTATTTTGTATATGTTTTTTTTTGGTTTTTTAAACTTTTATTGTTTATTTATCATTTACCTATAACCAAATTCCGCAAGTACCAATTTCCGAACATCCGGTCAGAAGAAAGCAAATTTTGCCAGTTGGTACCGAGACCTTAGCTCGACAAAGCTATGAAGCGTTCTGAATGGCGTGAAGACGCCCGTCACGCCTGGCTGCGTCTGCATCATCAGCGACCTTCGGGCTGCCTCGTGACTCCATGACATTGTTGGGAACACTGTTACCTATACTGTGCTGTGTATATAACAGGCTCTTACTCGACTGCGCAAAAACATGATGAACTGTTTATTGTACACGCTTTATTTTTAACCGACTTCCAAGGAGGAGGTTCTCAATTCGATTGTATTGAAATGAAACAAAAACGGATTTATCGCGTATATTTTATAAAATTTTATGAGCTGACGTTTCGAACACTTTGCAGTGTTCGTGGTCACAGGTGAGATTGTTTCATTTCAATGAGTATATAGCGAAGACCTTTGCGATGTTTTTTATGTATGTTTGTTAGGTGATTGCTTTGCCAATTATTTATTTATTTATTTATTTATTCATAGGAAAATCAACAGCTTTATAACATATACTTAAAAATTGTAACAACAGAAAGCTAATTATAGATTTTCACGGATAGTAATTATGAATTGATTTTGATTATTTTTTGTTTGGTAGGCTTCAGAGGTGGTTCCAAAGTACTAAACCGATTTTGGTAAAATTATACATTTTTTCAAAATCGGCTTAGTACCTACTTTGGTTTTTATAACAAAATACGACGACGACGACGTATAGCGTATCTGCAGCTCACCTTGGGTCATCTGTACATATTACCTACATAAAGTTGGCTTAGGAAGCCGTATTAAAAACAAATAGAAAGATAATTTGGCCAATTGATGCAGAGACGCTTCGCTCGCTCCATCATCAAATAATTTTATAAATGGAGTAAACGTAAAAACAAGAAAATTATTCAGCGCTAAAATGCATCAAGCACAACCAAGCGCCCTCACTGTTACACGCAACCTCAAGTTGGTTGTCATATCTCGACAACCACTGGACCAATTCTGTTTAGTTTTACGTCAAATTGTAATAATTGTGTACCTAATCTACCTACCAAATATCATTAAAATCGTCTGGTATTTAGCGCCGCGATAAACTTCCCCCCTTTTTATGGGAACCACCCCTTCTATGAAAAATCGCCGACGTGAAAAAAAAAATCCACAGAACCTATACGCCAAGTTTCATCAAATTTTTTTCAAAATTACGCCCTGTACGCGAGTACGAACATACAAACTGACAGACGAAAGAAAATTTGGCCAGTTGATGCAGAGACGCTACGCTCGCTTCGCTCGGTCGGTGAAAAAAAATTGTGTATTTTGAAGTCGGTTGTTTCAATAATTTAATTCATGTGCAAGAATGTTTTAGAGTGTACGAGTATGTCGCCTTTTTGCTTCAATAACGTGATAAATCCCACAAATATTTTATTATTATTTGATAATTAAAACCGCCGCATTCGATTTTATTTTTCCAATAGATAAGCGTGGTATCTTTCTTACAAGTGAAAGAGACAGCACTGCTGCGTCAGTTCGCAATATCACGTTGTCTCTTTCTGCGGAGGCTTTCAAAATAATACTTTATCTAAGCAAAGAGGCAATGTATGTTTGTATGTATGTGTATATGTGGGTATGTATCTGTTTCTATATTACCTTCTACTGCCTAAACGACTTGACCGAAGTTGACGTGCGAATATTTGCGGTCCACGATGGAACGCGCCAGTCCTATTCCAATCACCGAGTAAACCAGTCCTATTCTCGTTTTGCTCACATTGGAACAATAGTCGTGTCATGGAGTCGTGCAGACGGACACCTGAAGCTTCCTGTCGCACCTCATTCAATAGAAACTTCAAAACAAGGCTTCCCTGTGAGACGACACCGACCGCTTCCCATAACACGCCAGTGTAGCTATTTGCATTATAAGCATTGCCATTCAACGTGGCAATGCGGTCAGCATGCTGGGTACGCTGCCAACTGGTAGTGGGTTTGAGCATTTGGATTATCTTTAGTCCCTTATCGGTCTGGGGTAATCGATATGCTTTTTGTGTAATAGTTTAGTTAGTTGAGTCTGTATATTGTTTTATTGTAGTTAATAAAGCCACTTGCCCGTTTAAAAAAAATTGCATTGTTGCTGTAGATTTGATTTTACAGAACTAGACACAGAATAAACATCCATACTCAACAGAAATGTTTGCCCTGGATGGGGATCGAACCTACGACCTACTGCTCAGAAGGCAGACATACTACCACTGAGCCATGAGGCCGGTCATTGATTGGTTGTGTGATATGATCCCGACCCATACAGTCAGGTGTCACGTTAACGTCCCAGAAACAATAGGCAGTTAGTAAACTATCCTCCAAGGCAAACCAGTATCGAATGTTCGGTTACAAATCGCTCATTGTTAAGCTGCTTTTATACTGCGAACACACTGTCAGTTCCACGAATATCCACTAAAAAAAACGTCGAAAAAAAATTATGTCAAGAATATTTTTTTTATTTTAGCTCCACAGTCACCGGGTCCGCGACATTTGTCAGTTTTACTAACTATTGTTAAACTTAACCAACTAACTTCCTGGTATCTATCGAGTTTTAATTCATTATATTTTTGTCTTGCCTTTTTCCCACCAGGTGGCGCAGGCGTCGGCACAGCACGTTTCCTTTCGCCACTTCACTCTATCAGACGTAATGTCTCTTCATAACATACAAAAAAACTAACAGACGAATCGATAACCTCCTTCTTTTTGGATGTAGGTTAAAAACATACAGACGAATTGAGAACCTCGTCCTTTTTGGAAGTCGGTTAAAAAAGTAAAGCGACTTCAAACATTGTCTACGTCGTCCGATTTATACCACACAGTATCGCAGTTAGCTGGCTATTAAAGGGTTAAATAAATTCTTGCTGGCGCAAATTGAAACTAAAATAATAATAGAATAATAAGAAACTACATAAATATGTGAAACCGCAAAAGCTATAAAACCTCACAATATCACGTGCCTACTGTAAAGTTATTTATTACATAAGTACAAAAACATTACAGTAACCTTGACTCTGCGATGTGTAAAATAGCACATTTCCGCGATACGTGTATATAAGTACCTTTATATGTATTTATAGGTAGTTTCATCACCATCATCATCTGCGATCCACAAGATCCACTGCTGAGCAAAGGTTTTCCTCTAGATTTACGCGCGTGCCCGGTTATCACTCATGCTGCATCCATCTTCTGTCACTTGTATGAATGAGGTCATCTTTCCATCACGTGGCTGGTCTTCCTACGCTGCGCTTGCCGGTGCATGCTCTCCACTCCAGAACTGATCGGCCCCATCAGCCATCATGCAGCATGCAGCATGGGACAGGATTATGGCCACCAGTAAACTTCTTGATGATGGTGACAGAAATATGCGCATTTTATTAGTTACAAGGTGTAATACAAAATCCCCTTAAGCTGCTTGAGGCCTGCAAACATGGTTATCTAAAATTATAGCCATTACTAAAACAGGTGATGTCATTGTAAATTCTTTCATTTTTTATGATTTCACTATGATTACAGGATATTATGGCATGGCCATGCAAAATCATTGGTAAACATAATTTATATACTTATTATCCTCTATTAAGAAAAACTGTAGTATTTATTATATAATAATTATTGTTTAAAAAACTGAAACAAACGGCTTCTTCATCAAACATTTTTTTGCTCTGCCTACATTCCCTGCCTACGGCCTTGAACATACATACATACAATCTTACTCTCGAAACATATAACACTCTTATAGGGGTAAAAACTGTTTGACAGTAATGACAGTATGGAGGCCTTGTGGCTCAGATGGTAGTGTGTCTACGTCTACCTGCTGAACTGAAAGGTCGTGGTTTCGATCCCCACCCAGGGCAAACATTTGTGTGATGAGCATGGATGTTTGTTCTGTGTCTGGGTGTTTCTATGTATCATATTATTATGTATATATTTACAAAAAAAAAGTATATATGTATTCTATCAGCCATCTAGTTCCATAGTACAAGCTTTGCTTAGTTTGGGCTAGATGGTGTTGTGTAAAATGTCCACAAATATTTATTTATTATTTATTTATTTAATGACGCCTTAAACTCTAATAATCATAAACATGACATTGGCGGAGTTGTGAAACATCTACAAAAGCCCTACAAGTTGAATTACCTACTCTATCACGCTGAAGTGCGCATTTGTGCTCGTCACCTTTCACAACCATCTTTTATACAACACTGTAACTGAAATTAACTGTACCTGAAGCGACGAGACAGTCACGGCCGCAACTCGACCTTCAGGGAATCGGTTTCCGGCGCGGCTTTCTGCGCCGGCGCAGGTTTTTTGCGAACTAATTACTTGTTGGTTTTTCGGTGTTTCCGTTTTGTTTTGTTTTGTTTACCTCAGTTATATCTTGGCTTGACCACAATAACTTAAAAATTAACCTAAATAAAACAAATATAATGCATTTTAGACAAAGAGAAACAAACAAAGGTAATATTAATGTAGCATATGACAATAACATTATAAATGAAGTAGAAAGCTTTAAATTTCTTGGATTATATATTGACCGAAAATTGAATTGGAAATCACAAATAGAGCACCTTTCGAAAAGAATAAGTAGCCAAACATATGCCATCGCCAAACTAGCTCGTACTCTAAATATAGAATCTTTACTTAAAGCCTACTATGGGTTAGTTGAATCAATTTTGAGGTACGGGATTATTTTTTGGGGAAATTCAACAAATAAAATTATTATTTTTAAAAGGCAGAAACGCTGTATTCGTTCAATGTTTAAACTCAAAAAAAAAGATAGTTGTAAGCCCTATTTTTTAAAGTATTAAATTATTACACTTCCGTGTTTATACATTTTAGAAACGGCCCTTTTTGTAAAAACAAACCGGGAGCGATTCCCCACACTATCTGATACTACTGTAAGAAATAGGCGCGACCAAGACAAACGGCGCGTACATGAAGGAAAGACAGCACTGATGCAAAATAGCATCGTATGTATGGGTCCTAAAATCTACAATAAGATTCCTAAGTCAATAAGAGACCAGAATAGTAATTTATTTAGAAAAAAGTTGAAGGCATTGTTATTGCAGAAGTGTTATTATTCTATCAATGATTTTTTAAATGAGAAATTTTAATTTTATTTATCATTATGTGTATCTTTTATTGCTTCTGCTTTGTCATATTATAGATATTTTTGGTTTGTGTATTAATCTAATAACAAATAATAATAATTATTATTTTATAATTTTTCGCATGTGCATGATGCTGTCTACCTGACATTTGTACGCCTAATCGGCACAACATGATTTTAAGCGACTAAATTTAGTGTAACATCTTTTATGCACTTGTTGTATAAAATTCTCGTGTTGTATGCAAATAAATTATCTTTATCTTTATCTTTAGGTTTGATTGCTAGATTTAGTGTCCAAAGTGAATCTGGCTAGGTTTTCTTGTTTGTTGTCTTTAGAGCGTGACTGTTTGTTGGTGTAAATTAAGACGGTCAGTTTTTTTTTTGTCAAAAATAGATCATCATCACTCCTGATGACTGGCAAATACACTTATCGGTCCTCGATGCTCGTCATCTGCTTCGTGGTTGATTCAAGCCCGCTCCATCGTAGACCACAAGGTGAGTCAATGGTCAAGCGCAAACCTATTATTGAGTGAAAAACATACATGCATCATCATCATGCATACGAATAACAATACCCCCTTTATTGCGCAATCGGGTAAAAATACCAATGATTTGAAAGTTTGAAAGCAAACCTCCGGCCAGGTCGCCTCTAATCCCCTACCCATGTCCTATCCCGCTAAATCCCCATAAGCTGTATTGAAGCACTTCCTCCGCTCGGATGCCGCTCAAGTGCAGGAAGTGTCGTGCATGACGTGTATGTGTGCGTGCGCATGTGTGGGTGCGATGCGTCATGCACGATCAAGCCTCAATAGGGGTGTCGCGGTATAAACATGGAAGTAGCAACAAGTTTTGAAATTAAACAAATTTTAACGGAGCTATCGCGTATTTTTACAACAATTTAGTGACAATCACGGAAATCTTAGAAAACATTAGCAACAAATATCTAAGAAAGAAAAAACCTGCCTGTTAATACAAACAGGCTTTAGAATATTTTTGTAAAACCAACAAATATCTAAGAAAAAAAAACCTGCCTGTTAATACAAACAGGCTTTAGAATATTTTTGTAAAACCAACAAATATCTAAGAAAAAAAAAACCTGCCTGTTAATACAAACAGGCTTTAGAATATTTTTGTAAAACCAACAAATATCTAAGAAAAAAAAAACCTGCCTGTTAATACAAACAGGCTTTAGAATATTTTTGTAAAACCAATTACATATAATTATTATTTGTTATAAGAAAGTTCGTTGTAGGTAACGAAAACTCGCATTTACGCATTTTTATTTATTCAAAAAAAAAAATATAATCAAACAGCAAGTTGTCCATATTCGATCATTAATCAAATATATAAATATATGTAATTTTTAATTTCAAAAAATGTATTAAATATAAAAATATATCATTATTTTCGTGAGGTGAGACAAAATTGGCAGGTGCAATTTTTTCATTCTGGTGCTCACACACTGAACTACTTAACCTTCTGTATGGAAGCATCAGCTCATAGCCACAATCATTTCATCACAATAACCCTTGTAATACCTAAAATAGTTCCATCACCCCCCACCTCTTACCCCTTACTCCTTTTCCTGCATTTTTAAAAATTATTTTATATAAAGAGGGTCATAGTTTCAGTGTAGGGTTCGCCACCACTGATGTCCATCAAAAGACTTGGCTTGATCCGAGGTTCAATATGAATAAATAATTAATTAGAATTCAAGTACTTACATACTCGTATAATTACTTACTTAAATTATCAAACCTGAACGGAACTGATACACTATCTATTTAATTTATAACAAAAATCCAAATAAAAATTCCCTACGTATAACCCTGTCTAATTCTTCACACTCCACTTGCGCATGCACAAATTGATCGACTGCCGTCCCGCTTGCACCCGCCGACGGCGGTGCAGCTGTCTCGCTCGCACCTAACTGTGGCGCGGTGCCTACAGTTAGCCGGTCATGCCTTCGACTTAGTAGACAATAGAATATTGCTGAATTTGTTGGATTTATGATTTTATGTTTTCTTTTATTAATAGGTATAAGTGTAGAAAACTCGAAAAACCCAGATAAAAAACGGCTGAAGCTATCCTCTTTCAAACAAAAGCTAGAGCAACTAGATAAACTAGATCAAAATCGGTCCACCTATTTAATTTTATCCACCTATTTATATATTTTTAAGTACGATGCCACATACAGACACAGATACACACGTGAAACTTATAACACCGCTCTTTTTTTGGTCGGGGGTTAAAAATAAAAAACCGGACAAGTGCGAGTCAGACTCGCCCACCGAGGGTTCCATACAAACTAAATAAAGGGGGAAATCAGATATATTTTTTATATTTTCCTTCATAAACCGAAAAATATACATCGTAAAAATATTTAACACATTCCTTGCTCACCACTCGGATCCGAGTGGGGCGGGGCTATAGTAGCGGCGCCTTCCACTCGGATCCGAGCGAGCGTCCCGTTCATTTTGTAGTAGTCAGTAAACCGCCGGTGTTTGAGGCTGTTAACGTTGCTTTGCGCGGCCACTCTGTACTTATTCAAAATTCGCCTAATAAGTTTTGGTTCCCAACTGAAGTGAAGGGTCTGCAGGGGCGAAGAATGTGTTAAAAACCTGTTTTAGCTTATGCTAATGAGGCTCTTTCATATGATACCCCACATGATACGGTTAATTCACTTTAAAATTTGGGCCCTCATTCCTTGCATAGAGACACTATTTTTTGTGATAAAATTAAGTGTCCAGTTTTCGGATTGTTTCCTACATGTGTACTCTAACACAATGCTTCTTGCCAAATTTCAGAGTTCTAGGTCAACGGGAAGTACCCCATAGGTTGTAATTCCTCTGTGAGTGTCGAAATGTGCGTTTTTTACGACATATTCGGCTGTAACATTTTTTACGAAAACTGAGGAATTTTATTTTTCTTTCTGCAGCAAGATACTATGGATCTGCGTATATGGTTTTAATTTCAACTCGATACCTTCACGCGTTCCCGAGATAAAGGTCTTGACACCCGGACGGACGCACAGACGGACAGACGGACAACAAAGTGATCCTATAAGGGTTCCGTTTTTTTCTATTGAGGTACGGAACCCTAAAAAGAAACAGCCAATTACGAATTTGTTTTGTAAGCTCGGGTTCTGTATTCCCCGCTTCCCTTCCACGTATACCAAAGTTCATAAACCATGAAAACATGGCTCTGACGAAAACTTTGTGGTTGAATACAATTAGGAATGCCGTCAGAAGTAAAATCTTGAAAAAAAATATTTAAACCTTCCCTACAAGTAAAGTGGGGATGGTTTTAACCGACTTTCAAAAAGAAGGAGGTTCTCAATTCGACTGTATGTTTTTTTGTATGTTTGTTCAGCGATTACTTCGCCAATTATGAGTTAATTTTGGTGATTCATATTTTGTTTGGTAGGTCATACTTCAGAGGTGGTTTCATTTAAATTCTACCAAAATCTGTTCAGTACTTTGATTTTTACAACAAAATAACTGAAAAAACATGTCATCCAAGTAAACGAATTGCGTATTTTGAATTCGTTTATTTTCAGTTTTGACGTGACGTCTAATAAAAATCGATGAACGCCGGCTGCACGCACGTAAAAGGATGATTCATTGTCACGTTACGCTCGTTGTAATGTTTGCATTTCATCAATGTTTTGTTATGACGTTGTCACGTTAAACTATCGTCCGTAAACCGACTTTACAGACAACCAATTTTTTTAAACTATAAATATTTTTTATCGTTACTCCATTGTGATGCATATATGGTTTGGTAGATAATTCAAAAATATAGTAGGTGTGCGCAAACCATTTTTCAATTTAGGTAATTTGTCGAATATACCTAAATTGAAAAATGGTTAGGCGTCGGCCTAAAAAAATCTTCAACACTTTATTATACTATTTCGTTGGCTTGCTAAATATGTATGTCCATACTAAATTACTTTCTGGTACTTATCTACTTATAGAGTCTGAGCTAATCCTAATCCGCGGACAGACAGACAGACAAACAGACAGATGGAAAGACGAACAGACGGTCGTACATGGCGAAACTATAAGGGTTCGTTGTTGACCACGGAACTCTAAAAAACCGATGTTTAAATCAACGAAATATCGTTGTTTAGAGAATGGCTCCACAAGCGATAAGGTGAAATGCAATTAAAAAATAATTAAAAAATCGTTAGTGTGCTCTCAACTCGTACTTGACCGTGTTTAAATATTTACTGTTATCTACTACATATAATTATGTATATGTATCTATGTATTGCACCAATTTTGAAACACGTAATCTGTAACCGTTTTTACGTAAGGAAGGTTCCTTACGTAAAAACGTAATCTTTTTACTATAGGTATTCGACCGGAATTAAAAATAATTGAAAAACACATTCATTGCATTGCCTACAGACAGAGTAACCTCCTGACAATGCGTGCCGTGTACAGGATGACTGCCTGCTGTATCTGACGATTGACCCAAACATCAAGCGAGAGCTTCTTGAGATGATTAGGTATTACATATTTGTTAATTAATACACGTTCTGTAAAAATAAACATTTCTATCACTCATGTTACTTAGACTTCTATGATTCCTATCTACGGTCCAAAATATACACCCGTTTAGGGGTAGGACAGACAGATAGCGTAGGCTTAGTAAAAGCCTCACGTTTTTAGGGCTCCGTACCCAAAGGGTAAAACGGGAACCTATTACTAAGACTCCGCTGTCTGTCCGTCCGTCCGTCTGTCACCAGGCTGTATCTCATGAACCGTGATAGTTAGACAGTTGAAATTTAAGGGGCTCCCATACAACAAACGTGATTTTTAGCCGTTTTTATAGATAATGGTACGGAACCCTTCGTGCGTGAGTCTGACTCGCACTTGTCCGGTTTTTTAGTACGGTACCCTAAGAACAGGGCTGAACCGAAAGAGCAATTTTGCGGTATTTAGAACTGAATAAGGCAAATAATTAAATAATTAATTATTAATTAATTAATTAATAATAAAATAATTAAATTAATATTTTAGGGCTCTTATACACCTTTTTTTTTCTCCCAGTTTTATAGATAATGCTACTTGGTATCGACTTGCACTTGGCCGGTTTTTATATGTTTAAAAAAGCTGTGGATATGCGTGAGAGATAGCTGCGCGCTTTTAGACAAATACCTCATTTTAGTGACGCATATTTCAAGACAAAACGATCTCCATTATCCCATAACCTCGTTTTTATCACCACCATAAAGCACGGTCTCCAAGGCTGTGACGTCACTGATAAGGAAAAAATTAAGCAAGGCTGACGACTCGCTCGCTCTAATTACCGCCTTATCACAATTGGTTTGGACCTAAATTGGAATGATAAACGTGTGGTATTTAATGCATTTGTCAATGGAGTCAAGGTAGTTTTCCTTTTTTATATTTCCTTGTATTTTCCTGAAGGTTTTCCTTCACTGTATACTTACATCTCTAGTCAAGCCCGGTATTTTGGTGGGCAAGAGTGGAGCTAAGCCGACACTGAGAGCTCCTTTACATAATAATATTTACAAGTATCTATATTAAAAGAAAAACAAAATCCCACCAAAAACATTTCATGTAAAATTGGTTGCCATGTGTCGCATTGTCATGCCACTTTCACTGACAAAAAGATATCAGATGAGATCTGACTGAATCTGAAGAGCCAAGCCGCTAACTCTACAAAATCTAAGGCTACAATACTTATCTCTGTAAGCCTTCAATCTTGGTAAAAAAGCATGGCTTGGCCGTTTTCTGACGGTCAGTTACAAACATATGTCGCATAACATGTCGTACATGGACAAGGAAGAAAAAGAAACTAAAAGTTCTGCTCTTGAATGTTGTATAATTGGAATAGTAATGTAATAGTTCCATGAAAGTGAAACGACCAAGCCATGCTTTTTGACCAAGATTTAAGGTTTACAGAGATAAGTATTGTAGCCTTAGATTTTGTAGAGTTAGCGGCTTGGCTCTTCAGATTCAGTCAGATCTCATCTGATATCTTTTTGTCAGTGAAAGTGGCATGACAATGCGACACATGGCAACCAATTTTACATGAAATGTTTTTGGTGGGATTTAATTTCTTTTTGTAAGAGACCCTGTAATTTCTGCAACGTTTTGTTTTAACGGAATGTATTTCCCTGTGCATCTGTTATCATTTCTTTAGCAGTACACTCTCTGTCATAGCCTGTTTTTCTTGTTGACTTATTACTTAAAATAGATGATAGCTGCTGTAACCTTCAATTCTGATGTGGCGCCATACTATAGCGCGTGAATAAGAGTCGGTTTCCAGATACACTCTTCAGCACAAGTATAAAGTTGCAAATCGTCCCTATATTCTACAACATAACGAACAATAGCACACCTTAACTTGCAACGCCACATCAAATACGGTCTTCTATAGATTGAGTAAATGTCAATGAATGGAAAAGGCATGAACCATTTCCAGGCATACTATGAACTTTAGTATAGACGATAGGGCCCTAGCCCTTCTCCCAAAGAAATTGTTTCGTTACTCATATTGTTCGTCTTATTTCCTTTTTATAGGAATACGTGCACTAAACCAACTTTAGATTTATTCGTGTATCCAGACTATTATTCAATAACTTAAATTCTTAACCTAATACCCCTTCTCTAACAAGATCGGTCCCGAATCCAAGCTTCTAAATAAGCTCTCGGTTGAAAGTATTATAATTTTCTGTGTAAATAAGTCCCTAAGCCTAAGTAAGTACTACCTAAAACAAACCAAATCATCAATTAAAGTCGAATAATGTATATATATATAATACAAACCCATATTTACTAAACAAACATGAAACAACGAACGAAAACGATACTATTTATCCTTATACCAAACAAACCGTTATCATAAACGAGAACCAAATCAGAACGAACGAATACACAACACAGACCAACCATAAATACGGAATACTTAGGTGCCTCAGCGTGTCGACTTCCAAAATTGATTTGCGACAGAGCGCGAGAAATGATACCGTGTGCTAACTTGAGGCGCACGCCATCTAGTATCGCCTTTTGAAACTAATTAGATAAACGATCCTCACTGAGTGGTAAAATTGTCGTATTTTAGATGTGAATCATATCTAAAGTACAAAAGCTAAATAAATGAAACTTTGTATGTTTTATAAATGTACTGTCTACTTTTTATCCTGAAAATTTGGGCTCTCTAGTATTATCCATATCGAAGTTATGTTGTGTTACAGAAATATAGACACACTCACAAGATCACACTTTAAAAGGGTTGGAGGGTGAAAAATACAAATATCGTAATTTTTCTGTTGTTTATGTACAAGTCGTAGTTTGCATTCCAAATTTCAGCTTTCTGAAACTTCAGGAAGTACCCTATCTTTTTGATTACACTCAGGGGGTGTGCTCCCACAAATAAAGGGTTGGAGGGTGAAAAGTAATATTATCTTAATTTTTTCGTGGTTCATATGTAAATATTAGCTTACACACCAAATTTCAGCTTTCTAAGACTTCAGGAAGTACCTTATATTAATTATTGATGAGAATAACGTAATAGCCCCCAAATAAGGGTAGAGGGTGAAAAATACAAATATCATAATTTTTCTGTTGTTTATGTACCAATCGTAGTTTGCATACCAAATTTCAGCTTTCTACTACTTCAGGAAGTACCCTGGAATATTGATGACGAGAACGGGATAACCCCAAATAACCCCAAATAGGGGTTGGAGGGTGAAAGTTACAAATATCTTAATTTTTCTGTTGTTTGTGTGCAAATTGTAGCCTACATACCAAATTTCAGCTTTCTAAGACTTCAGCAAGTACTTTATCTTTTTTATGATCATCAATTAATTTGTGCCAAATCGGCTTATTTTAGGTATTAATAAAATCGAAAGTATAAAAGCTAGATACATGAAACTTTTAACATTTTATTAGACCGTGGACCACACTTGATCCTGAAAATTTGAACCCTCTAGTGTTATCGAGGCCGAAGCTATGAGGGTCTAAAAATCCGACGAATGTGTTCGAGAAAAGATAGTCCCGGCCGTACCCGCTGGCTCACATGGCGGGTGCACGGCCGTGCCCCCAGATACCCGACTGCAGAAAAGATGTTTTTGCAGTCTAAGTTACTATTTCGTTTCGCATGATACGCTGTTGAGTGTATGTTTTCTGTGAGAAAGTACGCGAAAAGTCGCTGTAAAAGGCTACAAATGCGCATTCTGTACAATAATTCTAATAAAAGTGCGTTGGATGTTAAGAAAAAGCGTATTTTTTCAACCGACTTCCAAAAAGGAGGAGGTTATCAATTCGACTGTTTTTTATGTTTGTTACCTCATAACTTTCGACTGCGTGAACCGTTTTTGATGATTTATATTTTATTTGTAAGCTGGTGCTTCCCGTGTAGTCCCATTTCAATTTGGTCTCGTTCTGACAATGGTATCAATGAGAAGTCGGTTGCTTCAGTTTTTTAAACTATAGTTATTTGAAGTCGGTTGAATAGAGGCGTGATTATTATGTATGTACTATGTAACAAGAGCGTCTAGCGTGGCCCCAGCGTGGCCCCAACGTGGCCCCAACGTGAGTAGCCGTGAGTTTATGAATACGCGCAGGAGTGGTATGTGGTCACACTTCACGAGACACAGTCGTGGCGCGGAGAAAGATGGTCATTTTACGTTGTAGGCATACTGCGACTGGTGGGCGATTCGGTAAAAGGCATTTGTGGTTAAAATTGTGGCATAAATAACTGTTGTTTTATCATAATTGTTATATAATTGCAGTCTTCTAGCTATCTGATATAATATTTTTTTGACGTGATAAGTCTTATAAATCGATGAACGCCGGCTGCACGCAATGAGTCACGCACGCTGCATGACTCATTGCCACGTTCCGCCTGAGCCGAGCGTGCAAGCGAGAGCGCGGAACAAGCGATAGAGGGGCACGATCGACCTAAGCGTTCGGCTTGTGACGCATCTATCATGACGTTATCACGTAAAATTATCGTCCGTAAACCGACTTTACAGACAACCATTATTTTTATAATGACAGTACCATATAATAAATACCATATTATGTGTAACAAATTATTATTTTGTTTTTAACAATTATTAGTAATAGAGGCTTATATTGATAAAATAAAGTTTTAAAAACTGAAACGATCTACTTCAATATAAGTAAATTATATACTTGGATGATATATTTTTTCCAGTTATTTTGTTTTGTAAATCAAGCCACTGGACTGATTTTGATAAAAAAATTATGGATCTAACCTGAAAGTACCTATATTCTTTCAAAAAAATTCCAAACGCCTTCCAAAGAAAAAAGGAGTTTCTCGTATGTTTTTTTTTGTTTGCTAAGCTATTACTCCGCCAGTTTGAATTGTTTTTGATGATTCTTTTTTTTGTTTGGTAGGTAATACCTCAGAGGTGGTCCCATAAAAGTTTTATCAAGATCGATTCTGTACTTTGGTTTTTATAATAAAATAACTGAAAAAATGAATTGCATATTTTGAAGTCGTTTTTTTCCAGTTTTTTAAACTATACTTACTTTATTTCATTTTGAAAGGTTATCCTTTAAGATTGATCCCATAGAAGGACAGACGGACGACAAAGTGATCCTATAAGAGTTCCGTCTTTTCCTTTTGAGGTACGGAACCATAAAAACCGAAATCAAAATTCAGTAGTTTTTTTCTACGCATCGAAAACCTTAAAACAGCTAGTTTTACACAATTTTGACCAACTAGTGCACTTGACAGCTGTCCATCCCAGTAAATGTCAGTATCGTGACGCTACGGCAACGCAGGCACGCTCTGTTTGCCCCGCATTTCTACGCGAGGTCGGCGCGCGCTGGTTCAAGGCTGGCGTTACCGTACCACATTATACGCTGCAGCTCACATTGACGATACCTCGTCACTCAATTAACTGACTAACATGTTCTAATCATACAATACTTAACCGCCTATTAGTTCAGCAAGCTTAGACAAGTGGCGTCACAAAAGTTGGCGCACTTTCGAATGCCAATCATTCCGTCTGCATTTTCCTCTAGTCTGAGGCTAGTATTAAATCTAGACGTACCTAGCTTAAACCACAGGAAAGGATAGAAGTCATCATCAACATTTATACCTACAAGTGGCGGGAAGACACTGGATCAATGAAATTTTCAAGACGTAATTCCCCCCTCCCCATTTCACTACAGGACTAGTAGAAAGTCGGCGTATTACCACCCATTTCTCGTTGAAATGCCAAAAATCCATACTCGGCGATATCGATCCACGGTCTTGATGCTTACTGCACAGGAATTGAATTCTTTGCCGCCATCTCTGTTTCCTGAGAACTACAATATTGAAATTTTCAAGGCTCGAGTGAATAGATATATTCTAGATCGACGAGCTCCATCCTCGGCCACAACGTCGTTTAACATTAGCCGCGTTGGTGGTCAATCGTAGATATATCTTAAAAAGTCTTTTTGGAAATCCATAGGGGAGGCATATGTCCAGCAGTGGATATCTTACGGCTGAGATGATCATGATGACCTAGCCTAGTGTATGACCGATGGAACTAGGAATGAACTGTCAGTCCGCGTGGGTGAACTAGTTCACTACATAACCGGTTCCAGATCAGTTCCGGCGATGAAAGTAACAACCATCCTAAGTTAACTTTAGTATTGCTGTGTGTGTATTGATTCGAGAGCCATTAGTTTATTTGACAGGCCTCATGGCTTAATGGTAGTGCGACTGCCTCCAGAGCTGTAGGTCGTGGGTTCGATCCCCACCCAGGACAAAAATTTGTGTGATGAGCATGAATGTTTGTTCTGTGTCTGGGTGTTTCTATGTAACATAAGTATATATTTACAAAAAAAAAAGTATATAATATGTATTCTATCAACCATCTAGTTATATAGTACAAGCTTTGCTTAGTTTGGGATAGATGGTGTTGTGTGAAATGTCCACAAATATATATATATTTTTAGAAGATAGATCTACGGTTGACCACCAACTTACTTGTTAAGCGACAGTGTGGCCGAGGATGGAGCTCGTCAATCTAGAAGATATCTATTCACTCTAGCCTTGAAAATTCCAAGATTGTAGGTCTCAGGAAACAGAGATGGCGGCAAAGAATTCCATTCTTGTGCAGTACCCAACAAGAATCTGGATCGATATCGCTGAGTACGGATTTTTGGCATTTCAACGAGAAATGGGTAATTCTCCGACTTTCTGCTAGCACCCTCCCCATTTCACTACAGGACTAGCAGAAAGTCGCGCAATTTGCGCAAGAGCAAATATTTTTTTTTTGATCAGCCCTGTTTGTACAAACTGTCCCACTGCTGGGCACGGGCCATCTTATTATGAGAAGGGTTAGGCTATAGTCTGCCACGCTAGCCAAGTGCGGGTTGGCAGACTTCACACATCTTCAAGATCATTGAGAACTCTCAGACATGTATGTAGGTTTCCTCACGATGTTTTCCTTCACCGTTTGAAGTTGGCGGCAATCAACAATACGCACGTAACTTCGAAAATACAGAGGTGCGTGCCGCGGGATTCGAACCCAGGACCTGCGGATCGCAAGTCAGACGATCTCCCGACTACGCTGCCGGAAACTTAAATATATGAATATATATAATTATTTTGTCTGTCGATGTGTCAATAGTGTAATGACATTATTCGCCCTCCGTGTCGAATCTTCCGTCCCTTCCTTGCATTCTAATCCACCCTGCAGTCGTGCGTCACGCGGCGCGGCTACTCGATACACTGTGACTCGCGTGACTCACGCTCCACGCCGCCGCCGCCCGGCGCCCACTCGCAATGTAAGCAGGCAAGTTTGTGTGTATGTCCCTGTAGATGTTTACCATCATCATCATCTCAGCCACAAGAAGCCCACTGGGACATAGGCTTCCTCCATAGATTTACAAAAATACCGATGGAAGCGGCTTATAATTATGTTTAATATCTTGTATTATTAAGGCTTTTCTGTACTTATGTCAGGAAAATTCGACTGTACTAATAATAGTAGCATCATATAGGCTATATTTCATCATCAGCACCGTTTTTCATCGCTATTTATATTCGTTTTTCAAAACTAACAAGTATAAGTTTAGAAAACTCAAAACCTCCCAACAAAAAAGCGGCTGAACCGATTTTGATGAAACATACCTGAGCATAGTAGCTCCACGAATGGACCAATTCTGATGTAGTTTTTTTGCTTAAATGAAGATTTGAGAGCGTACTCAGCTAAGTTTCAACAAAATCGGTTCAGCCGTTTTTTTTTTGACGGCATTATTTAAAATGTTTCCGAAACTTACTTGTAAGTCATTATATTACGATCAAAATATTTTCTAATAGATTATGTCTGAAAATATAAAGATAAAACGTGTGAAACCGCGGGTCCAACTTGTCTAAGTTCCAGGTACCAGCCGGTAGGATGCGCTTGCGCACGTATCTGCAAGGAATGTTGTTAATCACGCTGCAGCGATGATTAAACGAAGGGCATTTCATATGAAAACACTGATTAGTTTTATAATCTGCTTATTTACTAATTTATATCCAATGAATTATTATACGTAGATAGGTTTTCCCCGGCTATGCGTGACAAGCTATAGTAAGGTAATCACCCGACTCGTCTTCAGTCGCAACACGTCGGGCAAAGCTGTCAGACGCGTGTCGTGACTTGTGAACAGGGACTATGCCATCCTGTGTGTTTACAAAGTGTAACACCAAAATATATAAGCCCAAAATACTAAAAAGCCTTATGGATGTATCTTATCCTCGAAAGTGCTGTAAGATAAGATAAGATAATTTATTTGTATAAACATGAGATAAATTAACACACAGTAGCATGCAATTGATGTTATTCAGTGGTTTTTTTTTTTTTATCAGCCCTGTTTGTACAAACTGTCCCACTGCTGGGAACGGGCCATCTTCTCAATGTGAGAAGGGTTAGGCCATAGTCTGCCACGCTGGCCAAGTGCGGATTGGCAGACAATTCAGTGGATATGGTCACTTAAAGTCATGTTTTGCCTTCGTTAAAAGGCGTACAAAATTTTAGAGATGATGAACTGAGATTTGCCATGGTTATACTTCCTATTCAATGAGTATAACCTCTCTATAGATAAAATCTCATTGATTATATCTAACTCACTCTAAGTAACTCCAAATTTTCATTTCAGCAGCGTTGTGATAGCAGTAGAAGCGTTTGTATTTTGAAACGAAGTTCCATAACGCGCGTTGCGAACGGGGCGCGGGGGCTAGACGGAAAAAATTAGAAGACCAAAGTTGTAACGACACTTTTTGCTATAGTTGTAAGCCGTGCGGCGTGCGCGTGTTTCTCTGTCTGTCTCTCTCTCTCTCTCTCTCTCTCTCTCTCTCTCTCTCATAGAAAGCAAGCCAGTTTTTTTCGTATTGTCTTTCTATTTTGCATTGAACAGTGTGGTGGCGCGACGATTATTTTTGTTGAGTGTATACAGGTTTTTTGTACATAATAAATAATAACAATAATGAATCCTGACAGGGAACTTTGTTCCATCCGGGTGTCCCTTGACACCTCTCAAGTTTTTCTTTTTAATTTGTACTCGACTATATCTTACAAATAATAATCAACATATGATAATTAAAAGAACAAATATATAATTATGAAAAGAAAAACAAAATGCAGAAAAGCCAATTTTGCAATCTAATTTACGATTTCGTTACGCTTGATACGCTGTTGAGTGTACGTTTTTATGTGAAAATGTATGCGTAACGATTCTGTTACAGGTTTCAAATGCGCATTCTTTAGAATAATTCTAGTAAATTCACTCATTGTTTACGAGAAAGTTCGTTGGAGGTTTTCAAAAAGCGTATTAATTAATTATTGCGAACTGAAGCAACAAACAAAAAAAAAACAAACAAAAATACAGTCGAATTTATTTATTTATTTAGTTTATTGGTATTTGGTACACGTAACAGAATACAGTCTTACAATTTTCACAATGTACAATTCATAATTTGGACCTAAACTCTATTCCTTAAATATACACAACATGTTACAATTACAATTACAATAAATAGATTTTCAGTTTCAAAAGAAATAAAAAGAAAATTGGTAACATCAAAACGAATTGAGAACCTCCTCCTTTTTTGAAGTCGGTTGAAAATATAGCCTATGCTTTGACACTCAGACGAATCTCACTACACCTCGTACATCAAAATCGGTCAAGCAGTTTAGCTGTAGGCGATCATATAGAAACATACATGTATACACTCGAAAAACAACCCTCCTTACGCAGTCGGATAAACAAAATGTAATAAAATATGCGCGATATTTACCGCCGTTCTGAATGAAATCACTTTACAAGAAATCTCTTATCATACAATAAAGAGTTACGATCATAACCTCAACGCAATCTATTTATAATTCCATTGAAGCGGTGCGTGAGTAACGAGTGAGTAACGAGTGAGTGAGTGAGTGAATTTTGTAAATTTGTTTTTTGATAACGTTACACAAATATCGTTCAAACGCCTAGCTAGTACGCAATACTCTTGAAAAATTAACTGATTAATATGATAAATTACAGTTATTTGCTTTTTGATAGCTTCTAATGTGTTTTAAATGGAAAATAATTGAGGTTGATAAAGTTGTATGATGTTTTCATTTGTGGTTAGTTGAAATTCATTGTTAGAATTCAAATGCCAACGATAAACCAATGATAACGTACCCAGCATGCTGTTGGCACGTAGATATACATTTTATGAGATATAATAAAAAAGAATACTACTTAATTTAATTTTTATTTTTGTTTCAGGTCACAGTGGTGGAAACAATCTTTAAAGTGAACCAAAGTCCAAAAAGTGAAATTCTACTCAAAAACTATTTTACAATTAAATTAAATTATCGTTTCTAAATTTAAAAAAAAAACAATTTAAAAAATCGAATAGTGAAGTGATTTTCGAAAAGTGGATTTCTCCAGGTGAAAATTTCGTAGTGTTATTGTGTATGTGTGCGTAAGATGTGCGAGTATGGGTGAGCCAATCCATAAGACGTGTGTGCGCGTCAACTCCGGCGAAGATGAGGAGTCCAGGGACGAGGTAGACCATGACCTGCCCAAGAAGAACCCTTTCGTACGGGTAAGTTATTTCAATGATAAAAAAATAAATATTTTATTTTATTTATTTATATATTTAGGCACACAAAACAGAATACAATTGGAATATTAACAATAGAAATACAATAAAACATACGAACTAGATTGTATCCCTAAGCATGTGTACACAGCAACAACAAAATAAATGCAGTACTTCTTAAATTACTTTAGAGTGTATATATGTATAAGTATGTACATAACAAAAATAAAATATAAAGTTACATAATAAAATGGAAAGGAAGTTAGAAAAACAACAGCGCTGATATCGCTTGCATATACAAGCGTTATCAGCACCGTTGCTTCTCCAGAATTGCCAGTGTATCACGTTTAAATTTCAATAATTTACCATTAAATATATCTATTGAGCTATAATTATCCACTAAGATATCGTTATATTGGCAACACATTCTGACCAGTGGACCAGTGGACCAGTGGACCAGTGGACCAGTGGATATTGGAGGACATTTCACACAACACTATATCTAGACCCCAAGCTAGGCGTTTACATTTAATATCAAGTTCAAATAAGTAAGTGTTACAGACCTATTTTCTTTATCCAAAGAGATTTTAACACTACCGTTTATTCTAAGTTTATGTCAGATGACACCAACTGTCAACGAAACGTTCCCTTATCGTTTTTCATTTCTTTTCTTTCCGTACCTCAAAAGGAAAACGGAACCCTTTTAGAATCACTTTGTTGTCCGTCTGTCCATCCGTACCGCATCATGTGGGGTATCCTATGAAAGAGCTTCATTAGCGGTTGAGCTGAAACAGGTTTTTAAATACTTTTACGACGTATATTTTTCGGTTTATGAATGAAAATATTAAAAAAATATAATTTCTCCCTTTTATCTACTAGTTTGTACGGAACCCTACTAGTTTGTACGGAAACCGAGGGTTTCGTACAAACTAGTAGATAAGGGCAAGTCTGAATCGTACTTGTCCTTTTTTTTTTTTTGAATCAACAAAGCAGTTTTGTCTCGCAGTTTTCGCACAATAATTTCAATAATTCTTTACGTAAGCTTGTCTCGCACTTGACCAGTTTTTATTCTCTTCTATCTTGCTATTTTTGAGACGTGTATCTATTACCGTTCAAAAGGTACAGCCGTTTAAATGTAGGACAGACAGACAGACAGACACCGTAGCCTCACGAATAGGCTCCCGCACCCTTAGCAGGGAAGCCTAAAACCGAGTTTTCTGTCTTCATAACAATGTTAGGTCACTTCAAAGTAAAAAAAAAAGTAAGTTCTTATAGACTGAGTGGCTAGCCTTATTGTCAGAGTTATTAAGCCGCCGAAAGGCCACTGACTTGGCTTGACGATTGCAGAACAACCGGGACCTACAATTTATCGTGTCATCCGAGCCACGCTAGCGCTCAGAAAGAAATGCCACTCACGGTCACCCATCCGAAGATCCGTCCGTCCGTTGCCTGACATTGGTGATCGTTCGGGAACACATAGGCAAGCTACGCCACGAGCGCTACACTTCAAAGTAAATAATGTGTAATTGTGTAATATTGTATACTCTAGAATCTCAAGTTAGGCTGAGTTCGCACGGTCGCGCCCGTCGCAGTTACTCTGTGTCAACAAAAAACAGCAATGTGGGACGACAACCTCTCTGTAGTGATTGCAAAACGACGACGACGCGCGCGCCGCCCGCCTGCGCCCGCGCAAGCTTGCACTCTTTGAACACAACACTCAGCCATCAATAGCAATTCCTTTTTACCCAACTGCGCAAGTAGGAGGGTTGTGTTTTTCGTGTGTATGTATGTATATTAGCTCTATATTAGCTCCTACCTAAACAGCTTGGCTGAGTTTGTGCGAAACTTCACTGCCTGAGTGTATATATTATATTATAAGTTTAAATTGTGTATCAGATACACAATTCAAACTTACACACAATAGATATACAGATTCTGTATATCTGTGTGTGTCTGTTTGTGGCATAATAGTTCTCAAACAAATGGATAGATTTTGATTTGTTTTTTAGGGTTCCGTTCCCAAAGGGTAAAAACGGGACCCTATTACTAAGACTTCGCTGTCTGTCCGTCCGTCTGTCCGTCCGTCCATCCGTCCGTCCCTCCGTCCATCTGTCACCAGGCTATATCTCATGAACCGTGATAGTTAGAAAGTTGAAATTTTCACAGATGATGTATTTCTGTTGCCGCTATAACAACAAATACTAAAAAAACAGAATAAAATAAATATTTGAGGGGGCTTCCCATACAACAAACGTGATTTTTTGCTCGTTTTTTCTCGATATTAATAACGGCAACAGGTAGACACTTGAAATATTCGCAGAATGTTGAGTTATAACTATTAACTTCAAAAATAAATAATTAAATTAAAATAAAATTAATATTAAAGGAGGGCTCCCATACAACAAACTTGTTTTTTTCCGTTTTTATAGATAATGGTACGGAACCCTTCGTGCGCGAGTCCGACTCGCACTTGGCCGGTTTATTTGTTAGCTACTTATGCGAAATTTGGCGGATAGATATGTTCAGTAAACCGCTACAAAATTCCATAGTAAAATTTTCAAAAAAAGTGAAATTTTGGGATGGTACTCTATTACCTATGTTCACATTTTGATTTCTAATAATTATAATATAAATTTGACTCTAATTCCTCTTTTTAAAAGTTTTTATTTAATATAAATACTTGTTCATCTTGAGGTGTGGAACCCTAAATAATAATAGTTTAAAAAAACTGAAAAAACCTACTTCAAAATACCCAAATTCGTTTACTTGGACGATATTATTTTTTGTTATTTTGTTATAAAAACCAAAGTGCTGAACCGGTTCTGATAAAATGTATATGAGACCACCTCCGAGGTAAGGTGTAACTAGGGACAAAGTGTAACTAGGGAGTTACCAATAAACTGATTTGATTTGATTTGATTTGATTTGTATTATAAAACCTATCAAACAAAATAAGAATCATCAAAAACAATGTATGCCATTTATAAATCGCTAAACAAACATACAAAAAAAATGCAGTCGAATCGATAACCTCCTTCTTTTTGGAAGTCGGTTAAAAAAGCAATCAACCTCAAGCAACAAAGTAACACTTGTATCCACTTTTCTATTTTCACCTTTTTATCCGAGGAAGTCGACATGTCGACTAAGCAGGAAGCCCATACCTGCGGTATACCAGCTCCAAAGATACTTCCAACCGAGTTGATTCTATCTCATTTGACCACTTTCTTTTAGCTAATTATTATTTATTTATTTATATAGAATATTTCTACGTTTGACCACCAGCACGCCTGATGGAAAGCGATACTGTGGCCGAAGATGAAGCACGGAGACCTAGAAGATACTAAAATAATGCGCAAAAAATAATAATTGTAATTTTAATTTTAGCTAATTAATGGTAGAATCACAAAAATGGTAACAAGTGAGCCTGGGATATATGTTGAAACTTAGGAATTTACTTATCAGGTATATCTAGGTACTGTGTTGGAAGAAACAGTATAACCGAACCAACCTAGGAAACAGAGTTATTTTTAATATTAGACATAGACATATGTAGACAGAAATGTATTGTGACAAAAACATACAACACAAAACAAAAATCACACACAAAATATACAAAATGTTTTTGTCACAAACCCGTCCCAGCTCCCAGTCCCAGGTATTATGTAATTGACCGAGCGAGCGAAGCGTCTCTGTATCAACTGGCCAAATTTTCTTTCGTCTGTCAGTTTGTTTGTATGTTCGTACTCGCGTACAGCGTAATTTGAACCAATTTTGATTAAACTTGGCGTATAGGTTATATGGATTATTTTATTTTTTTGTCGTCGGCGATTTTTGATAGGAGGGGTGGTTCCCATAAAAAGGGGGGAAGTTTATTGCGGCGCTAATTGCCAACCGATTTTAGTGATATTTGGTAGGTAGATAGAGTACATAATTTTTAACAGCTTGTGGTAAAAATGAACAGAATTGGTCAAGTGGTTGTCGAAATATGACAACCAACTTCAGATTGCGTGTAAGCCTCCTAAGTCTCCTAAGCCAATTTTATGTAGGTACTATGTACAGATGATCCAAGGTGAGCTGCAAATAAGCTCTCTCGCGAGGTCTACTGTTTATAGAACTACTAATTATTGGTTTAAGTAATAATACATAGTTTAAACTACTAGTTATAAGACTAGAGTTAGTAATTGGAGTTAATGGTTTAAATAATTAGGTATACATAGTTTACAAAACTGAAAAACCGACTTCTAAATGCGCAATTTTGTTTCAAAAACCAAACTACTGAATCGAATTGGTGAAATTTCTGTGGAAACAATCTGAAATCTGTACATCCTTTCAAATAAAAAAAGTTTTTTTCAAATCTGTCTATAAATTACGAACTTATGCGGCAACAAACATAAAAAATACCTTCTTTCGAAGTCGGTAAAAATACGCAACCTCGTTTACTTGGATGACATATTTTGATGGAATTTCATGCAACAGAATTAAGAACCTCCTCTTTTTTATGAAATCCGTTAAAAATAAGAAAAAGCCTGAAGGGTTACGGCCTTACTGAAAAACGTTGCTTAACTTTTATAATCGTCTTAAATTCTCTGTCTTCTTTCCGCAAGTGTCATTACGTGTCAGCGAGGAGTTGACAAAACATGTTAAGCATTGCTTAAAGTTAAGTAAGATAGTACAAAGGTCAATCTACATACAAAGTGCGCTCGAGCAACGCACACCTAGACTAGACACCGCTCACGGACGCGATATCTCGGACCGACTGGGACCAGTGCGAGCGCGAGTGCCATCCACTAGCTTACTGTAAACATGCGTAATTGCGTACATAACATTAAAATATTTTTTTTTGTTCGACGATAGGCTTGCACTTGACCGTCAACTCACCTGGTGTAAAGCGTCAGTTACGGTCTACGATGGAGCGCGCTTGCCTAGATGAAACCTATTCACTCGCGATTTGAAGACACTTAGATTATATCTATTCGGAAAGACCCATTCAGGAAGCGCATTCATTCATTTTAGTTATTATTGGTTTATATTTCCTTTCTTTTTGTTCCATTCTAACAATAAATCAAATAACTAGATGCGAGTGCCACTACCACGATAGCTTTTTGTGCATAAGCCAAAGTTGACACCCCTAGCGCGACCGCCGAGTGTAGGTATGTAAAGGGGGAGTTTTTTTTGGGAGTTTTTATTTTCCTAAACTTGTGTTATTTTGAACATTAATGCTACAAAAATGGTGGTGTAGCCAAGTGAAATAAAGCAGTAACACGTGTGATTTTACGTTGTCGGCAAAACTCCATAGAAGCTTCTAGTAAAGTCGCCACCACTTTACTGAAGCAGGACACGACTTATAAATTGACTGTATACGTGACTTAGATTGTGACTAGAACATTTACAACTTGTTTTATTGAAGAAACTTGAAAAAATCCTAATACTTGACACTGGCAAATGCTTTAATGCGGGTCCAATACAAAAAAGAATTAGGTATGAAAAGTGAAGTACATACATGTGATTGCCTTCTCTGTATTATCTCTGTTTTGTGCTTGCTATCTTTTAGTTGGGTACACACTAACTACACATGTAGCGAAAGTCGTCCCGTCCTACCTTATCTGTATACATAAGTGCAAGGTACATAATTATATGTTATGCAGTTCTTCGGTTGCGTTACGACATACAGACGGACGGACAAATTTGCTCAAGCAACTCTTGAACAGAATATAGGTACATATTTGTTTGGATAAGTTTTTACACATAAGATGAAGATTTAGAAAACAAGTGTATTTGTTAACATTCTTAACCGACTTCTAAAATAGGAGGAGTTTATTAATTTGGTTGTATTTTTTGGTTGTTATACTTTCAGATTGGTCCGATAGAAATTTCATCGAAATCTATATACCTAATATGCGATAAAAATATGTCACCCGTAAACGAAATTGTGTATTTTGGAGTTATTTTTTAGCTCAATTTATTATTTTATTAGACCGAGCGAGCGAAGCGTCTCTGCATCAATTGGCAATCTTCCTAAGCCAACTTTATGTAGGTATTATGTACAGATGACCCAAGGTGAGCTTCAAATAAGCTCTCTCGCGAGGTCTACTGTTCGTATAACTACTAGTTCGCCTAATTAATCATTATCCCATTTTAATATCGTCCTTAGTTCTTACTTTTCAAAAAATTTACTCCGCATTTCTAATTGTCCATGCCAATATTTAAGTCGCTCAATTTATCATTTTTAATTTGCCCAATTAATAATCCCATCTTAATGTCACCATCCACACATTCTAGGCTTCTTCTTCTTTCATTCTTTACATTCACTCATAATTAAATTTGACAACTTATTTATTCATAAAGTTCTACAATGTGTACATCTATACATTGACAATAAAAATTCATACAAATAAAATACAGCTTAATGTCACAATAATAACAGGTGAAGTCAGCATGCATTAATAATGAGCTAAAAATAAAAATAGTCATTAAAAATTTAAAATATGCCATTAAAACACATTAAAACTTAGAAAGATTTAAACAATATCTTTTAGCCTCTATCCTTTTAAGGGGGGCAATTCAGTTATTCAAAACCGATCCGTAACTGAACCTTGTGCGAAACATTTCCTGTCGGCTGCTATCTTTTTTTGATTTAGTAACAAGCGAAGGACGTGTCACGTTTCATCAAATGTGTCAATTGTATGACATAAAAGTGACTGAGTCAAACAAAATATGGCGGCCGACAGGAAACGCTCCACATATGGTTCGGCTACGGAGCGGTCTTGAATAACTGAATTGGGCCGTAAAAGATGCAAATTTCTTTACTTTTACCTCAAATCTTTATAATTTGTCCATCAATTAAGTGAAAGCTGAATAACGCATGAGATATTTGGATGGGTAATAGCTTATTTGGTAAGCAGACCATTGCATTGTTCGCTACCGCTGCCCGTCGACTACGAGCCGTAATAGAGGAGAAATGTACATTGACAAGTATTCGCTTAAAAAACTCTAAAACCCCCGACAAGAAGAACAGCTTAACCAATTTTGATCAAACCTTTGAAATACAACTAAGCTAATAACACTCTCGATGAAATCCTCTTTCAAACAAAAACAACTAGATCAAAATCGGTCCATCCGTTTGAGAGCTACGATGCCACAGACGTATTTACAGATACAGATACACGTATTTACCCGACTGCGTAAGAAGGAGAGCTATGTTCTACGAGTGTATGTATGTTTCTATATGATCGCGTACAGCCTTAACGGCTTGACCGATTTTGATGTGCGAGGTGTCATTAGATTCGTCATCACTACCGGAGTGCCGTAGGATATATTTTATGTAATAATAATGATACATCTCTCGCAAAAATAAAAAAGCGTTTTTTTCGTAACCTCCAACGAATTTTTTCGTAATAAATGATGCGCATTTATTGTCTTTTACAGCGATTTTACGCATACTTTTCCACAAAAAAGAACACTCAACAGCATATCAAGCGTAACGAAATCGTAAGTTAAACTGCAAAAACCTCTTTTCTGCAGTTGGGTACTTTGTTTTTCTTTTTATAATTATGTGTACTTGTTTGATACCGTTTTAAAACTTATTTTTGTCATGAGTGATGTAACACTGACGAAAATATCAATATTAGCAGACTGATTGCACGTCTACCGAGTTGTGTAGTCAACGGCATCTCTAAAGCAATTCATGGGAAAAACGCCATTATTTGTCACTTTCTATGTGGCAAGAAACGTGTGGATGGCTATAATTACTATAGCTTATACTGTACATAGGCAGCTAGTGTTAGATTCTCAACTAAGTGATAAACTAGTGAATCTAGGAATTCTGCGAATAGTAGACCTCGCGAGTACAAACTAATTATGTTTTCATGACCATATATCTTGATAACCTCTTGACCGATTTTGCTTCTATTCGAAATTCAAAGTCCATTTAATTGACAAGCAAACATTCGACATAAAAAAACGGCTGAAACAATTTTCGTGTAGTTAAGAACACTCGATCAAATAAAAACTTTATTTTACTAGATCAAAATCAGTGCATCCGTTCGAAACCCCCCTCTTTTTGGGACGGGAGACGGAATGTCATTGCTAGTGTCGACAAAAATACAAAAAATAGTCTGCTGAATAAATATCATTGATTATTGTCAATCTCGGCAAATAAACGAACTAAATGTATCAAAACTTTTCTCCTGTATGTCATTAGCCATTGTCAATCACGGCAAATATACTTACAAAATTTACCAGAACTTCTCTCCGGAGTGTAATTGACCATTGTCAATCTCGGCAATTATACAAACTAAAAACAGAAAAAAATTACTTTGTCACTGTCTATTTCATGTGCTAGTAACTCGTAATTAGCGTTGACTCCTAGACAGTTTTTTTAATTTATTAATTGTTAAGCTTACGCTTGACCGCCAGCTCGCCTGATGTTGAGCGACGCTGCGGTCTAAGATGGAGCACGCTTGCCTAATCTCCTTTTCTACCTCCTCTTTCGCTCTTACACAACAGGTTTATGCTACCTACATTTCTTATCAGATTTAACGCTAGTCTGGTAGTATGTTTTACTTTTAGAGTTCCGTTGCCAAAGAGGTAGAAGCCTAATTGCTAAGCCTATACTGTTTGTCCGTCTGTCCTTCGCTTAAAATCGATAAAAAGTAATATTTTCGTAGAATATAATATGATAAATGAAAAATAATAAAATTACAAAAAGTTAATGGGGTTCAGTAAATAAAAAATATTGTTTTAATAATAAACTTGAAAACGTATGGTTTTATCAACTTATTAACTCCTCCTTTTATGGTGTTATGTGGTGAGGTGTCACACTATGCAAATCGCGTATATTTTTTGGTACTAAACATTTTTAAAATTTTACGTCATAGCGGGTTGGGAGTTCGTTGCCTGGCAACGACGAGACAAAGTCACCAAATCGCGTCTTCAATTAAAAAATAAATATACGTAATATCTTAAACCTCCCCCCCCTTTCGAGCTTTTACATGCCGCCCCTTTTCGAGCCCCTTCCGTGATTTACCAATGATCCCGGTATTTTTACAATTTTTGACTTAAAACGGTACTAATTAAATTGGTAAAAATAGGTATTTCATACTGATGTAAATAAAAAATATTAAAAATACACCAAGTGTGAATGAAGCTCACACTAACAGTTTCTAGAACGAATACTCTTTCTTGTTTGGGATTACGGAACCTTCGGTTTGCGAGTAAGACTCGTACTTTGCCTGTTTTATTTATTACAGTTGAGTCACAGTTTTCACTTTTGTTTAGTGAATCTAGATTTACTTGTTTTCGTGCTTAACTGTGACCTACTTATTTAATGTGGTTTTCCTCACGTATAACTGAATGCGGCAAAAATTGCAGAAATAAATCTTTGCAATTTAAAAATTTACAAGTTTCCAGCAGCCTAGTGGTGATACCGTCTGACTTGCGATCCGCAGGACCTGGGTTCGAATCCCACGGCACGCACCTCTGTCTTTTCGAAGTTATGTGCGTATTGTTGTTTGCGCCAACTTCAAACGGTGAAGGAAAACATCGTGAGGAAACCTACATGTCTGAGAGTTCTCAATGATCTTGACTTGAAGATGTGTAAAGTCTGCCAACACGCACTTGGCCAGCATGGCAGACTATGGCCTAACCCTTCTCACAATGAGAAGATGGCCCGTTCCCAGCAGTGGGACAGTTTGTACAAACAGGGATGATAAAAAAACAAAAAAAATAACAATGGACTCAAAGCACGCAGCTGTGTGCGTAGGCGCAGCTTTGATTTACAACTGAATTTCAGACTAGACATTTTGGGTCTTGTCATTTTTGCCCATTGGACCTTTTTGGCTCAGTAGACCTTGTGACTCTGAAGGAAAACTTTTTGAAAATGTATCACTGTGCGCCACTGGAGGACAACGGGAACAATTCATTTCACTCTTTTCTAATATCCCTAACCAATGATTTTATATGTTTAAAAATATTGTGATGCGCGAGAGAGATAGCTGCACGAATTTAACGACACCTCGCACATCAAAATCGTTCAAGCCTTTTAACACAGTTAGTGTACTATGCTTTTAGGCTGTAGACGCTCTTATTGAAACACACATGCTTGAATACCCACATACAAACAAACATACACTCAAAAACATATTCCTCCTTCTTACGCAATCGGGTAATTAGACTGACCGTGTAATGGGAAATTAAAATAGTAATATACATAGTATGAAAGTAATGATTATAGTTAAAAAAAAAACGACTTCAAAATACGCAATTTGTTTATTTGGATGATATTTTACCATGTTATTTTGTTAGAAAACCCAAAGTACTGAACCGATTTTGATAAAATTTATATGGCACCGTCTCTGAAGTATGACTCACAAACAAAAAAACCATCAATGCACAATCAGCGGAGTACCTAATCAGTGAACAAACATACAAAAAAACATACAGTCGAATTGATAACATCGTTTTTCTAAACAATATTGTAAAAAAAAAAGTTGATTGATAGATAGACTATTGACCACCAACTCGCCTGATGTTAAGCGACGGTATGGCCGAGGATGGAGCTCGTCGATCTAGAAGATATCTATTAGATCTTTCTTTTCGGAAGTCGGTTAATCATCGAGAAGCAGCCATCACGGCATCTCGCTGGTGGGTTGGTCTCCGTTTTGCATACAATAGTTGCGGTTCGAGGAGCCCACGTGACGGCGGGTCAGGGCCGGATTCATTACTCTCGATGACTTAGGTACGGACTTAGAAAGGTCATAAGTCATTGACTGAACGCAACACCAGGTCTCGTTTTTAACCGACTTCTAAAAAGAAGCAGGTTCTCAATTCGACTAAGTATATTTTTTGTTCTGTTCAGCGGTTATTCCGCCAATTGTGAATTGTTTTAACCGACCTCCAAAAAGAAGGTTATCAATTTGACTGTAATTTTTTTGATGATTGTTTTTTTGTTTGGTAGCTAATACATCAGAGGTCAGAGCTCATCAGAGTCAACAACCATACAAACAGACATCTATAATAAATAATAATACCGACTTTCAAAATACGCAATTCGTTTATTTGGATTTTGGATGAACATGTTTCCCAGTTATTTTGATATAAATCAAAGTACTTAACCGATTTTGATAGGATTTATAAGGGACCACCTCGAAGTATGATCTAATAAACAAAAAAATAATCATTAAAATCAATCCATAGTTGGCGAAATAATCGCTGAACATACAAAAAAACATACAGTCGAATTGAGAACCTCCTTTTTGGAAGTCGGTTAAAATGTATAACATGCACGCAGACCACGCGTGCACTGTTCGTAAAACTACTAGATATATATATATAGAGTAATATTTGAAGGTATTTCTTTATATTAATGTATGCATTGGATTGCATTCATATAAGAATGAGAAAGAAGCTATAAATCCGTGTTAACAGTACCCCGGCCTCGCATCTCGCGGCGCGACCTCGTGTTATGGGAACACGCCGACATTTGCGTCTGCGCAGCGTCACACGAAATACGGTGCATGCGAACGAAGCGTTTCGGTTCCACTTTCATTGCGCGAACTCAAGGAAGTTTAATCACAATGGAAGGAGCCATAAGCTTTGCCTGTTCGCTACGCAGCTGTATAAAACGTGTCCGCTTCATGCCGAGTTTTCGGTCATACGTTGCGTCAAGTTGGCGTCACGTGAAGATAAATTCTAATAAATAAATAAATAAATAATAAAATATTGGTGGACATTTAACACAACTCCATCTAGCCCAAATTAAGCAAAGCTTGTACTATGGAAACTATAGATTGATTGCTGTAAAGTCGACCCTCCTGATGGTATGCGGGACGCGGGGCGGCGGGTGTGCACCCACACACGGTATTGTCACCGCAGCGAGATATCTCAAGATATCTCGCTGCGGTGATCTCATGTTGTTATTTAGTAGACTATGGCATAACCCTTCTCACAATGAGAAGATGGCCCGTTCCCAGCAGTGGGACAGTTTGTACAAAACAGGGCTGAAAAAATAAATTATTAAGGAGATAATATGATCAATAAAATCGAAAGTACCTACTACTTTACCGCCATGCTACTTTAAAGTAGCATGTCTGTCTATTTTCTACAGGATTCATTTCGAGGAATGTGCGCAAGAGCTTCACGACCTAATTCCACCCTCCCCATTTCACTACAGGACTAGCAGAAAGTCGGCGAATTACCACCCATTTCTCGTTGAAATGCCAAAAATCCGTACTCAGCGATATCGATCCACATTCCTGTTGCGTACTGCACAAGAATGGAATTCTTTGCCGCCATCTCTGTTTCCTGAGACCTACAATCTTGGAATTTTCAAGGCTAGAGTGAATTATCTTCTAGATCGACGAGCTCCATCTTCGGCCACACCGTCGCTTTACATCAGGCGAGATGGTAGTCAATAGTAGATCTATAATGTATAAAAAAAAAGTATAAAAGCTAAGCTGTAACGTCTGTTGATGTTGAGTGTACGTGTTTAACCCCCATAGCTTCGGCCTCGATAACACTAGAGTTCAAATTTTCAGGAACAAGTGTGGTCCGCGGACTAATAAAGTATAAAAGCTAGATACATGAAACTTTTTATATTTTATTAGTCCGCGGACCACACTTTATCTTGAAAATTTTAACTCTCTAGTGTTATCGAGGCCGAAGCTATGGCGGAAAAAAATCCAACGAATCTCTTCGAGAAGAGCTAGTTCTAGTCCCAGCCGTACCCACTGGCTTACATGGCGGGGGCACGGCCGTGCCCCCAGATTACAGTTATGTGACTATAACAAATAATAGACTTTGATTCTACAATTATTTTTATTTAATATGATTAATATTGTAAATGTCATTCTTTATCGTTTTTTTTTAATAATATTTAGACACAACGAAAAAACTATAAAAATCTTACCTAACATAATATAGAAAAGAAAATGAAATAAATCATAATCACCGGACGAAGACGCGAATTTCAGTTTGTTCTTTACTAATACGCACGTACAGAAATATCTTGATATTTTTATAACCGCTGTCAGAAACATAGGAGACGTCTTTATGTATATATATATGTGTATGTACGTCTGTATTTTTTTTTGACAATAATTAGTGGACATGGTGTGCAATACCATACATTCCATGTACTTTTCGGGATACACTACCCGAGTGGCTCTTCAAATCGCGAATAGATTTGTTCTAGGCGAGCGCGCTCCATCGTCGACCGCAGCTTGGCGGTCAAGCGTAAGTCTATTCTGGAATGAAAAATTAGCTGCAATAAGCTTAAATAAGCATTCATTAGGATTCTTGTAAAATCACTTATTTATTACAAAACAGTTCATTGGAGGTTTACCTACGCAAAAAGTAATTTATTTTATTTTTGCGAGGAGGGAATGAAGACGAATCTTACACCACGTACATCAAAATCGGTCGAGCCATTTAGACTGTAGGACGTATAGAAGCATACATATATACATGCGAAAAACATAAGTCTCCTTTTTGCGCAGTCGGGTAAAATAAAACCTACAAAACCTTAAATCTAAATCTCACCTCTCACTCCAAAATTCTAAAGTATAACAATTTCAAAAAGAATTTATTAAACAGGTTAGATAAACAGTAAACAGTCAACTCTTATGATATAACCCCAATGCATAATTTTACGTAAAACATGTTTTAAGAACTCTCTCATACGATATTACATTAATTGACCGAGTGAGCGAAGCGAACAACGATCTCTGCGGGCGTTTCTTTATGGCCCGAATCGACCCATTCCAAAATATGTCTTGGGCCATTCAACACCAAACACTGCGGTGCGATGGGTCCATTCAGAAACAGTACATGGGCGACTCGCACCGCGGTTCGAATCAAACGCCTAAATACCCTATCAACAGACAAAGTTTGCTTTCATCTGTCCAGATCTTTGTAGCCTGATGTTGATGATTGAGATGTTGCGAACAGGTCGTATTTTTACCCGACTGCGTAAAAGGAAGGGTTATGTTTCTCGAGTGTGTGTTTGTGTGTATGTATATGGATTTTTTTTTGTTTTTTTTCGCCTACAGCCTAAACGGCTTGACCGAATTGATGTGTATTATAGTGTCCACTTCATGAGTGCCATAGGCCATATTTTTTTTAATAATAATATTTTTAATAAATAATTATTTATTATTATTTTTTATTTTTTTATTTTAATAATTTTTTTTTTAAATATCGGGAGCTTAAAATTAACGCGAACCACGGTAAATATCCCGTTAATAATAACAGTGTTTTAATAATAATTTTAATTATTTTTTATTTGTCTTTAATACTCGCCGTTAGCAAGATGCAAACAACCGGAAACAATATGTCGGAGAGACTCTCCGGGACGGTGGCATGCCCGACAGATGTCGACCGTACCGTCCTTCATGATATATTTCCGATAGTTGTTCGTCTTGATAACTTCATCTGCAATTGCACAGGCAAACCCTTCAGTTTCCCCAAAGAGGTCACCGAAGCGCAGCCAGTTCTCCGATGCAGGCATGTCTACATCGGGTCCTGTAGAACCGCCCGTGCAACTCCTTAAGCCTAGGCCGCACTACGGTTTTTTCCCGCGAGCGGTAACCGCTATAAGCCGCGAAACCGCTCGAGACGGTACAAAATCAGTCGCGGGAAAAAACCGCAAGTGCGGCCGCTTGTATTCGTTTTCCTGTTTCATAAACTCACGCGGTTAAAAACCGCTGCGGTTTAACCGTTGTGCGGCCTAGGCCTTACATTTTAATTACATCTCTCGCAAAAATAAAAGATACGTTTTTTTCGTAACCTCCAACGAACTTTTTTCGTGATAAACACGTAATTTTACTCGGATTATTCTGTAGAATGCGCATTTATGCCTTTACAGCGATTTTATGCATACTTTCTCACGAAAAACGTAAACTCAAAAGGTAGGTATAGTTTTACAATGGAGTAGTTGTGGTTAGCTTTAATAGCGGTCTTTAGGCGGAAAATTTCACAGTTTTTTAAGAAATAAGTTTAGAAAACACATAAACCCACGACGAAAACGGCTGAACCGATTCTGATGAAGCATAGCTAAGAACACTGAAGATTGATTAACAAGATTACCTACTAAGTCAATGTAATATGTAAATAAACACTGGACAATATATTCTTTCAAACAAAAAACCAAGTGCGAGTCGGACTCACGCACGAAGGGTTCCGTACCATTTATCTATAAAAACGGAAATAAAAAATCATGTCTTTTGTATTAAATATTAATTTTATTTTAATTTAATTATTTATTTTTAAAGTGTATAATATAACTCAATACTCTTTGAATATTTTAAACGTCTACCTGTTGCCGTTATCAATGTCGAGCAAAAAACACATTTGTTATATGGGAGCCCCTTTACATATTATATTTTATTCTGTTTTTAAGTATTAGTTATTATAGCGGCAACAGAAATACATCATATGTGAAAATTTCAACTCTCTATCTATCATCGTTCATGAGATACAGCCTGGTGACAGACGGACGGACGGACGGACAGCGAAGTCTCAGTAATAGGGTCCCGTTTTACCCTTTAGGTACGGAACCCTAAAAAACTAGATAAAAATCGGTCCATCCGTTTGAGAGCAAACATACTACTGACAGATGCACAGATACATAATTATATATACACACGTCAAACTTATAACACCCCTTTTTAGGACGGGGGCTAAAAATTAAAATTTCGTATAAATTTCAAATTTCATTTAAACCGTTAACTCGTTAAATGGATAAATTTTAACGGATTTATCGTGTATTTATCGTGTATTTATCGTGTATTTTTTATGACAAATTAATTTTATGAGTAACCATCGCGTAAAGAAAAAATCGTGAACCCGTATGTACGTGAGTAACAAACATGAAATCTAATGTGCCACTACGGAACCCTGCATTGCACGTGGCCCGACACGCACTTGACCAACTTTTGTTGTTGAGGTCGGCTAAAAACGATAATATTTCAAATGAAGCTATAAAACAATCTGACCTTTATCTTCTAGACTATATGGCATCATCAATCAATGTAGGTACTAGACTTGACAAAAAATCACTTAACTTTTGGACATGCAGTAATATACCTGTAATATAGATCAGAATTATTTTAGCAAAAGGAACCTTATTGCTCTTGATATAGAGCTCACTTTATCAAATTTAGTTTGTAATGTTTGTATTCAGACAGCCTAGTTCGCCTACAGTTTTTGTTTTACTAAATTGAATCGTATATTTATTAAAATAGAGTTTATTTTTTCTTGTATCTTTAGAGGATTTTAATGTATCATGTATTAAATTTTTTACCCATTTCCAATAGGATAATAAATAAAAGTAAGTTTTTGTTCATCCTCATATTTGTAGTTCAATAATACAAGTATTTACATTTATTTTTTATTTTTTTATTCGAAGATAGGCTTGCGCTTGACCGTCAACTCACCTGATGTTAAGTGACAGTTACGGTCTACGATGGAGCGCGCATACATTTGAACATAAACGAAATACCCGACTACATAAGAATAATTTTCGTAGTGTTACCTGTTACGCTGGTTATGATGTTGATTGTCGTTTTTCGTGAGAAAGTATGTGCAAAACCATTTTACTATATTTTAAAATGTAGAGTTTAATGTATAATTCTTATAAAAATTTGAGTACGCTCCGAATCTCCTGTACCATGTCCTGACCATATTATTGTCATTTGAATAAATGATATGTATTTTTATAAATATCTGTAATGTACTGATGCAATAAATAAATGAGTATGTGTATGTACTATTTTTATTTGACAGATTTCTATAATAATAAGTTTGAGAGTAATGATTTAGTCACAAAAAAATCGGAGCCAAAAATTCGTCCCTTTTTGGCTCCTATTTTTTTTTGGACTAAATAATCACTCTATGTGAAAACAAGAGGTAACTTACAAATCTCTGCAACAAATTGTAATCAAGTTTAATAAAAAAAAACTATGCGAGGGCGAAATGTTAAGGTACGAAATCAGGTTATAAATTAAAAAAAACTTAACACTTAAATTGAGAACCTTTTGATTTCATGAAAAGAGTTCACTTATTGTGTGTCTAGTTAAGTCTGGTGTATTATCAAAGCGCCTGTTAAGAAAATGCGTCCGAATCACTGAATTGAACGTTGCTAACAGATTTTCTACAGGCATATTATGGCAATTTGTATGGTTTTAACAGACGTATCGTGGGCGTACCAAAACACTATTGATAATTAGCTTTAATAACCTTTCATCTTTAATAATTTATTTATCTTTTTAAGACCGTGTTGAGACACGTGCATTACCATACGTGTGTCTCAACACGGTCTTAGCCGCATATGGGTTCAGTAGCTAATGCTGTAGTCCTAAAAGAATACCAGTTGACGAGAATTGTTTGTTTAGACCGCTTAGACCATTAAGCGAAAAGGTCCAAGACCTCTGTATTATAACGACTTAAGTGTTTTGCATATTTGTAAATACAGATCAGCCAAATTGGTCATGCGCGTTCTGAAGTTATTATAAAGAAAAAAATTCACCTTGAACAGCACATGCGTGCGAGTCGGTCGCAGGCTCTGCCGGCGGTAGGTTGGGAGGGTGCAGGTTCGATTCCCGTTACACCTGATAGAGTACGTGAGGTAAACGCGCGGGGCAGCCGCTTCCGCGTTCTAGTCCCGCGCATCCTCTTAAGGCGAACACCGCACCGAGTCGACAATATACTTCGTTCACATATTATGTATGTATGCATGTGGGTATGTATGTTTCTATTTGAGTGGCCTTTGGCTCAGTTGGCACTTGGCAGTATGTCTGCTTGCCGAGCTGTAGGTCGTGGGGATTACCATCCAGGGCAAACATTTGTGTGATGAGCATGGATGTTTGTTCTGTTTCTGGGTGTTTCTATGTATCATATGTATATATTTACAAAAAAAAAGTATATATGTATGTATTCTATCAGCCATCTAGTTCCATAGTAGTTTGGGCTAGATGGTGTTGTGTGAAATGTCCACAAATATTTATTTATTTACCTCCTACAGCCTAAACGGCTTTGGCGATTAAGGCAACTCTCGCAAAAATAAAAATTCGCGTTTTTGTAACATCCAATAAACTTTTTAACTGACTTCCAAAAAGAAGGAGGTTCTCAATTCGACTGCATATATTTTTTTGTATGTTTGTTCAGCGATTACTTCGTTAATAATGGATTGTTTTTGATGATTCTTTTTTGATTAGTATGTAATACTTCAGAGGTGGTCTCATATAAATTTTATGAAAATCGGTTCAGTACTTTGGTTTTTATAACAAAATAGATGAAAAAATGTCATCCGAGTAAAGGAATTGCGTATTTTGTAGTCGGTTTTTAAATTTTTTTAAACTATAATTATTACATTTACTTATACATATATACACATTTTAATGAAATATATATATATTTATTTGTATTGTGTATACATATGTACATAAGTATGTACGCTTATGTACGTATGTATACAGTCCCAGAATTAAAATATTACTAATTACTTTAGAAAAAATAAAAATAAATGGTTCACGAATGATGGATAAATTCGTCTACATAGAATATTCTAATACATAAAAAAATATACGCTACGAATTGATAATCTCCTCCTTTTTTGAAGGCGGCTAAAAATACAAATAAATATTTACTTACTCCGTGCCTGAAAATTACTTGAAACGTCACATACCAATACAAATTTTAACGTGTATAGATATCTGTAAATCCTAACTAACATTATAAAACCGGAAGTAACTCTGTCTGTCCCTCTGTCAGTTTGTTTTGTTGTCTTTTCACGCCTAAACGGTTGAACCAAACATTAAGAAATATAGCGCAGAGATTCTGTTTAAGACCTGGAAAAGGACATAGGCTTTATTTTATTGTCATCATTACCGTTTTTCATCACTACACGGGTGACACCGCGGGGCGCAGCAAGTTTCTAATAAATATTCTACCCAGCATCTTCGCCTTAACAAATCTATCGCTCGACCGACGCGGGCGCAGTGCGCACCCGAGCGCATTCACTGACCGGCCGCGAGCTGAGAGCTGCGTATTCGAACGCGATTCAAATATCGAACGTGAACCGAACGTTTCTCATTTCAAAATATGTTACACAATACAATTTTGAAAACGGAATAATTTAGAGTGATGCACGATAGCTATATTTTAAAATTTGAATACGTTTCGTACATTGACACCACACATTTTCGAATTTCTTTTTTCAAATTAAAAAGTGAGTGAACAGTTCTGTGAGTGTACTTGTGATTTTTAGGACAAGTCCTAAATGGAATTTTACATGAAGAGCAAGGATTTTATTGAGGTGTTTTTTTTATTTTTAAAACGTTGAAAGCCCTGCTTAATTTATTTATTGGATACCACAATTTAAATTAAATCGATTAAGTATATCATTTTATTTATGCTATTATCATAAAATTTAGTTAATTTATCATATGTGTAATATGTTATATGTCTGACTTACCTGTAACATAACCTGTGTGTGTGTTATTCAAGGTTAATAAATATTCTTATTTTTAAAATTACCACATTTTATACACGACTACGTAAGAAGGGTTATTACTAGATTTTATTTAGTTCTGTTCCGTGCTAATTTTTAGTCTCCGTGAGCACTTTTCATTGGATTAATAAAAGCTAATGCTAAAAAGTATTATTAGATTATCTCATTTCCAGTTGTATAATAAAAGAGTTACGTATAAAATCATAGGTTAAAATAACATTAATTTAATGTTGATTTTATAAACTAAGCTCATAGGTATGCATAATACATTTTTTCGAAGCTATGCGACACGTTTATGCAAAATTTAGTGACTGCATAATTTTAATATGCATGCATCCATGCTATCGTGATTATCGTCTATTTGGTTTGTAAATAGGTATGTGGATAAATAGCAAATGATTTTAAGAAACACGATATTTAATTTTAACGGACTGATGTATATTCACAAGTAGGTATCTATATTAAAAGAAAAACCAAATACCCGACTACAGAAAAGAGATATTTGCAGTGTAACTTACAATTTTGTTACGCTTGATACGCTGTTGAGTGTACGTTTATTGTGAGGAAGTAGGTACCTATGCATAAAATCACTGTAAGAGGTTATAAATGCGCATTCTTTACAATAATTCCAGTAAAATCACTTATTTATTACGAAAAAGTTCGTTGTTTAAAGCTAAATACTGATAATATTTTTGTGACTTTGACAATAACAAAAAAATATTTTATCTATTTATGTAGAAGCGAATTCCAAATTTTATTTCCGTATTTATATTCACCTACTTGTTCCAACGTAGCACCTAAAAAAACAAAACAAAATATCCAATTATGATAAATAAAGTATCAATCTATTCTTTAAAAGTCCGTAGTCCGTAGTAGTCCAGTAAAAATAAAATTTTGACCTCATAAAATGCAATAATAGAAAATTGTTATTTATGTGATAGTCTTGGTGTTTGGAAATACATTTGTCACATAGTCGTAGTTATGAGATGTGAAGAACCTGAGAAATACCATGAAAATACCTAAAGTTGTGCTTTTCAAGTTTATAGCTAAACAAAACATTCATATTGATTGATAATTATTGAGAATTATACTTAAGGATATACTTAATTTATAATCATCAGAGTAATTTAGTAGAAACATAGAGAAAATGAGTTTTTTTCATTAATCATTTATTTGAATTCCCGCGCGCTACCGACCGCCGCGCAGCGGGGAGCTGTGCGCATGCGCGCAGCGATGCGATGGCGCTGGATCGGGTTATGCAATAAATTATGATTTTAAAGTACATTTTTGACCTACTGACAGAAAAATTATTTTGATTGTTAAGTTATCAAATTGTAGAATGAGAAAGAAAATCAACGAGATCAGTCTTATGTAGCCCTTTCATAAATAAGTAACAGACAGAGACTTACTTACTTTCGCTTTTATAATAATTACTTAGCATGATTAGGATTAAGATAGGAAAAATACTATTTTTAGTTTCCGTTTAAATGAGATTTGCCAACAAGTATATATAATAAAATACAAAACAAAATACCCGACTGAAAAAATAATGTTTTTTAAGTCTAACTTACGTTTTCATTACGCTAAGTATATTACATAAATATTATTAGTGTTATGTGATAACATCACACAAATAAATAATCATGTGTTATGACACATTCGGCGGTACCTAGGTTAAAACGAAAGCTATATTTTTAGCATCTAATTACTTGTTTCTAATTATATTGGTATTTGCTATGTATAACACCATCCATTAGACTCCATACTTTTCGATCGTTTCTTACCGGGGCGCCCCCGGGGCGACGCGATCACGGCAAAAAAAACAACTCTTATTCGATGCTGCGATGCAATGCAGATTATAGTGAGACTCTCAGTTTAAAATTGTTATAAAAATGTTCGTTTTCTTTTACTATGAATATACATTTTGAATCATGTCCTGTTTAATATGTAAATAAAAAATCGGCCAAGTGCGAGTCGGACTCGCGCACGAAGGGTTCCGTACTATTATCTATAGTAGAAAATCGTAGAAAATAACGAGAAATCAACGAAATTCCAAGTAGTAAATTGCAAACTTATAGGTAGGTTTTCGATACACATTCGGGCAGCATAACGACGCTCGCGCGAATACGCGCGGCTATGGCTCGCTCCGTGATGTTACCTCCCCCGCTACCCGCGCGGCCGTTGCTTAGCAACCGTCTCGCGCTCACGCCACCACCACACCGCGGCGCGGCGCTCGCACCGCGTTTAGATGCACGGATTATTTTCATTTTGTGAGTTTTTATGTATTAGATTAGGTATTTATTTTTATAGTTAATATATTTCTAAATATTTACTTACAAATATTCAAGTTTCTACCTATTAATTAAAATCGAGTAAAAATTGCTTAAAAATTACGTTTGTTGTATGGGAGCCCCCCTTAAATATTTACTTTATTGTTATTTAATTATTTATTTTGAAAGGTAATATACAAGTAAATATTCTGTGAAAATTTAAAGCGTCTACCTGTTACCGTTTTTAATATTGAGCAATAAAAAAAAGGCGAAAAAAATACGTTTATTGTATGGGGACCCCCCTTAATATATTTTTTTTAATTTTTAGTATTTGTTGTTATAGCGACAACGGAAATACATCATTTGTGAAAATTTCAGCTTTCTAGCTATCACGGCTTATGAGATACAGCCTGGAGACAGACAGACAGACAGTGAAGTCTTAGTAATAGGGTCCCGTTTGGGTCACCTTTGGGTACGGAACCCTAAAAACAATTAGAAGGTGACACAGTTACTGTTGGAAATAAGGGCCTGAAAACTTTGTGTAAATTTAGTGAACTTAGAAAAGACAATTTATTTTCTTACACGGAAAATATAATACCATTGTTCATTTATATCTATTATGTAACCCAAATACCAAATTTCAGGCCCCTAATATCAAAACCCAGGAACTTTCATACATTGTTTACCCCCATTTCTACCCCTTTGTACACCGATTACTCAGCCAATCGTTTCGATGCCAGCTGATTTCGATGATTTTTAGGATTCCGTACCTCAAAAGGAAAAAAACCGAACCCCTATAGGATCACTTTGTTGTCCGTCTGTCCGGGTGTCAAGACCTTTATCTCGGGAATGCGTGAAGGTATCGAGTTCAAATTAAAACCATATACGCAAATTCATAGTATCTTGCTGCAGAAAGAAAAATAAAAATTCTCAGTTTTCGTAAAAAAAAGTTATAGCCGAATATGTCGTAAAAAACGCACATTTCGACACTCACATCATCATCAATCAAAATGAATCAAAACCTATGGGGTACTTCCCGTTGACCTAGAACTATGAAATTTGACGAGAAGCATTGTGTTAGAGTAAAAATATAGGAAAAAACCGAAAACTAGACATTTTTAATTTAATCATAAAAAAATAGTGTCTCTATGCAAGGAATGAGAGCCCAAATTTTAAAGTGAATTAACCGTATCATGTGGGGTATCATATGAAAGATCTTCATTAGCATAAGCTAAAACAGGTTATTAAATATTTTTAAGATGTACATTTTTCGGTTTATGAAGGAAAATATATAAATTCCCCCTTTTACCTACTAGTTCGTACGGAACCCTCGGTGGACGAGTCTGACTCGAACTTATCCGGTTATTTGTATTTAGTAGGACATACTTCAGATATGATCCCATATAAATTTTATCAAAATCTATGTACTTAGTACTGTAGTTTTTCTAACAAAATAACCGGTAAAATATCATCCAAGCGCCTGTAGAAAAGTGAACAGCCAGTTGCGTACATATGTATTGTATTGCGTATTTTGAATTCGGTTTTTTCAGTTTTTTTAAACTATAATTATTATTATTAAAATGGTATAAAACTGATAATGTTAGACTAGAGTTTGATATTTAATTATTATTTTTCGATTTCCATCAAAGTGAACCCTATAATCTTGCCAATTTTGTCCAAGACTTGTATCTAAAAATACAACCGTTTAAGTGTAGGAAACATAGGCGGACAAACACTGTAGCCTCATAGGCTCTCGCACCCTTAGTACGGAACCCTAAATATGAAAATTTTCTGCAATTTTATTTAAACGAACATATACCTACTTATATATATACTTATATATAGCTTAGCACGCAGTTGTTCTTTTATTTTTTACTGACTTCATAAAAGGAGGGGGTTATTAAATCTACTCATTATAGGTACTTGATAAGTAATTACGCAACAATAAATGTGTGTTTGATAACTGCCTGTCTGTCCTACGAAAAATAGACAAATTCTCTTTCCAATATTTTCTGCAAGAAATTAATAATATGGTATCGACGACTACGAGTATGTAATAAGCAGATAAAACAGTTAAAACTTATCCTTCTTGAGCAGTTGCGTAAAAATGTCTTTGTACCTACACGCGAAATTGAAATATAGGTACGCGAGTATGAGGTGGCCGGCCGGCCTCCCCTGCCCCGCGCACCCCCGCGCCGCCGCGACGGCTGGCCGCCTGCGCCGCTTCGCGCTGCGGTTTGTAAATACTTACCTATAGGTAGGGTCAATGTGCTAGTTTTCGTCCAGTTAGTGGAGTTGTCAAGTTCGGAAAACAATACAAAATATTTAGACTATGCAATTTGTATAAGAAATTATTGCAATATACTCGTCATATACTCTATTTTGATAAAATGTATTTTTTGTGGTTGTAAGTTTACTGGTTTTTTTAATAATTCATAAAATGCTCAAAATTGCTGTTTTGGCTAGTTTTCGTCCACAAAATTCAGTTCTTGTCCACCTATTAGCTAGTTTTCGACCACTCACTTGGAAACTTTGGAATTCAATAGGAAAATATATACTTAGGTACATTTAAAGAAAGTCAGTGATTAACATTTATTATCTTACATTTTAAACATCTGTAATTATTGAAACATCTCTAATACCTTCAATCTTTAACATAATTTTTTTACTGAAACTATAAAATTTAGGAAAATGAGATCGTATTTTACTTAATATACACTATATTTTTACTTTAATTATGAGTGTATCTATTACAGTAATTAGTTATTTTATAGTTAAGTTCTTCTATAGTTATATTAAAAAAAATATGATCTTATTTTCCTTAATATCCTTAATATACACAATATTCATAGATTAATACTTTTATAGTATCACTGGGTAACACTGATTCTTCTGTAACATTGACTCTGTCTTTATTTATTACCTTCTGCAAAGGAAAAACAATTTCATATTAGTATATTTCAAATTTTCATGAAATTTCTACTATAAACCAAATACCGGTCGTAAACTGACATGTTCCCCTAAGCATTTTTAGTTTCCGACCGCATGATTTTCTAATGCGTATTTTATTACGTAATAAAAAAAAGTGGACGAGAACTGGTAATTAAATAGTATACGCACATAAGGTTCAAATTTATAAATTTCATTTACTTGATTTTCACACATTATTAAATAGCGGAAACAACCTTATTGGACGGAGCCAAGCTAGTCTCCGACCACGCGGTCGAAAACTAAATGTTCTAAGAAAATGGTATTTCAGTTCTTGACCACTTAATTTTGTTTCTTTAATAGTGACATTCAAAATAAAAACGATGTTTCCCACATTCTATAGATCATAAACAAGGTCTACAAACAGTAAAAAAACCAAAATATTAAAAAATCTATAAAATACTTACTGTGAAAGTCGCGGTGTGCCACTATTTGTTTTGTAATATTCACGTATCCACACTGGGTCGATACCAACCGCCAACTGTTGTTTTTTTTTACGAGTTACACATACACATTAGGCTTTGTGTGCTTGTTTGTATATGTGGTTAAGTCTTCAGTCTTGCAAAGAAATTTTTTTTTTTTTGTTTTAAGATTGTCAGTATTGCTATTTTTAAACGATTTGTAAGAACGATCCGTCCGATGGACGAGATCTGGCTGTGGTCGGCGAACTGGCACATTGACCCTATATGTACTTGTGTATTCATCCGCGAGATTTTGTGTTTTTACTGAATTATTTAAAACCTTCAATAGATTTTTTGGAAATTCTTGTCATTTCTGATAAACAGAAATTAATGCTATCGAATCATATAAGAACCCATATGTTATATTAAACCTACAATAGTTAAAATCAAATAAAACATCTTTTGATGCTAATTACTAAGGAAATATGTATTATAAATCGGGGATTATTGTAGATCTATGATTTTTAGTTATTTTGCTATCATAATTTCAAAGAATCCCTCCTACTGCAAATATTGCGGTCTGCTCCATACAAACGGATTTATTTTTACTAGACTATAGTCCATAGTCCATATAGTCCGACCTTTGTCAGTCTCGCTCGGACTATATTAAGAATCTATAATAAATCAGAATAAATAATTATCTATAAATCAGAGCGTAAGAAAGTAATTTATACAAAGTATAGGTTGAAAAACGAAACCTTCGTACTAGTAAGGTTTAGTTTTTCAACCTATACTTTGTATAAATTATGGGAAAAATCATAAACAAACTTCCTATACTCAAAATCTTATTGGTTTGTTAATTTTGTCCTGGTTATTTTTTGATGGTGTTAAATAACTCATTTTTGACCGAGAGTCATAATTTTCTTTCAGATGTCCGGATGTTTATTTATCAATTAGTTTGTTTGGGTGTTGGCACTCGCAAACATGCCGTTTTTTAAGAGTCCGTAGTTCGAACATCGTTCGTCTCGCTCACGCATACCCACATTTTTGAAGATATAAAATGTCTCCATAAACTTACGGACTTATGTTGGATGCTGTGCGATTTTGATTTGGTTTTACCGACTTCGAAAATAAGGAGGTTAAAAATTCGGCTGTATTTTAGAATTGAGTACCGAAACAAAATCTATAAAATTTGTTGAACTAAGTATAACAAACTTCGACGGAATTGGTTAAGAGTCCGTAGTCCAACCATCATCCATCTCGCTCACGCATATACATTTTTGAAGATATAAAATGTCCGAATGAACTTATAAAAAAAATCGTCGTTTGTAAAACTAGAAAACAACATCACAAATATTAGTTAATTTTCATACATAATTAAATGATAAAAATTGACTTTGATTAAATTGAAATTTTTTGTTGAATATTTGTGATGTTGTTTTCTAGTTTTACAAACGACGATTTTTTTTATAAGTTCATTCAGAAATTTTATATCTTCAAAAATTATATGCGTGAGCGAGATGGATGATGGTCGGACTACGGGCTCTTAACCAATTCCGTCGAAGTTTGGTATACTTACTTAGTTCAACAAATTTTATAGATTTTGTTTTGGTAGGTACTCAATTCTAAAATACAGCCGAATTTTTAACCTCCTTCTTTTCGAAGTCGGTAAAACCAAATCAAAATCGCACAGCATCCAACATAAGTCCGTAAGTCGGCCACCCGTCGCACGCGCAATGGAAATGTCAAAACGTTTACATGTTTCATAATGTCAAGTGTTCCACATGCGCCGGGCGAGTGGAATAACGCCGCACTTGCCAAATAAAACTTTAATTGGTGTTTTCACAGTTAACTGGTGTGGTAACCTATCTATAATCCGTATTACATTTGTAATACGGATATATATTAATTGAACTGCTTGATTCCAGATGTTTTACTTGACAGGAATATTTGTTCCATAAGAGTGTTAGCCATCAGTTTCATTTGTCAGTTGACTGGCCTTGTGGCTCAGTTGGTAGTGTGTCTACGTCTACCTGCTGAACTGAAAGGTCGTGAGTTCGATCCCCACTCAGGGCAAACATTTGTATGATGAGCATGGATGTTTGTTCTGTGTCTGGGTGTTTCTATGTATCATATGTATATATTTACAAAAAAAAAGTATATATGTATTCTATCAGCCATCTAGTTCCATAGTACAAGCTTTGCTTAGTTTGGGCTAGATGGTGTTGTGTGCAATGTCCACAAATATTTATTATTATTTATTTATTTGCCCGAACCGCTATTAGGTTAGGTTTGGTAGGTTTCTGTTTCCATTATATCCAGAAACTTTTTATTTATAAAGGTTCAGTTATCTAAGTTCAGATATATCAATTATTAAGTAAGTCTTTAGGTTTCTTTTTAAATATGCACGTTTCCTATTGCAAAGATTCGGTTATGAGACGAATTGTCAAATGATCTTTCGGGATTTTGATAGTGTCTTGTGTAAAAAATAAATTTAGTTTTCGGGAAAATTAATACGAAAACAAAATTAGTTAAGAGGTTGAAATCTCGGTTGAAACGAGAAAAAATTACATAAGAGACAATATGTTGAACGATTTTATTTGACAAAAACTACAAGAATTTTGAATATTTTAGACTTCGCGAGCACAGACTTTTTACCCGAGATTACCACAGATTTTTTGGTAAAGTAAACAAAACAGCGCTACAACGCTGGAATAATAATTACATCGTTCATATACGGTCTAGCCAGCAATACGTCGAAAGCACTCACTTCACTACTAAGCCACTTACGCACTTACGCACGCACTCTTCTTACGCACTTTGAGGTGCGGCGCTCTCGCCGCAGTTGAATGTAACAATGTAGCTATGAGTGGTATCTGCTCTCGTACGTAAGTACAGACAGCTCAATGTTGGCATGTATTATTTCGCTAACAAGTGAGGCTCATCAGCCCCGTTAAGTCTCGCCCAAGCAGACCGTTCTTCGTATTATTTATTAATATACCGTTATAGAATATAGTCTAGCTAGGCCAGTACGTGACTACATTACGAAATTACTATTCCGAATTCAAAATGCTATTTTTTTTTTAATGGCGAAATGCTGAATATATGTATGATGTTGCATGTCATTTTAAAATTGGCAATAAAACACGTATTGATTTTTGATAGGAATTGTTGTGTCAGACGTGATTTTTAGAAAAATGAATAGTAAATAAGTGAATTATTCATGAGAAAATTTCATAGAAATTTACATAATTTGAAAATACCTCTTTCTTGTGCAGTCCAGTGAAAATTGTTTATTACAATGTATAAAATTTGCTGCTTCTTTATGAATATTATAACGTGTTTAATCTGATATATTTATATCTATACATATAATAAGACTGTAACAGGTCAAAATCTGTACATTAAATATTTTTGAAATTTTTTAATTGGAGGATGCATTCATTTGATAGGATTACTACTTATACTATGTAGAAGGAACTGAAGGACAGTTCCTGTAGGATACTCTAAACAATAACAACGTAATCGATCACCACGCGGGTGGAACCGCGGGCCGCAGCTAGTGTATAATAAGTTTAAAGAAATAAACGGCATCCAATAAAATTATAGCACAGTTCTAAACTGATAGGTTGTCTAATCTTAATTTTTGAAAACTTTTATTATGCGCCCAAGTGGCGAGAAAATATGTGGCCAAGAGCGTGTATGTACACACATATGGTAGGGTTCCGCAGCTAATACTGTAATCTAAAAGATAGCCATTTAGCAAATATTGTTTATATCTCACCACTTTTTAAGTAGGTTTATATATGGCGAGTCATACATAATTATCTTGCCCACATCACATTAAATTTCTCGATATACCATGCGATGAGATGGTGTTGAAAAAAAAAAACTTTCATCCTATCTTTATATGTATGGAGTGCTACTTCTATTTTTCACATATGTTTTTTTAAATTTTACTACGGCCTTTTGTAGCGTTCTATAGAACACATCTACCTGTCAAGTATAGTTTATGTAGGACTGATAGAGTCTGAGTAAAATGAGTCTGTGTGTGAAACTTGCAGACAGACAGACGGACGAACATAGCGAATTTGTAAGGGTTCCCGTGATTACTATGAAATCGTAAAAACAGCTGTATTTGTTAAAATCCTGACAAACATTTTGTCAGGGTCAACGAACCGTTTCTACGCTATACACAGCTGATTTTTTCGCTAATTCTTACTTGTGCTAATACCAGACATTGCTAATTATTGCTAATTATTATTTCGGCTTAGTACAGAATTATATTATTATACCCTATACCTCTAAATATAGCACCTAAACATTAATTAAAATTTCATGTAATGTGATTGTAAATAAATAAATATAAATATTGGTGGACACTTCACTCAACACCAAAGATACGGTTGTCTGTAACTTATAATTGATCCACATTCTTGATGCGTTCTGCACATGAATGAAATCCTTTGCCGCCATCTCTGTTTCCTAAGATCTACAATCTTGGAATTGTCAAGGCTAGAGTGAATAGATATATTCTAGATCAACGAGCTCCATCCTCGGCCACACTGTCGCTTAACATCAGGCGAGTTGGTGGTCAATCGTAGATCTATCATGCATAAAAAAATACTAGTTTCAGAACAAAATTAAATTTCAAACCATATTCGATAAGCAACCGTAAATACAACATTTTGTGGCTCAAAATAAAATCATCTCACAATTTCATCATCTATTTCTAATGAAGTTTGGACCCTAGCAACAATAAAATAAGGTACATAATGAGGTGACAGTGCAAGTACTTTCTTTTCGTGGTACTCGCGAACTCAATTTGTTTTTATTAGCGAGAGACTAATTTGATACTTTCCACTCGCGACCGAAATGATTTGGTACTTGGATGTAAGATGTAAGTAGTTTAATTTATTTTGTACTTCAGATAAAACTTGTTAATTTAATATTGGTTCTTGGATTGGGTCTTATAAATTAATTTCATTATATTTGTTGATGTAATTTTTATCTGACCGCCCGAAAAAGATAATGTTTTTAGGGTTCCGTACCCAAAGGGTAAAACGGGACCCTATTACTAAGACTCCGCTGTCTGTCCGTCTGTCATCAGGCTGTATCTCATGAACCGTGATAGTTAGACAGTTGAAATTTTCACAGATGATGTATTTCTGTTGCCGCTATAACAACAAATACTAAAAAACAGAATAAAATAAATATTTAAGGGGCTCCCATACAACAAATGTGATTTTTTTGCTCGCTTTTTTTGCTATTGATGACGCCAACAGGTAGACGCCTGAAATATTCACTGAATATTGAGTTATATATTATTCACTTTAAAAATAAATAATTAAGTTAAAATAAAATTTATTAAAATATATTTCTTTATATATCTTGTAATATATATCTACTTTCCGAATGTTATGGGCAATATTTTTTTGGAATAGTGATAAAAATCTCACATAAATTAAAAGTTACACTTTATTAACCTCCAATGAACTTTTTGTTTACTATTTTTCAAAAAATATCTTTTAAAATTCTCATATTACGATGGGTTTGCTCAAAATCGGTCGAGCCGCTTAAGGTGTAGAAGGTAATATAGAAACATACATACAAAAATACACTCAAAAACTCTCTTACTAAGTCGGGTCTCTTATTAAGTCGGGTAAAAATCAAAAGTAAGTGTTCGTATTCAAATAGTTTTATTCGTTCCGTTTAACAAGTATAATTAATTAAAAAAAAAAACGAAATACCCGACTGCAGAAGAGAGATTTTCATACTGTTGAGTGTGCATTTTTGTGAGAAAGTATGCGTAAAGATACTGTATAGTAATTGAAATTAACATTATTTACAATAGTTCTTGTAACATCTCTTATTTGTTAAGAAAGAGTTCGTTGGAGGTTGCGAAAAAGCGTTTATTTTTTTAATTTTTGGGAGAGTTGTGTTATTATTATTACATAAATATAGTTTATGACACTCAGGGAGTGAAGACGTAATACCGACACCTTTCACATCAAAATCCTTCAAGCCATTTAGGCTGTAGGAGGTCATGTAGAAACTTACTTACATACATACACTCGAAAAACGTAACCTTCCTTGCGTAGTCGTGTAAAAATGTCCTTATTGTGCAGTCGGCTAAAAATTGTTAGTAAACATTCTATACCTAGAACCAACCGGACTGACCTACCCTAACCAACCTCGTCCGCGTCGCATCAGATAAAAACGGCTATAAACGTAAAGGCCATCCGCACATAAAGTGTCGGGGATGCACGCGCGGCCTTTTCCGGGAGAGCCGACGCGGATACTCTATGCTAGAACTGGGATGCTCGCATTATGGGGTCGCCACTATCGATAGAACTGACCGAGTGAGCGAGTCGTTTTCATTGCTGGCCTTGTGGCTCAGTTGGTAGTATGCTTCCTGAGCTGTAGGTCATGGGTTCGATCCCCACCTAGGGCAAAAAGATCGACTGGGTCCCCCAAAAATAGGGTCCAAAACAGAAAAGAATTACTGTTCTGTAACCAAAGTTTTTTTTACGCAAGATACAAATACAAATATTTATTTATAACTCCATAGTTACATGTCAAATAAATTCAATAAACAGTGTAAAGTACAACATACAACATTAATTCTGAGTCTTCGATAGTAATAATAATAATTGATAATTCAATAATATTAAATAATAAAATTTATAATTCAATAATAATATTCAGGCATTTCAATGACGAAAATCATATCAAAAATGCAGCTTTACATCACTTTTGCATATTTAACGTAAAATTTCATTAGCATATTAGTAAGAATTCTTACTATGTTAATTACATCAAAAACACTTCAGTAAAATCACTGCTTTAATTCCAGTGAAGTGATATTAGTGCATATTTCTCTAAAATCACTGCTTTAATTCCAGTGAAGTGATATTAGTGCATATTTCTCTAAAATCACTGCTTTAATTCCAGTGAAGTGATATTAGTGCATATTTCTCTAAAAGGATCCAAAGTGCCGGAAAAATGACGACTGTGGTGATGTCGGTAAGTTGTGTGTGTTAATATAAATTATAAAATACTAGCTGTGGCCCGCGGCTTCACCCGCGTATTGAAGATAAATGGTCAAGTGCGTGTCGTACCACGCGCAAAGTACGGTTCCGTAATTGCACATCATAATTAATGTGACAGGGTCAATCAATCAATCAATAACACTTTATTGACACCACATAAAGTAATAAGATAATAAACACATAAGAAAAATGGCACAAAAGGCGGTCTTATCGCTAAAAGCGATCTCTTCCAGACAACCTTGGGATGTGTCGGAAAAGTATATGTAAAGGTGGGTGGTGGTGTTTCATGAGATACTCGTAGAGAAATTAAGTTTAAGAAAAGAAAATAAGTAATTTTTAAAATAAACTACAGATGATGTGTTTTTTAACTAATAAACAGGGTCTCGAGTCTTCGGTTTGATAGACATAGACATACTTTTATTAACCCCCGACGCAAAAACGACGGGCTGTTATAAGTTTGACGTGTCTGTGTGTGTGTGTGTGTTTGTATGTCTGTGGCATCTCGAACGGATGAACCGATTTTGATTTTTTTTTGTTTGGAAGGTGAATTAGTCATTGTGTATAAAAATACTGAAGTGAAATAGTGAATTAGAAATCACATTAAAATAACTATAATTCATCATCATCATCATCATCTCAGCCACAAGAAGTCCACTGCTGGACATAGGCCTCCCCCATGGATTTCCAAAAAGATAGGTTGCGCGCGGCCTGCATCCAGCGTCTTCCTGCCACTTATATGATATCTTCTGTCCACCTTGTGGCTGGTCTTCCTACGCTGCGTGCGCCGATGCGTGGTCTGTTTTCGATAATTTTATTAAAATATTTTAATAATTATTATCGGTATTTTCCACTGGGATATAAATACAAGGTGGTCTCTTTACCCATATTAAATTAAATAATATAAAATGTTGCCATTATTAAACCTGTCTATTATTTAATTAATATTCCTCCAAACATCAAGAAACTCCAAATACAGATTGATTTATTCGCAATAAAACTTGATTGAAGCAAAAATTTAGACAATGATTAACGCCGGCTTAAAAGACGCGTCGATAGGCAAATTATATGGTACAGTTTTATGGACCATTAACTGGGTCGTTAGAGACGTAATTGGAGAGATACATAATATTATGGCATAGTATAGACGTCCACTGCTGGACATAGGCCTCCCATGGACTTCCAAAGAGAACGATTGGAAGCGGCCTGCATCCAGCGTCTTCCCGTCATTTGTTTATGGTCATCTGTCCATCTCGTGGCTGGTCTTCATACGCTGCGCTTGCCGGTGCGTGCTCTCCACTCGAGAACTTTTCGGCCCCATCGGCCATAAGCTCTGAAGTGATAATTTACGTTAGAGTCAAGTGTTATCTAGAAGATATCTATTCACTCTAGCCTTGAAAATTCCAAGATTGTATGTCTCAGGAAACAGAGATGGCGGCAAAGAATTCCATTCTTGTGCAGTACGTAACAGGAATGTGGATCGATATCGCTGAGTACGGATTTTTGTCATTTCAACGAGATATGGGTATCTTTATTTTAAGTTTACATAAGATAATGATGTGCAACTTCGGCACCTACTTTGCGAGTGGCACGACACGCACTTGGCCGCTTATATTTATCTAATAATGTGATTATGCTTGACCGCCAACTCACCTGGTGTAAAGCGACAGTTGCTGTCTACGATGGAGCGCGTTTACTTAGAAGAAACCAATTCAGTCACGGTTTGAAGACACCCAGATTATATCTATCGGAGTAGACGCGCTTACGAAGCATATCCTACATTTTCCCAATACTTTTCTAAATACAACCAGATTGAGAATCTATTTTTGAAGTCGGTTAGTAAAAGTTTGTGCCTAAAAAGTTTTTATATGATCATATTTATTTCTATACTAGCTGCGCCCCTCGGTTTCACCCGCATTTAAATATTTAATGTACAGATTTCGAACCGTTACAGTCTTATTATATGTATAGATAGATAGATAGATAAATTTAATGGAAAATAACAGAGTAAAGTGTTGCAAACAACTAGAACATTCGTCGATACATGTTATGAATTCAGGATGTAATTTATGCATTAGTGTTTTGCAAGAAATCTCCTTTCTAAAAGTATCCTTATTAATACAATCAATTAGTTTTTACCGACTTCAAAAAGAAGGGGGTTAACAATTCAGCTGTATTTTTAACCGACTTCCAAAAAGGAGGGAGATTCTACTGTTTTTTTTTGTATGTTTGTTCACCGATCTCTCGATTTCGATGATTCTTTTTTTGTTTGTTTCCAGAGGTGATTCCATGTAAACTTTATCGAAATCGGTTCAGTTCTTTGGCTTTTATAATACAATAACTGGAAAAATATTATCATACGTAGTAAACGAATTGCGTTTCTTTATGTATTTGTTAACGCATAACTCATAAAAATAAAATACTCGACTGCATAATAGTGACTTTTGTTGTGCAACTTACGCTTATATTGCTCATGATATGATGTTGAGAGGACATTTTTGCGAAAAAATATGCACAAAGCTACGATATAATTTATTAAGTAAAACATATTTAGAATATTTTATGTAAAATTATTTATTTCTTACGAAAATTTTGTTGGAGGTTACGAAAAATCGCATTTTCTTAGTTTTGCGAGAGATGTATTGTTATTATTACAAAAAAATATAGCTAAAGACACTCAGGGAGTGAAGACGAATCTAAAGACACCTCGCACATCAAAATCGGTCAAGCCGTTTAGGCTCTAAGAGGTAATATAGAAACATACACACCCACATGCATACAGACATACCCACATGTGTGGGACATGTGGACATTGTGTATTGTGTCATACATACAATACACTCGAAAAACATAACCCTCCTTGCGCAGTCGGTAAAAATGCAGCACGGTGCCGAAAACCGAAACCGGAATGCGTTCATACCCACATGTGTGGGACATGTGGACATTGTGTATTGTGTCATACATACAATACACTCGAAAAACATAACCCTCCTTGCGCAGTCGGTAAAAATGCAGCACGGTGCCGAAAACCGAAACCGGAATGCGTTCATACCCACATGTGTGGGACATGTGGACATTGTGTATTGTGTCATACATACAATACACTCGAAAAACATAACCCTCCTTGCGCAGTCGGTAAAAATGCAGCACGGCGCCGAAAACCGAAACCGGAATGCGTTCGACCTCTCGTTCCGAGGGCACAGTATAGACAGCAGTTAGTATGCAAGTGGGCCGCGGAAGCTCTTACGGTATATTTGTGGGTCATCTTGTCTCCTGCATGACGGACCATGAGAACCGATACATAATGAGATTGTTCATTAAAAGATGATTTAAAAAAGATGCCTTTAAAAGGGATGCCTTTGCCATATCGATGGTTTATGTTTTAACCTTTAAAAGAGATGCCTTTGTCATATCGATGGTTTATGTTTTAACCTTGAAAAGAGATACCTTTGTCATATCGATGGTTTATGTTTTAACCTTGAAAAGAGATGCCGTTGTCATATCGATGGTTTATGTTTTAACCTTTAAAAGAGATGCGTTTGTCATATCGATGGTTTATGTTTTAACCTTGTTTAAAAGAGATGCCTTTGTCATATCGATGGTTTAAGTTTTAGCCTTTACAAGAGATGTATTTGTCATATCAATGGTTTATATTTTAGCCTTTAAAACATAACCCTCCTTCTTACGCAGTTGGGTAAAAAGTTTAAGCTCGCGAGTTCTACTGTTCGTATATAGCTAAGATTTTATGAATTCCGCGCCCAAGGGCTCAAAGCTCAGAGTAGGCTGCGATAACCAATATAGATACATATAATATGAAATGAATTGTAGAGTGACATAAAGCCAATAGATCGGACCGGACCCTGCGCCCGCGCACCTCGTCGTGTTACGCAAGATGGCGGAGCGATGACCGGGGTACCTGTGGAGAGTAGTGGAGACGTCACGTTTCCTGCTTACCTGGCTGCACAAAGAGGATAGGGTTCATCAGGGATACGTAGGATGTATAGATTGATGAGATGTGTGTTGTGTGGTGTGTGAGATTACATTTAATGTTGGAGGTCCTTCCTCCACAGATTCATACGCACCAATACACACGCACCCTCCATCCACTCCTACCATAATCAATAAACAAGTATGTATCTATGTTAAAAGAAAAACAAAATACCCGACTGCAGAAAATCAGTATATGCAGGCTATAGCTTACGATTTCGTTACGCTTGATTCGCTGTTGATCGTACGTTTTTTGTGAGAAAATATTCGTAAAATCGCCGTAAAAAGATTATAAATGCGCATTCTTTAAAATTTTGGTATAATCTCCAAAAATCACTTGTTTATTACTTATTCGTAATAAACCAGTGATTTTTGGAGGTTACGAAAAAACGTATTTTTTATTTTTGCGAAAGATGTAATATTACTATTACAAAAAAATACACTCAGGAAGTGAAGACGAATCTAACGACACCCCGCACATCAAAATCGGTCAAGCCGTTTAGGCCGTGAGCGATCGTATAGAAATATACATACTCACAAACATACATACACTCGAAAAACATAAATAATAAATAAAATAAAACTAAAAATTTCATCTCAATAGATTTTTGTTCTCACTGAGAAAGGACATAAAATATCGGCCTGCGAATATCAGGACATGTGACAGCTATACTCGGCTTTCCATTACCTGCTGCGTGAGATATATCTATATTATACATGGAAATACAAAACTCACCATCTCTCTAATAATCATTACCCCACTGCGCAAGATGGTCCCGTTTTCAACCGACTTCCAAAAAGGAGGAGGTTATCAATCGACTGTTTTTTTAAATGTTTGTTACCTCATAACTTTCGCCTGGGTAAACCGATTCTTTCTTTTATTTGAAAGCTGGTGCTTCCCGTGTGGTCCCATTTCAATTTGGTCCAGTTCTGACAATGGCATCCATGAGAAGTCGGTTGCTTCAGTTTTTTAAACTATCTATATACCTATATAGACGCCTGTTAAAGGTATGCATATCAGAACCTATATTAGAGATTACCTACTAAGTCAATGTAATATGTATATTATGAAGAAAACTCCTTGTCTGAACTTTATGACGCTTTATTATTACTTATAACACTGCACTTATTTCACTGCACTGAGCGGTCTGACGCTAAGACCGCCTTTTTACTCCCGAGTTACGCCGCGACTACCTTTTCGAAGGGCCGCTCGCGCTCGTCCGCCCGCGATATATCCCCTCCCCGGAATTACAACATCACGCCATCATCCGGGGTAGCGTTCATTCTGTTCGATCACCGTTCTCCAGAGTATATAAATTAAGAAAATAGCAGTGCTGCCACTCCGCAACACTGAAAACACCGCACACCACATACAACAAATATTCAAATCATGACACTCGGCCATCCGCTTTTGTGCAACGTCCCGATGCACAACAACTCTCTAAAAGCAAGTCTGATTAATCATATCGAACCCTTTGGACTCCTTAAAGATTTGCTGCAAAATAAAATAGTTAAACAGTAATTATTATGCTAATTTTATAAAACTACTTATGGCACACTAAACTTTGTAGTATACGTTGTCGTAACTAGTTATTATTGTAGATACAAATAATCATGACACTCGGATTCGTTTTTAAATATGACAATTATTTTATGTTTATTCTAGCTGGTCTGGGAACCGGAGGCTTCCTATTCGTGTGTACACTATGCAGATAAATCATTGTTGTACAAATATGTTGTACGGATCGAGTATATATTCTGGTATTTCCAGAGGTTTGGTATATAATTAAAAAAAGTACATAAAAACTTATTCAATTCGCATTATTAATTTACTGTCGGTTACTCAATTACTTCCTCCTCTGGCTTAGTGATTGCGAACGGCAGCATCATTATATAAATGTCCCAATGTTGAAGTGGCCACTGAAGTAGCATTCAAACCTTGTAGACTTGGACTTGTAGACTTTTTTTTTATGAAAAACTCTATAAATACTCCTTTTTGTTATTCGTCCAAACATTAAAATGACCAACGACAAAGCTTGAATAAAATGAAAGCAAATTTCGTCCAAAAATAATTACACATAAATTCAAATATTTAGATCCAACTCAAACCAGCTCCAGTAATAATATGGTGACACGAGTACGTTAATTTTGTAAGTGCTCTCATAGGAATCAACATTTTAAACTGTATTTCTGTCATTGTCCTGCCATTACCAAATAGCATTTTAAAATTGTGTAACGTATACTCCCCAAATCCGAGTAATACAGAGAATAAGAGAACGGAAATAATTTTCCAAACCCCTTTTTTTTTAGCAAGTCGCTACAACCGCATTAATTTCTGTCAAGCTTGTGGATGATCGGCAAAGCACATGAGCAAAATTTTGTCAGTTTAGAATGTCAGAAGTATTATTATTTTCTAATCACTAAATTTCATTATCATAGGGACAAATTAGTCACGATAAACTACAGGTAGCTGATCCATTGTCAGTCCTTCACCAACCGTTATTTGACTGGCGTATACCTGTTGCTGTTTACCATTAAATTGATGTACTATCAAGTTGAATCACTTCACATCACAGATGCCCTGAGTTGACATCTGTCGGATTTTAATCTGTTGTTTGCCAAATTCTTCTTCTTAATCGTACACTCTAGTCAGAGTGGTCGTGGTTGCAATGGCGGTGGCTCCTCGCCGTGTCACGGTCACTCTCCAGGCCAGCTGCTCTTCTCGCGATGCTTCTCCATTTCTGCCGGTCGGTTGCATTGCGAGTACACTCTACTTCGGTGGACTGCGTAGCTTTTCTAATGAGGTCGGTCCAACGTGTTGGTGATCGTCCAGGACTTCGCTTGCCTTCTACCCGGCCATGCATATGCTGCGATAGGCTCTCCGTCGAGTGCTCTTTTCTTGAGATCTGCGCAAAGAACTTCAGTATTTGCAATTGCCCAGTCGACGATAATCTATTTCGTATATGAATCTCTTTGAGGATAGAGTTGTTGGTTGTTTGTCAAATACGTCATCACTATTTTGATGACACGTTAGCTAGAAAAAATACTGTACACATTACATACTAACAGTACTCAAACCGAGAATGTGGACATATTTATTTTCCCATCCAATATTTATAGTACTGATGTAACAGTAGAGTAGAAATTACTTGACTAGGTTTTAATAAACTTAATTGTAGGTAAAGACAGAGAATGTTTATACACAGAAGCATACTTAATTCCTTTTAGTGCACACCTGAACTAATACTAAAGCATCAAAAGAGAAGAAGCAGGTAATCACTTCCATAAATAAAATTAGTCTCAATATTTGTCTTATTAATTTCTGTTGTTTTTTTTTTAAAGGTCTATATAATGTCGACTAGTCATATCATAACTGCTCTTGCACTGAGTACAAGCCAGTGGTGATTTTGATAATTGCCGTTTTATTTCAACTAAAAATCATATTTCGGAAACGTTACCAGTCCTATCAAATATTGCTTATTTTTAATGAAGATATTTTTTTATTTATCGATTAATTTTCGTATGCTGGATCCAATTCTGTTATACGCTTACCAAAATTATACTAGATTTATCAAAATGTTCATATGCACGAACGATATTTAACGATATTGATCTAGAACCTAGAAATACTTGCACGCTTTGACAGCAAAAATAGAGGACCAAATGTTATTACTATCATAAGACCACATATTTGTATACCTATTTTGCAAGAAATAAATTAATTATGAATATTCAGTTTTTATATTTGACTAATTTTTGAACTCATAAACTGTACTTTTACAATAAAACCGCCACCGGTGCAATCTATTTTTGAGGCTACTTTGTTTGAAATATGAAACTGATCAATCAGTTCTCTCTGATGACTAATTTTAATTTTATTTGACATTATGTGTATCTTTTATTGCTTCTGCTTTGTCTTATTTTATATATTTTTGGTTTGTGTATTAATCTAATAACAAATAATAATAATAATTATTTTTTAAATTTTTCGCATGTGCATGATGCTGTCTACCTGACATTTGTACGCCTAATCGGCACAACATGATTTTAAGCGACTAAATTTAGTGTAACATCTTTTATGCACTTGTTGTATAAAATTCTCGTGTTGTATGCAAATAAATTATCTTTATCTTATCTTTATCTTTATCTCTTTGAATTATCTTTAGTTTGTGATAAGAAACTTCGGTCATCGCTTAAATTCAAAGTCAAATTATTTCTTGGGCTTGTAACAAAAGTGTTATATTAGAAAAGCCCTTTTCAAATTAGTATTTTTGTTACGTTTGTACTCCAAGCTTTTTCTGTTATAAAATACAATTTAACGTAGTTTTTATTAATTTAGATATAATATATTCTATTTATTTATGTCATTTTTATATCCAATAACATAATAAATAATAAAAGGATGTCGTCAAACTTATGTCAATATTCATAATAATGTTCAAAAGGCCAAAATAGAATAATAAAAAATATGCCAATCCACTTATGGAAGAAAGTAGAAAATATGATCCGCTGTTCCATTAGAACGAGAATTCAGCAAGATCTATTTTCATCAACTCATTCAAGGCATAAAATAGGTTTCTCTCAAAGAAACGTTTACTACGTACGTTTACTCTCGACTAATAGTTTTGTAATATTATCGAGTGGTTCATTTAACATACAGATTTGTTTATATATATTTTACGATAATTGTCAACGCTCATCACTGCTTACGTCACTGTCCAGCGGACAATTCAACAAAGTGTAGACACTGCTCTGCAGTTGCGAAAAATAACGTGGGTGTTCAAAACATGACATCTAATTACGTTGGCACATACAGATCGCTGACATCTATATATATTTTTATAATAATCCTTAACCGAATAGTATTTTTCGGAAAATGTCTTAGGCTTACTCATTTATCAATTCATGAATCTTATTGATGGAGTAATTTCCATTCTCTCTATAATCTAATAATAATAACCATAATAATTGAGAATCTTATAATTGCAAACAGATTACTCATAAATTTATTCGCTCTAACGCACTATACGCGTTTTATCAAAAGTAAGTGTAAGTCACTTCTAAGTCGATTCTAATTAGTACGTTTCGGAAATTTCAAGCATAGTGGCATTTGTCAAGACTCCTCCCTCGACTCTTTGAGTTTCTATGCACGTCAAGGTTACTTGCTGCGTGTCCGATCGGTTGATCTCTCATATATGATTTAAATTTTCTCTATGAAACTCGAAACTACATCAAAACTGGAATTATAACGTTATATCATCATTAAAAGTCAGGTGCTCAGGTTCTGGGAAAGTCCGATCAATGATTCTGCTATTCAACGCTTAACATAATCACATTAAAATGATCATTAATCGACTGGATTAATCAAATCCACTAAAATACAAGATCTGTGTACACTCTTGCACACCATATACATATTATACAAAATTTAGTTAATCAAGTTATTTTGGATTAAATACAGTTTGGAGCTTCTACTTTCCTTTGAATAGGCTTGACCTGCTGCAGTTTAAAACGTTCATGGCTGGAAGCTAAGTGTTCCGTGACCGGTTAAAATTATCATCCTGAAACCAAACCTACATGGTTACAGCTAAAACATCATTGAATAATTGAACTTCAATCTTACAGCTCACTTACATGGTTGCAGCGAGAACATCATCAAATCTTCAAACTTCGACATCGTCAAATCTTCAAACTTCAAACATCATCAAAACTTCAAACTTCAAATATCGTCAAATCTTCACACTTCAAACATCGTCAAATCTTCAAACTTCAACCTTACAACGCGCCTATATGGCTGCGGCGAAATCATCATAAAATCTTCGAACTTTCCTTACGGCACACCTACATGGCCATACTTCTTTAGAATATTACCCTGCAGCTCACCTACACGGTTGCAGCGATAACATCATCAAATCTACGAACTTCAACTTTACGGCACACATACATGGCACTCTTTGGAACATTTTCCCTGCAGTTCACCTACATGACTGCAGCTAACAAACTCGTAAACACTAAAAATCCTTGAATTTCAAACTTGCAGTAACACTAAGTGTAGTTGTTAACACTAAGAAATGCACTTAAATTTTCAGCACTGTCGATACTCTGATATCTTAGCGCGGCTTTAAATTCCGCCTCCATGATTACAAGGCGTCAACGGATAAATATTCGCGACAAGTTACCGGTACACAATGGTACTATTTCTGAGGTTATTACATTACATGCCTTCGAAATTCAATTAAGATTTTAAGTCAATCGAACTATGTTATCTCTGTATAATTCAACTTCATAAACAGACTTCTGTATTAAATATTTACGCAGTGATACTCTGGTAAATCCATCAATATTGTAGCTCTACTCATATAAAATTTCGTTTGACACACTTATGTGGTTCAAGATCTTACAATAGTTACGTCACAAAGTAGTTATAGTGTTGCAGGTGGAGATACAATACCAAAATTTCGCTTCATGGTATAGCATACTTACACGACTAAAGACAGTGCTACTAGTTGTAGTAGACTAGTTGTCGTACTAGAATATTTTACTTGCGGTACTTTATTAACCTTACAGAAAAACGAACACAGTACAACTCGCCCTAAATGGCCGTAACCGTAAAGACAGGATTCCACCAATGTGCGGCTCTGTACCGCACAGAGTGCAGCATAAATGTATTTCTTGGTGAACTCTTACGGGCAGCACCAGCAAACTGTGCGCGCACTCTATTCGACAAACCGTGAACTTTTGTCGCGCACTCCTCGGTCTCGCGTTGTACCCGCGACGACGCACTCGCACACATGTTTACACACTAAACTGAAAGTAAAGCACATTTCCGAGGTATAAATGTTCGTGTACAAATGTACCGTACAGCACGCATACTAAAGTTACGCACAACTGAGGTGGTGGACACAGGCAATCTACTATTGTGATCAAGTTCGCGCACTGCAAAAGGTCTGCACCAAATTTTTATCAACAAGTGTTCTGAATCTAAACACAATTTTAGTGGAGCCCAACCTTAACAGCTAGATAATAAGCTGTTAAGTTTACCATAATATTTTATTTGCATTACTGTTAGCAATATTCTAGAAAAACTACATTTAGAGGCTGTATTGATGTAGCCCAGTTACCGAATTAAAATATTTTACTCGCAGCACTTTACTAGTCTTCTAGAAAAATAACACACTGCTGATCGCTGACACGGCCACAGACCGATATGCCATAGCCATTGTATTATTAAAAACACTACTCTCACCATCACACCAAAAAATATTACCACGCTATGGTTCCTCTGAATGGCTGCAGCATAATCAAATACAAAAAGTAAAAATGGTTCTCAAACAAGAAAAACATATTTTCGTATACTTGTCTCTCGGGATGTTAACGAAATAATTTACTAATGACTTACTTACAACAGACTTCATTTCGTTTAAATTACGATAAAATTATCGGGGAGTAGCCCCAACCACACTATCAAAATTTCATTAGGTTATAATAAAACCGTCGGATTATAATCTTTAATCGCTGTGCTACAATAAAATAATCTGGGAGTAACCCAGATCACATCTCATTGCAGTATCTTAACAGATTCTGTCTACCCGTATTAAGAATATCCCGTTATAATTATTTTAGCACCCTGTTTCAACACTTTTAAGAACCATTTTTCCAATTCGATATGCGTGACAAATTTTTAACATCAATATTCAATAATCGGAGGGTAAAATATAATCTCGCAAGTGACTCACGATTTTACCGGGCTCGGCTCGCAGGTTGATTGCCACTTCTGATATATGAAGAAAACTCCTTGTCTGAACTTTATGACGCTTTATTATTACTTATAACACTGCACTTATTTCACTGCACTGAGCGGTCTGACGCTAAGACCGCCTTTTTACTCCCGAGTTACGCCGCGACTACCTTTTCGAAGGGCCGCTCGCGCTCGTCCGCCCGCGATATATCCCCTCCCCGGAATTACAACATCACGCCATCATCCGGGGTAGCGTTCATTCTGTTCGATCACCGTTCTCCAGAGTATATAAATTAAGAAAATAGCAGTGCTGCCACTCCGCAACACTGAAAACACCGCACACCACATACAACAAATATTCAAATCATGACAATATTGTTGGTGTTTCTAAAATAAATAAATATATTTCACAAGAGAAGCATGATTCAAATTTCATGTCGCTAGCAGAGGGATTAGGTTGTGCGTTGTTTGTCAGTCAGTGATGAAAAACGGTGATGACGATGATGATGATGAAAATACAGACTATGTCCTTCTCCTAAAGAATTTCTGTGCCAAATTTTATAATGATTGGTTCAGCCATTTAGCAGTAAAGAGGTAACAAACAGACATAATTACTTTCGCTTTTTAACCGACTTCCAAAAAGGAAGAGGGTCTTAATTCGTCTGTTTTTTTTAATTTTTTTTATGTATTTTCCCCGATTACTCGAAGACTCCTGGACCGATTTGAAAAAAATATTTTTTTGTTTGAAAGGTTATACTTTTCAGTTTTTTAGTTTTTTTAAACGATTACTTGTATAATATTAGTATTAAACAAACAAATTACGGCATAACAATGTTTACTGTTGAAGGAGCGCGACTATACAACAAACTACCCTCGCATATAAATAAATTACAGTTTAAAAAACTAAAAACACGCTACAAATTATTGTGGTCAAAGTTCATTACAAGACTTTTCTAACAAATCCAAACACAGCTATGATACGATTTTCCATCATGAAGTTCTAGTTCATATCTACCGGCTCCATCATCAGAACAGTTCGACAGTACCATATTATTGTATTGTCATCAGAACTACATACAGCTGCCAATTTTCATGACGCTACGATCCTTGGAAGATGGTTAAATTAGTTACCTTAGATTTCATTACATAGTTACATACAGGTCGACCTAATAAAAGCCTGTTAAAAAGGATGATAGTTTTGCTTCTATATTCTTCTCTTTCTACGGATGGTGAAATTTAAATTACCGACAAGAACACGTACAGTTTGTGCAAGTGGCAGGTTGGTATTAGTCATGTCTGCGGTGTTAGTTTAACTGTGTTATTTAGTAAGACGTAGAAAACACCAGTGTCGGGTGAATGCTGCACGCGAGCGAAGTAGCTTCATTCAAATTGGCTTCATTATCGATTTGTGAATTCCGACGCACGAATACAGTTTCATAATTTGCAATACCAGTTGTACGCAATGTTAAACCATTTATAATTTGGGTTTAAAGAACTTTATTATCAACAAAGTACAATTTGTCACTTATGTGACAATGAAATGTAACATAGTTTACCATAATAAATAAAATGTGTGTTCGTCGTCGCATTCATAAAATAAAATGTTCTATGTACATCGTTAGGTGCATGTGCCATGTACATGACTCGTTTTACACATTTAAATATTATTTATCTGCGATAATGTACTGGGCTAAATGTTTTTTTAAATGCGCGGAAGCGAGTTAACATATTTAACACGCTTTTATTAGGTCGACCTGTAGTAACTAACTATGTAATGAAATCTAAGGTAACTAATTTAACCATCTTCCAAGGATCGTAGCGTCATGAAAATTGGCAGCTGTATGTAGTTCTGATGACAATACAATAATATGGTACTGTCGAACTGATCTGATGATGGAGCCGGAAGATATGAACTAGAACTTCATGATGGAACATCGTATCATAGCTGTCTTTGGATTTGTTAGAAAAGTCTTGTAATTAACTTTTACCACAATAATTTATAGCGTGTTTTTTATTTTTTTAAACTAATTTATTTAACCTGCATGCCATTGACAGAACTATTTGTCACGTAAAGAAAAATACCTATTTATCACGAATAGAAGAAAAGACAGAGCTTGTAATTTTTTGTCACTTATCGGGTATTCATCTTTTGAAGCGAAGTGGACGTTTGTTTGGCACATAATAAAATTTGAATTTGTTTAGTTTTTTTTTTTAGTTAACCTTATAATCTTACGTTACACTCGGGATTAAATATGTTGCCTGTGACATAAAACACTACTTTAACCCCTTGGTGAATAACCTACTATTAAAATCATCACCACTTTTCCGAGGCTTGAATGAAACCTGAGAATGGCATATTGATTATACTTACACTGGGACTAGTGATTATTATGATTTACATCATTGAAACATGAACAAATATCAATATTTGACACTGACAAATGTGCTAGTCGTGCGAATCCAATACAAAAGAAAGAAGATCTTAACATCCACCGTGCCTCGTCTTCCTGTTACCTACGTAACTTAAAAAAAATTAAGTAGTTAAAAATGTATATATTAGTTTATAAAAGGCACGGACCTCGGAGTCTGGAGATTAAGTTTGTTAAATAAAAATATAAAAAAAACATCCACCGTTCGGCCGTACAATTAACCTAGTAAAAACCCAAATATAATTAAGCTTATGAATTGAAAATTCTGACTTTTCTTCGTTTTATGAATTCTCTAACAAGAAGTAGTTTACAGTGAAGCCGTGGCTAACTGCGTTTACAAAATATCGAGGCATTTTCCTCGGTTGTCATCGATGCCACACTCTGTTTAGTATCGGGGTTACAGCCTCACAGCATCTGCCGGAGACAAAAGCTATGGCTCACTACAATATTCATAGAGTTATTAATATTCTAAACTACGAAAATAAAGATCCAGTCAGTGTGTCAGCGATAAGGACTTAAGATTTTTTTAATTGAATTTGGACCCGCTTAGATCATTAGCCACTGTCAAGTATTAAAATTTCTTCAAGTTTCTTGAATAAAACAAGTCATATATATGTATGTTCTAGTCACAAGAAGATTTATAGATAACTTACATTTTACTTATGTACACATTACATATTACTTATACATATTTGACATTCACTTTAAACACAAGTTCAACTGTCGCAACTATCCATAAAGATCCTTACAACTATCCGTAAAAATAAACACGCGATAAGAGACAAAAAACCGAACAAGTGCGAGTCAGACTCGCTCGACCGAGGTACTAGAAACTAGCAGATAAAAGGGGGAAATTTTATATTTTTATTATATATATTCCTTCATAAACTGAAAAATACATCGTAAAAATATTTAAAAACTGTTTTAGCTTATGCTTATTAAACTCTTTCATATGATAGGTACCCCACATATATTTTTCTGTACCCCGTTCGAAATTGGATTCGTCTCGAAAATTATACTTTTCTCTCTGTCAGTCCTCAATTAAATAACATCGAAACAAACTAATTTACATCTGACAGGTTGTCAAAAGGAAATGTCAAAAATTCAGACGTCGTTTCTTCATAGGTGGAAATCTGTAGTATTTATTCAGGGAACTAGAAAACATGAAACTTATGCTGTTTTCTTCCATTTTAGTAGTATTTCATGAAAACCAGTCAACTATCCCATCCACATAAGGCTAAGCTGTGTTTCAAGTTGCCAAGTTTCTACTCAGCGGACCTCAACCATGGGGCATTTCCACACTTTCACTGGCTTCTAATTGCAATTATGGCTCCGCACGGCTTTTTATTAATACCATTTTACTTGATATTTAGCCATTAATCTGATAAAAATAATTGATAAATACATTATTCAATAATGTAAGGTCAATGATCGGTTTACTTCATGTAGGTTGAGTTTTACAAAGTGTATTTCTTTCGAACTAACTTTTTAACATGGTTTTATTAGCTTCACCTGTATGCATGTTTGTTTGTTTTTAACCGACTCCTTTGGACTTGATTTTGACCCACTTCAAATGGTCAGATTTTATTCTTTGTAGACTTATCGAGGACCGAAGACAATACAATAATTTAAAGCGTGTTTTTTTAGTTTTTTAAACTGTCATTTTCCTTAGGTTTGTAGCTACTACAGAACTATTTAGGGCCATTATAATTTCGCCATGTTCGTCTGTCTGTCACAGCAATTTTACTCGGAGACTATAAGCCGAACTAAACGAAAAAAAAACCGGACAAGTGCGACACCCACCGAGACTCAGACTCGCCCACCGAGGGTTCCGTACAAACTAGTAAATAAAAGGGGGAAATCATTTTTTTTTCCTTTTTATACCGAAAAATATACATATATAAAATATTTAAAAACCTGTTTTAAATAATGCTAATTAAGCTCTTTCATATGATACCCCACATGATACGGTTAACGCACTTTAAAATTTCGACCCTCATTCCTTGCATAACGACACTATTTTTTTGTGATTAAATTAAAAATGTCCAGTTTTCGGATTTTTTCCTATATGTGTACTCTAACACAATGCTTCTTGCCAAATTTCAGAGTTTTAGGTCAACGGGAAGTACCCCATAGGTTTTGATTCCTCTGTGAGTGTCGAAATGTGCATTTTTTACGACATATTCGGCTGTAACTTTTTTGTACGAAAACTGAGAAATTTTATTTTTCTTTCTGCAGCAAGATACTATGGATCTGCGTATATGGTTTTAATTTAAACTCGATACCTTCACGTGTTCCCGAGATAAAGGTCTTGACACCCGGACAGACGGACAGACAGACAGACGGACAATAAAGTGATCCTATAAGGGTTCCGTTTTTTCCTTTTGAGGTACGGAACCCTAAAAATAAACGAAATTTGGCAGGTAGTTGTGATGGCAGGCGTTACGTGTTTTAAGCGTTAGCGTATATCGTCACTCTATTGCGTCTCAAGGCGTACTACACTACGATATAATTTTATCAACCTTATAGAATTGAAAGAGAAAGGGTTGGAGTTTTCCCGAAGCGATAGTACATCGAGGGCAGCAAACAGACCGCATCCGTTAAAGTAATGCAGCTTGCCAAACGTTTCGATTATATCTTGCCTCATAGTCTACTTTCCTTAATACTTCATTTGGGAGGATGTTTTTTTTGTCTTCCTTGGCAAGGGAAGATGTTTCTAATAAGGTTTATTTATTATTTATTTATTTATTTATACAAAAACTATCAGAAACTTACAGTCTAACTAAACCAAAACATTTCTGAAGCACTTTACACAGACTAAATTTAATTTATGAGTAAATACATAGCTCAGACAGCAGTTGTATACAATGTTGTATAAACATTTTATGATTACTAAAAAATAAATCAATATCTGGTTGGCGGATAGTCAGAGCGTTGAGTAGTGTGAGTGCGTGGTGTGTCGGCGCGTGTAATATTTATAAACAAAGAGATGACATATCACTGTTTATAACATAACATTACAAACTTGGGGTTTGCCAAATAGGAATGGGACGCAGCATAGTGTGCTTTCAGGAGATCAACGCGCGCAGCTATCTCTCTCGCGCATCACAACCATTTTAATAGACTTCCAAAAATAATCTTTTTATATATATTTTTGCGTATGATCCCCGATTACTCGAAGACACCTGGACCGTTTTTAAATAATATTTTTTTGTTTGAAAGGGATAAACTTCCCAGCTGAACATACAGAAATTTAATCAAATTCGGTCAAGAATTATGGTTTTTATACCAAAATACTGGAAAAATATCCTCCAAGTAAGCGAATTACGTATTTTATTTTAAAGTCAGATGTTTAGTTTTTTAAACGCTTGCTTATAAAGCATATAAAATAATGGTTAGGGATATTAGAAAAGTGACAGATGAATGATGGATGATGAGTGTGAATTTGTTTATTTAGATAGAAGAAATATTGTCGTGATAAAAGGTTGTGAAATCTCGGAAAAGGGAGGAGAAATTTAGTACTAGCCCATCAAAACATTCGATATATCTGAACAAGAATTCAAAACATGCAGTAGACCTCGCGAGTACAGACGTTTATGTAACAAGTATAGTTGCAAAAAGTTCGCGCTCGCCATGCCTACTCTTAGTAAAACTAGCACATAATATTGGTGAAATGTGTCGCTTGCTTCGCTCACTCAATATGTTTTATTATTAACCCCCGACGCAAAAACGACGGGGTGTTATAAGTTTGACGTGTCTGTGTGTGTGTGTCTGTGGCATCGTAGCTCCCGAACGGATAAACCGATTTTGTTTTTTTTCGTTTGAAAGGTAAATTATTCGGGAGTGTTTTTAGGTATATTTCATCAAAATCGGTTCAGCCGTTTTTATTGTCGGAGGTTTTTGAGTTTTCTAAATTTATACTTGTCTAATCAGGTAATCAGCCTTCGTTTCGAAACCTTAAAAACATCGAATTAAAAAAATACCTATTAAACTAAAGTCAATTATAATTCATTGGACTTGCGGCGTTGTAGCAAGTTTAGTAAGCGTTCCCCCCCCCTCTTCACGACTGTTTAGCATTTTAATATCTTAAACTGGTATCCAATTAATAAAATCACATTTAAACATTCAAATCATTAAGTTCAATATATGTATGATCTCGGAACCGTCATGTTTTGTGTCATTACATAATAACGTCACGATATATTAAATACGGACATGTGAATACGGACCGCCATGCTTTAAGATCTGTTATCTTTTGGCCGCGAAAGTACTTCTCAAGGTTTTCTCCACGATTAATATCTTTAAATTTTCACTACCAATTTGATATGAGTTTATAATGGACTGCCCGAGACAGTGGCGGATTCAGGATTTTGGTTTGGGGCTTGACCCTGATGTGTCAACTGGTGGCAAACCAGTCTCGATTATGCGATAGGAAACACGCTCCTATCGCATCCCGTATTTACAGGTTACTTATACCCAATCTTGGAATTTTCACAGCTAGAGTGAATAGATATTTTCTAGACCGACGAGCTACATCCATAGCTCCAATCGTGTACACTTATCGAGAGTCTACTGTGGGGTAAAACGTGTTTAAAATTTAATTAGAATATCTATTATACACATTTTGTCAGCTTCTCGCTAACACGTAATGACATTTGCGGGAAGAAGGTAGAGAATTTAAGACGTCGGTTAAAGTAACGTTTTTCGGTAAGGCCCTGTTCAGCTGTTTCTTATAATATTCTAGAGTTTTTTAAGTTTTCTAAAATTGTCTAATGTAATTTCATAGATGTTCCAACTTCCGGTGTTATTTTATTCCCTAAAAAGTATTTTACAGCTTAAATTCCAACTGACATGTGTTTCCGCTTCGATGCTTTTTGCTGCTTTTCTTGCCTGCTTGTCCACGCCACGTCACGTGTCCACAAAAGTACCAGCTTGAAGACGATCTTCAAGCTGGTACCTTTGTGGACACGTGTTTCACCTCTTCACGAGGAAGCTTCAGAACTTCTTGACTCGTCGGTCTCTTCCGCAAAGTAACGCCTGATTCAGTAAATTTTCTAAGTATTGTTTATATCACGACAGATAACCGAAAACTCTCACCGCTTCTTGAATTGTGAAAGTTATGAATTGTTGCGTGATGTGACAACATTACGCACTTGTAAATAATAGAATATTATACTCCAGGCCTTCGGGACGATACAACTGCTGACTGAGCCAGATATATTTTGTAGAATTAATTTCGGGGAGTGTGTGCCTGTGTGTGTGTGAGCTATACGACCTAATTCTGCCCCATTTCACTATAGATAAAATGAATGAAACGATTTATTTTTCAAAAGACACTCAATATCCCGTAAGCTCATTTGAGAAACCGCAATCCTATCCAAACCTAATAATATTCCATCATATGTACATATCTCAATGGAGACATCTTTCAGTCTAACATGCACGGGGCTTGCATTTTCTATCTAATGCGCTTGATTTTATCCCCCTTCTACCCCTTTTACCTATCGGACTTGAAGCTTGAAAATATCGCTTCTGGTAAAAAATCCACAAACTTAATTCCACTTTCATTGTGTTTCTATTATCAACATGTATTTGAGTATGTATCTGCCGCTGTATAAGTATTTATCTTCATATCTATATCTAAGTATTCCATTTCCATTTATGCTTGATCAGACTTGTACCTTTCTTTTCCCAGACGTTTAGTTTGGCTAAACATAAAAGGCCTTACCGAAATACGTTACTTAACTTTAAACATCTAGTTCCATAGTACAAGCTTTGCTTAGTTTGGGCTAGATGGTGTTGTGTGAAATGTCCACAAATATTTATTTATTTAAATTCTCTGTCTTCTTTCCGCAAGTGTCATTACGTGTAAGCGAGAAGTTGACAAATAATGTTAAGCATTACTTAAAGTTAAGTAACGTTTTCCGGTAAGACGGAAAATTTCAGCAATATTATTTCATTTTAACATCTTCGTTGTGATTATTTTTCATTTAGGCTGCTTATTAGACAATTAACGCTTTAGTTCCACTTTCATCGTGTGGACTGCAAGATTGTGGAATACGCTCCCTGAGTGGCTCTTTCCCGATAGATATAATCTGGATGTCTTTAAATCGCGAAGCGAATTGGTTTCTTCTAGGTATGCGCGTTCCATCGTAGACCGCAACGTCTCTTAACATCAGGCGAGTTGGCGGTCAAGCGCAAACCTATTTCCACATAAAAAATAAAAAAGTTCCAGTGACCTTTACCGGCAAATGGCAACGAATCTTTCTTAGCAATAGGTCCTAGACTTAAAATTTCATCAACATTACCTAGTCCATTTAGTTCAGCAAGATTTCAAATGTCGTAAATGACATTTAGTGTCTTTACTTCAACGATAATTGCGCATTTAGGATGCACAGAATAAATACCAGTAGAGTATAAAACTAGCGTGAAATACAATCGTTTAAGTCAAAGACCGCGTCTCAGCCTTCGTGGGTGAATTACCGGCATTGGAGCGTCTGGCTTCATTGGGAACGAGGACTTCTTGAGACTCTGATTTTTAGGGATCCGTACCTCAATAGGAAAAAAACTGAACCCTTATAGGATCACTTTGTTGTTCGTCTGTCCGTCTGTCCGTCCGTCGGGTGTCAAGACCTTTATCTCGGGAACACGTGAAGGTATCAAGTTGAAATTAAAACCATATACGCAGATCCATAGTATCTTGCTGCAGAAAGAAAAATGAAGTTTCTAAGTTTTCGTAAAAAAAAAAAGTAATGCCGAATATATCGTAAAAAACGCACATTTCGACACTCACAAGGGAATCAAAACCTGTGGGGTACTTCCCGTTGACCTAGAACAATGAAATTTGGCAAAAATCATTGTGTTAGAGTACACATATAGGAAAAATTCCGAAAACTGGTAATTTTTAATTTAATCACAAAAAAAATGTGTCTCTATGCAAGGAATGAAGGTCCAAATTTTAAAGTGAATTAACCGTATCATCTGGGGTATCATATGAAAGAGGTTCAGTAGCATAAGCTAAAACAGGTTTTTAAATATTTTTACGATGTATATTTTTCCGTTTATGAAGGAAAATATAAAAAATATATGATTTCCTCCTTTTAAATACCTACTAGTTTGTACGGAACCCTCGGTGGGCGAGTCTGACTCGCACTTGTCCGGTTTTTATTTTTAGGTTTACTCGGTTTTTGTACGACTGGACCTCAAAATTTTGGAAATGATAGAACTGTTTCGACTGGCCTCATCACGCTATAATATGACTTAGGTTTATAACTGGATTATTGATATGTGGTATTGTCCTCTTTGGATATCTGTGATTCTTTTTTTTGTTATAAACGAAAAACGTCAAAAGTGGTTCTACTATGGAAACTAAAGTGGTTTTCACACATTTTAAATAAAAACTACAGTACCCTTAGGCGCGTCGCTCACTGGTAAGTCGAGGCGCGGACGCGGCACAGTCGAGGCGCGGGCGGCTATGCTTACTTCACACACTACAGTGTAAACACGTCTACGCACGAAACAAAATAACAAAATGGCGGTGGAGTCGCGGCGCGGTCGCGCACTGCACCCTTGCCGCGACGCCGCCGCGACCGCGCCTCGACTCCACCGCCATTTTGTTATTTTGTCGATTAATTTCTATTGTTTAAGCAATACCTACTAGCTGTGTCCCGCGCTTTCAACAGCTTAGTGATGAAAAGCGGTGTTGTATGTATGTATGTTTCTATATGATCGCCTACAGCCTAAACGGCTTGACCGATTTTGATGTGCTAAGTGTTTTTAGATTTGCCTTTGCTCCTTGATTGTCGTAGGCTCCATTATTTTGTAATAAGAATAAATTTTACGCAAAAATAAAAAAATCGTTTTTTTCGTAACCTTCAACGAACTATTTCGTAATAAGCAAGTGATTTTACTAGATTGTTCTAAAGAATGCGCATTTATAATCTTTTACAGCGATTATGCGCATACTTTCTCACAAAAGACACAGTCAACAGCGTATAGAGTGTAACGAAATCGTTAGTTAGACCGTAAAAAATGCTTTTCTGCAGTCGGGTATTTTATTTTTCTTTCAATATGGTTTTTGAGTTTATCAAACTTATACTTGTTTAGTCATCATAATTAAGTAATTTTAGGTTGTACCTAGTTTTCTTAAATTATCTGGTAAAAGATAAAAGTTAAAGCGTTGCAAAATCTCATTAAGTATATAGGTATAGTAGAATGGAATAACCACAAAGATCGTCCGAGGTTGAATATAACAACAATAAATGATGGTGGTTTAACCGCGCGGAACGTTGCCCAACGTAGGGGGCTCCTCCCTTGTGTCTGGAGGGGGGCAAGGTTGGAATTAAACGATCGTTGTATTTTTTTACCGACTTCAAAAAATGACCTGGTTCTATGTTCGCTTGTATGTATTTTTTTTCCGTTAAAGATTCGCTCAACGCGCAAATGTTGATAAAGGTGATGCACGAGAGAGATAGCTGCCTCTCTCGTGCATCACCTTTATCGACATATAAAACCATTGAGTAGGGATATTATAAAAGTTAGAGGCCAATTTGTGTATTTAGATAGGAGACATATTTAACTAAATAAGTTTTTCTTCGATATCTTTTAAATTGGCTGAGAAGAGGGGAAATATATGTTTTTAGGGTTCCGTACCTCAATAGGAAAAAACGGAACCCTTATAGGATCACTTTGTTGTCCGTCTGTCCGGGTGTCAAGACCTTTATCTCGGGAACGCGTGAAGGTATCGAGTAAATTAAATTAAAACCATATACGCAGATCCATAGCATCTTGCTGCAGAAAGAAAAATAAAATTTCTCAGTTTTCGTAAAAATAAGTTACTGCCGAATATGTCGTAAAAAACGCACATTTCGACACTCACAGAGGAATTAAAACCTATGGGGTACTTCCCGTTGACCTAGAACTCTGAAATTTGGCAAGAAGCATTGTGTTATAGTACACATATAGGAAAAAAACCGAAAACTGGTAATTTTTTATTTAATCACAAAAAAATAGTGTCTCTATGCAAGGAATGGGGGCTGCCTCAAACGTTCGCTCGCTCGGTTCCGAGTGGGAGGCGCCGCTACTATAGCCCCTACTCGGATCCGAGTGGTGTGCAGGGAATGTGTTAAATATTTTTACGATGTATATTTTTCGGTTTATGAAGGAAAATATAAAAAAATATATATGATTTCCCCCTTTTATTTAGTTTGTACGGAACCCTCGGTGGGCGAGTCTGACTTGCACTTGTCCGGTTTTTTTAACTATTCCGTTGTCAGTATAATGATGTCTGATTAAAGCTTTTTTTAAATGTGTAACTAGAAATTAAGGAGTTTTGGCGGGAACGTCTTAATAACGTGTTGTTGCTTTGTTTTATTTTCCTAAACTTGTGTTATTTTGAACATTACTGCTATAAAAATGGTGGTTTTCAAATTCATTAAAGTGCGTGAGTGTGAGCAAGTGAAATAAAGCAGTAACACGTGTGATTTTACGTTGTCGACAAAACTCCATAGAAGCTTCTAGTAAAGTCTCCACCACTTTACTGAAGCAGGACGCGACTTATAAATCGACTGTATACGTGACTTATTAGATTGTGACTAGAACATTTACAATTTGTTTTATTCAAGAAACTTGAAAAAATCCTGGCACTGGCAAATGCTTTAATGCGGTTCCACTACAAAAAAGAAGAACAAATGATATGTCAAAATTGTTTTTTTTTTTATTGACAGCACGGAAAATCTATATGCAATCTATATGTGTATATCTATATGTGTTCAGGTAACTTCAAGCGCACTTTTCTCATAAGAAATTAAAAATAATTGCACAAAACAGCGCTCAGAAATATCAATTTTCCTCTCAAAAAAAATATAGCAAGCGAGAGTCAAGGCCGTGAAAAATAAGCAAAAGAATCGAGTAAGCCTTATCTAACCTAGTTTACAAAACCATCGCGATTTTACAGAAACAATGGCTCACAATCGATTGCGACACTAGACGATGTGGCGGCTGCATTACGATGCTCTCTTTTTACTAGTTGGGACAACACTAGTTTGAACAAAAGAATGGTGGCGCGGTAATGGAAGTAAAATTAATGTATACATTTTTTCGTCTACTCCTAGAAGTTGCATTGACTCATTATTTATTATATTTGCTTATTCCACCCTCCCCATGCTACTACAAGACTTACAGAAAGTCAGCACATTACCTACCGCCCTATTTTCATTGCCAGAATTCCGAAATTGAAATACTCAGCGATATCTGCACAGGAATGGAATTATTTGCCCCTTCTCTATATCCAGATTATAATCTTGAAATTTCCAAGGCTAGAGTGAATCTTCTAGATCGACGAGCTCCATCCTCTACCACACCGTTGCTTAACATCAGGCGACTTGGTTGTCAATCGTAGATCCATCTAATGTAAAATAGCTAGTTCCGTTTTTCCGTGATGGAAGTAAGTGTTGGGATTTTTCCCAGTAGTCCCATATAATTTTATCAATTTGTCCTACCGTATAATTTTCGAATCTGAAAAAATGAAAAACCGGAATTGAGTATCGAAGGTTTTTACTGGAAAAAAATATATGTACCTTAATAAATACTTAAAGGAACCTAAGCATAGAATTAGAATTATAGAAAATATTTTTTTTATTTTTAATAATTAATTTTTAATTAATATAACAATAATTTAATACAATTTATACGTACTTAAATAAAACTAAACTAAAATAACCTAAACAAATTAAATAATAAAGATATACAACTTAAATTAGTTTTTGTTTTAGAAACTACCGTATAATTTTTGAAATTTCAAGAGTTTTATTTTTAATTTTATTTTCATTGTGACCTCTGTGTGAGACCTTGTTCTTACATAATTTCGTGATTCTAGGTCAAGAAGACGTACTTTACAAAAAAAAAAAAAAGAGTATCCAAATAAATTACAAATAAAATAATGAGCGACCCTATTTCGGAATTGTATATTTGCTTAAAAACTTCCTTTTTTTCAATTTCAATTTGATATCTTCTTCTTGTTAAGAAATAATGACGGATAGACCGATTATGATGTGATATTTAATGGTTCCGTTTTTCTTTTAAGCTGCGGAACTCTAAAGACTACATCTACAAAAACCCACAAGTAGAAAATAGACACTCCCAAAACTTGTACGATATATCTAAATAACTAATTAGTGGTCAGTCCACAACAATAGGTTCAGAAGAAAGTGCAAATTCTTGCGAATTCAAGAAATTCAAGTTTCTTGAATGACTCACCTGACAAGTAGGCTAACGTAGCATTTATATTCAAATAGATAGGCATTAAGGTTATAGCGAATATTTTTATGAAATTTAAACATTTGGTTAACTGTTAGTAAAGAATATGCGACCTATATTTGGTATATTTTTGAGTGAGTAAGCGTGTCACTATAGAATTTGCCGATGTTGTTTTTTTTTACCCGATAGAAAATTATCGTGGTAAAGAATAGGAACTAACATATTATCGATTGAACAAAACAATGAAAAAAAAACAGTAGCGCCCTCAATGCCACATTAGTGTTTTAGCTGAACAGATTCTAAAGTCACATATTGCACCTAAACACAACTTACAGGTTCTTTTTTATTTTATTTGGACCCTCTTAAAGCATTTTCCAGTGTCAAGTATTAAGATTTCTTCAAGTTTCTTGTATAAAACAAGTTATGTTCTAGTCACAATATAAGTCACGTATACAGTCATTTTCAAATTTGAGTCGTGCTTCAGAAAAGTGATGGCGACTTTACTGGAACCTTCTATAGAGTTTTGCCGACAACGTGAAAAGACATTTTCGCCGCTTTATTTCACTCGTCCACACTCATGCACTTGATCAAACGCTTAATGAATAAAACACCAGCATTTTATAGTAAAAATTCAAAATAACATGTTTACAAAAATAAAACAAAACGACAACATGTTTCCATGACGTTCCCGCCAAAACTCCTAACTTACAGTTTTTTATAATTTCAAAATTGAATTGTTTTCTAATTCTTCTCACACGATCGCCAACATTACACACAATGCTGTCCAAGCACTCTCTCTGACCAAAAACATTCTGTCAGTGTCAATGTCGCTATTCTTTTTTTTTGTGCTGGTCATGCCAAAGGATTTGTTCGTGAATGCCAACATTTGTTTCTTACGCGTACAAAATCGCGGTCAACAACAACGAATAAGTACCAAGTTAAAGGTATAAATTATGATGTCAAAATTAATTCTACTTTTGTATTAGATTCATTTATGAATAAGATTAAAAATGTACCTTTTTATTTAGTCCAAAGTTTTACTACGGAAAAAAACATCGTAAAAAACCTCAGAACTAAATGATCTACCTCCGCCATTACGTAAAATAAGTATCGATTATGTAATCGAATCACCGAATCGACTCGGATGCAACCGGCGTTGATCCGTGACGGCTTCCGATAAATTCGAATAAATAATCGATGACCTTATATTTTGTTGGTTTTCGAATTGTGTATAGTAATAAAAGAACACTTTTAATGAAATAAGCATTAGGTTGCGGATTCTATACTCAAATACGTAAACAAGGAGTGTAAATATTTTCGGGTATGTTTATGAGATTCAGTGGTCAACTGATTCCGCTGTCCACTGACCGTGGGCTCAGTTGACCACTTTCAGTTTTTTTTTCGGGGTTAGCACGACCCACAATTCGCATCTTTTAGCCATCATTCATTCACCATTTCATTTCATTTTTCAAGGCTGATTTGCATGTAGTTTTTAGGGTTCCGTACCCAAAGAGTAAAACGGGACCCTGTTCCGGATGGACCCCGCTGTCTGTCTGATCGTCCGCCCGTCTGTCACCAGGCTGTATCTCATGAACCGTGATAGACAGTTGAAATTTTCACAGATGATGTATTTCTATTGCCGCTATAATAACAAATACAAAAAAAAAACAGAATAAAATCAATATTTAAGGGCGCTCCCATACAACAAACGTGACTTTTTTGCTCGTTTTTGCTCGATATTGATAACGGCAACAGGTAGACGCTTGAAATATTCACAGAATATTGAGTTATTTTTATTCACTTTAAAAATAAAAAATAAATTAATATTTAAGGGGGGCTCTCCCATACAACAAACGTGTTTTTTTTGCCGTTTTTATAGATAATGGTACGGAGCCCTTCGTGCGCGAGTCCGACTCGCACTTGGTCGGTTTTTATATTACCTACCTAAACAGCGACTTTGATGTGATATATGTCGTCAGTTGAGTCTTCACTTCCTAAGTGTCATAAGCTACATAAATAATTTAAATAATAAATATAATTCTAGCACAAATATAAACACCGTAATTTATACATTTTACAGCGGTTACTTTCACGCGAAAACGTAGGTACGCTATACATGATAATTATTATGTAGCGTAATAATTGGTAGCGTGAGTAAAACTATGATAATAATACGCTTTTATGTAGTCGTGTATTTTGTTTTTCAACCCCCGGCTTAAAAAGGGATGTTATAAGTTTGACGTATGTATCTGTGTGTTTGTCTGTGGTTTGAACAGATGGACCGATTTCAATCTAGTTTTTTTTTTGTTTGAAAAGGGATTTTATCTAGAGTGTTATTAGCTATGTATCATCAAATAGCTATGCTATGTATAATCAGCCGTTTGTTTGTCGGGAGTTTTTGAGCTTTGTAAACTTATACTTGTTATGTATGCATGTAAGAAATTTTTCATCTGTAATATTTTATCTAACCTTTTTTCTTTATTTACAGGTACGTATCAGATACTCTTTGTGCTGTTGATCAGTAAGTTGGTTAGAATCCCACTTCTACATCATTCATTCGGAAGTATTTTGTCTCTGTCATTCTGTACGAACATACAGAGATAGAAGAATTAGAATGCTCATGAAGAGCCAAAATATTGGCTTTCAGTAAAGGCTGAATTAAATCGAATCAAACCAAACCAATTTTTCTTGACATTGACATAATCATCACTTAGGAACGTCAAACGACAAAAGAATGAAAAGAATAGATCATGAAATTGAGTTTTGGCGGGAATGTCATGGAAACATGTTGTCGTTTTTAACACGCTTTTATTAGGTCGACCTGTATGTAACTAACTATGTAATGAAATCTAAGGTAACTAATTTAACCATCTTCCAAGGATCGTAGCGTCATGAAAATTGGTAGCTGTATGTAGTTCTGATGACAATACAATAATATGGCACTGTCGAACTGATCTGATGATGGAGCCAGAAGATATGAACTAGAACTTCATGATGGAACATCGTATCATAGCTGTGTTTGGATTTGTTAGAAAAGTCTTGTAATGAACTTTGACCACAATAATTTGCAGCGTGTTTTTTTAGTTTTTTAAACTGTAATTTATTATTATTTTATTTTGCCAAATTTGTATTATTTTCAATTGCTATAAAAATGGTGGGTTTTTATTATTTAAGTGCTCGATCAAGTGCGTGAGTGTGGGCAATTGAAATTTCTTTTCCCCTCTAGAGGTAATCGTTTTTCCGTGCGTCCATTTACCATTTGGCGCCATATTAAACAACGTAAAAACAAACTATTTATTATTAAAAAAACTTAATTAATCTGCAATTAAGAGTATACTAAAGTAATGTACCTCATTCCAATTTCAAATGTTTCCGCACCGCATCCCTCTTTTATTCGCAACTGTATCGATATCCCGTTATTCGATTATAATCGGTCGTAAATCATTCGATTGTTTCAAGGAAGCTTGTATGTGTAATTAATTCAGTACTAGACTTTACAATAGGGATGAGGTGATGCTTAGTTTACTTACCTAGTCGATATTATTGATCTACTTGTAGTCGATTGCTGTTTAAGAATTTATTTAGTAAGGAAACAGAATTTAGTATATAATATTAATATAATACTTATGGGTATGTATTAGTAGTGCAGTAAAAATAAGTCAAGTGACTAAATAAAAAATAACCGGCAAAGTGCGAGTTGGACTCGCGCACGAAGGGTTCCGTACCGTTATCTATAAAAACGGCAAAAATATCACGTTTGTTGTATGTAGGGCAACATACATACAACAAACGTGATATTTTTGCCCTTAAATATTAATTTCATTTTAATTTAATTATTTATTTTTAAAGTGAATGATATAACTCAATATTCAGTGAATATTTCAAGCGTCTACCTGTTGCCGTTATCAATATCGAGCAAAAAAATCACGTTTGTTGTATGGGAGCCCTTAAATATTTATTTTATTCTGATTTTTAGGATTTGTTGTTATAGTGGCAACAGAAATACATCATCTGTGAAAATTTGAACTCTCTAACTATCACGGTTCATGAGGTACAGCCATGACAGACGGACGGACGGACAGACAGCGAAGTCTCAGTAATAGGGTCCCGTTTTATCCTTTGGGTACGGAACCCTAAAAACAGCGGTTCGCAGCAAGTTAGGAATACACTCGTTAGATTTAGAATGGATAACGGGATTTTGTATCCATTAAACCCAAGTTTTCCTTAAGTTATTGGATCAATATGTTATACTTTATACACAAATTTATGTAATTAAAATATCCAATTATTTATCATAGTTCAAAACATCATAATATATCCAAAATAATCTAACAAACTGAATGCGCGCTGGTATCACTATCGCTGATATAAAATCATTGGTTAGTTAGGGATATTAGAAAAGCGAGAAATGAATTAGTTTATCTAGTCAGGAGAAATATTTCAAAACACCCCTCTGTTTGTGGCATCGTACCTCTCAAACGGATGGACCGATTTTGATCTAGTTTTTTTTTTTGGTTGAAAGAGGACTTAATCGAGAGTGTCGTTAGCTATATTTCATCAAAATCGGTTCAGCTGTTTTTTTTCGGGGGTTTTTGAATTGCCTAAACTGTTACTTGTGGTTCATGCATTACTCTGAGCCTTCGTGTATATTGAATATGTAGTTTTTTAAGTAGTTTCTTAATCCTAGAACTTGAATTAGGGTTCCGTCGAAGTGTCCACTTCTCTAAAAAAAATTATCTTGAGGAAAATTAATTAAAAACTAATTCCAACACAAAGAAATTCATAAACATAAACATAGATTACAAATGGTGTGCGCCTGCGCACGTCACAGATTGCACAGCAGTAGCTTCGGCTATCGAACCGGCCGCTAGGGCAACCTAACGGTGCGAGCGCTTCCCGGTTACTTTACTACCTTACTATAACTGCATGGCTATTTAGTTGGCACGTCTGGAAAAAAATAACAGTCTAACTAATACAACAATTCAAGCCACAAGAAGACCACTGCTGGACATAGGCCACCCCCATGGATTTCCAAAAAGACAGGTTGCGCGCGGCCTGCATCCAGCGTCTTCCTGCCACTTATATGATATCTTCTGTCCACTTGCCGGTTCGTGGTCAAAAAAATATAAAAGAAAAACTATTTTTAAATATTTCTCTTGTGCAAATAAACAATAATCTTAATTTTTCGTCACTACGGGTGATTATTATGCGGGTGCGGGTAAAATGAGTAGACGGAGAACAGACTAGTCTAGTACCTAAATAATTATGATTGTATTATTTATTTTATAAAATGGCAGACGCCCCTTTATTAACACTTTACTGAATTCCTACTTTCCATTTTCCACTAGTCCGATTTGTTTACAATATAAGACAAGGTATCGAAAACAGAAAGCCCCACGACAACCTGGAGAAACTCATTATGACCGGTAAAGTGGAAGGAAAAAGACCCAGGGGACGCAGCCCAATAAGATGGTCCGACCAAGTGTCACAAAATCTGGGCACGAAAATCTCTGATGCAATACATCAGGCTGAAGATCGTCAGAGATGGAAAAAGATTTGTCGTCATCTGCCACACCAGGATCGGGAGCATCACGACGCTCAGCAGTGAGCAAACGAATAGATGAGGAGGAGGAGGATCGAAAACAGAGTTTATCAAAAAAGAAAGTCACTGCAACCCATAATAAACCCCTATTACATACACAAGGACAAACCAACATACAAATCATGTACATAATGAGGTACCACACGCATAATAAGGTATTTTCTCTCATTTCACTTGCGACCTCCTTCGCATACTAAAATAAGGACTTGGCTGGTTCAATGTTGAATATTTAGTTTAAACACAGTTTCTAAGAATATGTCGCATTAGGAATGATATTGTGAAATGGAAGTGTTAATTTAATTTACTTTCTTTGTGTAGAGAAACATGCTGCAATAGGAGCTTTTTAGCCGACTACGTAACAAGTAGGGTAATGTGTTTCCAGTGTATGTATGTATGTTTCTACTTTCTATATGAGCGCCTACAGCTTAGTCCTTGAGTGTCATAGTTTTTTTTAAATAATAGTAATACAACTTTAGCAAAAAATGCGCTTTTTCGTCTCCTCCAACGAACTTTTTCGTAATAAATATGTGTTCCAATATAATTATTGTAAAGAATAACATTATACAGCGATTTTATGCATATTTTGTGACAAAAAACGTGCACTCAACAGCTTATCAAACGTAACAAAATTGTTAAAAACAAACTTAATAATAGTTAGACTGCAAAAACCGCTTTTCTGCAATTGGGTTTTTATTTTTATTTTATTATAGATACCTACTTGTTAGCCGATGGAAAATGGAGAGTCATATTTTTCAGGTGTATACCTACTATATGTTTCTATGTTTCCTGCAGCCTAAACGGCTTGACCAATTTTAATTTGCGAGGTGTCCTTTCCGAGTGACATAGGCTATAGTTTTTTGTAATAATAAAAATAGAACCAAACAATAGTAAAACTTGAAAATGGTAAATGTGTCTACCGCACGAGTCCAATATCGAAAAGGAGTAAAAAGAACAGGAACTTAATTATGCGTATATTTAGGTAATCTTGGTATTTTTTGCGTTTATTACATCCTTTAATACACAACAAATAAATATTTTTAATTGGCCAATATATTGAACTGCTATTTAGTCAGAAATTAAGTCAATTGCCTCCATTTATTCATAAATCTGTTCCAGTTGCCAGTTCCTACGTGTATCGTAAAACAATAAATTCACGGCTTTGAAACGATAAAAAAAAGTAATTAAAATGAAAGAGGCATAATTAAATGCGTAAAAAGATAGTACTTCTGTATGTTAAAAAGTATGTCGAAGCAGTGAGCCATGAGAGAGACAAACAATATATTTTTACCCGACTTCCAAAAAGGAGGAGCTTCTCAATTCGTCTGAACCTTTTTTTTTGTGTTCCACGAGTACCTTCGAGTAACGAAGACGGGTTTTTTAATATGACAAAATGTATCCCCACAGACTACGGGGTCCGTATAATAGTAACTAACCGTCGCTTAACATCAGGCGAGTTGGTGGTCAATCGTAGATCTATAATGTATAAAAAAAAATATTTTTTAACTACTTATATTTTGTTAATTACGCAAGAGGAAGAGAAAATTACTCGAAGACGTTAATATTCATAGCTATATTTTATCAAGATAAGATTTTTTTTAGGTATTAGTTACAATGAAAAAAAAAAACCAACCCAGCTATTAAATAACTTAGTTAATAAATAAAATAAATAAATAAAAATAGCTGTATATTCCTTATACTTATTATATTTAGACAGAGTTATTTTAATTTATTAATTTGGTTAGTTAATTTTAATTTAGTTTGATTACTTTTTTACATCCTTTTAAAATTGTTATTTTTTTATGTAGCCTTAAAGTGTAGATATATTAGAGGTATAGTCATAATTCTTAGTATAGTTTTTTCTTACAAGCACGGTAAATATTATAAAATATATCCTGAATTACCTATTTGGTTAGTATGTTAGTTGTATATATGCTTAAGACTACATTAGTTCGGTGTTAGTAATATTTGTTTCGGTATAAGGACCGCCGAGGGAGGTAAATCCTCCATTTGCTTCCATTGCTCCCTGATTCTGGCTTCTCGACCAGAGCGACCCGGCGACTTTCAACACGTCTTCGTTCCATCTTCGCATTGGTCTTCCTCGTTTTCTTTTTTTGGAGTCCAGCTTGTTAGAATGTACGCCCATCTATCTGTTTCCATTCTTTGTTCATGCCCTGCTCATTGCCATTTTAATTTGAGAACTTTTTGAATGATATCTTTTGCTTTGGTTTTTTGTCTGATTTTTGTCTGATTTCTGTGATTTCTTACTTTATCTTTCGGTTTCAGATTCATGTAGCTTCTTTCAATTCCCCTTTGGCACACTCTTAGTTTTTCTAATTGCTTTTTAGTCAGGGGCCATGTTTGGCAGCCATTATGTAAGACACGGGATCAGACAAGTGTTAATTACTTTTGTTTTCAGTTTTGTTGGTAGCTTAGTTATGACATAACAAATATAAAAAAAATACAAACGAATTGATTAGCTCCAGCTCCATTTTTTTTGAAGTCGTTTAAAAAGTTCTTTACACTATATAACTGTATTAATATAAGAAATAGTCACGTATGTCTGTTACCTAACTATCATTTGTATTGCATACAGACAGACATCGGAATTAATATACTCATTATTAATACGAATGTAGTGTTCCCTGTCACACTTGTATACGATAAATTATATATATTAGCATAAGTGTGACACGACTGTCTGTTATATGATCGGATGTGTTGTCTGCTACTAGGTACTGGAGTTATCTATCTATTAAATAGATAGATAGAAACTCTTTATTAAAAGACCACGGTATACACGGAAAATGGTACATAGAAAAATAAGATTATGGCTAGGCTTTTAATTGGCGGCCTTATCGCTTAGAGCGATCTCTTCCAGGCAACCATGTATGTGTATCAATCAATCAACAACACTTTATTGACACCACATAAAGTAATAAGACAATAAACACATAAGAAAATGGCACAAAAGGCGGTCTTATCGCTAAAAGCGATCTCTTCCAGACAACCTTGGGATGTGATTGAAAAGTATATGTAAAGGTGGGCGGTGGTGCTAATTCAGTGTATGTCGTATGTATGTAGTGCCTAAATCATTTAAACTCATCCTGATTTCCTAACTAATGTTAAAAAAGCGAAAACCACTCCCTCTCTCTCTCTCTCTCTCTCACACTGCCTCTCTCTATCTGTTTGTTATATACAGAGATAGGGATAGCTGACGAATCTGGAGAATAAATTAGGCTACATAATAATAATCATCATCACTGTTCACCATCATCCTCCAACCTGGCATCAGTGCATCCACAAGGTAGAGGTGCGCGCAAATATTTGGGTTCAAGACATGCAAAACTCGACTGTGACATGGACGACCGCCCAACATTTATTTTACAAACAGAAATCCACAGTAATGAAAACATTATCTTCATTTAAAAACAATAATGTTTACGAAGACAGCTTCTCCACTAAAATAACCGCACATAATTATCGTAAACTCACGAAGGCAGCGTCTCATCCCTAGTCTTCCCGCCTTGAGCTATAATTCGATATTTAAAACGCGATCACAAACGCTCCACATTCAGCCAGCAAATGACTATAATCACAAGACTCGTGGGCAACTGACCTTATTTCTTGTCAGCTGTTTGACACGCCTTTTAGTTTCGCAGGTATGCACGTCGTCGCGGTAATTTCGCTACAAGATGTGTTTACATCTATACCTATGTAGAATTTATTTTCACCACACATATATAGGTACTCAGAAAACGGCGCGCAATGTACCATTCAAGACTATCTAGCTATAGAAAAGTTTCCTAGCAAAAAAGTTCATTTTGCGCCTTAGACAAAGTAACTTTTTAAATTTTGGTTCATGACAATGTGAACCATCATTTGTGTCGCGAGTGAATAGGTTTCTTGTAGGCAAGCGCGCTCCATCGTAGACCGTAGACCGACCTGGTGTTCAACGACAGTTACTGTCGGTTAACACCAGGTGAGTTGACGGTCAAGCGCAAGTCTATTTTTGATTTAAAAAAATGTGACATGCCCAAGAAGGTTAAATGAAATATTGAATGAAAAATTGAAAAATGTTCGTACTCGTAGAAAGAAGGTTGACCAAAAAAGTCATTGTCCGTATCCATAGCCGCCTTTATTCCGGTTATTAGGGTTCCGTACCTCATATGAAAAAAAACGGAACCCTTATAGGATCACTTTGTTGTTTTCTGTCCGTCTGTCCGGGTGTCAAAACCTTTATCTCAGGAATGCGTGAAGGTATCGAGTTGAAATTAAAAGCATATACGTAGATTCATAGTATCTTGCTGCTGAAAGAAAAATCAAACTTCTCAGTTTTCATTAAAAAAAGTTACAGCCGAATATATCGCAAAAAACGCACATTTCGACATTCACAAGGGAATCAAAACCTATGGGGTACTTCCCGTTGACCTAGAACTATGAAATTTGGCAAGAATCATTGTGTTAGAGTACACATAGGAAAACAATCCGAAAACTGCACATTTTTAATTTAATCACAAAAAATAGGGTCTATAAGCAAGGAATGAAGGTCCAAATTTTTAAGTTCTTTAACCGTATCATGTGGGGTATCATATGAAAGAGCTTCATTAGAATAAGCTAAAACAGGTTTTTAAATATTTTTACAATTTATATTTTTCCGTTTATGAAGGAAAACATAAAAAAATAATATAATTTCTCTCTCTTATTTACCAGTTTGTACGGAACCCTCGGTGAGCGGGATTCACTCGCACTTGTCCGGTTTTTTATTGTAATAATCACACATTTTACGCAATCGTTCATTAACTGCAAAAAAGTTGCGTTGGCAGCTTTAAAATTCAAAGATGGAGGCAATCTGTCAGCGCAACTTTTTTTTAAGTTTGACGGCCACTGGCGTTACGCAATGCAGCCGTAATTGCTGGATAAAAATAAATAAACAGGATAGTCGGGATTTTCCTATAAACGTAAGGTTGAAGACCTGGGTTACGTCAAGGGACATTAGGGCTTAGGAAAGAGGTTCCTTTCTAGTTTTTAGGGTTCCGTACCTCAATAGGAAAAAACGGAACCCTTATAGGATCACTTTGTTGTCCGTCTGTCCGTCCGTCGGGTGTCAAGGCCTTTATCTCGGGAACGCGTGAAGGTATCGAGTTGAAATTAAAAGTATATACGCAGATCCATAGTATCTTGCTGCAGAAAGAAAAATAGAGTTTCTAAGTTTTCGTAAAAAAAGTTACAGCCGAATATATCGTAAAAAACGCACATTTCGACACAAGGGAATCAAAACCTATGGGGTACTTCCCGTTGACCTAGAACAATGAAATTTGGCAAGAAGCATTGTATTAGAGTACACATATAGGAAAAAATCCGAAAACTGGTCATTTTCATCAGTCCCGCGCTTGCACTCGCTGTGACCGCACATGTGTACATTAGCTGTCAGTGGTTATAGGCAATGTAATAAGCAAACAAACAATGACTACGTCGGAGTCGCCGGCAATCATTATTGACGAGTTCTTAACATTTGTTCAGAACAAAATAGATACATTGGACGAGATCAGTATCACGCAGATATGTGTTTCTAACTACACGGACGTTGAAATAGAAGCAGGCAAGTCAACTTTAATTAAAGCGTTGCCGGAGGGTAGCTCCAGAAACATAACTCGAAAAGGTGAAGATAAAAGCAAGAAGAATGTGAAAGATGTTATTAAAATTCTCAAGGAATGTGACCCGACAGTGCAACCTATTTTTGTAGCGAGAAATCTAAGTCGCTTACCGGCAGTTACTTTCGACCATGTCGATGTGTCCAAGCTTTTAAAAGACATGGCAGGTATGAAAACAGAGCTACGTAATCTACGTAATGATGCCGCTTCAAAGGTGGAGATGAGCAATTTACAAATAAAAATCAGTTCCGATATAAACAGTTTGCGAACGTCTTTACTCAAAATCAATTGCACGAATAACATAACCAACAATTCAAACCGACATTCTACAAATGCAGAATCAAATAAAATAGATACAACTCCGAATAGACAGCTGACTCAGGAATGCGCTGATAAGAGACAATTAACTGCATCGATGCCTACCGCATCGGCCCGCTCACGGTCAAGGTCAAGGGATATTATTCACACGCCGTCTTATCGTGACATTCTGGTACCTACCAACCGGTCGCTGTCTATAGTGAGCCCTACCACTAATACAGATAAGGTCGAGGATGGTTTTACGTTAGTGAGTAATAGAAAACGTAAATCAAAATTAAATATGTGTGGTACTGCGACGAAACCAAGCAAATTACAGGTGGCGGAACAAATGTGTGCTGTTTATATATCATAATTACGTGATAATAATAATTTATGTATTAATTTTAATGAACATTTACGTTTTATTGATAATATTTACACGAATATAGTTAGATTTTTACAAAATGCAGCGAAAAATACCGCCTCGTTTTGTTCTGGTGGACAGCCTAGAAAAAAACACGTGGTAGGGTGGAACTTTCACGTTCAATCTAGTCATGAGATGGCTAGAAAGTATTTTAAGTGTTGGGTCCTCGCCGGTCGACCGTCTACTGGAGAAATTTACGCTAATATGACTAAATCACGTAGAGAATTTAAAAGCAAATTAAAATGGTGTCAATCTAACGAAGATAAAATAAAAATGGATATATTAACTACTCATAGACGAAATAAGAATTTTACTAAATTTTGGAACTCCACCAAAAACCTCAACCAGAAAAAAGCTTTACCAGTGATGGTCGACGGCTTGCTGGACCCAAAAGATATTGCTAATTTATTTTCTTCTCGATTTAAGGTACAGCCAGAGTTACGGGAGAATGTGGTCGAGACATCACCAGTTAATTATGTCTCGAATTTAAGCGGTGTGAAATTTACAGTTAAGGATGTAGTCAAGGCAGTGCGTGATATGAAACGCGGAAAATCTCCAGGTCACGACGGGCTGAGTCTCGAACACATTCTCTGCGCTGGTGATATAATATACACAAAATTATGTGACTTATATAATCTGTGCCTCCGATACTCATTTTTACCGGCTAGTCTCATGAAAACTATTGTGGTTCCTATTGTTAAAAACAAGACTGGTAACGTGGGCAGTGTGGCTAATTATCGTCCTATCTCACTGGGAACCGTGATAGGTAAGATTTTCGAAAGGCTTTTGCAGCCTTTACTGGTGAACAACATATGTATCGACGATGCGCAGTTTGGTTTCCGTCCAGAATTATCAACTGATTCGGCCATCTTTAGTCTAAAATACACGGTTAATTATTATTTGACACGAGAAACATCTGTCTATGCCTGTTTCCTGGACTTGAGTCGCGCATTTGATTTGGTGAATTATAATATTCTCTGGAACAAACTTTCTGCGACTCGGGTCCCGGAAGCAGTCATAAATATATTTAAATACTGGTACGGAAACCAAACCAACGTAGTCAGATGGGGCGACTCGACCTCCAGTGAGTATAGACTGGACTGCGGTGTCCGCCAGGGGGGGTTAACTTCTCCGGACCTTTTTAATTTTTATGTTAATGATCTGATCGAGGAGCTAAGAAGCACTAAAGTCGGATGCCATATAGGAGATATGTGTGTTAATAATCTGAGTTATGCTGATGATATGGTGCTTCTTAGCCCCTCGATTAACGGGCTACGGATGTTGGTTGATGTTTGCGAACGTTTTGCTGCCAAGCATGGGCTCATATATAACGCAACCAAAACAGAAATTATGATATTTCGTGCGGGTAAGGGTCCGGAGACAGTTCCAGACGTGTTTTTGTTGGATTCGCCGATAAAGGTTGTAAAACAATTCAGGTATCTGGGGCACATCTTGACTGAGACCTTATCGGACAACCTGGACATGGAGAGAGAGAGAAGGAGTCTGTCCATCAGATGTAACATGCTCGCGCGCAGATTCGCAAAATGTTCTGACGAAGTCAAAGTGACCTTGTTCAAAGCGTATTGCATGTGTTTATACACATGCCAGCTTTGGATAAGGTACACCAGATCAGCATACGGCACCATAAGGGTGCAATATAATGACGCATTTCGCATCCTTATGAAAAAACCAAGATTTTGCAGCGCGTCGGCCATGTTCTCTGATGCACGGGTTCCTGATTTCTTTGCAGTTATTCGATCTCGTATTGCGTCCTTTTGGGACAGGATAAGAAGATCGAATAATAGCATACTGCAGTGCCTGTCCAGCAATGTGTACTCTCCGATTTATAGGTCCTGGATTGCTGTCCACCAGAGCCTGAACCGGAAGTGATTTGTATACTAGTACAAGCTATTATATTATAGTTATAATTAGGATTATTTATTTTTTGACTACATTTATTTATTTCATAATATGTTATGTATTATTGATACTATGGGTATGTAATGACCTGAAATAAACGTTTATTATTATTATTATTATTATTTTAATTGAATCACAAAAAAATAGTGTCTCTATGCAAGGAATGAAGGTCCAAATTGAATTAGTGAATTAACCGTATCATGTTGGGTATCATATGAAAGAGCTTCAGTAGCATAAGCTAAAACAGGTTTTTAAATATTTTTACAATGTATATTTTTCGGTTTATGAAGTAAAATATAAAAAAATATATGATTTCCCCCTTTTATCTATTAGTTAGTACGGAACCCTCGGTAGGCGAGTCTGACTCGCACTTGTCCGGTTTTTTTTTATCAGACTGTGGCAAAGAAAAAAAAGGAAGATTTGTGCTCTTACCCGACTACGCCAAGAGGACTATGTTTTTATGTTTTACGGGTTCATATAAATATAATTATGTGAGCAATAATGTATGTGTTTCTATATTACCTCCTACAGCCTAAACGGCTTGACCGATTTATTTTACACGAAGTATCGTTAGATTCATATTTACATCCAGAATGTTTTAGCAATTTTATTCGTTATAAAATAATACAACTCTTGCAAAAAAAAAAAAAAAAAAAAACTTATAAACCTAAAACGAAATTTTTCGTAATAAATAAGTGATTTTGCAAAAATCACTGCAGCTGCTTTGCGCATACTTGCTCACGAAAATATGTACTCATCAGCATATCAAGCGTAACGCAAACGTAAGTTACAGTACAGAAATCACTCCTATGGAATCGGATATTTTGTCGTTCTTTTTAACTGACTTTAAAAAAGGAAGTTTTAAATTCAGTTGTATTTTTTTTTGTTTATTACCGCATAACTCATCTACAAACCGATTTGAACAAATAATCAATGTAAATTAATGTTTTCTAAAGTTTTTGCGATTGTTTCTCATTGAAATGAAACAAATTTTAACGTAATTATCGCGTAAGTATATAAATAAACCCGTACAATAAATCCCTTAAAATTTGTTTTATTACAATATGTATTAATTATTTGAAATATCAGTCGCATAGAAAATTTATCAAAATCAGTTTAGTGGTTTGCCTTCTAAAGCAAAATAACGGGAAAAATTGTTTCATTTTTCGGTTGTTTCATATTTTTTTATCTGTAGTAATTATAATTATAGTTAAAAAAACTGGAAAAAAACGACTTCCAAATACGCAGTTCATTTACTCGGAAAACATTTTTTCAGTTATTCTGCTATAAACAGGGCCGAAATTAGGCAGAGCAGGCGAGGCCCCTTCGTTGCCCCAGGGCCTCCACACCTCCAAATCCGTTATAAAAACCAAAGTACGTGGTGAGGTACCACTGAGGTATCACCTACCTAACGAAAAAGAATCATCAAAAACAATTCACAATTTGCGGAGTAATTGCTAAAATAAACTAAAATAAAAATAAAAACCTACAGTCGAATTGAGAACCTCTTTCTTTTTGGAAGTCGGTTAATAATAGATAGCTTTTTGATGAGAGTGTTTAGTTTACAATAAGGAGGTATTGTTCGCACCAGAAACTGACACGATATCCACATTCCAACACCACGACACACCTTCCATGTGTTTTCACAATAAAGCGGGGTGTCAGTCCACGCCACCTCTTACAAACGTGGCGCTGCAATCGCATTCCGGCCTACATACTATTATGGTATTCTGTGTTCCAGCGGGCAATGGCGGGCCTATCAAATTCAGTTCCAAAATTTCGGCATCGGATTTCAGTGGTGGCGGAATGTAGCTTGCCTAGACAAGGTTGCCTGGAAGAGTTCGCTTTCAGCGATTAGACCGCCTGTTGTTTTCGCTAGCGTGTAAGCTCTCTCCTGTTAATTAGTGTTTTAGTATAGTGGTGTAAACAATAAAGAGGTTATCTATCTATCTAGCTGAACTGTCATACTTACCACAGACTATAATGTGAATAAACCCAAAAAAAAACAGATTTGATTCACCTAAATTCACTTATTTCGTTCTGTTCGTCTGATTTTCAATTATTTTTTTCTCATAAAATTTTCGGGATAAAATGTACTTATGCCAGATCAGTACGCCGTCTATGTAGAACATATTATTAAATATTTATATAAGTAATATATTCTACCAGTGAAAACTCAAAAAATTGGCAAAAAAGGCTGGACGGACATAGTTATTTGTGTTTTAAATAAAAACTACGGGTCACTCACGTTTATTTTGAGTCGAGAAATCCGACTATAGTTTCTCGACTCAAAACAGACAGACGTGAGTGACCCGTAGTTTTTATTTAATAATTGTAATTTTAAAAAACCAAAAAAAAAACGGCTTTAAAATACGCAATATGTATAACGCCTGTAGAAAAGTGAAGTAGCGTATACTCGCGACACACGTATACATACTATTACATACGCGACTTGCTATTTACTTTTCTACGGTTGTTTGGATGCTACTTTACCAGTTATTTTGTTATAAAAAACCAAAGTACTGCATCGATTTTGTTAAAATTTATATGGGACCACCTCTGAAGTATGATCTACCAAATACATAAAGAATCATCAAAATCAACATTTAAAAAAACATACAGACCGAATTGATAACCTCCTTCTTTTTGTAAGTCGTTCAAAACGTGTGAAAACCACGTTCGTTTTCATATTAGAATTCTTTTTGTTTTCAATCAAATGATTTAAAAGTAATTCCTAAGCCAGATATCTGTATAATTAGTAGGATGCGTGTAGAAGAACTGCTTTTAATATTATGTGATTGCAAAATGTCACGGCCGCGGATATAAATATTGAATATCTGTTATTTTGGATCACCTTGAACTATGATCATGATAACTTTCCAGCTAGGGGCCCGACATAATCTGGGTGTCTTCAAAGAGAGGCAACAGAGGGGATTGTGTGACGCGCTTACATAGCAACCTTAACACTTGACCTGACAATACAATTATCAAAACAAGTATAAGTTTAGAAAACTCAAAACCCCCGACAAAAAAAGGCTGAACCGATTTTGAAACATAGCTAAGAACCCTCCCGACTAATTCACCTTTCAAACAAAAAAAGCAAAATCAAAATCGTTTCATCCGTTCGGGAGCTACGAGTACGATGCCACAGACAGACACACACGCAGACACGTCAAACTTATAACACCCCGTCGTTTTTGCGTCTGGGGTTTAATAACGTGGGTAGTCAATAGTAACAGGTATCTATTTTAAAAGAAAAACAAAGTACCCGACTGCAGAAAATATGTTTTTTGCAGTGTAACTTACAATTTCGTTACGCTTGATATGCTGTTGACTGTTGAGTGTGCGTTTTATGTGAGAAAGTCTGCGTATAATCGCTGTAAAAGACTATAGATGCGCATTCTTTTGAATAATCCAGTAAAATCAATTGTTTATTACGAAATAGTTCGTTTAAGGTTACGAAAAAAACGCATTATTTTATTTTTGTAAGTTCTTTATTGTACACACCTTAAAAGTAATAACAAAGTACTTAATAGACAACTCTAACTAACTCTACTCTAATAGATAGAGATGTATTATTATCTCATTTATTTATTTACAATCTTAATTCTAATTTTTTTACAACACAAATATAAACTTATAAAAAATAAACATAAATATTGTAAAAAACTTAAAACTAGGGTGCCGCCGGCAGCGGGGCAGGGCTCAAGCTGCCAGTGGTAGGAGCTACAGAGAGAGGAACCTCCTGACAATACGTGCCGTGTCCAGGATGACTGCCTTCTGTATCTGACCCTTGACCCAACCATCGAGCGAGAGTCTCTTGAGATGTTGGTCGAGGCTCTTCGCTATGACACCGTTCACCGAAACGACTATCGGGACAATGATCGTCGAGTCAACATCCCACATGGCGGTTATCTCGTGAGCCAAGTCAAGGTACTTGCTGAGCTTGTCCTTCTCAGCCTTCACGAGATTCTCATCATGTGGGATGGTGATGTCGACGTATTATTATTATTATTACAAAATAAATAGCCTATGACACTCTGGAAGCGAAGACGAATCTAACGACACCTCACACATCAAAATCGTTTAGGCTATAGGCTATCATATAGAACCATAGGTTCATACATACACTCGAAAAACATAACCCTCCTCCTTACACAGGCGGGTCAAATATTACCCTAATCAGACATTAGCCCGTAACGCAAAATTATGCTACGAATCGGCTATACCATTTCAACGCAACTATACTACTGAACGTATGCTATCAGGCAAGCGACCAACTCGTCATGACAGTTGCACAGGTATGTATTAAGGATACCGTGTGCGGGTCACGTACCGTCGATAGTTTAGTGCCCCTCTGTCCTTTGATGCAACGATTGTAATCGGACTAACATTTGTATGCAAGAGGCATCTGTGGGAAGGTAAAGGGAATACAGTAAATATTTCAATCGATTTAAAAAATAGGTTTGCACTTGACCCCTGACTCGCGTATAGCAACTGTTGTGATCTACGAAGGATGACAGGAATGTATTAAGGAAGTTGGTTTCCTTAATACATTGCTGTCAAAACATATTATAGAAAAATTCATATTTATTTGATGCTACTTTTGTTGATCCAGGTGCCTTTACTCTACAACAAAACAATATACAAACTACATAACTATTTAAACTACTACACAAAAAACAAATCGATTACTGATAACGGTCTAAAGACAATCGAATTGCTCAAACCCACTACCAGTTAGCAGCGTACCCAGCATGCTACTTACATTGCCAGAGCAATGCAGCCAGTAATAATATTAATTGTATGCACGAATTCTGAGCCTGAGATATTAAAAAAAAACTGTCGCAATAACAATACTTTAGGGTTATATGAAACCATTTGTCACGATCTTTGACTTTGTGACTTATTAGCGACCCCTTTGACTTTAAACTCTTGATCGATTTATTCACATTCAAGCATAAAAACTGCAGTAAAAGACATTCTTTCAATAAAACTTGGCATTTATTTCAATCTATTAGAATATGTTTCTCGTAAATTTCAACCCTATGACTTTACATTTTCGTTATTTTAGAAATTATTCCTAACGCTTTTAAGCATACCTTTTTGCTTTGCAAAAAATATCTAACCTCGCGTTAGTAAACTCTTTGAAATCACTGTCAACGTCGAATGTCATTAAATAGTTAAGAAATGACAATGGTAACTTTGCATGCAATAGATGCAAAGAAATTAACTCTAAACCTTTGATATTTATTTTATATCGATGTTTGGCTTACGAAGAAATTCTAAGCAGGATTTCATTGAAGTATTGGATTTTATGTCATACAATAGTAACTACTTGTACGAAAGAATAACAGATAACCTAATGGTGATACTGCGTACACAGTTTTGTAGGCCTCGAAGTGGCGACAAATTTCTAGTATGAACTGAAAAAGGAATTAAAATCAACCTCAAAATTTAACGTGAAAAAACAATACAAATTTTCCAAATTATTCAAGTGAAAAACACAAGTTTGTAACAATGGCAGATGATAACCCAACAGAAGGAGCCGATAATCCACCGAATGCGGCAGGTGATGCGGAAGAAATAGCAGCAGTAGAGGGAGCACAAGAGATGGCTGAAGGAGGACCAGAAAAGATTGAAGGTCAACCAGAAGTAGTTGAAGGTGTACCAGAAACGGGTGAAGCTTTGCCAGAAATAGATGGAGGTGCACCAGAAACTGGTGAAGGAACAGTACCAGAGTTAGCTGAAGGGGAGCAAGTAGAAGTCGCCGGCAAGGAAGGGGAAGAAGTGCTAGAAGGAGAACAAGGAAAGGTAGAGGGAGAACCAGAACAAGCGGAACAAGAAAAAGTTGAAAGTGGCGAGGCGAAAGAAGAGGGTAAAGAAACCAGTGAAGTTCAAGGTGAACTTGTTGAAGGAGAAGAAGTAAAAGGTGAAGAAGTGACAGGGGAAGAAACACCAGGGGAACCAACGACGACAGGAGGAGAAGGACAATCGACAGCAACTGAAGATGAACTCATGGGAGAAGAAGAACAACTCCCTGAAGAACCGCCCCTAGATCCCGCTGCGCCATTTGATTTGTCAGAATCAAAAGAAGCATTGAAATTACCTTTCGAACTAAACCCGGCTCAACTAGAGGCAGTAGAAGAACTCTGGGAAATATACCAAGACCACACGCCTGCTTACTCACACATCGACGGTTATATCACTCCTAAAGAACTATTTTACATGTTGAAAGCACTTCTGTTGACGACTTATACTCCAGAACAAACAGTAGAATTGATAGAATTTTGTGTTAAACCACCCCATCCTCAAGGACATATTAATTGGGAACAGTTTTTGCACATTGTTACAATGAGACAGAGAGATTTTGTTATAGAAGAGCAAATACGTAAATCATTGGAAGTGTTCGATCCTAAACATACTGGCATTGTTGAAAGAGAGATTATAAAAGAACTCATGCTCGACTACGGTTACAAAATGCCACACAAAATGGTGGACAACTTTATAAAAGAAGTTGACATATCGGGTGACGGTGAACTAAATATTGAAGACATAGTCGGCACCATGTGTATCGATTTGAACCAAGAAGACTTACAAATGCTCAGAGATGCTCTCAATCCACCTAAACCGGAAGTGGATATGGAAGAATTAGACAAAGAAATCGAAAAGGCCGAAGATGTTTCCAGAAAAAATTTGTAGTTTGGTTTATTTTAAGTTTACTTTGGAATATATTGTATTGGATAATCTCTAAATTAGTATGTACATGAAACCGATATCAAATTATGTTTATTAATTACAGGTTTATTATGTACATTTGTATATTAGATCATTAATATATTTTTACTAAATGTGACTGTCAATTTTTATTTTGTAATTAAAAACAAAGAGAATAATAAATGGCCAAGTGCGTGTCGTGCCACGCGCAATGTAGGGTTCCGTAGTTACATATTATAATTTATGTGAGCTTAGTACAAACGTCACTCTCGGTCGGTTACGCGCCTCGCACCGACCTGCTGCTCCTTTGAAAAAGACCGCCGAATGCGGTTGAAACTATAGTCGGATTTTTCGGCTCAAAACAGACGTGAGCGACCCGTAGTTTTTATTTAAAATGTGTGAAAACCACGTTAGTTTCCAATTTCCATAATGAAATTGTTGATTATTATTATTATTTTTACGCGTGACTTCTAACTACGGGATTATTAATAAAATATTTGTATTTGCATACTATACTATCCAAATCAATAATACTCTGCCCTTGACCTGTCGCGTGGCCTGCTATCGTACTCCGCATCAGATTTATTGCAGCCATCAGGCACATTGGCATGCGAGACATAAATACGCGTGCACCATATTGTATCCATAGAAGGAATAAGCTAATGCGAGTTGCCTCTAGATAAGTGAAGCAACTTTTTATAGACCTTTTAACAAAATATTTAATATTTAACTTTAATATCCCTTAGTCAATTTTTTATATATTTTTTTATGCAAGATACATCTACGATTGAGCACCGACTCGCCTGATGTTAAGCGAAGTCAATTATTTTCCATCACGTGGACGTAAAGTCTAAAACAGAATACACGAATATAGTGTCCTGGGTTGACCGATACTCATATACCAACAATGACGAACTTAAAAATTTTGATATAAAGACTCTATGTCGCCGCGCTAAAGCCTAATTTAGATTGAGAAGTCTAGAGACGTCTATTTTGCCGCTTCGAATTATTTTGAAAATCGAAATTATTTTAATCGTGTAAGGGGTCTAATTAGATCTCATTGAGCTCGGACGTTTTTGAGGACTGACGCTACATCCCGTTGATACTTTATCAAAGCCTCGAAACTAAGGAAAGCTGGTACTATGGGAACCAGATAATTGGTAATTATCAATCAATCAATCATTTTTTTGGTATTTTTTTTATATTTTTATATAATAGAATGGATCATTTAGAAAAACTAATTTAAATATTTTTTTATTCTGTTCAGTACTTATTTTTTTATATTTTTTTAAAGATAAAATCGTCCGTAGGAAAGATGACGTCATCGTACCTACTGAATAAGATGTTATGATAGCCAACATGAACTAAAAAATACATATATACGTCAACTTGACAGTGACATGTACCTATATTCGTTTTTGTCTCTGACTGATACAAGAGATCATCGGTTTTTGACTTTTGTTGTGTTTTGAAAAAACAAATACGTTGTGTAAACGTAAAGATAGAAAAAAAGAATAATTAATATTGAGCTCGTTGTAATTAATTAATGTTTTCTAAGGTCTTCGCGATTGTGTTTGCGCATTGAAATGAAACAAATTCACAATATTATTCAGAAACTACAACTGTGAAATGTTTCGACTTTCGTGCCAAAAATCCTAATAAACTGTTTTTTTCAAGTAAAGGAAACCTTTAAAAGACTGGTGTGAACAAGTTAACGTAGAATATGTTCCTGGGCGAAGCATTGATGCTGCAGTACAATGAACCAGAAGAAGGAACCAGAATAAAATAAATAATGTATAAATGTAAATAAAATAATCCCTTATATAATTACAATGAAATTGGTATATAATTAAACACAATAAAATCATTTCAAAATAGAAGTTATGTTCTGTCAATCACTTTTATTTCATATCCTGGCATTGTTCATAAGTTTTAGCTCTTTAGCTCCTCGGATTTTTGCGATGTTGTTCTTGTCGCTAGTTGAGATGAACTCCAGAATGATAAGATTCTCAACCTTAGGTAAGTTAGCAGAGTCGGCACGTACAAAATTATCCATAATTTATCCAATCAGTAGGCAAACAGTTCCTTATAACAAAGCAGTGGTCAACGTAAATGCAGTATCAATCAAAACGGTAGGAAAGCAAAGTCGTCGTAAAGATAATGAACAGAATTAATTTAATACAAATGAATAGAGTAGCAGAGCACCAAACACACAAAATAATTATTTTCTTTGTTTATTTATTTTGGTATGACAGTTGTCATAGAGATATTGTCTCTCTTGTCAATGCCAATGCTGTCAGTTTCATCTTTTTTACTAACTAAACTACATTTCATTTAACATTTTAGAGGTCGACTGAAGGTCAAATATTTTTTATATTTTCGCAAAAATTTGCGCGATCTCATCATTTTATGTGCCCTAAATAAAAAAATATGGTTTATAGACATATAATCTCGAAATGGTTTTGGAATCAGCATATGTAACATTTTTCTTTACATACCCAATTATGTGGGTTTAATAAAGATTATTTTCTTAATAATATTACCTTAATTTGTTTTGTAATATTACCTTAACTTTGGTCCCATATAAATGTTATCAAAATCGGTTCAGTACTTTAATTTTACTATGGAAATTATCGTGGTTTTCACACATGTTTAAATAAAAACTAAACAGACGTGAGTGACCCGTAGTTTTTATTTAAAATACTTTAATTTTTATAACAAAATAACTGAAAAAATGTCGTCAAAGTAAAGGAATTGCGTATTTTGGTGTCTTGATGATACAAAGAAACACACAGACACGCAAGAAATATTCGTGCTCATCACAAAATGTTTATCCGTAGAACTAACTACTATATTCAACTCCGATTATTATCTATATTTAAGTTACTCTGTATGGATGTACAATAAAGTTATTCTATTCTATTCTAAGTACTTTTATTGACTTTTATTTTAATGGCATTCTTTATAAGCCAAGAATATCATTTTTGTGAGTTGGTTAACATGTTATTTTACAAGTAATTATAGGTTAAAATACTGAAAAACATATTTCAAAATGCGCAATTTTGTGTTAAAAATCAAATCACTAAACCGATTTTTATGAAATTTCTGTGGCACCACATGGGAAGTATACTTACTATTTCAAACATTACCATATATAAAACATTACCCTCCTTTTTACGCAGTCGGGTAAAAAATAATTTTTCACATCGGTCCTGGTCCAGTCTTCTACGTGAATCTACGAACACACATATACATAATAAGATTCCGACGAATTGAGAACCTCCCAACTTTTTGGAAGTGGGTTAAAAGAAAAACAATAGAGTACGTTCTTAAGAATTTATAATAAAACCCGAGACATGTGGAACGAATCTTACAAAAGTACTTTTCAAAATCTGTAAAACAAAAACTGGCGACAAATCGGAACATAATTACTTACTAAAATAAGTGGCCAAGACCGTGTCGAGACGTACACATACAATAGTTTTTTTTACTGCTGGGCGCGGGCCATCTTCTTATTATAAGAAGGGTAAGGCCATAGTCTACCACGCTGGCCAAGTGCGGGTTGGCAGACTTCACACATCTTCAAGATCATTGAGAACTCTCAGACATGTAGGTTTCCTCACGATGTTTTTCCTTCACCTTTTTTTTTAAGTTGGCGGCAATCAACAATACGATAGTATAGTTGACACAATATTTTCTCAGATATCTTATGTGCAAGAAAACAAGTACTATACTTGTTTTCTTGCACATAAGATATCTGCGAAGAAAGTGATATACGATAACTTTAGTTTAATTTAAAATATCTTCTGAAAAATTATAGTTTAAGAAACACGCTTAATCTTATCAAATTATTGTATTGTCATCGGTCCTCGATAAGTCTACAAAGTTTGAATGAAATCTGACCGTTTGAAGTGGGTCAAAATCAAGTCCAAAGGAGTCGGTTACAAACAAACAAACATGCATACAGGTGAAGCTACAGTGTGAAGTTGAAAATTAATAAATATCCTTTCTTTACATGTATAGAGAACCACCTCTATTTTTAGGCTTGGTACTAAGGGCGCGGGAGCCTATTCGTGAGGCTACGGTGTCTGTCTGTCTGTCCTACACTTAAACAGCTGTATCTTTCGAACGGTAGTAGATACCAGTCTCAAAATTGACAAGATTACAGGGTTCACTTTGATGTAAATCAACAAATAATAATTATAAATAAATAAATAAATAAATATTTGTGGACATTTCACACAACACCATCTAGCCCAAACTAAGCAAAGCTTGTACTATGGATCTAGATGGCTGATAGAATACATATATACTTTTTTTTTGTAAATATATACATATGATACATAGAAACACCCAGACACAGAACAAACATCCATGCTCATCACACAAATGTTTGCCCTGGGTGGGGATTGAACCCACGACCTTTCAGTTCAGCAGGTAGACGTAAACACACTACCAACTGAGCCACAAGGCCAGTCAAATTATGAAACAAACACTAAATATTATCAGTTTTTTGTCATTTTAAATATGAAACAAATTAATTCACGTTGTCGTAAGACATAAAAACGAGTAATGCTTGGTGGTGCTTACATAGATAGATATAATATTTATACTTTTTGTAGGTATGTAATGGCGCACGCCGTCCAGTCATCTTGTTTTATCAAAGTCACACTAGATGGCACTTCTATCAATATTTTCTTTAGATATGCCTACAATTATACAGAAAATATGTGAAATTACAAATATTCATAGATTTTGTTAATTAGTCCTGTTTTCTGTGTTCATATGTCGCATGGGAGTACGGAAACCCCGATGTGCAAGTGACACTCGTACTTTGCCGGATTTATTATTTTACTAATTCAACAATTTGTAAATGTTCACAAAATTATTATTGTATTGCATTTTATGTAGTACTAAACTAAAATATTATAATATATTAGTGGCTGTGACATACAAACAGACGGACATGGTGAATTTATAAGGATTCGTCGTAGTGCTACGGAACCCTAAAAACAGAGACCAAACAACATCGCAAACGATATTCAAGGTTTTGTTAAACTAATAGAATTCTTTTGTCATAATTTACATATTGTCTACACGTTCTGCTTATTGTTCTAAACTTTATTGTTTTTAACTGACATGCAAATAAGTACCTAGTTGAATCTGGTCTGTAGTTGATCGGACTATGCTTGCCAACTCTTATTAGTAGTTGGATCTCAAATAAGTAGTTGAATCAGTTCTGCAGTTGATCGGACTATGCTTGCCAACTCTTATTAGTAGTTGGATCTCAAATGAGTAGTTGAATCAGTTCTGCAGTTGATCGGACTATGCTTGCCAACTCTTATTAGTAGTTGGATCTCAAATAAGTAGTTGAATCAGTTCTGCAGTTGATCGGACTATGCTTGCCAACTCTTATTAGTAGTTGGATCTCAAATGAGTAGTTGAATCAGTTCTGCAGTTGATCGGACTATGCTTGCCAACTCTTATTAGTAGTTGGATCTCAAATGAGTAGTTGAATCAGTTCTGCAGTTGATCGGACTATGCTTGCCAACTCTTATTAGTAGTTGGATCTCAAATGAGTAGTTGAATCAGTTCTGCAGTTGATCGGACTATGCTTGCCAACTCTTATTAGTAGTTGGATCTCAAATGAGTAGTTGAATCAGTTCTGCAGTTGATCGGACTATGCTTGCCAACTCTTATTAGTAGTTGGATCTCAAATGAGTAGTTGAATCAGTTCTGCAGTTGATCGGACTATGCTTGCCAAGTCTTTGTCACGGATATGCGGGAGACTAGAAATGAATATGCGGGACTGGGCCAAAAAAGCGGGACCTGCCTACAGAAAAGAAAGCAAATGTAATAATGTTTAGCTAGTTTGGTTTTAATTTGTAATATTACAAAATTCTATATCAAAAAGTAATTATAACGACATATTTGTTTTTATTTTTGGAAGAGTACTTGTCTTATGATTTAGCAAATTTGAGCAATTTTTATTAGGGTTCCGTACCCAAAGGGTAAAACTATTACTAAGACTCCGCTGTCTATCTGTCTGTCCGTCTGTCACCCGATAGTTACCCGACGTGTCGCGACTGACAAGTCGGGCGATTACCTTACTGCTGCTTGCCACGCAGAGCCGGGGAAAACCTCATACCTCTACATATATATTGGAGTAAAGTTATTTGTTGTTGTTGCAGGGGTCCGACCCCCGCGTGGCGACGTGCCGCGGCCGGCTGCAGACCCGCAGGTGCCAGCTCAACCAGGAGATCAACAAGGAGCTGCGGCTGCGCGCAGGCGCTGAGAACCTCTTCAAGGTAATTACCATGGTCTCCCATCTTCAGGGTCTCTCTTTATCACAAAAGATATTAAGGCGAGGCTTGTCCAGAAATTTAGGTATTTTACGCTACCTCAGTTTACGGCATAGTTCCGCGTTTTATGAGAGCGCGAAGTCCGCACAAAACGTGGCGTACGTTTAGTGCGATACCGATCTGCCGCGCGCCGCGCCGCGCGCGAGTCTCGCCGCGCGGCGCGCGACTCGTCTGAGCCACATCTTCATTACATTGTAGTGGCAAGTAAGTTGTGATATACTGATATCAATCTATAAGCTTATTTCTTGAAAATCTATGAAATAATAATTTACTACTCGTACTCGTTCATTTTTCCGGGATAAAAGCCTAAGTATGTCATACTAAGTGGGTATATCTATCTCCATTCAACAACCAACTCACTAACTCACATAAAACACTAAATTATCACATTTATAAAATAATAGCTATGCTCCTGCGGTGTAACCTGCGTAGTGATGAAAAACGATGATGATTATGATAAAATATAGCCTTTGTCCTTCTCCAGGTCTTGAAGAATCTCCTGTCCAAATTTCATAAATATTGGTTAGAATTACATATTACAGGTCAAATATATCACGTAAATATCTTTGACAATAATGTAAAGGTCTATACAGGATGTTAGGTAATAAACACAAGCAGACACAACAAGGTTAATTTTATAATTATATTGCAATACCATTAGTTAACTGACTTCCAAAAAGAAGGAGGTTTTCAATTTGACTATGTTTTTTGTATGTTTGTTCACCGATTACTCCACCAATTGTGAATCGATTTTGAAGATTATTTTTTCTTTGGTAAGTGATTTCAGAAGTGGTCCCATATAAATTTTATCAATATCGGTCTAGTAAATGGGTGTAGCTATAACTTTCTCATGGGGGGGGGGGGGTCCACGGGTACAAAAGTTTACTACTATTTGCCTCTTTATTTGCGCAGACTATACGCAGACGAGTAGGTACTGGTTTCTAAATGTCAATCTTAGTTTAAAAACATTAAAATACACGAAAATTAAGCTACGAAAATAAAGTGTATAAGTAACGTCGGAACATTATTAATTCATATTATACTAGATATGATTACGAGTGAAATTTAATTCGATTTAAAGAGCGCTCAACATTTGCATGACTCAAGTAAACAAATCATAGGTAATAAGTATGCGCGAGCGAAGCGAGCGCGAAAATTGTTGTAGTGTTTTTATAGTAACATGATTTATTTCTCGTATTAGTGAGCCCACAGTACTTCTCTGGTAAAACAGTAATAAGTAATCCGCGAGCGAAGCGAGCGCGAATTTTTTTAAGGTTTTTAAAATGAAATCTTGGAAGTGATTTGATTCATTGATCGTGTTAGCGAGCCTAGGTGTTTGTGGCCCAGATGAACCAAACAAGTATATTAATGTGTTAAAAGAAAAATGGAATACCCGACTGAATAAGAGTGACTTTTACGCTATCAAAAATTATATATACAACCATTTGAATGCATTGATTGCCAGTTTATTATTCCTAAATTTAAACTTAAGACTTTATAGAAAATTACAAACATACCTACGCGGTACTCCCTTGCAGGTGGAAAATAATTTTTGGTTAGTGATTATTTTTTGGTCAAGTATTTGCTTGTATTAGCACAGCATATTAAAAGTTGTTCGATTTTATTTACGTAAAAAATATTTTTTACATAAAATTGGCTTGGATCGAATTGAAATTTTTGTGGAATATTTGTGTTTTTGTTTACTTAGGATATATCTACGACTGATTGCCAACTCGCCTGATGTTTAACGATGTTATTTTCTAGTTTTACGAAGGACGTTTTTTTATGAGTTTATTCAGTCATTTCATATCTTCAAAATGTGGCCATGCGCGAGCGAAGCGAGCGCGAAAATTTTTGAAGCATATTAATGCTTCAAAAACATACTTAATTTGCTTCGAAGAAAGCAAATTAAGTATGTTTTTTGTAAGAATAAAAATGCGTAAAATCACTGTAAAAGATTACAAATGCGCATTCTGTAGAATAATAAAAAAAAACACTTGTTTATTACGAAATAATTCGTTAGAGGTTACGAAAAAGCTTTTTAATTTTTGCAAGAGATGTATTATTATTATTATTACAAAAATTATAGCCTGTGACATTCTGGAAGCGAAGACAAATCTAATGACACCTCGCACATCAAAATCGGACAAGCCGTTCAGGCTGTAGGCTGTCATATAGAATCATACAAACATACTCGTACATACACTCGAAAAACATTACCCCCCTTCTTATGCAGTCGAGTAAAATATATAGTTTCGATTTGTTTGCGCGTTTGTAGTATGCGCGGGCGAAGGATGAACTAAGGTCACACTGCATCTCTAGCAAAACTGTCGTTATGACAACCGCGCATCAAGCGTTTATGTATATTTTGTAACATCCGTGCCATCCGCGATAATCCGGCATTATGATAGCACTTAATTTTTTTTTCGGCCAATGCCATGGGGGGGGGGGGGGGTCCGGACCCCCTGGACCCCCCCCCCCCCTTATATACGCCCATGGTCTAGTACTTTGGATTTTTATAACAAAATAACTTACAATTATTGTAGGTTTTAAAAAGATCCTGAGAGAGTTTACTACAAATAATATAAATAATAAGTTGTCTATTTTGTTTGTTTATTGATTAACAGATTTACAGATTTACAGATTTGCAGATTTACATATTTACATATTTACAGATTTACATATTTACAGAGTTACAAATTTAGAATCCGGAGTGTAACGAAGGATTCAATCTCGCCCAAGACAAAAACACCTTTATCCCCGAAGTGCATAATTTTACACCTTATGCGATTATAGAAAGAAATGGGTTTGAATCTACATTATTTAACAAAACAGAGCGCTTTGTTGTTATTTTTAACGTACAGCCTTGAAAAATTCCAGCATACGCTACCTGAACGGATTTTCTTTGATTCACATTATTATACCTACATTATGTAACAGAACGTCGCAATCGCAATTAAAATAGAGTTTTTCTAAGCAAACGCGCTCCATCGTAGACCGTAAACGTCGTTCAAAACTAGCGGGATCGGTGGTCAAGCTAAAGTTTCCCATAATAAAAATATAAAAAACAACCGTAGTACAATATCAAAAAATTAACAGATCTTTCAGTTGTAGCATATTTCATCTTTGGTTGCAGTATTCGTGCCTGTTTTATTTCTTTTTTATGTTCTATTCTCACAACTATATCACAACTCACATGTCGATGTTATTACTCTCACATGGTGGAGTACGGGACAGATTATGCGAGTTTTCATTGACGGTCGTTCTGTAATATCAAAGTAAACGTTGTAGCAACCACACATTTTATCATTACAACGAGGCTAATGCACATAAGATATATTTTAATTATACAAACAGGTGCATTATAATTTATTTTACTTTTTTGCGTGAGGTTATCACATAAATTGCTGGTCTACCTACCAATTCATACAAATTTGCAGTTACAAAAATATATGTGCATAAACCTCATTTTTTGTAAAATAAATAAGGTTGTAGTGCTCACTCAATCCTAGAAGTATTCAAATCAACTGGCTCTAATGTTATCAAAGACTCGTTGATTACTTCAAGATGCTTCTTTGATCTGCAATTTACAAGAATAATGCTAACAAGGTCGATCACTGATAAATGTACCTAACTAACCTAACCTAACCTAATACCTAACACCCTGTATTTGTGGTGGAAATATAAATGTTATGAAACTACCTATCTAAAATATTTTATACTCAAATACGTAATATATGTATACGTAAAATCGTTGTAAAAAGTTGAAGTGTGTATTTTTTATTCCAGTAAAATTACTTATTTCTTATTTATCACGAAGAAGTTCTAGGTTATGAAAAAACATTTTATTTTATTTTTGCAAGAGTACAAAAAATGCGTTACAAAAAATATAATATAGCATATGATATTCAGGAAGACGAATCTAACGACACCTAGCACATCAAAATCGGTCAAGCTGTTTAGGCTGTAGGAGGTAATCTAAAAATATGCATAGTACATACATAGATATACACCCACATACACCCTTACATACATAAATACAAACATACATATACTCGATAAACAACCCTCCTTACGCAATCGGGTAAAAATTACCTACCTACGCGCGGCGCGGGCGGCGCGCGACAGACGGCGGTATACCTATATAGGTACTCTCAAAGTCTGTGACGCGTTCAAAGATGCCGCGCCATATGCCGCCTGCCGCGACCGCGGTGTATTTTTACCGGACTGTGCAAAAAGGTGGGTTATGTTTTTCAAATGTATGAATCATATAAGATTATAAAAGCGAAATTGTCTGTCGTCTGTCTCTCTGTCTGTTTGTTACCTAAACGGCTAAACGGCTGAACCAATAATTATGAAATTTGGAACAGAAATTCTTTAGGACCTGGAGAAAGACAGAATATATATATATTGACTGGCCTTGTGGCTCAGTGGTAGTATGTCTACCTGCTAAGCTGTAGGTCGTGGGTTCGATCCCCACCCAGAGCAAACATATGTGTGATGAGCATGGGTGTTTGTTCTGTGTCTGGGTTTTTCTATGTATCATATGTATATATTTACAATAAAAGTATATATGTATTCTATCAGCAATCTAGTTCCATAGTACAAGCTTTGCTTAGTTTGGGCTAGATGGTGTTGTGTGAAATGTCCCCAAATATTTATTTATTTATTTATATATATATATTATTATCACCATTATTCATCACTACGCGGGTGAAACCGCGGGATGCAGCTATCATGTGTATGTATGTTTATGTATACATTTATTTTTTATGAGCCCTGTTTGTACAAACTGTCCCACTGCTGGGCGCGGGCCATCTTCTCATTATAAGAAGGGTAAGGCCATAATCTACCACGCTGGCCAAATGCGGGTTGGCAGACTTCACACATCTATCATAACTGTAATATTTGAACATCAGGTAAGAGTAAGTACATTTTCTTTATACGAGTATGAATAGAACTCATAGGTTTATGAACTGCGAGTGCGAGTGATCTATATAAATACTTACATGTATATTTCTAGGAAATAATAACTTGCAACTGGGTATTTACCTTTTTCGGGATCGCATCATTTCTATATGAGCCAAAATTTTGCGCTTACGCGTTCGCTTATTTTTTGGTTTCTTTGTTCTATGATTTCCCATAGTAATTTGTTTTATTTGGCGCGCGATGCAATCCGACACAGTACCGTCGCTGACAGTGGTCACCGACAGACTGGCGCGGGTGAACAGCTGAAGCAAGGCGGCGGGACGGTTGCTCGCGAGCAAACTTATTGTAAAATAAATTACTATAAAATAATGCACTAAACGTATCAAAAATGTAATTCTAGAGAACACAAAAAAAATGTAATAGCTACTTGACATGGTAAATTTGGTTTTGATGGCTTTAAACACTTTAGAGATAAATGGGAAAAATAAATAAAATGGCATATTTTTCAAAAAATAAAGCTATCGAGATTTTTTTCAGCAATCGTGTTTTTGTTTCTGGCAAAACCTAGCCAACAGATCGAAATTTTACATACAAAAAATTTAAGCTTGAACTAATAATACAAGTATTTTTTGTAAATTTTCAAAAAGCTTTGTTTTACTGCTTTTGCGGACTAGCCGGGCCTTAATAATACCACATACAGAACGGACACTCTCCGCCTCCCGCCAATCTCTGGTTCCTCACCCGCTCCCCGCTCTCGCCCTGTCGTTTGTCGTTACGGTGCGGCGTATTCATTTGTCAGTCAAGACTAGCTCCCCCTCTACCAGCTAAACGGTTAACTTGGAGATGTTAAAAAAATTGTACTAGTAGCATATAAGATTAAATTTAAAGCAAAACTATCACGAGTAAGTAGGCTTCACAAGTTAAGGAGTTATTGACAATCAACATAAGATGTACTTGAAGCGGCAAATTTTGCACAAACTCCATTTATGTCGCAAAATCAATCAATTTATTCATAGTATGAAACAAGTAGCTCTATTCTAAGTCTGCTCATAGTGAACTGCTATTACGAATCCCTTGCGCCCGACACGCACTTGACCAATTATTAAACAAGATAAAATATACCTATGATCTAGGAATGGACGGTCGCCTTTCACTTTCCACCATTCCTAGCCACCGTCGAGACATGGCAGCTGGTCGTTATCGAATTATCTCATCACCACCTAATGGTTGTCACCACATACCGTCCGCGCCCGCGCCGGTGCCACATGCCGGTCCGTAGTACATTGCTCTGAAATACTTGTACTGGTGGAGAGAAAAGTTTATATTTACAAGTATCTCTTTAAAAAAGTCCCTCCTTCTCAAGTATAAGTATAAGTCTTGTATATTATTTACGTATTTATATGTTCATTTGCAATACTGTTAATAACTTCAGAATTATGTGTGTGTGTGTGTGTGTGTGTGTGTGTGTGTGGGTGTGTGTGTGTCGGAAGGTCAGTGCTGAAAATCAGCGCTGCTGATCGCTCAGCAGCATTATCGCTGAGCACTTACCTTTTTTGATACGCCAGATACTACAGCGAAAATTGCATATTTTTTAGGCTCAATAGTCTTACTTTTGTTATTTGTACTTGTGTTCTCTCTTTTTGTTGTAGTGTATGGTGTATAAAAATAAAATATTTTCTTTCTTTCTTTCTTTCTATATATAAAAAGACCGGACAAGTGCGAGTCAGACTCGCCCACCGAGGGTTCCCTACAAACTAGTAGATAAAAGAGGGAAATTATATAGATTTGTATATTTTTCTTCACAAACCGAAAAATATACATCGTAAAAATATTTACAAACCTGTTTTAGAACTTTTAGATATCATCTATCAACCGTATCATATAATACCTCACATGATACGGTTAAAGCACTTTAAAATTTTACCCTCTTTCCTTGCATAAAGAGACTATTTTTTTGTGACTAAATTAAAAATGTACAGTTTTCGGAATCCTTTATGTGTGCTACGTGTACTTTATGACAATGCTTCTTGCCAAATTTCACAGTTATAGATCAACTGGAAGTACCCCGTAGGATTTGATTCCCTTGCGAGTGTCGAAATATGCGTTTTTGCGACATTTTCAACTGTAACCTTAACTGTAACCGATGATGGAGCTCGTCGGTCTAGAAGATACGAGTATAATTTCAAGATTGTAGGTCTCAGGAAACAGTGATGGCGGCAAAGAATTCCATTCTTGTGCAGTACGCAACAGGAATGTGGATCGATATCGCTGAGTACGGATTATCTTATGCCTACTGCATTCAACTGTCAGGCACTTGACACTAAAATATAACTTTCAAGCCCAGTATAACTATTTTCCGTTTAATATATTGACTAAGTACATTATTAAGTCAAAAATTATATTATGCTGTACTTATTATCTAAAACATTTCTCTCTCCGCGAGTACTGGGTAAACGATTGACACTTTCTCATCGCGAGATATCTGCGCGCGCGTCGGACATAAGTAATATCTATACGTGTTGCCGACTGATAAATCAGCATTTCCAATCTGTTTTTTTTTTCCAAAGAAAAATATCGAAAAAGAAGTCCTTAAAATTAAACATTTTCTACGGATTAATCGCGTATATTTTTACATAATTTTATGACCTGACGTTTCGAACACCGTACAGCGTTTGTTCGGTTTTTTGTTTGGTTTTTTTGTTTCGGTTACCACGGACGCAAAAAAATATTATTAAAAAAACGTATTTTCATAACCTCCTGCGTTTTTTTTTCGTAATAAACAAGTAATAAGTTTAATAGAACTGTTCTAAAGAATGCGCATTTAGTAAGTTAAGTAAGTTAAGACTGCAAAAACCGCTTTTTTACGCTCGGGTATTTTGTTTTTCTTTTAATACGGATAAGTACCTGCTTGTTGAATTAAAAAAAAATACTACGCATATGAAGTCACATATAATTGCTAATATATTGCAATGCGTTGCATCAGAGATAATGTCTAGGTATAAATGAGGCACACTAGCTTCGTTTAATTCAGCCATGCTCAACGAAGTGAGAGCTCGGCCCGCTCCCGATAATTGTGCTCTATCTCGAAACCGGTGGATATTTTTCACTCGGAGCCATCCACAAAGCGAAGCTAATGCGGCCTTACCAAAAGCGTTACTAATTTGATCAACGCGAACGTCTCAAATTCTCTGTCTTCTTGCCGCAAGCATTTACGTTTCACTGGGAAGTTGACAAAATAAAATTTGGTCAACTTCCCGCTACGTTCAACGTTACTCAAATACATAACATAACATATTATGTTGAGCGTTGCTCAATTTTTTTCAATTTGAGTAACGTTTTTCGGAAAGACCCTGAGAGTAGGACCAGCTGACGTGACTGGATGAATAGATAAATTATAGAATCCAAACTAATATTATAAAAGCGAAAGTAACTCTGTCTGTCTCTTTGTTTGTTTGTTACCTTTTCATGGCTACACGGCTGAGCCGATCGTTATGAAATGTATACGACCTGTACGCGAGTACCAACATACATACATAAATCCGGATATAAAAAAATGCTAGTCGATGCAGACTTTTGTTCGCTTCGCTCACTCGGTCAATTACAGTGCGGCCCCTGATATGAAACGATTGACTCCACATTTCCACATTACACATAACTAAATTCCCAGTCCATCAAAGTCAAAGTCAAAGTAAATTTATTTGCGTTAAGCATGAGTGATAACATGCTTTTGGTGTTCTTAATTTTAATGTGCTTCATGTTATGCCTGAGGAGGCGTGCAAATCAGAGGGCGCTATCGATCTTTAAAACTACTAATATAAATACCTAATTATCAAATGTCAATTTAAACATGTCATAATACAATTATATAAAATGTCAGGTGTGTTTGTATACTCCTCACTTACATGACTTCCTACATCGTTGGCACAATTAGCTGTTACGATGTCTTGTCTACGCGGAAAGCAATCGATGACCTAAATGATACAAACTAATGTAATGATGGGGAGTTTCCTCATTCCACCTTAGCCCACTGGACTACCAATACTGGACTGTAAAGACTTGGACTGTAAAGTAAATTATCAAGACAATATAAACAAAAACTTTTTGGGCACAAGCTTTTACTAATGCCAAAAAGTGCACTTTTGATTTAATTGATGGCTTTAAAAAAAATGCGCGTACTTGAATGAAATTTTTTCTAGTAATTTTGTTTAAACAAAAAAAAGTTTATTTTTTATTTTTACTCATAACTCATTTGGTAAATTCTTTTTTGCTTAAAAGGTTGAATATTATCATTGGATTTCATCGAAATCGCCCCTGCAGTTTGGTTTAAAAACCAAATTGCTCATTTTGAAGTCGGTTAATTCAGTCAGTTTTCAAAAAACGTATGTATAAATTAATTTAGTATTAAAAATATTTTTACGTCAACAAGTATGTCGTATTAAATAAAATAAATTATTGATCATTATTATGATCTCTTTATTTATTTAATTTCTTAGGTCTAAGTTTTTTACAATATAATTATAAAATATACATAATAAAAAAACTTAAAACTAGGGTGCCGCCGGCAGCGGGGCAGGGCTCAAACTGCTGGCGATGGGGGCTACAGACTGAGGAATCTTCTGACAATGCGTACCGTGTCCAGAATAACTGCCTTTTGTATCTTATTATGATTATTTTTACGCTTGACTTGTAACTACGGAGTTATGAATAAAAAATTGTACGTCGTATTAAAAAACAAAATACCCGACTGCATAAGAGCGATCGTGCTGTAACTTCGCTTTACTTTATGATATGCCTTTAGTATAACTTTTATCACTAATTTGTTCCGAAAAAATACGTAGTTTACTAAAAGCGTATTTTTCAATACTCCATCACATGGATGTAGTCTAAAACAAAAATCACGAATATAGTGTCCTGGGTTGACCGATACTCATATACCAACAATGATGAACTTATAAATTTTGGTATAAAGACTCTACGTCGTCGCGCTAAAGCCTAATTTAGATTGAGAAGTCTAGAGACGTCTATTTTGCCGCTTCGAATTATTTTGAAAATGGAAATTATTTTAATCGTGTAAGGGGTCTAATTAGATCTCATTGAGCTCGGACGTTTTTGCGGACTGACGCTACATCACGTTGATACTTTATCAAATGCATTTTTATTTATTTTTACCACAGATGTATTATTATTATTAAAAAAAAAAACTATGACACTCAGCGAGCGAAGACTAATCTAACGACAGCTCGCACATCAAAATCGTTCTAGCCGTTTAGGCTGTAGGAGATAATATAGAAACATACATACATACCCACATACATACATAATACATACATACCTACACTCCAAAAAAGGTACAAAAGGCGAAAGAACTCATTAACACTTAAATTCTTCGCACAACAATGTACAAAGCAAAGACAATGTAAGCGACTAAAGCGACGCGGTGCGTGGGGTCGCGCGCCTCGTTCCCACAAGGTCAAGGTTCGGGGACCGGGGCGTCACGGTTCGACAAGCACTACCTGCAACCTCTTACACGTACCGTATATACCTTACCGTAAATGTACAGTGAAGACGTCGAGGATTTCGGCATTTCTTTATTCTTTATTTAATAAAAGACACGACAGATTGCAAGAAGAGAAAGTACACATTGTAAATACATATTATATAAATAAATATAAATATTTGTGGACATTTCACACAGCACCATCTAGCCCAAACTAAGCAAAGCTTGTACTATGGAACTAGATGGCTGATAGAGTACATATATACTTTTTTTGTAAATATATACATATGATACATAGAAACACTCAGACACAGAACAAACATCCATGATCATCACACAAATGTTTGGGGATCGAACCCACGACTTACAGCTCAGGAGGCAATCGTACTACCACTGAGCAAAACTGAGCTGGCTGTCAAAGCGATGCCAATATTTAAAAACCTGTTTTAGCTTGTGCTAACTTTAAAATTTGGACCCTCCTTCCTTGCTTAAAGACCCACAATTTTTTTGTGATTAAATTAAAAATGTAGGTACGGTTTTCGCTTTTCATTTTTTCCTTTATCTGCACTATTATGACAATGCTTCTTGCCAAATTTCACAGTTCTAGATCAACGGGAAGTACCCTATAGGTTTTGATTCCCTTGAGTGTCGAAATATGCGCTTTTTGCGATATGTTCGGCTGTAACTTTTTTTTACGAAAACTGAGAACTTTTATTTTTCTTTCTGCAGCAAGATACTATGGATCTGCGTATATGGTTTTAATTTAAACTGGATACCTTCACACGTTTCCGAGATGCTGGTCTTGACAAACGGACAGACGGACAAGAAAGTGATCCTATAAGGGTTCCGTTTTTTCCTTTAGAGGTACGGAACCCTAAAAACAAAAAAAAAACATACAGACCGATTTGATAACCTCCTTTCTTTTAGAAATCCTTTAAAAATAGCGTCAAGGCAGGTTATAAAACGGCGTTGTTTTGTAATATTGCGTACGCGCCACAATATTACTGCTGTGTTCTCCCCGAGCATGCTACTGGTCAGTACTACGCGGTCAACGCACGGAAAGAAAAAGGCATTCCTTATTGTTCACTCAGCTTCCTACCACCTACCTGCTGACTCATTGTGTACGCCACAGACATAGTAGACGGAGCATGCGACTTCATTTATATGAAAACCTTGCGTGCCACATTTTTGGTAGCGACTGTGACGTCACATAAACGATTTTGTGTAGGAATGTTCCATCCGCGCGAAATCTATTCAACCCAATGCACCCGCGCGCTTGTACGCTAGTAACTAGTTGACAAAATATCGAGTCGGAAGCATATATCACCTGAAATTAAATAAATCTAGGTTGTTAACTGCGATTTTTTATCGTACTTGACACGCTTGTTTTGACACGCTAGGTACATACACTTGGGGTATCTATAGAAGTCTATGGTGTACGCACATATTATGTGCAGATTCATTACTATTTTTTATAGTTTGAAACTGAAACAATCGATTTCAAATTAGCAGTATCGTTTATGGATGACATCTTTTTTTCAGTTATTTTGTTTTATGAAACAAAGTGCAATATAGATAAAATGTATGTGGGACCAAACAAAAAAAATACATCAAAATCAATTGATAATTGACGAAATGATCGCGTAACAAACATACAATAACAAGAAACATACGGTCGAATTGAGAACCTCTTCCTTTTCGAAGTCGGTTTAAAATACAAGTTCACATAACAGGATCTCACTTCACTTACGCGGCCACTTAGTTCAAAGAATCGACAGACAGTTGTCCATCTGTGTATTTCATATTCTGTGACACAGTATTACTCATGGTAGAGAGTAAAGATTGATTTACGTACATTTTCTAAAAGATTTAATTAAGAGCATCCTCTTCTATTAAACTGTTGCTGTTGAAGATCAGAATACAATTTTTTTTAAATGCCGATAGATGACGATTACTCCCGTTGTCCCCCACCTCCCTATCCCCCAGTGGTGGACAGTGACCTGTTTGAAAAAATTGTGCTGCTGTCCACCAGTGGAAAGTTGTGACAACGCCACAACTTTCCACATTATTCTCATTGTCCCCCACTGGTGGACTGTGACACCAAAACATCAAACTCTATGAAAAGTGCATTCCGAACCTTACATAATATTTTTAAATGCACATAAAATGCATCTATTACGTGATCTATGATGTAATACATGATAAAAAATATGTTTCTGTAAACTTCTGTCTTCAAAAATTATTCTGAAGTTCTTGTCGCTTATATTTTATTTTAACACGAATAAGTCCGCGTTTGATCACCAACTCGCCTGTTGGAAATCGAAGATGTGGTCGGAGATGAAGCACGCAGAAGATACCCGATAGATTCACTCTGACCTTGAAACGACCAACATTGTAACTCTCAGGGAACAGAGAAGCCGGCAATTTGTTCCACTCTTTCGCTTTATTATTATCATATAAAAAATAAATAAATACATTTATTTAGTTCCAAAATTACAATTATACATAGTATTGCTGATAACATAAAAATACTTAGCAAAATGTTTTACCGATGTTTTTTTATGTTTTGTTTGTTGTTTGTTTTATTCGTTCGATATATTCATTTGACAACGTTTTGGAAATTTGGAATAGACGTTTTTGAACGCAGTCAACACAAGTTGTTCGACTTGACAATTTTTTTATCCGTCCTCCTCCACCTTTATTTATACCCCCAACGAAAGTCGTCAGGGCTCTTGTTTATTTTGTTTTAGATAAATCTTCCAGATTTTACAATATATATGAGAAAAATAAATAAATATAAGTTAATGTCTATAAATTTTGTAGGTTATTTATGATTTCTATAATTTTGTCGTTGTTTATGTTTCGCGTCGACTTGACCTTGGACATATTATTACTTTATAATTTGTGGACTAGACAATAATTGTCTAGCGCTATCTAGTGAACAACATAAAGAGTAAGGATTTTTTAAGCCCCTTCATTCAGGGGTACTTGAAGGGTACAGGTTTGTTTTATGCGATTGACTGTTTATTTACATTTTTTTAATTCGAAATAGGCTTGCACTTGACCGTCAACTCACCTGGTGTTAAGCGACAGTTACGGTCTACGATGGAGCGCACTTGCCTAGAAGAAACTTATTCACTCGCGATTTAAAGACACCTAGATTATATCTATTCGGAAAGACGTATGGTATGGTTACGCGAATGAAGCTGCCAGTACAGGCTAAGTTCTTGGATTGAGTATCGTTGTATTGCAGGCGACGTCGAACAGGAAGCTGCGTGAGACGGTGGCCCTCGAGCTGAGCTTCGTCAACTCCAACCTGCAGCTGCTGAAGGAACAGCTGGCGGAGCTCAATTCCTCGGTGGAACTGTACCAGAACGACAGGTGAGCCACTTCCTCCGTGCCTGTACCTCCACGCATACCTGAGGGAAGGAGGTATCTTAAAAAATCCCGGCCAATGACATTTTGTTTGAAAGGTAATTAATCGGGAGAGCTCTTAGCTATATTTCATCAAAATTGGTGTAGTCGGTTCTTTTGTCTGGGGTTTTTGAGTTTTCTAAGCTTATACTTGTTGAATGGGCAGATTAAGCAGTAACACCACCTTGGCTTATTCGCGTGATAATACTTATTGTATTGTGTACATTAATTAGTTATCTACTGACATATGTATGCGTTCTGTGTTTTACGATTCAATTCACCTTGAACACTTCAAATGCCAGTAGGTGTGGTGCAAATATTTTGATACTATGTTACGTAAAATGAATGGATAATAAATATTTGTGGACATTTCACACAACGCCATCTAGCCCAAACTAAGCAAAGCTTGTACTATAGAACTAGATGGCTGATAGAACACATATATAATTTTTTGACGTGATAACGTCTTATAAATCGATGAACGCCGGCTGCACGCACGAAAAAGCATGACTCATTGCCACGTTCCGCCTGAGCCGAGCGTGCAAGCGAGAGCGCGGAACAAGCGATAGAGAGGCACGATCGGCCTAAGCGTTCGGCTTGTGACGCATCTATCATGACGTTATCACGTAAAATTATCGTCCGTAAACCGACTTTACAGACATTTTTTTTTTAAATATTCACATATTATACATAGAAACACCCAGACACAGAACAAACATCCATGCTCATCACACAAATGTTTGCCCTGGGTGGAGATCGCACCCACGACTTACAGCTCAGCAGGCAGACATACTACCAACTGAGCCACAAGGCCAGTCTCGGTCTATCTAAGTATTGGACTATCTAGTCTCTAATGTCACTGTAAAAGTTGTCAGACTAGGACATATTAGTTACATAAGCGGAATACATTCACATGGGGGCATGTCAGGATGTCTGTTTATGACATAATATTAATTATATAGATAAAATGCATTCGAATATTTGTGACTCATAACCATGTGTCATTCAGAATGGTCGATTTTTTGACGTGATAACGTCTTATAAATCGATGAACGCCGGCTGCACGCACGCTGCATGACTCATTGCCACGTTCCGCCTGAGCCGAGCGTGCAAGCGAGAGCGCGGAACAAGCGATAGAGAGGCACGATCGGCCTAAGCGTTCGGCTTGTGACGCATCTATCATGACGTTATCACGTAAAATTATCGTCCGTAAACCGACTTTACAGACAACCATTATTTTATTCGATAATAGGCTTTCGGTTGAGCCACGAGATGGACAGATGACCTCATACAAGTGGCGGGAAAAACATCCTAAGGTTGTCTGGAAGAGATCGCTGTTAGCGATAAGACCGCACTTTGTGCCATTATCTTATGTGTGTATTTTGTTATTTTATTACTATTGTGGTGTTAATAAAGTGTTAGTACCCGGGCGACCGAGCTCCACTCGGATTTTTTATGACTGAAAAAACGACAAACCCGACAAACCCGACTGACAAACCCGGGTTCACTAAAAATTACATCTAGCAAGATCGATTTATCGTCCTCTAATCTACCTACAAACCAAATTTCATTAAAATCGTTGGAGCCGTTTCCGAGATTCAGATTATACATATATACTCATATACAAGAATTGCTCGTTTAAAGGTTGTTTAGAGTGAATAAGTAAAATCTTCTATTGACGAGCTCCATCCTCGACCACACCGTCGCTTAACATCAGGCGAGTTGGTGGTCAATCGTAGATCAATCTTGTATAAAAAAAAAGGTATCAGATTAGATAGATAGATAGTTTAGATTGATTGATTATATATAGAATAGATAATAATAATAAATAAATAAATATTTGTGGACATTTCACACAACACCATCTAGCCCAAACTAAGCAAAGCTTGTACTATGGAACTAGATGACTGATAGAATACATATATACTTTTTTTTTTGTAAATATATACTTAAGATACATAGAAACACCCAGACACAGAACAAACATCCATGCTCATCACACAAATGTTTGCCCTGGGTGGGGATTGAACCCACGACCTTTCAGTTCAGCAGGTAGACGTAAACACACTACCAACTGAGCCACAAGGCCAGTCAAAGATAAGTAATAGAATATATACAAGCCGCTATAGAGAGAGAATAGAATAGAATAAAATATAATTTATTTATTGTTCAAATGTGTACAGAGATCTTAGGAATATTAATATTTGGTAACAACAATCGTGTTCATAAAGAACATACAATATTAAGAATCTCATACAAATAACTATAACTAAACTAACTTTATGATACGTATCTATACATGAAACAGACTTTAGACTCTTTTTTAGGGTTCCGTACCCAAAGGGTAAAAACGGGACCCTATTACTAAGACTTCGCTGTCTGACTGTCTGTCTGTCTCCAGGCTGTATCTCATAAACCGTGATAGCTAGAAAGCTGAAATTTTCACAAATGATGTATATCCGTTGCCGCTATAACAACAAACACTAAAAATTAAAAAAAAATATATTAAGGGGTCCGACTCGCAGTTGGCCGATTTTTTATATATATCAAGTATATAATAATAACAAATATACACTATTTGATGACATTTTTTGTTTACTTTTCGAGGTTATATCTATGTAGTAAAAGTATGGCAAATCTCAGATCTCAGCACTTTTGACAATAAGAGGATGGTGTTGTACTTTCTAAATACACAGGATGGCATTGTCACTGTTCACAAGTCAGCTTGTCAGACGTCTTGCGACTGAAAACGAGTCGGGCGATTACCTTGAGGCTTGCCACGCAGAGCCGGGGAAAGCCTATCTACGTATAATATACATCATTGATTTTACCACAGAATAAGTACTAATATTAATGCTATTTCAGACATACTATTACACTATTAAAGTCTTGTGACAAATAAGCCGGTGGCTGGCTCGTTTTTGATGTTATAAATTAACATAGGTAATTGTTGTCATCCTTTGAACATCGATGGGAAGCGGGTTTCTGTTTGAAATGGTTTTGGTTCCGTATCATTAAAATGCAAAAAGCACGTATTTCTAATAAAAGATGATGCATGTAATTTGATGTAATATACGTTATGTTAATAACTTTTTTTTTATTACAAAACATGGTTATTGGCTAGAACATAGAAAAGGTCATGGTGCTTCTTTTATTAGTTAATTTTTCACATTAACATGCATAAAATTGGCGATGTTTCAGTACACGAGTGTGGGAAAGTGAAATAATGTGATTAAACGTGTATTTTCATGTCCTCGGCAAACCTGTACTAAATTCTTATAGAAGCTTCCAGTCACTACTTTACTGAGGTATGACTTGAATATTATACCATGCCTTATTTTGCTTAGCTCTGACTATGACTATGGCTTGTTTAACAATACATACTTATCCTAAATAATATTATAACAAGTATCTATGCTAAAAGAAAAACAAAATACCCGACTGCAGAAAAGCAGTTTTTTCCAATCTGACTTACGATTTCGTTAAGCTTGATACGCTGTTGAGTGTTTTTTGTGAGAAAGTATGCGTAAAATCGCTGTAAAAGATTATAAATGTGCGTTCGTTAGAATAATTCTAGTAAAATCGTTATAGTATGTTCATTACGAAAACGTTCGTATGAGGTTACGGAAAAACGCGTTTTTATTTTATTTTTGCGAAAGATCTGTTATTAAAACCAATAACTTTATTTCAAACTAAATACGTACATGATAATCGTTCCGACGTGATTCCACGGAACCCTAAAAAAACAAATGCCGACAAGGCAATTCAGGCTTCCAACAAAAACTGCAAATGGGGCATAATAAGAAACCGTGGACAAAATTACATAAACACAAGAACCATGCCACAATAAAAAAATTACGTATTTCTTGAAGAACTTACGGTTTTGTCTCGAATGTTCAGGTTGACAGAGTTCTTTTTTTAGACAAGTTTTATTGTACCCATTGTTATTTTTCAAGATTACAGTGTTAAGTTCTGTGTACCTTGTAATAATAGGAATTCATTGGATAAATTAAAGCTTTAAGTTTATCATTATGAAACTAGTGACTATATTTCTTAAAATCTAAATTAATTATTTAAATTTAGAAATATGTATATTTCTGAATATTCATGCTAAATTTTTCTTAACGCTATACGCCACTTGATGGCAACCTATATCATACTGAAAACAAACTGGACAAATTCTTGTGTGTTAACAATTTTATTTTTGTTTGAAAGAGGATTTGAATCTACTTGATACCACCATTAGTTCCGAAGAAATACTGTTTTGATAGACCGTTTCCGTCCCTTGCATGAGCTGTGATTTTTTGTCGTCCATTGGACTGTAACTTTAAAGGTAGACATTGTAGGACAGAGTGGCATTCTGCTACTACTCTGGACTACACCATTTTTGAGGTACGCAACCCTAAAATTTAATTAAGTCTGATAGTGGGCAAAATGCGACAAAATCACCAAACCATAGCTTAGTTAAGTACATATTCTATAACTAGGTTGCACTTCGATTCATAATGCTAAAGAAACTCTATAACTATAATTATAAATAAAAGATATCTGATCTGATTCAATTAATCCGTTCTCATGGCCAATTAAAATTAAGAAATGCCGTAAAACTAGTTCCGCCATTGTTTTATGTTTCCCGCGCTCGGCCGCCATATTGTATTGCGACCAATAGATAATTAACGAGGGAAGAGTGATAGCTTTTGACACAGATTATTGTAGGGTATCACGATCACGGCATGAGATTAAAAGAAAAACATAAACCCATCTCAAATCACTCACTCACTCACTCACAAAATGCAATATGGTAAGCTAGATTGCTGGAATTTACCAATATGTTTTAATTTTGAGGTTAAAACATATTTGTTTTAAGCGAAGGGAATTTTCGAGGGATTCTGAGTAAGACGATCTGGTAGGAATGTGAGTATGACACCAGCCTGTCGATTATCTATGCTAAATTACCACGCAAGTGAAGTAAGGCCGTGAATTTCAATTTTTCAGGCAGAAAGCTGCAGAGATATTATGTCAAAATATCGAGTAACCACATCTACTGGCATCTAGGTATAGTTTTTTTTTACCCTTGATTTTGGCATCATGCTTCCGCATTTGCCATTTGTCGAGTTTATCTAGGTATATTCTCATCACGTAAAAAAAGCATTCTTTTTACGTAACGGGAACTATAGCTGCGAATTCTTTCTAATAGTTAAGGATGTTTACATGTTTATAGAATGGAATAAACGTCTATAGAATAGTTAGTATCGTATATATAAATTCAAATGTTTCACGCCCGCAATGGGCAAACTGCTGACACTAATATTTTTAATACACAGTTTATGCAATAAGAATATTCTGATTCTGGATAACTTTCGAATATAAATAAAAATTTGACATTAAGTATCTGCAATTCTGCAGTAATAAGAAAAGTATAAGTTCACTTAGGGTCTCACTTCACTTGCGCGGTCGAGGCTGGCAACACTGGCCCTATTCCCACTGAGGTATGCAAAGCCACTTTTCCACTTGCTACGATCCTGACGTATACCGTCTTACTTATAAACGAATAATCGCATTTTAGGTAAACAATGTTTTGTTCCATTTTCGCGTCAGTCGTTATACAATGAATAACATTTTAACATGCGTGTATAAGTGAGACAGAATGTGTTTCGCTTCTTCCACTTTTATCCAAATATTGAGTCCTGTTGTCTCTCGTCCACAGCACAGAATGCGTGATGCCGATGATCCCACTCGGGCTGAAGGAGACCAAGGAGGTGGACTTCCGGGAACCGTTCAAGGACTTCATCATGGAGCACTACAGCGAAGACCCGGCAGCATATGAAGACGCAATATCTGACTTCATGGACATGAGACAGGTATCAACATAATTATAGTTATTAAAAAACTGGAACAACCGACTTCGGAACACGCAGTTTCATTTACTTCGAAGACATATTTTTCCAGTTATTTTGTTTTAAAACCCAAAGTTTATTACATCGATTTTGATAAAATTTATATGGGACCATCTCTGAATTATGACCTACCACACAAAAAAATAATCATCAGAAACGATTCATAATTGGCGGCGTAAACATAAAAAAATACAGTCGAATTCAAAACCAAAAAAAAAAATTACGAGTTTCTCAATTTGTCGGAATCTTCTTTATGTATGTTCCCTGATTACTCAAAGACGCCTGGACCGATTTGAATATTTTTATTTATTTGAAAGGGTCTTCTTCCCAGGTAGTCCTATGGAAATTTCATCAAAATGGGTCCAGTAGTTCAGTTTTTAACACAAAATTGCACATTTTACACGCACATACTTAGCCATTTGTTTTAAGGAATTCTCGACTATTTTGAAAGGGTAATAATAGGGGTTCGTGTATACAAGAACCGTGAAGCCGTGTGTAATGTATGTGTGACGTCACAGGCCATGCGCACTCCAGTCCGGTCGGTGGCGGGCGTGGCTCTCCTCTTCAAGTACTACAACCAGCTGTACTTCATCGAGCGACGGTTCTTCCCCCCGGAGCGCTCCCTGCCGGTCTACTTCGAGTGGTTCGACTCACTTACCGGTAACTGACACTTTGTTTACTGGTAACTGACACTTTGCTTACTGCCAGCTGACTTTGTTTGCTGGTTACTGACACTTTACGGGCAAATGACATTTTAGTTACTGGTAACTGACACTGTTTACTGGCAACTGACACTTTGTTTACTGGTAACTGTCACTTTGTTTACTGGTATTAAACTGACACATTATTTAAATAAATAATATGACTATAATCCCTTCCCCTTTCCACAAAAGGCAGAGCCGAAAAAGGGTATAAATACCACCTTCTTAATGCGAACCACTCTAGAATGTTATTCTCAAGTATGTGACATTCCCGCCGCCCTTTTTCCTGAAAACTAGGCTTCTTCAAGGTGCTTCATCTTCGATCACAGCATCGCTTTCCATCAGGCGAGCTGGTGGTCAAACATAGTTCTAATTAGAATAAAAAAAAAACTTTCCATACTATATATACATATATGCTCCATTGCTCTTTGGAACATGACGAAATGCATTCAATCAGATCGATACACAATCGCTTTCTGCGATGGCGTCTAGGAAAAGTAATATGGATTTTTATTTTGACTATAGTTTCAACCGCATACGGCGTTTTTTTTCAAAAGGAGCAGCGCAGACGTCACTCCCGAAGGACGTCTCGTCTGGTACTGGACAAGACGTGCTTCGGGAGTGACGTCTGCGCTGCTCCTTTTGAAAAAGACCGCCGTATGCGGTTGAAACTATAATCTGAGAATTCGGCTCAAATATAGACCCCGTTTATTCAAAATAAAAATGTGTAACAACCACTTTAGTTTTCATAATAAAAAAGTAATATAAAATTAGTATTCACTTAATAATGATTATATTGCCCTTTGCAGGTGTCCCATCATGCCAGCGAACGGTGGCTTTCGAGAAAGCTTGCGTCCTGTTCAACATGGCTGGCATATACACGCAGATCGGCGCCAAGCAGGTAAACTGTCCCACTGCTGGGCGTGGAAATACCACCACGCTAGCGAAAACTTCAAACTCCTGACCAGCATATCTGAGTTGATATCCGAGGTCAAATTTCAAATCCAACTCGAGTTTAAAAACTCAGTTGGCTTCCCAAAGATGCTTATGTAATTTCTCATAATCTTGTCACGTTACCACATAATTTGTGTTATTATTGTAAACAATATGTATTTGTTCTGGTCATTTATCTATCTGGTTATATTTGGTCATTGTTATCTATGTTGGATCTTGCGTAGCTCGGTCAGTTACTGCTACACAATACATAACGCTCTTCCATGCTCGACTGGGAGGAAAAGAAAAACAAAATGTATCAGCTTCTTCTATTTCCGAGCACACTGTAAAAGTTAGTCGAGGGAGATAAATTGGTGTTTATATAGGTGATGGGCTCACCCCCTGACACTATACAAGATTAACATCTTACTCTCTAATACCTTCTCCCTTCCATCTAACTCTTGTGATCTTTGATGCTCTGCCTACCCTGTAAGGGAATATCATCTTCGTCTTCATGATCTCGGCCATCTGCTGGACATACATAGATAGACCTCCAACATGGATTTCCAAAAGGACGCTTCCGGGCTTGCATCCAGCGTCTTCCTGCCACTTGTATGAGGTCATCTGTCCTTCTCGTGGCTGGTCATCCTATGCTGCGTTTGAGAATTAGCAGGGAAGAGAAAATAGACGTGATTTAATGTATTATGGTTCCAGGAGCGCACGACGTGCTCCGGTCTGGACGGCGCAGTAGACGCGCTTCTCCGCGCTGCCGGCACTCTCCGCTACATACACGAGAACTTCACGAATGCGCCCTCTGTGGACCTCGCGGCCGACACCCTGCTGGTCCTACCTGCACTCATGACGGTCAGTACACTCTGCACCATTCTCCTATAGACCTCTCTGCAACTAAATGCTCCATCATTACTGATCCATCTCGCCTCTCCATAAGGGCTAGCGGTATTTTCCAAGAAAATTAACTGTACTGTGGCTATTTAGTTATTCTAGTCTAAAGCGCTATGTGCGAGTTTTTGGTATATTTAGCACATAATAATGTCGATCCTTAGTGCGTCTTGCCGTCTGATAGAAGAAATCCCATATCAGTTTATTTATTTATTTCATTATGGTGTCCTCCAGGCGCAAGCTCGCGAGTGTCTATTCGAGAAGCTGCAGCTGCAGGCCCGCGAGGCTTGCGGTTCGGGCGAGCTGCGGCGCGACACTGACATGTGCCTCGACCTGGCGCAGGAATCCGCGCACCTCGCCAACACCTACCGACAGCTCTACGACAAGGTACCTCTATACCATAAGTTAGTTCGTATAGGTTGAGTGCTCAGCCCTAGTGTCAGAGTTGTTAAGCCGCCGAAAGGCCTCTGACCTGGCTTGACGATTGACAAACAACCGGGACCTAAAATTTAACGTGTCATCCGACCCACGGTAGCGCTCCGAAAGAAATTCCACTCACGCTCATCGGTCACCCATCCGAAGACTGACCGGTCCGTCCGTTGCCTAACATTGGATTGGATTGGGATGGTGATCGTTCGAGAACACCTAGTCAAGCTACGCCACGAGCACTACCATAATATGACTGACCTTGTGGCTCAGTTGGTAGTGTGTTTACGTCTACCTGCTGAACTGAAAGGTCGTGGGTTCAATCCCCACCCAGGGCAAACATTTGTGTGATGAGCATGGATGTTTGTTCTGTGTCTGGGTGTTTCTATGTATCATATGTATATATTTACAAAAAAAAAAAAGTATATATGTATTCTATCAGCCATCTAGTTCCATAGTACAAGCTTTGCTTAGTTTGGACTAGATGGTGTTGTGTGAAATGTCCACAAATATTTATTTTATTTATTTTATATTTATAATATAAGTATAGTTCCCGTCACGTAAAAAGGACGCTGGTTTGTTCGTGAAACCGAACAAACTATACAGGTATAGTAATAAAGCAGTGTTTCGGGGCTTTGAAAGTGTGGCCGACGTAGAAACTCGCGTTCCACAATAATCTTATCCAGAATTGAACATGGCATGCAGACCAACCAGAACAGAACATGGCTGAAATACAGGTTTTTGAAGACAAAAAACAGCACAGCGCAGTCGGACTACAAAGTGATCCTATAAAGGGTTCCGTTTTTTCCTTTTGATGTACGGAATCCTAAAAATTAACGAAATGTCAAAAAGATTATGAAATTAACGAAAAGTCACGTGACGAACTCAAAAACCAATAAAAAATTGTGGAAATAAAATCGTTTCGAAATATTTCACAAACTTACCCGTATCTTGGTCCGCGGATTTGTTTACTTTGTGACTAGATGGCGCTGTGTTACAATCCCCGCCAATACTTATTTACAATTTATTTATTTTTTACTGGCTCATTTCAATAGTACATTGTTACCCTAGGGGTGAAAGTAACCTATGTAGTCCCGAGACTTCGTTCGTGCGCCAATAGTTCGAGGGACTAAATAAGTCTTTAACCCGAGGTAAACACTGTGCTTTTCATTACGAATACAAGGAAAGTAAAAATGAAAACACGAATTAGTTACAGAAACAATGAGTAAATTTTATTTTACATAGATCAAAAACTTTGGCAATCTATTCAGCCAATATTTTTCATTTTCATAATTAATAAAAATGGTAAATATTTTATTCTTATCTATGTTATTTTAAAGAAATTGTTGAAACTAAATTATAATAGTTATTTAAAAAATATATATTCTTTAATCAATACTTATCTTTATGTTATTTCAATTTTACATCGCGCTGTAGTTGAGTGGCTTTAAAGAAAGTTGGACATGGCTCAATAGAAACGTGAAAATAGAACTAGTTTTTTTATTTTTATTTGACAGCTGGCAGTTGAAAGTGATTCTCCCTAGGGCTGAAGTATTACTTTCAACCCGCTCCTCAGGCAACTTCAGATCTACTTTCAGAGTATGAGCAATGAAAAAGTATTTTACAGTCTAAAAGAATATTTTTATAATTAGTTAGTCCATATTTAGATACTTATGTTTGTATTATGCAAATAATATATGTATATTTATTAAGTAGATTTAGTGCTTAAACAAGCTCCTAATATTTGAATGACTGTATTTATTATTGCTTTATAATTTCTAATTAAGTATGCGTAATTATTATTGCCTTACAATAATAATAATTGTATATTGCATGCCCGATATGGGTACGCTGTTGAGACTTGTCTACTTATAAGAACTTTTGTACACAGTGAAGCAATAAACATATTCTGATTTTGAACTAATGCGTTCTTTCACAGATGCAGACGGAAGGTGTATTCAACTACGTGCCATACTCGTGGGTCTCTCTGGTCCACGTCAAGACTGAATACTATAAAGGTAACTACCAACACCAACACCAGCGCGGTTACCTACCTATCATCCGAAATGCATTTGTTTATTTACGCAAGATAGATCTGCGATTGACCGCCAACTCGCCTTAAGCGACGGTTTGGCCGAGGATAGAGCTCGTCAATCTAGAAGATATCTATTCACTCTAGCCTATTGTTTATACCTATTGTGCCTATTGTCTAGCCTATTTTGTGTATAAGCTGGCAGTGGCCAGCAAACATTGCTAAGCTTGTGCCTGTATTTCGGCACACGGTTTCTCCCCTTTGAGCTAAATTCAAATTATATTATAACTGGAACATATCTAGAAGCAGCCCTGTTTAGAGATGATACCCCACGTACAGAAAATTCTCGACGTCAAACAATTCTATAAAATTGTGAAACCTGAATTTCGTGTATGCAAACCTGTAAGTATACAAACATCCGAACAGTAGAAAAAAGTTAGTTGCCTTTTGTTCGGATCGCTCACTCAGTCTATAGCAACATTTCATACCGAGTTTGCCACACCACACTCACACACTGGCTCGCACATTTAACAAATAAAAAACACAATTTTTACACAATTGATATTCCAAATAACGCGAGTTTAGGATATTAACACAAAGCAACAGCATGGTTGTATGGCGTTCCCGCCAAAACTCCGTTTTATTTAGTTTCAAAATGTTTCCGTCGAAGTTTCCGGTGGCGCGGTCTCTAGCGTATTGTTGTTCCAGCACTGGCGCACACGTACTGTGCGCAGGCGCTTCTCCACGCTAAGGACGCAGCGCGCACGCGGGATAGACTCGCCACACTGTATGCGAACGACGACAACAGCGATAATGGTAATTTTTATATTTTTTTTTTATTTGCCTTCACGGAGCGCCCGGTAGATGTAAAACAATTGCTTTATACAAAATCAAATCAAAAGGCCAAAAATACAATATACATATACAATCTGTGAACGCGTCAAGTATAACTAGTACAACTGAATATACATAATATGTAGTATTAAATATTATTATCCTGTTTAATATTTACATAAAAACATAGTATAAAATGAATACCACGGTACTTCCAATAATAAGTATGTTAGACTATCTATAATAAAATAATCCCTATTTGTTAAGAGACACAATTTGTTTTGTTTGCTTCTAGAAGGCTGTTCAGCCAGTCCATTTTATTCATATGTATGATGAAATTATGTTTATAACTGTAACATCCAGTTTGCAAACCATCAATAAAATAAAAAAACTCATATACATATAAATTTAAGAAACTCAAAACCGCCCGCCAAAAAAAATGAACTGAATTTGATGAAACGTAGCTAAGAAAAATCTCGATGAAATTCTATTAAAAAAAAAACTACATCAAAATCGTTCCATCCGTTTGAGAGCTAAGATGCCACAGACAGAGACAATACACGTCAAACTTATAAGATCCCTGTTTCTGGGTCGGGGGTTAAAAATAAGAAATACCGTCATACGAAGTGTAATTTGTGTTGCAGGTAAGGAGGAAGACGCAGAACTGGTGGCTCTCGGCCGAGCTCATATCAATGAGGCCATCGCGTTGTACGAGGAGGCGCTTCGACTGCAGCGGATGTGCAGGTTCGTATCAGCGCCATCTAGCTTTGAGATTTAGCAACTCTCGATACGTGACAACGTAAATTAAAAAAATAAACAATAAATAGGAAATAATAATTTATATTTGAGCAATCGTTTAATTCATAAAATAATTTTGTATTCTAAATGCAGTAAGTTAATAAAAACAAAACACAATAGAAGTGAAAACTTCATCAAAGTCTTATCAAAGCATATTATAAAATACTAGAATAGCAGTGGCACGTTGACTATATCTCTCTAGCTCCCTTAGTCGACTCGAGCAGACTTTACAAGAACAAGCGTTACAGAGCCGAACGTGACGGCTCAGTCTCACTCAATGCCCACAAAACGAAGTGCTCAGCGCTCGCGCTTCTAAAGTTTTCTCTTTTTCAATTCAAAAAAACTTTCATGGTATGTACCTATTGTGTTTTTTTACGCAAGATACCATCAACTCGCCTGATGTTAAGCGACGGTGTGACCGAGGATGGAGCTAGTCAATCTAGAAGGTAGATATCTTCACTATCGCCTAGTGTTTGTCCTATTTATTATCTAGCCTATTTTAGTGTATTATTTACAGAGAGCTACGGGGCAAGGAAGCTCTGTCGCTGGTGGTCCGCGCGGCGCTGGAGCGGGCCGTGAGGGAGCGTGGGCCTCCGCCCCCTGACGACTTCACTGATCCTCTAGACGCCCCCACCATACTGCGTGAGTACACCAGTGTTTGGTTTTTAAAACAAACTGGAAAAAATATATCGTCCAATTAGATGAAATCACGTATTTTGAATCTGTTGTTTCCATAAATTCGATATTTTTGAGTGTTTTACATACCGTAGTGTCTACAAATTTATAGACAGTTCAAAAATTACACACTTCCGACGGGACATGAACCCGCATATCCCGATCTGTACCTGGGAGCCTTTACCATTTTGGCTACGGAGGTGAGGTGACCCAGGCTCCCAGAAAATAGGCTCCCAGGTACAAGATCGGAATAATGCGGGTTCAAGTCCCGTCGGATGTGTGTTAATTTAGAACTCTATATAAATCTGTTATTTCATTTTTATAATTACCCTTATAATTTCGTTATGTCCGTCTATCTGTCTGTCCGTCCGTATGTCACATTTTAATCAGAGACTATCAGCCCTACATTATCAAAATTCGGCGTATAGATGTGTTTTGTAAACCGCTACAAAATGACGCCGAATTTATTTAAAAAAGGATGTGTCTCTCCATACATTTTTTTTTCTCAGGTGTGATGTGTACGAGATATAGTCCGCCAAACACGAAAAAACGCCCCTAAATTTCTAAATTATTGAAAATTTAAAAAATGTTTGAACACTCTGTGATTACAACTTTTCGAGATATAGCGATAAATATGTAAAACACTTAAGTCATTATAGTACAGAGGTCATTGACCTCTTTGCAAAGTAATCTAAACAAACAATACTCGCGCAGTAGTTTTATTTTAGATTACAGCATTAGCTACGGTACCCTCCTATATGCGTGTCTCGACACGGTCTTGGCCACTTATTTTATACAAAGAACCTATAATAATCATTTACATTAGTGTAATTTTACCCACTGATTATCTATTAATCATTTATATTCATACTTAATGATATTAGTACTAAACTGCAAACAAAATAAACTTTTCAATTTATTTTCCAGCATCATCGAAATTCCAACTAGCCCTAACACCACCAGATTTCGCACAGCACAGAGTAGAAGACTTGTTCAAATCCCTCGGCCCCATAGCCATCTTCTCAGCCAAGCGGCACTGGAGCGCCCCTCGCCTAGTCCAACTCCAAAAGCATCGAGAAGGATCCAGAAGACAACGCAACGGAAAGCACGAAGAAGACGAAAGAAGCTTGAAGCACAGACACAGCGAGAAACGGGACAGATCGGAAGACAACTCAACATATTACAGCCAAATAATCAGAAGTGACGAGAAGTACACAGAAGATTACGAAAAGAAGCACAGAGTTACGAAAACCAATGGAGTTTACATAAATAGTTACAATAACAACTACGATTACCATCCGAAGGTGTTAGACTACGATTACAGGAGTAAATCTTCAGCGGAAAATGGGGAGTATATGAATGGGAGAGTCAAAAATGGAAGGGAGAGGAGGAAAGAGCCTCTGAGAAGGGTCGCGAGTGAATATAATGTGGCGAATGGGAAGGAGGAAGAAGGTTTTGGGTTTTCTGTGAGAGGGGACGCGCCAGTGGTGATAGCGGGAGTTGAACCGAACTCCTTGGCCGATGTAAGTATACTTTTTACAAATAAAACCTTTTTTTTTTTGAAGGGCAAACATTTGTGTGAAGAGCATGGATGTTTGTTCTGTGTCCGGGTTACAACAAAAAAAAGTATATATGTATTCTATCAGCCATCTAGTTCCATAGTACAAGCTTTGCTTAGTTTGGGCTAGATGGTGTTGTGTGAAATGTCCACCAATATTTATTTATTTTTATAGTAAAACCTTCTTCAGCGCGCTGAACACTCTTTTATAGGTGTTGAATGAGTCTGAGCCGTCACGCTCGGCTACATAACCCTCGTTCGTCTAAGTCGGCTAGAGGCAAGAGAGATATAGTCAAAGCGTCACTGCCATACTTCTATTTTGAATGATTTCGTAGTCGGCATCACTCCTGAAGTCCCGAAACACCAGCTTTGTTATATGCCATGTATCTAATGGTGTGTAGGTAGATTAGGGGACGATAAATCGATCTTGCTAGGTTTCATTTTTAGTGAATCCGGGTTTGCTCGTATTTTCAATCATAAAAAATGGTACTTAATATTATCAGTAGAAAATGTGCAAGCTTGTTGCCAAAATCAAGAAAAAACATATAATGCATTCGATATTTGAAAACGTGTTCCAGATCGGCGGCATGCGCGAAGGAGACTTCATAATCTCTATCGGCGAGAAGGACGTGAAGTGGAGCTCGCACGAGGAGGTGGTGCGCCTCATCCAGCTCGCGGGGGACACGCTCACGCTGCGCATCGCCACGCCCATGGACAAACACAACCACAAGGTAATACACAAACCGGGCTCTGCTGCCGGGACATAATAACAACAAACTGGACACTGCTGCCGGGACATAATAACAACAAACTGAACACTGCTGCCGGGACATAATAACAACAAACTGAACACTGCTGCCGGGATATAACAACAAACTGGACACTGCTGCCGGGACATAATAACAACAAACTGGACACTGCTGCCGGGACATAATAACAACAAACTGGACACTGCTGCCGGGACATAATAACAACAAACTGGACACTGCTGCCGGGACATAATAACAACAAACTGGACACTGCTGCCGGGACATAATAACAACAAACTGGACACTGCTGCCGGGACATAATAACAACAAACTGGACACTGCTGCCGGGACATAACAACAAACTGGACACTGCTGCCGGGACATAACAACAAACTGGACACTGCTGCCGGGACATAATAACAACAAACTGGACACTGCTGCCGGGACATAACAACAAACTGGACACTGCTGCCGGGACATAACAACAAACTGGACACTGCTGCTGGGACATAATAACAACAAGACAATAAAGAACAAATCAAGTAACTACCATATGGAAAAACTAAACACCTGACTGCATAAGATTATTACTGCATTTATTTATATATAAAAACAATATTAGAACTATGACTTGCGCTTGCGTTACGCTTTATTATTATTGAGTGCACGTTTTTTTAGGATTATATATTCACAAAGCTACTGTATATTCTATTTAAATGAACATTCATTAGAATATATCTTGTAAAATTACTTATTTGTCACAAAAAGCGTATTTTTATTTTTGCGATTTTAATATTATTATTACAATAAATATCGCACATATACGAATCTAACGGCAAGCCGTTTAGGCTGTAAAAGGTATAGAATCATACATAAATACATACATACACTCGTAAAACATTACCCTCTTTCTTGCGTTGTCAGACTAAAAAGAAAGAAATAATACATTGAAGTCAAGTAACTATAAGAACTAAAAACCCCGACATAAAAACGGCTGAACCAATTTTGATGAATCTTAGCTAAGAACACTCGATCAAGTGTTCTTTCAAACAAAGGAATGCTGGATCATAATCGGTCCATCCGTTTGAGAGTCTTGTGCTCGATGGCACAAACACTTATATACAGATAAATACACGTCAAAATTATAACACTTCGCATCTTTGGGTCGGTGGTTCAAAAACATCACTATTACAACTACGAAACGCCCAAAATTCTTATAAAATGATTTAGATCTACATTTTTTATGCGCACTTTAAAAGAGTGGAACTCTCTGTCGCCTTCTTTGTTTACTGAGAACTGAATCTTGGAATTTTCAAGACTAAAGTGAATATATATCTACCACATTTACGTGTTCCATTCTCGGCCACGCCGTCGCTTACCATCAGGCGAGTTGGCGGTCAAACGTAAGTATTTACTAACCACCACTGTTTTTATTTCCAGTCATCCCCAGAGACCCCCCGGCAGTCTAACTCCAACCAAGGCTCCGTGTCAGCTGCCTCTACAGCCTCCAGCGGGTCTACAACTGTCACTGCCAGGTACTGACCGACTGCAAAAAGGAGAAGGTTCTCAATTCGACTGTACAATACGCGCCACGAAAGAAGAGTCTTGACCGGCCGCTTCAAGCGGGACAGAAACGTACAGCGGCTTAGACTAAAACTGAGAAATGTTTTGGCTTTAAGAGAACTCATTAAATTACTCAACTGCACAAGAAAAAGTGGTTATGATTTTCGAGTGTATTCATGTATGTATGTTCTATATGAGCGCCTACAACCCAAACGGCTTGACCTATTTTGATGTTCGAGGTGTCGTTATTCTTCTTCTTCTTTTTTGTATTGGACCCGCATTAAAGCATTTGCCAGTGTCAAGTATTAGGATTTTTCAAGTTTCTTGAATAAAACAAGTTGTAAATGCTCTAGTCACAATCTAAGTCACGTATACAGTCAATTTATAAGTCGAGTCCTGCTTCAGTAAAGTGGTGGCGACTTTACTAGAAGCTTCTATGGAGTTTTGCCGACAACGTAAAATCACACGTTTTACTGCTTTATTTCACTTGCCCACACTCACGCACTTTATCGAACACTTAATGAATAAAACACCACCATTTTTATAGCATTAATGTTCAAAATAAACTAAGACGTTCCCGCCAAAACTCCTCGAGGTGTCGTTATATTCATCTTCAGTCGCTGAGTGTCAAGGCTATATTTTTTTTAATAATAATGATACATCTCTCGGCAAAATAAGAAAAATGTGTTTTATCGTAACTTCCAACCAACTTATTCGTAATAAACAAGTGATTTTACTAGAAATATTCTAAAGACAGCACATTTATAATATTTTACAGAGATTTTACGCATACGTCTCCTTGACACTTCTGACATTGGCAAAGTTGCAACACCTCACGTAAACCATAAAAAAAGTTGAAGTTTACGCATACTCTCTTACAAAAAATGTACAATCAAATTATTTATTTATTATTTAAATTAGCACCGTTAACACGAATTATGCTAATGATATAATTTACAAAATTACAAAAGTGTCAAAATTAATAAATTATGTCAGTTAAAATTATGTCAAAATGAATACGATTAAAATAACAACAAAAAAAAAGATTTACGTAATAAATATGTCACAGTTAAATAATATTAATTAAATTATATAATAAAAATTAATAGATTGGGTTCATGATTATAAAGAAAGATAAAACAAAAAGTAACTTCTTTTAATATAGATAGGTACTTATTTCTCGTTAGTGTTGGACTCGCACGATTGTGATTTATCCTGAGTACTGAGTACCGACATAATACTGCAAGATTATAGAAGTTATATTCTAGTAGTCATAGACCCCTCTCATACATACATACATCCCCCACACACATACATACATAAACACTCACGCATATCTTATGCGAGTTACTTATTTACTTGTTATTTCGAAACAAATTGTTTTGAATAAAGTATCATAACTATAGGAAGAGTGAGGATATTGAAGTAGAAGCTTTCGGCTTAGTTCAGAAACCCGAAGTTCATACATTAAAATTTCTAGCAAAATAATTCTACTAAACGAATTTATATTTGTTGTAATTTGAATGCTACTGTGTACGTAATTTTTTTTTTCAATAAATTAATTTGTACTAGTCATACTATTTTTAAAACTAATATTTATTTATTTCAGGTCTTCTGCCAGACGAGCTCCATCTTGGAACCCATTCCGAAGGCACACCACGAGGGAGAACAGCTCACACCGCTCTCACACTAGCAACGTCATCTTCAGATAAATTATAAACGCCATCTAGCGGCAGAAATCGGGAATACTTAAAATTCTCAATTCTGGAGAAAAATGTTTTCTGATCACGTTTCTTCGGGACGAAGTACCTTCACTATTTTTGAGTCATTCATTACTTTCGTTACAGAGCCATCTGTTATCAGATACCGTGAACTAAAATTAGTCGTGTGACAAAATGCGAAAGAAAAATTTGTGACACAGGTCGCATGCAATAACCTGTATATTTTTCAAATCATATAAAATTGTTAGTATGTCTTAAGTTTCTAATAGCGGTGAAAGTAAAGATCATTTCTTCTCAGTCGTAATTTGTACTGCAATAGTTGCATTAGTTGCATATCAGCGCCATCTATCGGTTAGTGCTCGCAAACTTTTAGCCACAATTTATGGCTGTATTTTTGGATGTTCAATTTTTTTGAAAAATATTAATGTAAAAAAAAAACTAGTTTTAGACTTAGTTTGTACATGATAGTCGATTATGATTTGTAATTTCAAGATTACATACCGCCTTTTTTGTAGATTCTACATACTTGTATCAAAATCTTATATATGGGTTAGAGATGTATAACTAATGTCTTTCAAGAACATATAATATTTACATAACTTGGTACTCGTACTAAGTTATATTATTGAGATATTTAACCTTCAGCTAATTTACGGCGTCATCATAATTATGTTCTTTTTAGTTGATAATCTAGACGTTTCTAGAATCACAGAGTAAAAAGCGGTGTAAAAATACGACTAATATATATTTATGTTTCTAAATATATAGTTAGATTACGAATACTTAAGGCCCGGCGCATATTGATTTGTATGATGATAATTAATATTAATATTATCTACACTTGAGTTGTATTACGTGTATAAAAAAAAATACATTCGTTAATGTACATCCATGTTCTAATATTATGTATATTAATAAATATTTGACAACCATTTTGTTTCTGTGGACACGTGACTGTTCATGGAAATCAACTTGGTGATTTGGCATTTCTGTGTGTGATATTCCTAACAAATATAACTTAGAAATACCTCAAATTATCCGATTCAGAAAAAAAACATACTTAAAAAAAATATGCAACAATTTCACCAGAATCAAGGTTGTTTCTCACATTATAAAGCACTAAGCGCAAACGGAAAACTCAAAATATTCGAAATTAGACAAGTATTCGGTGTAGGTAACTGGAAACTAAAAGCTGTCAGTTGAAGACACATCACACAACGCATACTGACATAATAAAATTGTACGACGAAACCAGCAATCTTACTATCGACAAGGATTTCGCGTCAGCGCTCAAAAACGTCCGAGGTCAATGAGGTCTAAAGTGATTAAAATAATTCTATTTTCAAAATAATGCGAAGCGGCACAATATGTCTCTAAACTTCGCCACCTAAATTAGGCTTTAACACTGCGACAAAGAGTTTACATAAAAATCTTTACGTTTGTCATGATTTGTATCTGAGTAGGTATCGGTCACTTTGTTCGTGAATTTTTGTTTTAGCTTTGCGTACATGGGATAATAACGTCATTGGGCGCAACTAAAGTAGCTCCAAATTCGTATCGGTAAGAGTAAGTGTGTAGTAAGTGTTATATTTGCAAAAATATTGTTAATAGCGCCATCTCTGGATCTGTGCCGGGTCAAACTTGGCTATGATGTTCCAAAGTTATACGTTTATTATTTTTCTGTAATATATTCTATAAATGTATTATTTATATATATTTTTAGACGATTAATATAATTAACACTCTTCCACATGTAATTGTTTATGTATGTGAATATTTTTCGTCTTTAAATAATAATTATTAAATACGTGTTTATATATTTTTAATTTATTTGTGGCACGGAAAACAACAGAGATCGAAATAAAAAAAAAAAAAATTATAATTTCGAGTAATTGTCTCATCTTTATTTTGAAAGATGTGAACAGTTACTGGATTAATACTGGAAGGTTATATAGGTTATAATGTAATTATTATTCCAAATGATGTAAAATATATTTTTTAGCTTATTTGTATTCTACTGTCAACACTATATTACAATAAATTATATCTTAATATTATTAATTCATTGTTTACGTTTTTTCATATTATTTTCTACATATTTCTTTTTGGTCTAATTATTTACTAATATTTCATATAATTTCTCTATATTTTTATGTAGTTATAATATTATCATTATTGTTTTACCTGTATATTGGATTAGAATAGTAAAATAAGTTTGATAAGCTGTAAAAGTTTTGGTTGTGATCGATAAGTTAATATATTTAACGTATTTGTTAATATAGCATTGATCGCACCCAAAAATATAATCATCAATAACTTAAGTAAAAATATTGTTAATATTAGATGCTACAATATCAATAATATAACTTGAAAAGAACCCATTAAATTTTTGTCCTTCTTGCTTGTATATTAACAAAAATTATATACAACTTCTAACCACATTTAATATTAATTTTAATTATGTAAAATGTTTGTAGGTTTACGGCAAACTGATTAATATATAAAATGTATAAAATTGTTGTTGGTTATATAAGAGCATCATTAAATAATCAAAGTTGTGCTGTATTGTTTTTTTTATGTAACCGACTTCCCAAAAAAAGGAGGTTCTAAATTCGTGTGTTTTTATTTTGTATGTTTGTTCAGTGATTACTCCGCTAATTATGAATTGTTTTAATAAAGTCCTCAATTACCTCAAATAGATTCGGGCTAATTCTCATTTTTCGTAATTCTTAGCTTTCACAAAAATATAAGGGTTACGTAAAAAGGCGCGAAAGCAATGACTTATGAAAGTACACAAATAACCGCGCGAGTCCGAACCCCGTGAGGGGCAAAATGAAGAAGAAGTACACAAAGTCCTCTATACCAAAATTAAAACGATAAACTCGACAAATGGCAAATGTGCATGCATGATGCCAACATCAAGCAAAAAAAATAAAAAATAAAGTATCAAATGTCAGAAAATGGCGGTCTCTTAGCTATTTCATTTTTCATCATAGTGTGTAAAAGAGAGAAACGAAGTTCGTTCGTTCTTGTTCATTACGTGAGTTCGATGAAACTGTTCGTTTAAACTTATTCCAAAACGCGGCACTCATACTGCCAAATATCGACAAGACTAACCGTTTCGCGTTTTTACGAACAACGACGCGTTTTCAAAACTATCAAAACTTGTACTAAGCCCAACTTGCCTTTTTTCTAGAAAGCAAGTTTCTTTGCCACTGAGTCACTCGGCTCTTAAGTTAAACGTCGAAATCCTACAATGTATTGTTCCAATTATTAGAAAGTGACAAATGACCGTAAGCGACTACGTCATCATAGTTACAGTATTATAATTAACCGACTTCCAAAAAGAAGGAGGTTGTCAATTCGACTGTATATTTTTTTTGTATGTTTGTCAGCGATTACTCCGCCAATTATTAATTGTTTTTAATGGTTTTTTTGTACTTTTGGTAGGTAATACTTCAGAGTAGGTACCATATAAATTTTATCAATATCGGTTTAGTACTTTGGTTTTTATAACAAAATATCTGAAATCATGAAATCCAGGTAAACGAATTGCGTATTTTGAAGCCGGTTTTTTTCAGATTTTCAATCCGTAGTTATTTGATGACCGGGTCCCATGCAGGTGGTGGAAAAAAAAACTTTTTTAAGAACATTGCACTACCTTAAGTTAAAATAAAAGTTATAAAAGACGTTATTTTAGTACCTATTTATTATGAAATGAAAATAATTAATTCCAGACTTACAGCCATATTAAAATTAAAAATAAAAGAAAATTAGAATTACATTAAATTAAATAGAATAAAATGCATATGATTAAATAATGGGCTCGTGGTAGCCTCTCCACGTCCTATGTAAAGGGCTGCACTCCCACTCTCTCGCCGCAGCTACAAGGGCATTAGTATTTATTATTATGTTGTCTAAAAAAAGGTTAGTAAGCTTATATGCAAGTCGCAGGATGCTTCGAAGGCAGGGATGGGGCATCCTATACACGCCATCTATCGACATAACCTGCAATACAAATATAAATGAAATTAATTTATTAATTAAAATACATAATACACAATAAATAAATCCAAAGTTACGAAGAAGATACTGCGAGTAATTTAAATACGGTCAAAGTGCGAGTAACTTTGACTCCGTCCGTGTCAAACTTTGTGTATTTTTTTAATACAATATAGGTTTGCGCATGACCGCCAACTCACCTGAAGTTAAGCAATGTTGCGGTCTACGGTGAAGCACGCATTCCTAAAAGAAGATCGGTTTCTCCTAGGTAAGCACGCTTCACTTGTAGTTTTCTTTGGAGATTTTTAATTATCTACCAAAATATTAGTAGTCAAATCAACCTCCACTGCTAATTAATTGAATAGGCAATTGGACTACTTACTAATCATTTGGAGGAAATCAAGAAACATTGAAAAAAGCTCACAAAGTTTGACAGTAATTTAACCTTTGCGAAAAGATCAATGACCTCAGTACTACATAATATAATGACAAGTTAGTGAGTGACAGTGTCTCACGCTCCCTTGCGAAATCAGGAAGGTGAACTCACGCTGTGGGGCCGGAGGTAAATAACACATTACCGGATAAGGTCACATCACAACCGCTCGAGTGTAAGTAGCTTTAAAAGCGGACAAGCGATTGAACAAACGTTTTATGATGTTATACTTCGATGAGTTCCTAAATAAATAGTGGTAAAGATAACACATAATATTTATGACATTCTGATCTAACAAGTTGACATTTTATATATTTTATCATTGACATTCTAATTATAACTGTATACACAATAATTTATTATTTATATGAAGTTATTCACTAGCAATCTAGTACACACTATTGTGTACAAGATTCTTAATTTTGTTGGACGTGTAAATTGATTTTACCAATATTTTAACGACTTTGACTTTATGCTTTAAGTGTTAGAAATGTTTATCGTCATAGGTATCTCGAAAAGTTGTAATCACAGAGTGTTCAGAACAATTTTGAATGAAAGTATTTAATATGGTCTACTATTATGTTTAATCATGCATTTCTAGGGCCAATAGTTTAGAGATGCAGGGTGGACACAATTTTTTTCAACTTTGGCGGGCTATACATCGCATCTGAGAAAATTATATATGGAAACTTAGACTTATTTTAAAAATTTCCCACACGACGGGGTGGGGTTGAAAAACACCACCCCTTCTTTATGGTCAATCAGAATTAATCATTTAGTTGAATACTTTATATTGAATAAACTTTGTTTCAACGTAGGGTATGCATAATCGGTCCAATGGTTATTAAGATAGGGATATCTTAATAACAATTGAACCGATTTTGATTATACCTAAAGTTGAAACATATCTACTTTATTCAATAATTAGTAATTATTGTTGCAATGCGATTTCTAGTTTCCGTGATTAAAACGTTTGCCGGATAAAGTATAAGTTTCAAAATAAGACGGGATAATAATTAGGAAAAACATAAATTTGTAATGTATGTTAGCTTAATAACAGCATAACATTTATAGCTTGGTTATTTTAAATAAGAATGTACACCAAAAAGAGGGTAGAATATGTGTTAAAAAAGACTATGCAAAACAAACGAATAGATTCCGCAGATAGCAGCAGGAGCTCGAGCAAAACCTGTCGTGCCATGTCGACGCAAGCGCAGACGTCCGGGTCCGGAGCGGCGCGGTCGCACGCCAACCCGCTCTACATGTCACTAGCTAATAAACTATATAAAATGCTCAGCGTGCCTAAAGAAGTTTTCGTTTGAAAAACCAATATTTCATACATACTGTTAGAACGCCTCAGCCGCGCTGAACTGTATGGATTGTATGACGACGTCGCCCTGAATGAAGATGTACGAGACATTCTGGTAAGGCAGCCGATGCTCGTAGTTGCAGAACGGCTTGTTATTCACGATCACCTGCACAAATATAGAATAAGAAAATCAGAAGACGTTTATGGAGGTGTTAGAGGGGTTTTTTTAAAATGCAAGATAGATCTACCATTGTCCACCAACTCGCCTGATGTTAAGCGACGGTGTGAGTAATAAAGAGTAAGTAAGCGACGGTGAGATGTAATGTTGTCCTGCAGGGACGAGCGGGGACTACAGTATGCCCGGGAAGAGTGTTTAAGCTTTTTAAAACATTAGAGAAATCAGCCCGAGCAGCGATTAAACCAATGAGGCTCTACCAGGAGAGGCTATATTCAGGGTCTCTGCGAGATCGTATCAGGAACGAAGAGATCCGTAGACGTAGGAAAGTCACCGACATAGTACAACGAATTACTTACGAACTTTATTATTATAACAATTTATTATAATACAATCTCGGGTCGAGCCCGGTCTTTTGGTGGGCATCAGTGGGGCCGAACACCGAGAGGCCCTTTTTCATAGATTATAAAAAATACAGAAACAAGGTATAAGGATGGCAAATGAAACTATTGTACAATATGGACTTATAAAACTAGTTTATTGGCTGATGCCCCCACACAGTGAGTAAGATGCGGTTTGTTATGTACATATTTACATATAATAAATCAAAGTTTTTACAATATTTCTATAGAAACTTGGACCTAGGGTGCCGCCGGCAGCGGGGCAGGGCCTAAGCTGCTGGCGGTAGGGGCTACAGCCTTAAAAACCAAGTTGAAGTGGTAATGGGTAGGGACAGAAGACCCGATCAGTTCTCTAGTGGAGACCACAAACCGTGAGCAATCGTGAGCGCTTGCCGCCCACTATTGTATTAGAATTCAAATATCTCTTGCATGCATAAACAGTTTCTTACCCTGTACGAGTTCTGGGAGCAGGTTATCTCAACATCAAATGGGCTTCCCCTTGAGAAGGGCATGCCGTAAATTTCTTCTTTCCCCCAGGAGTCGTGTGTCTTTGTGTTACAGACAACGTGGCCTTCTTTAAAGCGTGGGTTGAAGTGGAATGCTACATCACTCCCGATGGACTTGCTGGAGCTGCTCTGGAGATTGATGGAAAAGCTGGCGGAAACGTAACAGATGTTAGAATCTTCAATCTATCTGAAGACAGGGTAAAGATACTTGTATCAAAGGGGTATGTAAGGTACAAGTTTAGGTACCTACGCATGTTATGCTTTCATTTGACATTTTGAAATATTTTAAGGATCTAATTTAAATATTTTTGTGAAAGATGTTTTTTTAATATTATTAATGATTTTTACCCGACTGCGTCAGAAGGAGGGTTATGTTTTTCGAGTGCTTGTACGTACGAGTATGTATATACCTATATGGTATGTATGTGTGTATGTTTCTAAATGACAGCATACAGCCTAAGCGGCTTGATCGATTTTGATGTGTGAGGTGTCGTTATATTTGTCTTCATTTCCTATCATAGTATACTTTTTAGGGTTCCGTACCCAAAGGGTAAAAACGGGACCCTATTACTAAGACTTCGCTGTCTGTCTGTCTGTCTGTCTGTCTGTCTGTCTGTCTGTCTGTCTGTCTGTCTGTCTGTCTGTCTCCAGGCTGTATCTCATAAACCGTGATAGCTAGAAAGCTGAAATTTTCACAAATGATGTATTTCCGTTGCCGCTATAACAACAAATACTAAAAATTTAAAAAAATTAAATATTAAGGGGGGTCCCCATACAATAAACGTGTTTTTTTCGTATTTTTTTGCTCAATATTAAAAACGGTAACAGGTAGACGCTTCAAATTTTCACAGAATACTTACTTGTATATTACCTTTCAAAATAAATAATTAAATAACTATAAAGTAAATATTAAAGGGGGGCTCCCATACAACAAACGTAATTTTTAAGCAATTTTTACTCGATCTTAATTAACAGGTAGAAACTTGAATATTTGTAAGTAAATATTTAGAAATATATTAACTATAAAAATAAATACCTAATCTAATACATAAAAACTCACAAAATGAAAATAATCCGTGCATCTAAACGCGGTGCGAGCGCCGCGCCGCGGTGTGGTGGTGGCGCGAACGCGCGGGTAGCGGGGGAGGTAACATCACGGAGCGAGCCATAACCGCGCGTATTCGCGCGAGCGTCGTCATGCTGCCCGGATGTGTATCGAAAACCTACTTATAAGTTTGCAATTTACTACTTGGAATTTCGTTGATTTCTCGTTATTTTATAAACAGAACTAAACTTTGTAGTATTATAGATGATAGTACGGAACCCTTCGTGCGCGAGTCCGACTCGCACTTGGCCGATTATTGTAATAATTATAATAATACATCTTTCACAGAAATAAAAATATGCGTTTTTTCGTAACCCCCAACGAACTCTTTCGTAATAAACAAGTGATTTAACTAGAATTATTGTAAAGAATGGGCATTTATAATAATTTACAACGATTTTACGCATCATAAAAAATTTACACTCAACGGCGTATCAAGCGTAACGAATCGTACTAAAGACTGCAAAAACTGCTTTTCTGCAGTCGGGTATTTTGTTTTTTTACCCGACTGCGAAAGAAGGAGGGTTATGTTTTTCGAGTGTATGTATGTATGTATGTATATTTCTTTGGCATGCCCTAGAGCCTAAACGGCTTGTCGTATTTTTATGTGAGTGGTGTCAAGTCAATAGATTCGTCTTATAGTGGGGAGCGCTGTTACGTATAAAAGTGGCCTAGTACTTTTGACTAATCCTGACAGATATGGACGTAGCGAAGGGGTTCCTTGTTTACTACGGAACCATAAAAAGTAACGACCTTACCTGTTACCATTGGCGGTAACGGTTCCTTGCACTTTGATCGTGCGTCCCAGGAACAGACCTCCAGGGATCAGGTGAACGCTGGGTACAGGCTGAAATCACAACATGATGAAGAGTTTATAGATCAGACAGTTTCGCGTTCTACTCGTACAATCCATGTTAAGGTCGAGATTAAAGCGTGCAGCTATCTCTGTCGCGCATCACAGTTTTTAAAGATCATAAAATCATTGAATAGGTATATTATAAAAGTTAGAGCTAAATTTGTTTATTTAGAAAGGAGAAACATTTAAGAAAAAGTTTTAATCAGAGATAATTTTTATACTGGCGACGGAGTTAGAAAAAAACCGGCCAAGTGCCAGTCGGACTCGCGCACTAAGGGTTCCGTACCAATATCTACAAAAACGCCAAAAAATCAGGTTTGTTGTATGGGAGCCCCCCTAAAATATTAATTTTATTTTAATTTAATTATTTATTTTTGAAGTGAATAATATAACTCAATATTCTGTGAATATTTCAAGCGTCGACCTGTTGCCGTTTTCAATATCCGAGCAAAAAAATCACGTTTGTTGTATGGGAGCCCCCTTAAATATTTATTTTATTCTGTTTTTTAGTTTATTTATTATTATAAAGGCAACAGAAATACATCATCTGTAAAAATTTCAACTCTGTAACTATCACGGTTCATGAGATACAGCCTAGTGACAGACGGAAGGACGGACGGACAGACAGCGAAGTCTCAGTAATAGGGTCCCGTTTTTACCCTTTGGGTACGGAACCCTAAAAAGAACATATATTTTCTTATTTCTCAGCCAATTAGATATAGCCGAAGAAAAACTTGTCTTTAAATATTTCTCGTGTCTAAATAAACAAATTTAGCTCTCACTTTTCTAATATCCCTATTCAATGATTTTATATGTTTGACAATGTGGTGATGAGCGAGAGAGATAGCTGCGCGCGTTGAGGAGTCCGTAGTTCGACCATCGTCCGTTAGCACCTTAGAGGTGGTCCATTATAAATGGTATCAAAATCGGTTTAGTATTTTGGTTTTTATAACAAAATCACTAAAAAAAACATCCAAGTAAAGGAATTGCGTATTTTGAAGTCGGTTTTTTCAGTTTTTTAAGCTATAATTATCTGCAGTCGAGTATTTTGTTTCCTACTAAGTAAGAGTCCGCAGTTCGACCATCGCCCGTCTCGCTCACGCATACCCACCTTTTTGAGGTTCACTGTTGTATTTCATAAAAATGTATCTCATGAACCTGCTTACTCATTTAACTTATCACATAAAAATAGCTATCATAACAACTTTTCTCACAAACACGAATCAACCATACATTTCACATCTTGGAGGTGTTAATTAATTAATTACCAATCAAACAAAAGAATCATCAAAACAATTCTTTACTGACGGAGTAATCGCTGAACAAACACCAAAATAAAATAAATTACAGTTTAAAAATCTAAAACACACGCTACAAATTATTGTGGTCAAAGTTCATTACAAGACTTTTCTAACAAATCCAAACACAGCTATGATACGATGTTCCATCATGAAGTTCTAGTTCATATCTTCCGGCTCCATCATCAGATCAGTTCGACAGTACCATATTATTGTATTGTCATCAGAACTACATACAGCTGCCAATTTTCATGACGCTACGATCCTTGGAAGATGGTTAAATTAGTTACCTTAGATTTCATTAAATAGTTAGTTACATAGAGATCGACCTAATAAAAGCGTGTTAAAAATAAGTCGAATTGAGAATCTCTTACTTTTTGGAGGTTACCAAAAAGCGATTTTTTGCGAGAGATATATTATTATTATTACAAAAAAATATAGCTTATGACACTCTGGAAGTTAAGACGAATATAACGACACCTCGCACATCAAAATCGATCTAGCCGTTTATGCTGTCGGCGCTCATACCCAAATACATATGTTCATCCATACCCACATACAAACATACATAAACCTCCGTTTTACCCAGTTGGGTAAAAAGACAGAAATTGAAAGAAAAAATCTGAATGATGCACTTACCGGGTTTGTTACTTGTGATGCCATTCCTAACACAAATTTCAAAATAAGTGGTGGTAAAAGTATTTAAAAATATACTTCTATGTATGTACAAGTAGGTACACCAAGCGAAGTGTGAGCTGCGACTGATGATAGGATACCTAAATAATCTAGACCAGACGCTACTTATATAGGTATTCTATAACCTCTCATCTGTGTCAATACTGACTGTGCTTATTCAAAATTGTCTTTGTCTTTCGTTCGTTTTTTATATTTTTAGTTATGTAACAAACATAACTTTCTTCATTCTTTCGCTTTCCCTGGTTTTTGTAAGTAATTTATTTTATATTTATGATATTTATTAGTATATTTATAGTATTTGTATCGTAAGTATTAGTGTGTAGCTTAAATAGAATGTATGTCTATTCATATTAAATATAATTAAGTCTTTAAACATTGTAGGTATGTAAAAGATACTTTATTTTAATAAAAAAAAGTCTCACCGCTCTATTACTGCACGCCCCGTCATTTTACTTTCTTTTCGTTCCTCTCCATCCTAAGGTTGCCTGGAAGAGATCGCTATTAGCGATAAGGCCGCTAGTTGTTACACTGGTTTTTAATTAATTAATTTAGATTGTAAATTTTATGGTGTCTACAATAAAGAGTTTATCTATCTATCTATCTATCTATCTAATTTTGTCTTAGGAAATGCATTTACGTTGTTATCTGTTCTATGCCCTTATCATATCTATGTGTGACCGATAAATCCAATGACTCGACAATTTAATACGATAGTAGGTACAAACCAACACATGCACCAACATCGATTAAAAGTATCGATTCCTGGAAGAAATTAGATTAGATAGTAAGTTGCATTCAAATAACTCTCTGTATTTTCCTTATACGTAATAAGTATAAGGAAAATAAAGCGTAAAAATAAATTATCGTTATACTTCCCGGAAACCTAGAGCTTTATAGTTTACTACCAGAACGTAAATCGCTTCAGATCTAAAACTGAAGATTTTGTGCTAAATTTACTAAACTGTGACTATGATGTCATATGCCTGATAGAAACTAACATTAACAGTAGCGACTATGATTCTGAAATATTTGATTCGCGGTACAATGTTGTGAGGCGGGATAGATATCAAACAAATTCACAAAAAGTGGAAGGTGGTGGAATTCTTATTGCGTTGAAGAAACACCTGAGGTTTATCCGTCAGGCATCATGGGATACTGATGTTGAGGATTTATGGATAAATATTCTACCTAGTTGTAATAATGCTTGCACGCTAAACATATGTCTCTGTTATTTGTCTCCTTACTTATTTGTTATTTGTCTACAACTGGCCGATTGGAATATTTCTATGATAACTGTCAAAATATCATCATAAAATCTGGTGAACTGGATGAATTTCTTTGTCTTGGCGATTTTAACACTCGAAATATTACTTGGACAAAATCTTTTGACTCTGGCGAAATGATCCCCTCCCATCCCGTAGGAGAGAAGGCTGATCTTCAATTAGAATACATGGATGTCTGTCATTTGCACCAATTTAATACCGGTCACCCATCCGAAGACTGACCGGTCCGTCCGTTGCTTGACATTAGTGATCTTTCGAGAACACCTAGTCAAGCTACACCACGAGCGCTACATTATATATAAATATAATGATAACAAGTTGTTATGTTATTTTTTTAATAGTTGTTATTAACAAATATTAAAAAAAAAGATTTGTTTACTTTAAAATTTTTCATTTTTTTAATAATTTTATGAAAATTAACATTAACAATCTGTCTGTATAAAACAAAGTCTAATTTACACATAGACAGATTTATTTATTCAATTGATGACATTTATTTATAATTTTAAATTTAATAAAAAAAATGATGTAGCGGCTGGTCTAAGTAGGGATCTCGCCTTTGCCCTGCAGTGGGACAGTAATGGCTGAGAAAAAAATATGTTTTATGACCATTGCAAATAACTGTGAAATTCGCTGCATGCATGGGCGTAGCTATAACTTTCTCATGGGGGGGGTCCACGGGTACAAAAGTTTACTACTATTTGCCTCTTTATTTGCGCAGACTATACGCAGACGAGTAGGTACTGGTTTCTAAATGTCAATCTTAGTTTAAAAACATTAAAATACACGAAAATTAAGCTACGAAAATAAAGTGTATAAGTAACGTCGGAACATTATTAATTCATATTATACTAGATATGATTACGAGTGAAATTTAATTCGATTTAAAGAGCGCTCAACATTTGCATGACTCAAGTAAACAAATTATAGGTAATAAGTACGCGCGAGCGAAGCGAGCGCGAAAATTGTTGTAGTGTTTTTATAGTAACATGATTTATTTCTCGTATTAGTGAGCCCACAGTACTTCTATGGTAAAATAGTAATAATCCGCGAGCGAAGCGAGCGCGAATTTTTTTAAGGTTTTTAAAATGAAATCTTGGAAGTGATTTGATTCATTGATCGTGTTAGCGAGCCTAGGTGTTTGTGGCCCAGATGAACCAAACAAGTATATTAATGTGTTAAAAGAAAAATGGAATACCCGACTGAATAAGAGTGACTTTTACGCTATCAAAAATTATATATACAACCATTTGAATGCATTGATTGCCAGTTTATTATTCCTAAATTTAAACTTAAGACTTTATAGAAAATTACAAACATACCTACGCGGTACTCCCTTGCAGGTCGAAAAAAATTTTTGGTTAGTGATTATTTTTTGGTCAAGTATTTGCTTGTATTAGCACAGCATATTAAAAGTTGTTCGATTTTATTTACGTAAAAAATATTTTTTATATAAAATTGGCTTGGATCGAATTGAAATTTTTGTGGAATATTTGTGTTTTTGTTTACATAAGATATATCTACGACTGATTGCCAACTCGCCTGATGTTTAACGATGTTATTTTCTAGTTTTACGAAGGACGTTTTTTTTATGAGTTTATTCAGTAATTTCATATCTTCAAAATGTGGCCATGCGCGAGCGAAGCGAGCGCGAAAATTTTTGAAGCATATTAATGCTTCAAAAACATACTTAATTTGCTTCGAAGAAGCAAATTAAGTATGTTATTGTTTTTTGTAAGTATAAAAATAAAAATATTGTAAGTATAAAAGTATTGTTTTTTGTAAGAATAAAAATGCATAAAATCACTGTAAAAGATTACAAATGCGCATTCTGTAGAATAATAAAAAAAACACTTATTTATTACGAAATAATTCGTTAGAGGTTACGAAAAAGTTTTTTAATTTTTGCAAGAGATGTATTATTATTATTACAAAAATTATAGCCTGTGACATTCTGGAAGCGAAGACAAATCTAATGACACCTCGCACATCAAAATCGGACAAGCCGTTCAGGCTGTAGGCTGTCATATAGAATCATACAAACATACTCGTACATACACTCGAAAAACATTACCCTCCTTCTTATGCAGTCGAGTAAAATATATAGTTTCGATTTGTTTGCGCGTTTGTAGTATGCGCGGGCGAAGGATGGACTAAGGTCACACTGCATCTCTATAGCAAAACTGTCGTTATGACAACCGCGCATCAAGCTATGTATATTTTGTAACATCCGTGCCATCCGCGATAATACGGCATAATAATAATAATAATATTAAGGTGGACTCAAACTGAGCTGGACGTCCTGGATAGGAGGGTCCGTCATCAATTGACACTACATCGCATGTTACACCCACGCTCGTCTGTTATGAGACTGTACATCCCGCGGAAGTGGGGGGGTCGTGGCTTTTTAAACGCCAAGAACCTTCACAACCGCGAGGTGTGCAATCTCAGGGACTATTTCCGAAACAACGAGTGTGGTATGCATTGTGATGTGGTGGCAGTTGATAAGGGCCTGACGCCTCTCTCCTTGGCAAAAGAAAACTGGCGCAAACCAACGGTGCTCAGCATCGAAGACCGCAAAGACGTATGGAAGAGCAAGGAGTTGCACGGGCGGTTCTACAGGGTGTTATCAGGACCCGATGTAGACATGCCTGCATCGGTGAACTGGCTGCGCTTCGGTGACCTCTTTGGGGAAACTGAAGGGTTTGCCTGTGCAATTGCAGATGAAGTTATCAAGACGAACAACTATCGGAAATATATCATGAAGGACGGTACGGTCGATACATTTATATACGATACATTTGTCGGGCATGCCACCGTCCCGGAGAGTCTCTCCGACATATTGTTTCCGGTTGTTCGCATCTTGCTAACGGCGAGTATTTGCACAGACACAACCAAGTAGCCAGGATCATCCACCAGCAACTTGCCCTTCAGTACGGCCTTGTCGAGTCAGAGGTGCCGTACTATCAGTACGCACCAGCGCCAGTTCTCGAAAATAGCCGTGCTTTGCTCTACTGGGATCGTTCTATAATCACGGACAGGACTATTGTCGCCAATAAGCCTGATATCGTGATTGTAGATCGGTCTCAGCGCCGGGCAGTGCTCGTCGACATCACCATCCCACATGATGAGAATCTCGTGAAGGCCGAGAAGGACAAGCTCAGCAAGTACCTTGACTTGGCTCACGAGATAACCGCCATGTGGGATGTTGACTCGACGATCATTGTCCCGATAGTCGTTTCGGTGAATGGTGACATAGCGAAGAGCCTCGACCAACATCTCCAGAGGCTCTCGCTCGATGGTTGGGTCAAGGGTCTGATACAGAAGGCAGTCATCCTGGACACGGCACGCATTGTCAGGAGGTTCCTCTCTCTGTAGCCCCTACCACCGGCAGCTTGAGCCCCGCCCCGCTGCCGGCGGCACCCTAGGTTTAAGTTTTTTATAATATTTATATTTTTGTATTTCTATTGTAAAAAACTTAGATTTAAGATTTAAAATGAATAAAGTGTATAATAATAATAATAATAAACGAGGGGCAATAATAGCCGCACCGCAGGGGCGGCTTTGTGGCGAGCCGTCGGTGAGTGGCGACACCGCGTACCCCGATGTTTCCCTGGGGCTAAATGAGACCCCTGACCTCCAGCTTGCCTTAACCGGCCGGCTGTGTGGTGGAAACCGCAAGAGCTAAGACCCTAAGCTCCAGGGTGGAAGTGTTAAAGGGCATAACGCCGCTAGTAGCTCTCAGTGAACGCGCAGCACACCTCTCGACACCCTTAGCCACCCACACCAATGTTGCTTCCCCGGCGCCAACATGCGGCGCCACTATGGGGGGCCCATTCAGTGGGTGGCGAGTCATCACCTGCCTCAACATTTTTGTATGATGAGACGAAATAGGCAGGTGCCGTTATCTCATTCTGATGCTCCCACACAGAAGTACCTTATCTTTCTCACTGTGTGGGAGCATCAGCCAATAAACTAGTTGTATATGTCATAACCATTTCATTTCAAAAGCCCCGATTTGTCAAATTCCATAATGTACAATAGTTCCATCATCCATCCACATATCAAAAATCTGTATTTTTTATTATATTTTCTGTAAAGGGCCTCTCAGTGTTGGCTTCGGCTCCACTGATGCCCATCAAAGGACCGGGCTGTGACCCGAGATTTCAGTTGAATAAAGGGTTATAATAATAATAATAATAATAATTTTTTTTCGGCCAATGCCATGGGGGGGGGGGGGGGTCCGGACCCCCTGGACCCCCCCCCTTATATACGCCCATGGCTGCATGTATGTAAATTTTATATTTTAATAATGTATTCTGACTTACCTAGTATAACAAATCTCTGTTATAAGGTCAATAGAGTATCTAATGTAATATTTACACCATATAAATATAATATAGGTAACTCAAGAATGAGTTTACGTAGATATTGTATTAATTACATAAACTCGTCCCACATTTCTAAACTATCGATCTATATTACATTCCCATGTATGCATGTATATTCTAGATCTAAGTTTTAGATTATTGTACGCTCGAAATGGGCAGACTATTGTTATTATACCTATTTAACAATTTTAACATCTTTGTACACACAGTTAAGCAATAAATGTTTTCTTATTCTTAAGAACAACTGGATCAATTTACATGAAATTTGATATTGAAGTAGCTTATACCCTGGTTACTATACTCGTATACCTACTATAATATATAGGTTACTTTTTATAACGAAAAAAATTGTCAGTTTGTTTGTTCCTCAATTACGCAAAAACAGCTGAACAGATTTTAATGATATTTGATATGGAGATAATCGATAAATCAGATTAATACACAGATTACTTTTATCGTGTAAAAACTGAATGATCCGAGTGGGAGAGAGGAGATAGAGCGGCGCGCAGCTTATAATTTGATGAATTCAAAAAATTATTCATGTTTGGTGGTAGATTGCGCAAAAAATATAAGTGATATCGTTTCTGTATGTAGGAAATATTTTGTTACTATACAGTTTTAAATTATCTTGTACGGTTTTCTATTAAATTAGAAAAAAACGGAGCTTCAGGACCTTTTCCGGTCACACGGGGGAGAGGGGGGAGAGTGGAATGTTTTTATCTTTGGTCTCCAAGGAACATATTATTCTAGTTGATAAACTGACTCTTTGATTTTTCCAAATTCTCCACATATTCCAATCTAGAATCCAGTAGTCCAGTAAACTAATGAGAAAAAACGCGATAACGTTTTTTTAGGGTTCCGTAGTAACTACGAGGAACCCTTATAACAACAAACACATTACACATCGACAAAAACATTATTTTGTGACCTATTTTGTGTGTATAAATTATAAATTCAGCATGTCCGTCTGACTCTCTGTCGGTCCGTATGTCACGGGCATTTTACTCAGAGACTATAATCCTTACATTACACACATAGGTTACGATAGATCCGCAAGGGTCGCAGTAACGCGAAAGCTTACCCTATCTCGAATAGAAAGCCCTACATAAACAAAAAAAACCGAACAAGTGCGAGTCAGACTCGCCCACCGAGGGTTCCGTACAAACTAAATAAAAGGGGGAAACCATTTTTTTTTATATTTTCCTTCATAAACCGAAAAATATACATCGTAAAAATATTTGACACATTTCTTGCTCACCACTCGGATCCGAGTGGGGTGGGGTTATAGTAGCGGCGCCTCCCACTTGGATCCGAGCGAGCGTCCTGTTCATTTTGTAGTAGTCAGTAAACCGCCGGCGTTTGAGGCAGTGAACGTTGCTTTGCGCGGCCACTCTGTACTTAATCAAAATTCGCCTAAAATGTGTTGGTTCGCAGCTGAAGTGCAGGGTCTGCAGGGGGCGAAGAATGTGTTAAAAACCTCTTTTAGCTTATGCTAATGAGGCTCTTTCATATGATAGGATCAAAAAACTTTAAAATTAGGACCCTCATTCCTTGCATGAAGACACTATTTTTTGTGATTCAATTAAAAATGTCCAGTTTTCGGATTTTTTCCTACTTATATGTGTACTCTATCGCAATGCTTCTTGCCAAATTTCAGTTCTAGGTCAACGGGAAGTACCCCACAGGTTTTGATTCCTCTGTGAGTGTCGAAATATGCGTTTTTTACGACATATTCGGCTGTAACTTTTTTTACGAAAACTGAGAAATTTTATTTTTCTTTCTGCAGCAAGATACTATGGATCTGCGTATATGCTTTTAAGTAATTTCAACTCGATACCTTCACGCGTTCCGGAGATAAAGGTCTTGACACCCGGACGGACGGACAGACAGACGGACAGCAAAGTGATCCTATAAGGGTTACGTTTTTTCCTACGTAAACCTAAACGGGTACGGAAACCTAAAAATACAAAAAACATAACAAAAGTGAAAAAAATTTCAAAAAACGATCAAAAACATTCAACGAAAATTATTTTGATGATGATGATTACATGATTACAACTTTTCGAGATATAGCGATAAATATGTAAAACACTTAAGTCGTTATATAGTACAAACTTGGAGGAGAACATATTATTTCTCCTACAAGAGTACAAAGGTCAATGATTTTTTTGTATTAATTATGGTCTAAACAAACAACACTCGCCAAGTGGTTTTCTTTTACCCGACTGCGTAAGAAGGAGGGTTATGTTTTAGGAGTATGATTGTATGTATGTAGGATGTATATATGTTTATAAGTGACAGTCTACAGCCTAAACGGCTTGGCCGATTTGGATGTGCGAGGTGTCGTTAGATTCGTCTTTATTCCCGAGTGTCATAGGCCTATATTTTGAGGGTTCCGTACCTCAAAATAAAAAAACGGAACCCTTAAAGGATCACTTTGTTGTCTGTCTGTCTGTCCGGGTGTCAAGACCTTTATATCGGGAACGCGTGAAGGTATCGAGTTGAAATTAAGACCATATACGCAAATCCATATTATCTTGCTGCAAAAAGAAAAATCTAGTTTCCCAGTTTTTATAAAAAAAAGTTACAGCCGAATATGTCGTAAATAATCGGCCAAGTGCGAGTCGGACTCGCGCACGAAGGGTTCCGTACTATCATCTATAATACTACAAAGTTTAGTTCTGTTTATAAAATAACGAGAAATCAACGAAATTCCAAGTAGTAAATTGCAAACTTATAGGTAGGTTTTCGATACACATCCGGGCAGCATGACGACGCTCGCGCGAATACGCGCGGTTATGGCTCGCTCCGTGATGTTACCTCCCCCGCTACCCGCGCGTTCGCGCCACCACCACACCCCGGCGCGGCGCTCGCACCGCGTTTAGATGCACGGATTATTTTCATTTTGTGAGTTTTTATGTATTAGATTAGGTATTTATTTTTATAGTTAATATATTTCTAAATATTTACTTACAAATATTCAAATTTCTACCTGTTAATTAAGATCGAGTAAAATTTGCTTAAAAATTACGTTTGTTGTATGGGAGCCCCCCTTTAATATTTACTTTATAGTTATTTAATTATTTATTTTGAAAGGTAATATACAAGTAAGTATTCTGTGAAAATTTGAAGCGTCTACCTGTTACCGTTTTTAATATTGAGCAAAAAAATACGAAAAAAACACGTTTATAGTATGGGGACCCCCCCTTAATATTAATTTTTTTTTTATTTTTAGTATTTGTTGTTATAGCGGCAACGGAAATACATCATTTGTGAAAATTTCAGCTTTCTAGCTATCACGGTTTATGAGATACAGCCTGGAGACAGACAGACAGACAGACAGACAGACAGACAGACAGACAGACAGCGAAGTCTTAGTAATAGGGTCCCGTTTTTACCCTTTGGGTACGGAACCCTAAAAAGCACATTTCCACACTCACGAGGGAATCAAAACCTATGGGCAATTCTCTTTGCCTATGGGGTACTTCCCGTTGACCTAGAACTCTGAAATTTGGCAAGAAGCATTGTGTTAGAGTACACATATAGGGAAAAATCCAAAAACTGGACATTTTTAATTTTATCACATAAAAATAGTCTCTCTATGCAAGGAATGAGGGCCCAAATTTTAAAGTTCTTTTACCGTATCATGTGGGGTACCTATCATATGAAAGAGCTTTATTAGCATAAGTTAAAACAGGTTTTTAAATATTTTTACGATGTAGGTATATTTTACGGTATAAGAAGGAAAATATGAAAAAAAAAACGAAGTCTCCCTTTTATCTACTTATACGAGTATATACCATATCGGCCACTTATCATATAGAATACCTATATAAGTAGCGTCTGGTCTAGATTATTTAGGTATCCTATCATCAGTCGCAGCTCACACTTCGCTTGGTGTACCTACTTGTACATACATAGAAGTATATTTTTAAATACTTTTACCACCACTTATTTTGAAATTTGTGTTAGGAATGGCATCACAAGTAACAAACCCGGTAAGTGCATACCTAATTCAGATTTTTGCTTTCAATTTCTGTCTTTTTATCCGACTGTATAAAAAGGAGGTTTATGTATGTGGGTATAATGTGCGGGGTCGTTTATGTAATTTCGATCTAGTCGTTTATACCAACAGCATAAACGACTAGATCGATTTTGATGTGCGGGGTGCGATTGTAGCTATTTTTATGTGATAAGTTTAATGAGTCGGGGTTCATGAGATACATGTTTATGAAATACAACAGTGAACCTCCAAAATGTGGGTATGCGTGAGCGAGACGGACGATGGTCTAACTACGGACTCTTACTTAGTAGGAAAACAAAATACTTGACTGCAGATAATTATAGTTTACAAAACTGAAATAATCGACTTCAAAATACGCAATTCCTTTACTTGGATGACATTTTTTTAGTTATTTTGGTATAAAAACCAAAGTACTGAACCGATTTTGATAACATTTATATGGGACCACCTCTGAGGTACTAACGGACGATGGTCGAACTACGGACTCCTCAACGCGCGCAGCTATCTCTCTCGCTCATCACCACCTTGTTAAACACACAGAATTGTTAAACATATAAAATCATTGAATAGGGATATTAGAAAAGTGATAGCTAAATTTGTTTATTTAGACACGAGAAATATTTATAAACAAGTTTTTCTTCGGCTATATCTAATTGGCTGAGGAATAAGAAAATATATGTTCTTTTTAGGGTTCCGTACCCAAAGGGTAAAAACGGGACCCTATTACTGAGACTTCGCTGTCTGTCCGTCCGTCCGTCCGTCTGTCACCACGCTGTAACTTATGAACCGTGATAGTTACAGAGATGAAATTTTCACAGATAATATATTTCTTCTCTATGATAACAAATACTAAAAAACAGAACAAAATAAATGTTTAAGGGGGCTCCCATACAACAAAAGTGTTTTTTTTGGGCGTTTTTATAGATATTGATACGGAACCTTTCGTGCGCGAGTCCGACTGGCACTTTGCCGGTTTTTTTTCTAATTTCGTCGCCAGTATAAAAATGATCTCTGATTAAAACTTTTTCTGAAATGTTTCTCCTTTTTAAATAAACAAATTTAGCTCTAACTTTTATAATATACCTGTATATTAAAAATATTGTAAAAAAATTATTATTGTCTAAAAACTTTGTGATGCGCGAGAGAGATAGCTGCACGCTTTAATCTCGACCTTAACATGGATTGTACGAGTAGAACGCGAAACTATCTGATCTATAAACTCTTCATCATGTTGTGATTTCAGCCTGTACCCAGCGTTCACCTGATCCCTGGAGGCCTGTTCCTGGGACGCACGATCAAAGTGCAAGGAACCGTTACCGCCAATGGTAACAGGTAAGGTCGTTACTTTTTATGGTTCCGTAGTAAACAAGGAACCCCTTCGCTACGTCCGTATCTGTCAGGATTAGTCAAAAGTACTAGGCCACTTTTATACGTAACAGCGCTCCCCACTATAAGACGAATCTATTGACACCACTCACATAAAAATACGACAAGCCGTTTAGGCTCTAGGTCATGCCAAAGAAATATACATACATACATACACTCGCAAAACATAACCCTCCTTCTTTCGCAGTCGGGTAAAAAAACAAAATACCCGACTGCAGAAAAGCAGTTTTTGCAGTCTTTAGTACGATTCGTTACGCTTGATACGCCGTTGAGTGTAAATTTTTTATGATGCGTAAAATCGTTGTAAATTATTATAAATGCCCATTCTTTACAATAATTCTAGTTAAATCACTTGTTTATTACGAAAGAGTTCGTTGGGGGTTACGAAAAAACGCATATTTTTATTTCTGTGAAAGATGTATTATTATAATTATTACAATAATCGGCCAAGTGCGAGTCGGACTCGCGCACGAAGGGTTCCGTACTATCATCTATAATACTACAAAGTTTAGTTCTGTTTATAAAATAACGAGAAATCAACGAAATTCCAAGTAGTAAATTGCAAACTTATAAGTAGGTTTTCGATACACATCCGGGCAGCATGACGACGCTCGCGCGAATACGCGCGGTTATGGCTCGCTCCGTGATGTTACCTCCCCCGCTACCCGCGCGTTCGCGCCACCACCACACCGCGGCGCGGCGCTCGCACCGCGTTTAGATGCACGGATTATTTTCATTTTGTGAGTTTTTATGTATTAGATTAGGTATTTATTTTTATAGTTAATATATTTCTAAATATTTACTTACAAATATTCAAGTTTCTACCTGTTAATTAAGATCGAGTAAAAATTGCTTAAAAATTACGTTTGTTGTATGGGAGCCCCCCTTTAATATTTACTTTATAGTTATTTAATTATTTATTTTGAAAGGTAATATACAAGTAAGTATTCTGTGAAAATTTGAAGCGTCTACCTGTTACCGTTTTTAATATTGAGCAAAAAAATACGAAAAAAACACGTTTATTGTATGGGGACCCCCCTTAATATTTAATTTTTTTAAATTTTTAGTATTTGTTGTTATAGCGGCAACGGAAATACATCATTTGTGAAAATTTCAGCTTTCTAGCTATCACGGTTTATGAGATACAGCCTGGAGACAGACAGACAGACAGACAGACAGACAGACAGACAGACAGACAGACAGACAGACAGCGAAGTCTTAGTAATAGGGTCCCGTTTTTACCCTTTGGGTACGGAACCCTAAAAAGTATACTATGATAGGAAATGAAGACAAATATAACGACACCTCACACATCAAAATCGATCAAGCCGCTTAGGCTGTATGCTGTCATTTAGAAACATACACACATACATACCATATAGGTATATACATACTCGTACGTACAAGCACTCGAAAAACATAACCCTCCTTCTGACGCAGTCGGGTAAAAATCATTAATAATATTAAAAAAACATCTTTCACAAAAATATTTAAATTAGATCCTTAAAATATTTCAAAATGTCAAATGAAAGCATAACATGCGTAGGTACCTAAACTTGTACCTTACATACCCCTTTGATACAAGTATCTTTACCCTGTCTTCAGATAGATTGAAGATTCTAACATCTGTTACGTTTCCGCCAGCTTTTCCATCAATCTCCAGAGCAGCTCCAGCAAGTCCATCGGGAGTGATGTAGCATTCCACTTCAACCCACGCTTTAAAGAAGGCCACGTTGTCTGTAACACAAAGACACACGACTCCTGGGGGAAAGAAGAAATTTACGGCATGCCCTTCTCAAGGGGAAGCCCATTTGATGTTGAGATAACCTGCTCCCAGAACTCGTACAGGGTAAGAAACTGTTTATGCATGCAAGAGATATTTGAATTCTAATACAATAGTGGGCGGCAAGCGCTCCCGATTGCTCACGGTTTGTGGTCTCCACTAGAGAACTGATCGGGTCTTCTGTCCCTACCCATTACCACTTCAACTTGGTTTTTAAGGCTGTAGCCCCTACCGCCAGCAGCTTAGGCCCTGCCCCGCTGCCGGCGGCACCCTAGGTCCAAGTTTCTATAGAAATATTGTAAAAACTTTGATTTATTATATGTAAATATGTACATAACAAACCGCATCTTACTCACTGTGTGGGGGCATCAGCCAATAAACTAGTTTTATAAGTCCATATTGTACAATAGTTTCATTTGCCATCCTTATACCTTGTTTCTGTATTTTTTATAATCTATGAAAAAGGGCCTCTCGGTGTTCGGCCCCACTGATGCCCACCAAAAGACCGGGCTCGACCCGAGATTGTATTATAATAAATTGTTATAATAATAAAGTTCGTAAGTAATTCGTTGTACTATGTCGGTGACTTTCCTACGTCTACGGATCTCTTCGTTCCTGATACGATCTCGCAGAGACCCTGAATATAGCCTCTCCTGGTAGAGCCTCATTGGTTTAATCGCTGCTCGGGCTGATTTCTCTAATGTTTTAAAAAGCTTAAACACTCTTCCCGGGCATACTGTAGTCCCCGCTCGTCCCTGCAGGACAACATTACATCTCACCGTCGCTTACTTACTCTTTATTACTCACACCGTCGCTTTACATCAGGCGAGTTGGTGGACAATGGTAGATCTATCTTGCATTTTAAAAAACCCCTCTAACACCTCCATAAACGTCTTCTGATTTTCTTATTCTATATTTGTGCAGGTGATCGTGAACAACAAGCCGTTCTGCAACTACGAGCATCGGCTGCCTTACCAGAATGTCTCGTACATCTTCATTCAGGGCGACGTCGTCATACAATCCATACAGTTCAGCGCGGCTGAGGCGTTCTAACAGTATGTATGAAATATTGGTTTTTCAAACGAAAACTTCTTTAGGCACGCTGAGCATTTTATATAGTTTATTAGCTAGTGACATGTAGAGCGGGTTGGCGTGCGACCGCGCCGCTCCGGACCCGGACGTCTGCGCTTGCGTCGACATGGCACGACAGGTTTTGCTCAAGCTCCTGCTGCTATCTGCGGAATCAATTCGTTTGTTTTGCATAGTCTTTTTTAACACATATTCTACCCTCTTTTGGTGTATATTATTATTTAAAATTACCAAGCTATAAATCTTATGACTGGCCTTGTGGCTCAGTTGGTAGTGTGTCTACGTCTACCTGCTGAACAAACATTTGTGTGATGAGCATTTATGTTTGTTCTATGTCTGGGTGTTTCTACGTATCATATGTATATATTTACAAAAAAAAAGGTAGGTATGTATTCTATCAGCCATCTAGTTCCATAGTACAAGCTTTGCTTAGTTTGAGCTAGATGGTGTTGTGTGAAATGTCCACAATTATTTATTTATTATTTATGCTGTTTCTTATCTAACATACATTACAAATTTATGATTTTCCTAATTATTATCCCGTCTTATGTTGAGACATTATATTTTGTACAGTTTTCCCACACTTCAGTATCTTCTTTGTAACTTTGGATTTATTTATATAAGTATATTTAAATGTTTACTGGTTTTTTATATTTGGGATATGCGGGTTCAAGTCTTGATCAAGATGTGAAATTTTTTAACTGTCTATTAAAATGTGTATGTATTTTAATTAATAAATTAATTTAATTTATATTTGTATTGCAGGTTATGTCGATAGATGGCGTGTATAGGATGCCCCATCCCTGCCTTCGAAGCATCCTGCGACTTGCATAATTATAAGCTTACTAACCACGAGCCCATTATTTAATCATATTCATTTTATTCTATTTAATTTAATGTAATTCTAATTTTCCTTTATTTTTAATTTCTATATGGCTATTATATAAGTCTGGAATTAATTATTTTAATTTCATAATAAATAGGTACTAAAATAACGTCTTTTATACCTTTTATTTTAACTTAAGGTAGTACAATGTCCTTATAAAAGTAATTTTTTTCCACCACCTGTATGGGACCCGGTCATCATATAACTACGGTTTGAAAATCTGAAAAAAAAACGACTTCAAAATACACAATTCGTTTACCTGGACTTCATTTTTCATTCAGTTATTTTGTTATAAAAACCAAAGTACTGAACCGATTTTGATTTTATATGGTACCTACTCTGAAGTATTACCTACCAAAAGAACAAAAAAAAACAATTCATAATTGGCGGAGTAATCGCTGAACAAACATACAAAAAAATATAGGTACAGTCGAATTGAGAACCTCCTTTTTGGAAGTCGGTTAGTTATAATAATGTAACTATGATGACGTAGTCGCTTACGTTCATTTGTCACTTTCTAATAATTGGAACAATACATAGTAGGATTTCGACGTTTAACTTAAGAGCCGAGTGACTCAGTGGCAAAGAAACTTGCTTTCTAGAAAAAAGACAACAAGTCTTATTGCGATTCTTGATTCGGATATGTCAGTTGTTCCGGACCCCAATTCTAAGTTGTCAAACAAGTATAAGCTTAGAAAACTCAATAAACCCCGACAAAAAAAAACGGCTGAACCGATTTTTATGAAACACAACTAAGAACACTCCCGACTAAATCACCTTTCAAACAAAATCAAAATCGGTTCATCCGTTGGGGAGCTACGATGCCACAGACAGACATGTTATATTTAACGTACAATAATTAAAATCAAGTAAAACATCGCCAAAATAAGTATCGCAGTTACATAAGGAATTATTTATATAATTAGTAGTAAATATACCGGGGAGCGGTTGTACTTTTTTGTTAATTTTAATTAAAAATATTTAGGTACTATATTAATAATTATAAAAAAATATTGTGACAAAATATTATATCACAGTCTCAGCAATAATTGTTTGAGTATTAATGCGTAGAATTTTGTATAAATTAAATGGTTATCATTTAATTTATACAAAACTCTACGCATTATATTGATTTAGATTGGATTATTATTGTTTTATTTGAAGTGCTGTATAATAAGTCCTTATTTGTAAAATCAACAGTTTTACCTACAATTATTTTTTTCAGACTCAAAATATGTTATGTAAGGTTGGCAAAGTTGGTTTTTGGGGTGAGTACTTGTATTGAAACCTGAGCAAGCGAAGGATTCTAGGATTCGCTCGCTTCGCTCGTGGTTCAAATATAGAATTCTGAGCGTAGCGAGGGTTTCAAAAGTACGAGATGCAAAATACTTTGCTGCCGCAAACACAACATTTTTCACCTCACTTCAGCGAGGAAAACGCTAGTCCAGTGCTACCACCTGTGGCTGGTCAGTGCGGTTATTCAAAGAAATGAGGTTGGCGCACTGTCATGAAATAAGTATTTAATGCATTTTCAGTGGACTTGCGGTATAGAAAAATACGGAATAGAAAGGTTCGAATTTTAAAAACTCTTTCCACGCTAGCGGACAAAATGCACTTTTCCACTCAGATTTCTAATGACAAACAGAATCTTTCCGAGCTTGTGAGGTGAAAATATTATTTTCTTCTCAGATGCGATCTGTGCGTGGTGCCCGCTAAATGTGATAAAAATGTAAAAAAAAACTTTCTAAGAAAAATATTTTGAACACTATGTGTTTACATTTTTTCGACTTTAGCGATAAATATGTAAAACATTTAAATCGTTATATATGTATAGTACAAACTTGGAGGAGAATATATTATTTCTTCTCCAAGAGTACAAAGGTCAATGATATTTTTGTAAAGTGGTCTAAACAAACAATACTCGCCAAGTTGTTTTCTTTTTTCTTTCTTTACTGCGTGAGAACTCCTTCTTACACAGGTTACGTTTTTCGTGTATGTTTGTATGTATATTATATGTATGCTGAATGTATGTATGTATGTAAATGACAGCGCCTAAACGGCTTGACCGATTTGGATGTGCAAGGGGTCGTTAGATTCGCCGTTACTCCCGAGTATCATAGGCTATGTTTTTTGTAACAATAATAATATGTCTCACGCTAAAATTAGAAAATGCGTTCTTTCGTAACCTCCAACTAACATTTTCGTGGTTTTACTAGAATTATTCTAAAGAATGTGCATTTATAAACTTTTACAACGATTTATGGCATACTTTCTCATAAAAACGTACACTCAACAGCGTATCAAGCGTAATGAAATCATAAGTTAGACTGCAAAAATCACTTTTCCACAGTCGGATATTTTGATTTTCTTTAAACATTAGATGCTTGTAGATTACAGCATTTAGCTTCGGAACCCTACCATATCGACACGGTCTTGGCCACTTATCATAAGAAATATCTATGTAAGTAGCCTCTGGTCGTTCTAGATTATTTATCCTATCATTACTCGCAGCTCACACTTCGCTTGGTGTACGTACTTGTCCATACATCGAAGTATATTTTTAAATACATTTACCACAACTTATTTTGAAATTTATGTACATAAACCTACTTTTTACACATTCGGGTAAATGAAAGCAAACATCTGAATGATGCACTTACTGGGCTTGTTACTTGTGATGCCATTCCTAACACAAATTTCAAAATAATTTGTGGTAAAAGTTTTTAAAAATATACTTCGATGTATGTACAAGTAGGTACACCTTGCGAAGTGTGAGCTGCGACTGATGATAGGATACCTAAATAATCTAGACCAGACGCTACTTATATAGGTGTTCTATATGATAAGTGGCCGATATGGTAGGGTTCTCTGAAGCTAAATGCTGTAATCTACAAGTATCTATATTTAAGGAAAACAAAATACCCGACTGTAGAAAAGTGATGTTTGCAGTCTAACTAACGATTTCCTTACGCTTGATACGCTGTTGATTGTACGTTTTTATGAGAAACTATGCGTAAAATCATTGTTTCAATCAATTATCAAATCATCAAACTCAATCAAAAGTTTATAAGTTCACATTCTTCAGAATAATTCTAGTAAAAGCACATTGTTTATTACGGAAAAGTTAGTTGGAGGTTACGAAAGAACGCATTTTTTATTTTTGCGAGAGACATATTATTATTGTTACAAAAACATAGCCTATGACACTCGGGAATAAAGACGAATCTAACGACACCTCGCACATCCAAATCGGTCAAGCCGTATAGGCTGCAGGCTGTCATTTAGAAACATAGATACATATATACATACATACAAACATACTCGAAAAACATAACCCTCCTTCTTTCGCATTCGGGTAAAAAGAAAACCACTTGGCGAGTGTTGTTTGTTTAGACCATTTTACAAAAAAATCCTTGACCTTTGTACTCTTGGAGGAGAAATAATATGTTCTCCTCCAAGTTTGTACTATATAACGACTTAAGCGTTTTACATATTTATCGCTATATCTCGAAAAGATGTAATCATCATCATCAAAATAATTTTCGTTGAAAGTTTTTGATGTTTTTTTTGTTTTTTTTTTCACTTTTGTTATGTGTTTGTTTATGTAGGGCTTTCTATTCGAGATAGGGTAAGCTTCCTCGTTACTGCGACGCTTGCGGATCTATCGTAACCTATGTATGTAATGTAAGGCTTATAGTCTCTGAGTAAAATGCCCGTGACATACGGACCGACAGATAGTCAGACGAACATGGTGAATGTATAAGGGTTCCTCGTAGTTACTACCCTAAAACACGTTATCGCGTTTTTTCTTATTAGTTTACTGAATTCTAGATTGGAATATGTGGAGAATTTGGAAAAATCAAAGAGTAAGTTTATCAACTAGAATGTGTTCCATGGAGACCAAAGATAAAAAAAACAACTCTCCCCCCCCCCCTCTCCCTCTCTTTTGACCTGAAAAGGTCCTGAAACTCCGTTTTTGTTCTAATTTAATAGAAAACCGTACAAGATAGATTAAAACTGTATAGTAACAAAATATTTCTTGATAAATTTTCTATAAAACCGTACCTACATACAGAAACGATATCACATATTTTTTGCGCAATCTACCACCAAACATGAATAATTTTTTCAATTTATCAAATTATAAGCTGCACGCCGCTCTTTCTCCTCTCTCCCACTCGGATCACTTATTTTTTTCATGATAAAAGTAATCTGTGTATTAATCTGATTTATCGACTATCTCCAAATCAAATGTCATTAAAATCTGTTCCGCCGTTTTTGCGTTATTGAGGATCAAACAAATTGACACATTTTTTTTCGGTATAAAAAGTAACCTATATATTATAGTATACGAGTATAGTAACCAGGAGTAGCTTATATACTTCCCTATCAATTTTCATGTAAATAGATCCAGTTGTTCTTGAGTTATATTATATCAAGGCATCGTTAGATTCGTCTTCGCTTCCAGAGTGCCATAGGCTATATTTTTTTGTAATAATAATAATACATCTCTCGCAAAACTAAAAATTAAATGTGTTTTTTCGTCGAACCTCCATCGAACTTTTTCATAATAAACAAGAAAAATGTTTTTACTAGAATAATTTAATTTTCGGCGAAAAACACTTTAAAAAACATCGAAATAAGACACGACATTTGGGGGGAGAGAGTAGTTTTCTTCTTTTGTATGTAGTCTAGGAAAATTAACTCAAATTTTGGCAAAATGTATAGAGTTAATCAACGAAAATTTTCAACTCTGCCCCGTGTGCGTCACACACTTGCGGACCTAAAAGTGGTCCCGAAATCCCGTTGTTTTCAATTCTATAGAAAACCGCACACGATACAATTAAAAGTGCACAGGAACCAAATATTTCTTGGTAAATTTTCTATAAACCGTACATACCGATTTTTTTGTATTATTTTCTTTAAAACTGTGTTGAAAAACGTAGTATGATACACGTGTGTATTGATGATTACCTATCGGCTCGGGTCTCAATGGCGCCTCAGCGGTTATCACCAACATTACACACTTATAACATAATGTACTATTATAAGGACATTGTACCACCTTAAGTTAAAATAAAAGTTATAAAAGACGTTATTTTAATACTTATTTATTATAAAATGAAAATAATTAATTCCAGACTTACATCCATATTGAAATTAAAAATAAAAGAAAATTAGAATTACATTAAATTAAATAGAATAAAATGAACATGATTAAATAATGGGCTCGTGGTAGCCTCTCCACGTCCTATGTAAAGGGCTGCACTCCCACTCTCTCGCCGCAGCTACAAGGGCATTAGTATTTATTATTATGTTGAGTAAAAAAAGTTTAGTAAGCTTATATGCAAGTCGCAGGATGCTTCGAAGGCAAGGATGGGGCATCCTATACACGCCATCTATCGACATAACCTGCAATACAAATATAAATGAAATTAATTTATTAATTAAAATACATACACATTTTAATAGACAGTTCAAAAATTTCACATCTTGATCAAGACTTGAACCCGCATATCCCAAATATAAAAATCCAATAAACATTTGTTGTATGCAGTTGTATGCAAATAAATTATCTTTATCTTTATATTTATCTTTATTTAAATATATATAAATAAATCCAAAGTTACAAAGAAGATACTGAAGTGTGGGAAAACGGTACAAAATATAATGTCTCAACATAAGATGGGATAATAATTAGGAAAATCATAAATTTGTAATGTATGTTAGATAAGAAACAGCATAAATACTAATAAATAAATATTTGTGGACATTTCACACAACACCATCTAGTCCAAACTAAGCAAAGCTTGTACTATGGAACTAGATGGCTGATAGAATACATACATACCTCTTTTTTTTTATATATACATAATGATACATAGAAACACCCAAACTCAGAACAAACATCCATGCTCATCACAAAAATGTTTGCCCTGGATGCGGATCGAACCCACGACCTTTCAGTTCAGCAGGTAGACGTAGACACACTACCAACTGAGCCACAAGGCCAGTCATAACATTTATAACTTGGTAATTTTAAATAAGAATATACACCAAAAAGAGGGTAGAATATGTGATAAAAAGACTATGCTAAAACAAACGAATGGATTCCGGAGATAGCAGCCGGAGCTCGAGCAAAACCTGTCGTGCCATGTCGACGCAAGCGTAGACGTCCGGGTCCGGAGCGGCGCGGGCGCACGTCGCCCCGCTCTACATATCACTAGCTAATAAACTATATAAAATGCTCAGCGTGCCTAAAGAAGTTTTCGCTTGAAAAACCAATATTTCATACATACTGTTAGAACGCCTCAGCCGCGCTGAACTGTATGGATTGTATGACGACGTCGCCCTGAATGAAGATGTACGAGACATTCTGGTAAGGCACGCGATGCTCGTAGTTGCAGAACGGCTTGTTATTCACGATCACCTGCACAAGAGGGTTAGAGGGTTTATTTAATGCAAGATAGATCTACGATAGACCACCTCGCCTGATGTTAAGCGACGGTCTGAGTAATAAAGAGTAAGTAAGCGACGGTAAGATGTAATGTTGTCCTGCAGTTACGAGCGGGGACTACAGTATGCCCGGGAAGAGTGTTTAAGCTTTTTAAAACATTAGAGAAATCAGCCCGAGCAGCGATTAAACCAATGAGGCTCTACCAGGAGAGGCTATATTCAGGGTCTCTGCGAGATCGTATCAGGAACGAAGAGATCCGTAGACGTAGGAAAGTTACCGACATAGCACAACGAATTACTTACGAACTTTATTATTATAACAATTTATTTTAATACAATCTCGGGTCGAGCCGGTCTTTTGGTGGGCATCAGTGGGGCCGAACACCGAGAGGCCCTTTTTCATAGATTATAAAAAATACAGAAACAAGGTATAAGGATGGCAAATGAAACTATTGTACAATATGGACTTATAAAACTAGTTTATTGGCTGATGCCCCCACACAGTGAGTAAGATGCGGTTTGTTATGTACATATTTACATATCATAAATCAAAGTTTTTACAATATTTATATAGAAACTTGGACCTAGGGTGCCGCCGGCAGCGGGGCAGGGCCTAAGCTGCTGGCGGTAGGGGCTACAGCCTTTAAAACCAAGTTGAAGTGGTAATGGGTAGGGACAGAAGACCCGATCAGTTCTCGAGTGGAGACCACAAACCGTGAGCAATCGTGAGCGCTTGCCGCCCACTATTGTATTAGAATTCAAATATCTCTTGCATGCATAAACAGTTTCTTACCCTGTACGAGTTCTGGGAGCAGGTTATCTCAACATCAAATGGGCTTCCCCTTGAGAAGGGCATGCCGTAAATTTCTTCTTTCCCCCAGGAGTCGTGTGTCTTTGTGTTACAGACAACGTGGCCTTCTTTAAAGCGTGGGTTGAAGTGGAATGCTACATCACTCCCGATGGACTTGCTGGAGCTGCTCTGGAGATTGATGGAAAAGCTGGCGGAAACGTAACAGATGTTAGAATCTTCAATCTATCTGAAGACAGGGTAAAGATACTTGTATCAAAGGGGTATGTAAGGTACAATTTTAGGTACCTACGCATGTTATGCTTTCATTTGACATTTTGAAATATTTTAAGGATCTAATTTAAATATTTTTGTGAAAGATGTTTTTTTAATATTATTAATGATTTTTACCCGACTGCGTCAGAAGGAGGGTTATGTTTTTCGAGTGCTTGTACGTACGAGTATGTATATATATGGTATGTATGTGTGTGTTTCTATATGACAGTATAAGTACAGCCTAAACAGCTTGATAAATCGATTTTGATGTGTGAGGTGTCGTTATATATGTCTTCATTTCCTATCATAGTATATTTTTTGTAATAATTATAATAATACATATCTCACAGAAATAAAAATATGCGTTTTTTCGTAACCCCCAACGAACTCTTTCGTAATAAACAAGTGATTTAATGTAAAGAATGCGCATTTACAACGATTACACATATTTTACAACGATTTTACGCATCATAAAAAATTTACACTCAACGGCGTATCAAGCGTAACGAATCGTACTAAAGACTGCAAAAACTGCTTTTCTGCAGTCGGGTATTTTGTTTTTTTACCCGACTGCGAAAGAAGGAGGGTTATGTTTTTCGAGTGTATGTATGTATGTATATTTCTTTGGCATGCCCTAGAGCCTAAACGGCTTGTCGTATTTGTATGTGAGTGGTGTCAATAGATTCGTCTTATAGTGGGGAGCGCTGTTACGTATAAAAGTGGCCTAGTACTTTTGACTAATCCTGACAGATATGGACGTAGCGAAGGGGTTCCTTGTTTACTACGGAACCATAAAAAGTAACGACCTTACCTGTTACCATTGGCGGTAACGGTTCCTTGCACTTTGATCGTGCGTCCCAGGAACAGACCTCCAGGGATCAGGTGAACGCTGGGTACAGGCTGAAATCACAATATGATGAAGAGTTTATAGATCAGACAGTTTCGCGTTCTACTCGTACAATCCATGTTAAGGTCGAGATTAAAGCGTGCAGCTATCTCTGTCGCGCATCACAGTTTTTAAAGATCATAAAATCATTGAATAGGTATATTATAAAAGTTAGAGCTAAATTTGTTTATTTAGAAAGGAGAAACATTTAAGAAAAAGTTTTAATCAGAGATAATTTTTATACTGGCGACGGAGTTAGAAAAAAACCGGCCAAGTGCCAGTCGGACTCGCGCACTAAGGGTTCCGTACCAATATCTACAAAAACGCCAAAAAATCAGGTTTGTTGTATGGGAGCCCCCCTAAAATATTAATTTTATTTTAATTTAATTATTTATTTTTGAAGTGAATAATATAACTCAATATTCTGTGAATATTTCAAGCGTCGACCTGTTGCCGTTTTCAATATCCGAGCAAAAAAATCACGTTTGTTGTATGGGAGCCCCCTTAAATATTTATTTTATTCTGTTTTTTAGTTTATTTATTATTATAAAGGCAACAGAAATACATCATCTGTAAAAATTTCAACTCTGTAACTATCACGGTTCATGAGATACAGCCTAGTGACAGACGGAAGGACGGACGGACAGACAGCGAAGTCTCAGTAATAGGGTCCCGTTTTTACCCTTTGGGTACGGAACCCTAAAAAGAACATATATTTTCTTATTTCTCAGCCAATTAGATATAGCCGAAGAAAAACTTGTCTTTAAATATTTCTCGTGTCTAAATAAACAAATTTAGCTCTCACTTTTCTAATATCCCTATTCAATGATTTTATATGTTTAACAAGGTGGTGATGAGCGAGAGAGATAGCTGCGCGCGTTGAGGAGTCCGTAGTTCGACCATCGTCCCTTAGTACCTTAGAGGTGGTCCATTATAAATGGTATCAAAATCGGTTTAGTATTTAGGTTTTTATAACAAAATAACTAAAAAAAACATCCAAGTAAAGGAATTGCGTATTTTGAAGTCGGTTTTTTCAGTTTTTTAAGCTATAATTATCTGCAGTCGAGTATTTTGTTTCCTACTAAGTAAGAGTCCGCAGTTCGACCATCGCCCGTCTCGCTCACGCATACCCACCTTTTTGAGGTTCACTGTTGTATTTCATAAACATGTATCTCATGAACCTGCTTACTCATTTAACTTATCACATAAAAATAGCTATAATAATAACTTTTCTCACAAACATGAATCAACCATACATTTCACATCTTGGAGGTGTTAATTAATTAATTACCAATCAAACAAAAGAATCATCAAAACAATTCTTTACTGACGGAGTAATCGCTGCACAAACACCAAAATAAAATAAATTACAGTTTAAAATCTAAAACACACGCTACAAATTATTGTGGTCAAAGTTCATTACAAGACTTTTCTAACAAATCCAAACACAGCTGTGATACGATGTTCCATCATGAAGTTCTAGTTCAGATCTTCCGGCTCCATCGTCAGATCAGTTCGACAGTACCATATTATTGTATTGTCATCAGAACTACATACAGCTGCCAATTTTCATGACGCTACGATCCTTGGAAGATGGTTAAATTAGTTACCTTAGATTTCATTAAATAGTTAGTTACATACAGGTCGACCTAATAAAAGCGTGTTAAAAATAAGTCGAATTGAGAATCTCTTATTTTTTGGAGGTTACCAAAAAGCGATTTTTTGCGAGAGATATATTATTATTATTACAAAAAAATATAGCTTATGACACTCTGGAAGTTAAGACGAATCTAACGACACCTCGCACATCAAAATCGATCTAGCCGTTTATGCTGTCGGCGCTCATACCCACATACATATGTTCATCCATACACACATACAAACATACATAAACCTCCGTTTTACCCAGTTGGGTAAAAAGACAGAAATTGAAAGAAAAAATCTGAATGATGCACTTACCGGGTTTGTTACTTGTGATGCCATTCCTAACACAAATTTCAAAATAAGTGGTGGTAAAAGTATTTAAAAATATACTTCGATGTATGTACAAGTAGGTACACCAAGCGAAGTGTGAGCTGCGACTGATGATAGGATACCTAAATAATCTAGACCAGACGCTACTTATATAGGTGTTCTATATGATAAGTGGCCGATATGGTAGGGTTCTCTGAAGCTAAATGCTGTAATCTACAAGTATCTATATTTAAGGAAAACAAAATACCCGACTGTAGAAAATTGATTTTTGCAGTCTAACTTACGATTTCGTTACGCTTGATATGCTGTTGAGTGTACGTTTTTATGAGAAAGTATGCGTAAAATCGTTGTAAAAGTTTATAAATTCACATTCTTCAGAATAATTCTAGTAAAAGCACATTGTTTATTACGAAAAAGTTCGTTGGAGGTTACGAAAGAACGCTTTTTTTTTTTGCGAGAAACATATTATTATTGTTACAAAAAAAACATTCCACACACACACACACTCGGTAATAAAGACTAATCTAACGACAACTCGCACATCCAAATCGGTCAAGCCGTTTAGCCTGTAGACTGCCATTTAGAAACATATATACCTACAAACATACTCGAAAGACATAACCCTCCTTCTTACTCAGTCGGGTAAAAAGAAAACCACTTGGCGAGTGTTGTTTGTTTAGACCATTTTACAAAAAAATCCTTGACCTTTGTACTCTTGGAGGAGAAATAATATGTTCTCCTCCAAGTTTGTACTATATAACGACTTAAGTGTTTTACATATTTATCGCTATATCTCGAAAAGTTGTAATCATGTAATCATCATCATCAAATAATTTTCGTTGAAAGTTTTTGAAGTTTTTTTTTGACATTTTTGTCACTTTTGTTATGTTTTTTGTATTTTTTGTTTATGTAGGGCTTTCTATTCGAGATAGGGTAAGCTTCCTCGTTACTGCGACTCTTGCGGACCTATGAGTAAAATGCCCGTGACATACGGACTGACAGAAAGTCAGACGGACATTGTGAATTTATAAGGACTGCTCGTAGTTACTACGGAACCCTAAAAAACGTTATCGCGTTTTTTCTCATTAGTTTACTGGACTACTGGATTCTAGATTGGAATATGTGGAGAATTTGGAAAAACCAAAGAGTCAGTTTATCAACTAGAATAATATGTTCCTTGGAGATCAAAGATAAAAACATTCAACTCTCCCCCCTCTCCCCCGTGTGACCTGAAAAGGTCCAGAAACTCCGTTTTTTCTAATTTAATAGAAAACCGTACAAGATACATTAAAACTGTATCGTAACAAAATATTTCTTGATAAATTTTCTATAAAACCGTACCTACATACAGAAACGAATCACTTATATTTTTTGCGCAATCTACCACCAAACATGAATAATTTTTTGAATTCATCAAATTATAAGCTGTGCGCCGCTCTATCTCCTCTCTCCCACTCGGATCATTCATTTTTTACACGATAAAAGTAATCTGTGTATTAATCTGATTTATCGACTATCTCCATATCAAATATCATTAAAATCTGTTCAGCTGTTTTTGCGTAATTGAGGAACAAACAAACTGACAATTTTTTTGGTATAAAAAGTAACCTATATATTATAGTAGGTATACGAGTATAGTAACCAGGGTATAAGCTACTTCAATATCAAATTTCATGTAAATTGATCCAGTTGTTCTTAAGAATAAGAAAACATTTATTGCTTAACTGTGTGTACAAAGATGTTAAAATTGTTAAATAGGTATAATAACAATAGTCTGCCCATTTCGAGCGTACAATAATCTAAAACTTAGATCTAGAATATACATGCATACATGGGAATGTAATATAGATCGATAGTTTAGAAATGTGGGACGAGTTTATGTAATTAATACAATATCTACGTAAACTCATTCTTGAGTTACCTATATTATATTTATATGGTGTAAATATTACATTAGATACTCTATTGACCTTATAACAGAGATTTGTTATACTAGGTAAGTCAGAATACATTATTAAAATATAAAATTTACATACATGCAGCGAATTTCACAGTTATTTGAAATGGTCATAAAACATATTTTTTTCTCAGCCATTACTGTCCCACTGCAGGGCAAAGGCGAGACGCCTTTCCCTGCAGTGGGACTGTAATTCCTTTCTTCCACGTGACCAGCCGCTACATAAAACAATTATTTAATTTAAAATTATAAATAAATGTCATCAATTGAATAAATAAATCTGTCTATGTGTAAATTAGACTTTGTTCTTTTACAGAGAGATTGTTAATGTTAATGTTCATAAAATTATTAAAAAATTTGTATTATGATGACAAAAATTTTAATGTAAACAAATCTTTTTTTTATATTTGTTAATAACAACTATTAAAAAAATAACATAACAACTTGTTATCATTATATTTATATATAATGTAGCGCTCGTGGTGTAGCTTGACTAGGTGTTCTCGAACGATCACTAATGTCAAGCAACGGACGGATCGGTCAGTCTTCGGATGGGTGACCGATATTAAATTGATGCAAATGACAGACATCCATGTATCCTAATTGAAGATCAGCGTTCTCTCCTACGGGATGGGAGGGGATCATTTCGCCAGAATCAAAAAAATTTGTTGTCAAAACATTTTATTTTTTGATTTTTCCGAGTGTTAAAATCGCCAAGACAAAGAAATTCATCCAGTTCACCAGATTTTATGATGATATTTTGACAGTTATCATAGAAATATTCCAATCGGCCAGTTGTAGACAAATAACAAATAAGTAAGGAGACAAATAACAGAGACATATGTTTAGCGTACAAGCATTATTACAACTAGGTAGAATATTTATCCATAAATCCTCAACATCAGTATCCCATGATGCCTGACGGATAAACCTCAGGTGTTTCTTCAACGCAATAAGAATTCCACCACCTTCCACTTTTTGTGAATTTGTTTGATATCTATCCCGCCTCACAACATTGTACCGCGAATCAAATATTTCAGAATCATAGACGCTACTGTTAATGTTAGTTTCTATCAGGCATATGACATCATAGTCACAGTTTAGTAAATTTAGCACAAAATCTTCAGTTTTAGATCTGAAGCGATTTACGTTCTGGTAGTAAACTATAAAGCTCTAGGTTTCCGGGAAGTATAACGATAATTTATTTTTACGCTTTATTTTCCTTATACTTATTACGTATAAGGAAAATACAGAGAGTTATTTGAATGCAACTTACTATCTAATCTAATTTCTTCCAGGAATCGATACTTTTAATCAATGTTGGTGCATGTGTTGGTTTGTACCTACTATCGTATTAAATTGTCGAGTCATTGGATTTATCGGTCACACATAGATATGATAAGGGCATAGAACAGATAACAACGTAAATGCATTTCCTAAGACAAAAATAGATAGATAGATAGATAGATAAACTCTTTATTGTAGACACCATAAAATTTACAATCTAAATTAATTAATTAAAAACCAGTGTAACAACTGGCGGCCTTATCGCTAATAGCGATCTCTTCCAGGCAACCTTAGGATGGAGAGGAACGAAAAGAAAGTAAAATGACGGGGCGTGCAGTAATAGAGCGGTGAGACTTTTTTTTATTAAAATAAAGTATCTTTTACATACCTACAATGTTTAAAGACTTAATTATATTTAATATGAATAGACAGACATTCTATTTAAGCTACACACTAATACTTACGATACAAATACTATAAATATACTAATAAATATCATAAATATAAAATAAATTACTTACAAAACCAGGGAAAGCGAAAGAATAACAAACATAACTAAAAATATAAAAAACGAACGAAAGACAAAGACAATTTTGAATAAGCACAGTCAGTATTGACACAGATGAGAGGTTATGAAAAAAAGCGATAACGTGTTTTAGGGTAGTAACTACGAGGAACCCTTATACATTCACCATGTCCGTCTGACTATCTGTCGGTCCGTATGTCACGGGCATTTTACTCAGGGACTTTTAATCGCTGCTCGGGCTGATTTCTCTAATGTTTTAAAAAGCTTAAACACTCTTCCCGGGCATACTGTAGTCCCCGCTCGTCACTGCAGGACAACATTACATCTCACCGTCGCTTACTTACTCTTTATTACTCAGACCGTCGCTTAACATCAGGCGAGGTGGTCTATCGTAGATCTATCTTGCATTAAATAAACCCTCTAACCCTCTTGTGCAGGTGATCGTGAATAACAGGCCGTTCTGGTATTGGTACTGGTATTGGTAATAGGTACTGGTTTCAGGTTAAATTTATCAAGAAATATTTTGTTACTATATAGTTTTAATCTATCTTGTACGGTTTTCTATTAAATTAGAAAAATACGGAGTTTCAGGAACTTTTCAGGTCAAAAGAGAGAGGGAGGGGGGGGGGGGGGGAGAGTAGTTTTTAGGGTTCCGTACCCAAAGGGTAAAAACGGGACCCTATTACTAAGACTTCGCTGTCTGTCTGTCTGTCTCCAGGCTGTATCTCATAAACCGTGATAGCTAGAAAGCTGAAATTTTCACAAATGATGTGTTTCCGTTGCCGCTATAACAACAAATACTAAAAATTAAAAAAAAATAATTAAGGGGGGTCCCCATACTATACGTGTTTTTTTTCGTATTTTTTTGCTCAATATTAAAAACGGTAACAGGTAGATGCTTCAATTTTTCACAGAATATTTACTTGTATATTACCTTTCAAAATAAATAATTAAATAACAATAAAGTAAATATTAAAGGGGGGCTCCCATACAACAAACGTATTTTTTAAGCAATTTTTACTCGATCTTAATTAACAGGTAGAAACTTGAATATTTGTAAGTAAATATTTAGAAATATATTAACTATAAAAATAAATACCTAATCTAATACATAAAAACTCACAAAATGAAAATAATCCGTGCATCTAAATGCGGTGCGAGCGCCGCGCCGCGGTGTGGTGGTGGCGCGAGCGCGAGGCGGTTGTTAAGCAACGGCCGAGCGGGTAGCGGGGGAGGTAAGGTAACATCACGGAGCGAGCCATAACCGCGCGTATTAGGGATGGGTTATACTTGCAAAATCTCATACCAGGGCTTCCAAGTGCGCCCACATAAAAATACCAGCGCCAAAAACCAGGGCTCAAAACCCTTAAAAGTATTTTTTTTCTTTAAAGAAAATTGATTTGTATTTTAACATAGATAAGGTGCACAATTGCGTAACAAATTTTTCTACTAAAATACTTGCATAGGATATTGTTCATTAATAACGTTATAATAAGAAGCATAATGGCATTCACGAAATTCAAAACGTTCCAAACGACACCAAACATGACTGAGCGAGCGCGATATATATTGCTTGCCTACTTCGTTCCGTGTATTTGACGATGACACCCGAGTGAAGCGCCAAAAACCAGGGTCAAAACCCTTGAAAGTATTTTTTTCGTTAAAGAAAATTGATTTGTATGTAAGTAATAATAAGGTGCAAAATTGCGTAGCGAGTTTTTCAACTAAAATACTTGCATAGGAAATTGTTCATTGTAAATGTTACAATAAGAAGCATTATAGCATTCGCAAAATCCAGTAAAGTAAATACTTTTAAGACTTTTTATCCTTGCAAGTATTTCGGGGCGGCACCTGGTCGGCACACTTGCAAGCAAATACCTGGTGTAAAAACCTGGTTGCGTAAATACGCACCATCCCTAGCGCGTATTCGCGCGAGCGTCGTCATGCTGCCCGGATGTGTATCGAAAACCTACCTATAAGTTTGCAATTTACTACTTGGAATTTCGTTGATTTCTCGTTATTTTATAAACAGAACTAAACGTAGTATTATAGATGATAGTACGGAACCCTTCGTGCGCGAGTCCGACTCGCACTTGGCCGATTATTTTTATCTTTGGTCTCCATGGAACACATTCTAGTTGATAAACTGACTCTTTGATTTTTCCAAATTCTCCACATATTTTAATCTAGAATTCAGTAAACTAATAAAAAAACGCGATAACGTGTTTTAGGGTAGTAACTACGAGGAACCCTTATACATTCACCATGTCCGTCTGACTATCTGTCGGTCCGTATGTCACGGGCATTTTACTCAGAGACTAGAAGCCTTACATTACATACATAGGTTACGATAGATCCGCAAGCGTCGCAGTAACGAGGAAGCTTACCCTATCTCGAATAGAAAGCCCTACATAAACAAACACATAACAAAAGTGAAAAAAAAAACAAAAAAAACATCAAAAACTTTCAACGAAAATTATTTTGATGATGATGATTACATGATTACAACTTTTCGAGATATAGCGATAAATATGTAAAACGCTTAAGTCGTTATATAGTACAAACTTGGAGGAGAACATATTATTTCTCCTCCAAGAGTACAAAGGTCAAGGTTTTTTTTGTAAAATGGTCTAAACAAACAACACTCGCCAAGTGGTTTTCTTTTTACCCGACTGCGAAAGAAGGAGGGTTATGTTTTTCGAGTATGTTTGTATGTATGTATCTATGTTTCTAAATGACAGCCTGCAGCCTATACGGCTTGACCGATTTGGATGTGCGAGGTGTCGTTAGATTCGTCTTTATTCCCGAGTGTCATAGGCTATGTTTTTGTAACAATAATAATATGTCTCTCGCAAAAATAAAAAATGCGTTCTTTCGTAACCTCCAACTAACTTTTTCGTAATAAAGAATGTGCTTTTACTAGAATTATTCTGAAGAATGTGAACTTATAAACTTTTGATTGAGTTTGATGATTTGATAATTGATTGAAACAATGATTTTACGCATAGTTTCTCATAAAAACGTACAATCAACAGCGTATCAAGCGTAAGGAAATCGTTAGTTAGACTGCAAACATCACTTTTCTACAGTCGGGTATTTTGTTTTCCTTAAATATAGATACTTGTAGATTACAGCATTTAGCTTCAGAGAACCCTACCATATCGGCCACTTATCATATAGAATACCTATATAAGTAGCGTCTGGTCTAGATTATTTAGGTATCCTATCATCAGTCGCAGCTCACACTTCGCAAGGTGTACCTACTTGTACATACATCGAAGTATATTTTTAAAAACTTTTACCACAAATTATTTTGAAATTTGTGTTAGGAATGGCATCACAAGTAACAAGCCCAGTAAGTGCATCATTCAGATGTTTGCTTTCATTTACCCGAATGTGTAAAAAGTAGGTTTATGTACATAAATTTCAAAATAAGTTGTGGTAAATGTATTTAAAAATATACTTCGATGTATGGACAAGTACGTACACCAAGCGAAGTGTGAGCTGCGAGTAATGATAGGATAAATAATCTAGAACGACCAGAGGCTACTTACATAGATATTTCTTATGATAAGTGGCCAAGACCGTGTCGATATGGTAGGGTTCCGAAGCTAAATGCTGTAATCTACAAGCATCTAATGTTTAAAGAAAATCAAAATATCCGACTGTGGAAAAGTGATTTTTGCAGTCTAACTTATGATTTCATTACGCTTGATACGCTGTTGAGTGTACGTTTTTATGAGAAAGTATGCCATAAATCGTTGTAAAAGTTTATAAATGCACATTCTTTAGAATAATTCTAGTAAAACCACGTGTTTATTACGAAAATGTTAGTTGGAGGTTACGAAAGAACGCATTTTCTAATTTTAGCGTGAGACATATTATTATTGTTACAAAAAACATAGCCTATGATACTCGGGAGTAACGGCGAATCTAACGACCCCTTGCACATCCAAATCGGTCAAGCCGTTTAGGCGCTGTCATTTACATACATACATACATTCAGCATACATATAATATACATACAAACATACACGAAAAACGTAACCTGTGTAAGAAGGAGTTCTCACGCAGTAAAGAAAGAAAAAAGAAAACAACTTGGCGAGTATTGTTTGTTTAGACCACTTTACAAAAATATCATTGACCTTTGTACTCTTGGAGAAGAAATAATATATTCTCCTCCAAGTTTGTACTATACATATATAACGATTTAAATGTTTTACATATTTATCGCTAAAGTCGAAAAAATGTAAACACATAGTGTTCAAAATATTTTTCTTAGAAAGTTTTTTTTTACATTTTTATCACATTTAGCGGGCACCACGCACAGATCGCATCTGAGAAGAAAATAATATTTTCACCTCACAAGCTCGGAAAGATTCTGTTTGTCATTAGAAATCTGAGTGGAAAAGTGCATTTTGTCCGCTAGCGTGGAAAGAGTTTTTAAAATTCGAACCTTTCTATTCCGTATTTTTCTATACCGCAAGTCCACTGAAAATGCATTAAATACTTATTTCATGACAGTGCGCCAACCTCATTTCTTTGAATAACCGCACTGACCAGCCACAGGTGGTAGCACTGGACTAGCGTTTTCCTCGCTGAAGTGAGGTGAAAAATGTTGTGTTTGCGGCAGCAAAGTATTTTGCATCTCGTACTTTTGAAACCCTCGCTACGCTCAGAATTCTATATTTGAACCACGAGCGAAGCGAGCGAATCCTAGAATCCTTCGCTTGCTCAGGTTTCAATACAAGTACTCACCCCAAAAACCAACTTTGCCAACCTTACATAACATATTTTGAGTCTGAAAAAAATAATTGTAGGTAAAACTGTTGATTTTACAAATAAGGACTTATTATACAGCACTTCAAATAAAACAATAATAATCCAATCTAAATCAATATAATGCGTAGAGTTTTGTATAAATTAAATGATAACCATTTAATTTATACAAAATTCTACGCATTAATACTCAAACAATTATTGCTGAGACTGTGATATAATATTTTGTCACAATATTTTTTTATAATTATTAATATAGTACCTAAATATTTTTAATTAAAATTAACAAAAAAGTACAACCGCTCCCCGGTATATTTACTACTAATTATATAAATAATTCCTTATGTAACTGCGATACTTATTTTGGCGATGTTTTACTTGATTTTAATTATTGTACGTTAAATATAACATGTCTGTCTGTGGCATCGTAGCTCCCCAACGGATGAACCGATTTTAATTTTGTTTGAAAGGTGATTTAGTCGGGAGTGTTCTTAGTTGTGTTTCATAAAAATCGGTTCAGCCGTTTTTTTTTGTCGGGGTTTATTGAGTTTTCTAAGCTTATACTTGTTTGACAACTTAGAATTGGGGTCCGGAACAACTGACATATCCGAATCAAGAATCGCAATAAGACTTGTTGTCTTTTTTCTAGAAAGCAAGTTTCTTTGCCACTGAGTCACTCGGCTCTTAAGTTAAACGTCGAAATCCTACTATGTATTGTTCCAATTATTAGAAAGTTACAAATGAACGTAAGCGACTACGTCATCATAGTTACATTATTATAACTAACCGACTTCCAAAAAGGAGGTTCTCAATTCGACTGTACCTATATTTTTTTGTATGTTTGTTCAGCGATTACTCCGCCAATTATGAATTGTTTTTTTTTGTTCTTTTGGTAGGTAATACTTCAGAGTAGGTACCATATAAAATCAAAATCGGTTCAGTACTTTGGTTTTTATAACAAAATAACTGAATGAAAAATGAAGTCCAGGTAAACGAATTGTGTATTTTGAAGTCGTTTTTTTTTCAGATTTTCAAACCGTAGTTATATGATGACCGGGTCCCATACAGGTGGTGGAAAAAAATTACTTTTATAAGGACATTGTACTACCTTAAGTTAAAATAAAAGGTATAAAAGACGTTATTTTAGTACCTATTTATTATGAAATTAAAATAATTAATTCCAGACTTATATAATAGCCATATAGAAATTAAAAATAAAGGAAAATTAGAATTACATTAAATTAAATAGAATAAAATGAATATGATTAAATAATGGGCTCGTGGTTAGTAAGCTTATAATTATGCAAGTCGCAGGATGCTTCGAAGGCAGGGATGGGGCATCCTATACACGCCATCTATCGACATAACCTGCAATACAAATATAAATTAAATTAATTTATTAATTAAAATACATACACATTTTAATAGACGGTTAAAAAATTTCACATCTTGATCAAGACTTGAACCCGCATATCCCAAATATAAAAAACCAGTAAACATTTAAATATACTTATATAAATAAATCCAAAGTTACAAAGAAGATACTGAAGTGTGGGAAAACTGTACAAAATATAATGTCTCAACATAAGACGGGATAATAATTAGGAAAATCATAAATTTGTAATGTATGTTAGATAAGAAACAGCATAAATAATAAATAAATAATTGTGGACATTTCACACAACACCATCTAGCTCAAACTAAGCAAAGCTTGTACTATGGAACTAGATGGCTGATAGAATACATACCTACCTTTTTTTTTGTAAATATATACATATGATACGTAGAAACACCCAGACATAGAACAAACATAAATGCTCATCACACAAATGTTTGTTCAGCAGGTAGACGTAGACACACTACCAACTGAGCCACAAGGCCAGTCATAAGATTTATAGCTTGGTAATTTTAAATAATAATATACACCAAAAGAGGGTAGAATATGTGTTAAAAAAGACTATGCAAAACAAACGAATTGATTCCGCAGATAGCAGCAGGAGCTTGAGCAAAACCTGTCGTGCCATGTCGACGCAAGCGCAGACGTCCGGGTCCGGAGCGGCGCGGTCGCACGCCAACCCGCTCTACATGTCACTAGCTAATAAACTATATAAAATGCTCAGCGTGCCTAAAGAAGTTTTCGTTTGAAAAACCAATATTTCATACATACTGTTAGAACGCCTCAGCCGCGCTGAACTGTATGGATTGTATGACGACGTCGCCCTGAATGAAGATGTACGAGACATTCTGGTAAGGCAGCCGATGCTCGTAGTTGCAGAACGGCTTGTTGTTCACGATCACCTGCACAAATATAGAATAAGAAAATCAGAAGACGTTTATGGAGGTGTTAGAGGGGTTTTTTAAAATGCAAGATAGATCTACCATTGTCCACCAACTCGCCTGATGTTAAGCGACGGTGTGAGTAATAAAGAGTAAGTAAGCGACGGTGAGATGTAATGTTGTCCTGCAGGGACGAGCGGGGACTACAGTATGCCCGGGAAGAGTGTTTAAGCTTTTTAAAACATTAGAGAAATCAGCCCGAGCAGCGATTAAACCAATGAGGCTCTACCAGGAGAGGCTATATTCAGGGTCTCTGCGAGATCGTATCAGGAACGAAGAGATCCGTAGACGTAGGAAAGTCACCGACATAGTACAACGAATTACTTACGAACTTTATTATTATAACAATTTATTATAATACAATCTCGGGTCGAGCCCGGTCTTTTGGTGGGCATCAGTGGGGCCGAACACCGAGAGGCCCTTTTTCATAGATTATAAAAAATACAGAAACAAGGTATAAGGATGGCAAATGAAACTATTGTACAATATGGACTTATAAAACTAGTTTATTGGCTGATGCCCCCACACAGTGAGTAAGATGCGGTTTGTTATGTACATATTTACATATAATAAATCAAAGTTTTTACAATATTTCTATAGAAACTTGGACCTAGGGTGCCGCCGGCAGCGGGGCAGGGCCTAAGCTGCTGGCGGTAGGGGCTACAGCCTTTAAAACCAAGTTGAAGTGGTAATGGGTAGGGACAGAAGACCCGATCAGTTCTCGAGTGGAGACCACAAACCGTGAGCAATCGTGAGCGCTTGCCGCCCACTATTGTATTAGAATTCAAATATCTCTTGCATGCATAAACAGTTTCTTACCCTGTACGAGTTCTGGGAGCAGGTTATCTCAACATCAAATGGGCTTCCCCTTGAGAAGGGCATGCCGTAAATTTCTTCTTTCCCCCAGGAGTCGTGTGTCTTTGTGTTACAGACAACGTGGCCTTCTTTAAAGCGTGGGTTGAAGTGGAATGCTACATCACTCCCGATGGACTTGCTGGAGCTGCTCTGGAGATTGATGGAAAAGCTGGCGGAAACGTAACAGATGTTAGAATCTTCAATCTATCTGAAGACAGGGTAAAGATACTTGTATCAAAGGGGTATGTAAGGTACAATTTTAGGTACCTACGCATGTTATGCTTTCATTTGACATTTTGAAATATTTTAAGGATCTAACTTAAATATTTTTGTGAAAGATGTTTTTTTAATATTATTAATGATTTTTACCCGACTGCGTCAGAAGGAGGGTTATGTTTTTCGAGTGCTTGTACGTACGAGTATGTATATATATGGTGTGTATGTGTGTGTTTCTATATGACAGTATAAGTACAGCCTAAACAGCTTGATAAATCGATTTTGATGTGTGAGGTGTCGTTATATATGTCTTCATTTCCTATCATAGTATATTTTTTGTAATAATTATAATAATACATATCTCACAGAAATAAAAATATGCGTTTTTTCGTAACCCCCAACGAACTCTTTCGTAATAAACAAGTGATTTAATGTAAAGAATGCGCATTTACAACGATTACACATATTTTACAACGATTTTACGCATCATAAAAAATTTACACTCAACGGCGTATCAAGCGTAACGAATCGTACTAAAGACTGCAAAAACTGCTTTTCTGCAGTCGGGTATTTTGTTTTTTTACTCGACTGCGAAAGAAGGAGGGTTATGTTTTGCGAGTGTATGTATGTATGTATATTTCTTTGGCATGACCTAGAGCCTAAACGGCTTGTCGTATTTTTATGTGAGTGGTGTCAATAGATTCGTCTTATAGTGGGGAGCGCTGTTACGTATAAAAGTGGCCTAGTACTTTTGACTAATCCTGACAGATACGGCCCAAGTAGCACAAGAAGCACTATAAAAAGTCAATCGTGAACTTTTCTATAGCTGAAGGCTTTTGTAGGCTCCAAAAGATGTTCACTTCGCCTCTTAAAGCTACATATTAGCATTTCAAACCATTTAAAAACCTATCGCTGTACAAGGGTTGGATATGGGTATAACAACATGCTATTGTAATGCCTATATTTGTAGTGCACTTCACTATAACGCCGATGTACAGCCATTAGCTGTTTTTGGGGCCTTTAGTTTTACAAAAGCATTTTTAAATATCACCGAAATGCCTAGAGATGTTTAAGAATATACATTTTTACCGTTTAATGCTGCATTACAAAGGATCAACTGAGTGCTAGTGTCCAGCTGATAGCTCTATAAAGGGCCAACCAAGGGCTAGTCTCCAGCCGACAGCTGGCTATAAAGATGAACTTGAGTTATTCTAATGCCTAAGGCTGGTTACACACATACATATTTACTATTGTAATGCTGCTTTACAAAGGGTCAACTGAGTGCTAGTTTCCAGCCGACAGCTCTATACAAGGTCAACCGAGTGCTAGTTTCCAGCCGACAGCTCTATAATGAGTCAAGTACACTACAATAGTGCGTTTCACTGGCCATTAGCATTACAACTGTTCACCTTATATATATTTTTAAAGCAATGAGTGAACAATGTAACATCCTCACTAATGCTGTTAGCATTAGTGAGGATGTTACATTGTTCACTCAGCTATTTTAGAACGACGACCATGTTTGTTACATTTTATAACCAACAAAATATTTTTTATTAGACCATATCTACGATAATTACAGATCTATAATCAAATTTTGCATGGTGCAACACCTAGAAAACAATAACAATACATTTAAAACACCAAATTGTCTGTTTTAACAGAAATATGATATTAAGCTCTTATTTTGAATTGTATTTTTATAAATATTTTATTATAAAACCTGCTTAATTTAGTAGCGCGTGAAAATTTTCAATAAGACCTACCTAAATATTAACAGTAAAATTAAATTCGCAGTAGTTTTTCGGGCTAGATATAGGAATAAAATAACTTTACCCAAAATAAATATAATATTGTGTTGAAATAGGGAGTGCGGTGTCCGCATAAATATTTATCATTTTGTAACAGTATGTGTTGCTAAAATTCAATGAGAATTATACTTATTAAATTAAAACGGTCTAATATCTACGTAGTGCATGTATGTTAACACAAGTTTTTAAAATTAGTAGGTTTATATTCAAATTCTACCTTGTGACCACTTATAAAACCGTTAATTGGCTCTAATAATGCTTTTCGTGAAACAAATGCTACTATTAGATTGTTTTAATGCCATGTGTGAACTTATAGCATTGTAAGGTCTAAGAGTGACCCTTTTAAAAACCATATGTCAGCTCTAATAATGCTTGTTAATCCTTAAAGATCCGCTTTAATGCTTTTGTATAGCCATTAATAAGCGATGTGACCTTATAGCTGTATAATTTGGGCCCAATTTAGCATTATAGCAGCACGGTAAGCGCTTATAATGCTATTATACATCTAACTTAAACAGCTTAAGCTCTACATAAATGCTGTAAGCCAACCATTATACAACTTCCTTGTGCTACTTGGGGGACGTAGCGAAGGGGTTCCTTGTTTACTACGGAACCATAAAAAGTAACGACCTTACCTGTTACCATTGGCGGTAACGGTTCCTTGCACTTTGATCGTGCGTCCCAGGAACAGGCCTCCAGGGATCAGGTGAACGCTGGGTACAGGCTGAAATCACAACATGATGAAGAGTTTATAGATCAGATAGTTTCGCGTTCTACTCGTACAATCCATGTTAAGGTCGAGATTAAAGCGTGCAGCTATCTCTCTCGCGCATCACAAAGTTTTTAGACAATAATAATTTTTTTACAATATTTTTAATATACAGGTATATTATAAAAGTTAGAGCTAAATTTGTTTATTTAAAAAGGAGAAACATTTCAGAAAAAGTTTTAATCAGAGATCATTTTTATACTGGCGACGAAATTAGAAAAAAAACCGGCAAAGTGCCAGTCGGACTCGCGCACGAAAGGTTCCGTATCAATATCTATAAAAACGCCCAAAAAAAACACTTTTGTTGTATGGGAGCCCCCTTAAACATTTATTTTGTTCTGTTTTTTAGTATTTGTTATCATAGAGAAGAAATATATTATCTGTGAAAATTTCATCTCTGTAACTATCACGGTTCATAAGTTACAGCGTGGTGACAGACGGACGGACGGACGGACAGACAGCGAAGTCTCAGTAATAGGGTCCCGTTTTTACCCTTTGGGTACGGAACCCTAAAAAGAACATATATTTTCTTATTCCTCAGCCAATTAGATATAGCCGAAGAAAAACTTGTTTATAAATATTTCTCGTGTCTAAATAAACAAATTTAGCTATCACTTTTCTAATATCCCTATTCAATGATTTTATATGTTTAACAATTCTGTGTGTTTAACAAGGTGGTGATGAGCGAGAGAGATAGCTGCGCGCGTTGAGGAGTCCGTAGTTCGACCATCGTCCGTTAGTACCTCAGAGGTGGTCCCATATAAATGTTATCAAAATCGGTTCAGTACTTTGGTTTTTATACCAAAATAACTAAAAAAATGTCATCCAAGTAAAGGAATTGCGTATTTTGAAGTCGATTATTTCAGTTTTGTAAACTATAATTATCTGCAGTCAAGTATTTTGTTTTCCTACTAAGTAAGAGTCCGTAGTTAGACCATCGTCCGTCTCGCTCACCCATACCTACATTTTGGAGGTTCACTGTTGTATTTCATAAGCATGTATCTCATGAACCCCGACTCATTAAACTTATCACATAAAAATAGCTACAATCGCACCCCGCACATCAAAATCGATCTAGTCGTTTATGCTGTTGGTATAAACGACTAGATCGAAATTACATAAACGACCCCGCACATTATACCCACATACATAAACCTCCTTTTTATACAGTCGGATAAAAAGACAGAAATTGAAAGCAAAAATCTGAATTAGGTATGCACTTACCGGGTTTGTTACTTGTGATGCCATTCCTAACACAAATTTCAAAATAAGTGGTGGTAAAAGTATTTAAAAATATACTTCGATGTATGTACAAGTAGGTACAGCAAGCGAAGTGTGAGCTGCGACTGATGATAGGATACCTAAATAATCTAGACCAGACGCTACTTATATAGGTATTCTATATGATAAGTGGCCGATATGGTATATACTCGTATAAGTAGATAAAAGGGAGACTTCGTATTTTTTTTTCATATTTTCCTTCTTATACCGTAAAATATACCTACATCGTAAAAATATTTAAAAACCTGTTTTAACTTATGCTAATAAAGCTCTTTCATATGATAGGTACCCCACATGATACGGTAAAAGAACTTTAAAATTTGGGCCCTCATTCCTTGCATAGAGAGACTATTTTTATGTGATAAAATTAAAAATGTCCAGTTTTTGGATTTTTCCCTATATGTGTACTCTAACACAATGCTTCTTGCCAAATTTCAGAGTTCTAGGTCAACGGGAAGTACCCCATAGGCAAAGAGAATTGCCCATAGGTTTTGATTCCCTCGTGAGTGTGGAAATGTGCTTTTTTACGACATATTCGGCTGTAACTTTTTTTTATAAAAACTGGGAAACTAGATTTTTCTTTTTGCAGCAAGATAATATGGATTTGCGTATATGGTCTTAATTTCAACTCGATACCTTCACGCGTTCCCGATATAAAGGTCTTGACACCCGGACAGACAGACAGACAACAAAGTGATCCTTTAAGGGTTCCGTTTTTTTATTTTGAGGTACGGAACCCTCAAAATATAGGCCTATGACACTCGGGAATAAAGACGAATCTAACGACACCTCGCACATCCAAATCGGTCAAGCCGTTTAGGCTGTAGACTGTCACTTATAAACATATATACATCATACATACATACAATCATACTCCTAAAACATAACCCTCCTTCTTACGCAGTCGGGTAAAAGAAAACCACTTGGCGAGTGTTGTTTGTTTAGACCATAATTAATACAAAAAAATCATTGACCTTTGTACTCTTGGAGGAGAAATAATATGTTCTCCTCCAAGTTTGTACTATATAACGACTTAAGTGTTTTACATATTTATCGCTATATCTCGAAAAGTTGTAATCATGTAATCATCATCATCAAAATAATTTTCGTTGAATGTTTTTGATCGTTTTTTGACATTTTTTTCACTTTTGTTATGTTTTTTGTATTTTTAGGTTTCCGTACCCGTTTAGGTTTACGTAGGAAAAAACGTAACCCTTATAGGATCACTTTGCTGTCCGTCTGTCTGTCCGTCCGTCCGGGTGTCAAGACCTTTATCTCCGGAACGCGTGAAGGTATCGAGTTGAAATTACTTAAAAGCATATACGCAGATCCATAGTATCTTGCTGCAGAAAGAAAAATAAAATTTCTCAGTTTTCGTAAAAAAAGTTACAGCCGAATATGTCGTAAAAAACGCATATTTCGACACTCACAGAGGAATCAAAACCTGTGGGGTACTTCCCGTTGACCTAGAACTGAAATTTGGCAAGAAGCATTGCGATAGAGTACACATATAAGTAGGAAAAAATCCGAAAACTGGACATTTTTAATTGAATCACAAAAAATAGTGTCTTCATGCAAGGAATGAGGGTCCTAATTTTAAAGTTTTTTGATCCTATCATATGAAAGAGCCTCATTAGCATAAGCTAAAAGAGGTTTTTAACACATTCTTCGCCCCCTGCAGACCCTGCACTTCAGCTGCGAACCAACACATTTTAGGCGAATTTTGATTAAGTACAGAGTGGCCGCGCAAAGCAACGTTCACTGCCTCAAACGCCGGCGGTTTACTGACTACTACAAAATGAACAGGACGCTCGCTCGGATCCAAGTGGGAGGCGCCGCTACTATAGCCCCACCCCACTCGGATCCGAGTGGTGAGCAAGAAATGTGTCAAATATTTTTACGATGTATATTTTTCGGTTTATGAAGGAAAATATAAAAAAAAATGGTTTCCCCCTTTTATTTAGTTTGTACGGAACCCTCGGTGGGCGAGTCTGACTCGCACTTGTTCGGTTTTTTTTGTTTATGTAGGGCTTTCTATTCGAGATAGGGTAAGCTTCCGCGTTACTGCGACCCTTGCGGATCTATCGTAACCTATGTGTGTAATGTAAGGATTATAGTCTCTGAGTAAAATGCCCGTGACATACGGACCGACAGAGAGTCAGACGGACATGCTGAATTTATAATTTATACACACAAAATAGGTCACAAAATAATGTTTTTGTCGATGTGTAATGTGTTTGTTGTTATAAGGGTTCCTCGTAGTTACTACGGAACCCTAAAAAAACGTTATCGCGTTTTTTCTCATTAGTTTACTGGACTACTGGATTCTAGATTGGAATATGTGGAGAATTTGGAAAAATCAAAGAGTCAGTTTATCAACTAGAATAATATGTTCCTTGGAGACCAAAGATAAAAACATTCCACTCTCCCCCCTCTCCCCCGTGTGACCGGAAAAGGTCCTGAAGCTCCGTTTTTTTCTAATTTAATAGAAAACCGTACAAGATAATTTAAAACTGTATAGTAACAAAATATTTCCTACATACAGAAACGATATCACTTATATTTTTTGCGCAATCTACCACCAAACATGAATAATTTTTTGAATTCATCAAATTATAAGCTGCGCGCCGCTCTATCTCCTCTCTCCCACTCGGATCATTCAGTTTTTACACGATAAAAGTAATCTGTGTATTAATCTGATTTATCGATTATCTCCATATCAAATATCATTAAAATCTGTTCAGCTGTTTTTGCGTAATTGAGGAACAAACAAACTGACAATTTTTTTCGTTATAAAAAGTAACCTATATATTATAGTAGGTATACGAGTATAGTAACCAGGGTATAAGCTACTTCAATATCAAATTTCATGTAAATTGATCCAGTTGTTCTTAAGAATAAGAAAACATTTATTGCTTAACTGTGTGTACAAAGATGTTAAAATTGTTAAATAGGTATAATAACAATAGTCTGCCCATTTCGAGCGTACAATAATCTAAAACTTAGATCTAGAATATACATGCATACATGGGAATGTAATATAGATCGATAGTTTAGAAATGTGGGACGAGTTTATGTAATTAATACAATATCTACGTAAACTCATTCTTGAGTTACCTATATTATATTTATATGGTGTAAATATTACATTAGATACTCTATTGACCTTATAACAGAGATTTGTTATACTAGGTAAGTCAGAATACATTATTAAAATATAAAATTTACATACATGCAGCCATGGGCGTATATAAGGGGGGGGGTCCAGGGGGTCCGGACCCCCCCCCCCCCCCCCCCATGGCATAATGCCGTATTATCGCGGATGGCACGGATGTTACAAAATATACATAGCTTGATGCGCGGTTGTCATAACGCCAGTTTTGCTATAGAGATGCAGTGTGACCTTAGTCCATCCTTCGCCCGCGCATACTACAAACGCGCAAACAAATCGAAACTATATATTTTACTCGACTGCATAAGAAGGAGGGTAATGTTTTTCGAGTGTATGTACGAGTATGTTTGTATGATTCTATATGACAGCCTACAGCCTGAACGGCTTGTCCGATTTTGATGTGCGAGGTGTCATTAGATTTGTCTTCGCTTCCAGAATGTCACAGGCTATAATTTTTGTAATAATAATAATACATCTCTTGCAAAAATTAAAAAACTTTTTCGTAACCTCTAACGAATTATTTCGTAATAAATAAGTGTTTTTTTTATTATTCTACAGAATGCGCATTTGTAATCTTTTACAGTGATTTTATGCATTTTTATTCTTACAAAAAACAATACTTTTATACTTACAATATTTTTATTTTTATACTTACAAAAAACAATAATTAATTTGCTTCGAAGAAGCAAATTAAGTATGTTTTTGAAGCATTAATATGCTTCAAAAATTCATAAATTAATTAATTTTCGTGTATTTTAATGTTTTTAAACTAAGATTGACATTTAGAAACCAGTACCTACTCGTCTGCGTATAGTCTGCGCAAATAAAGAGGCAAATAGTAGTAAACTTTTGTACCCGTGGACCCCCCCCCCATGAGAAAGTTATAGCTACGCCCATGCATGCAGCGAATTTCACAGTTATTTGCAATGGTCATAAAACATATTTTTTTCTCAGCCATTACTGTCCCACTGCAGGGCAAAGGCGAGATCCCTACTTAGACCAGCCGCTACATCATTTTTTTTATTAAATTTAAAATTATAAATAAATGTCATTAATTGAATAAATAAATCTGTCTATGTGTAAATTAGACTTTGTTTTATACAGACAGATTGTTAATGTTAATTTTCATAAAATTATTAAAAAAATGAAAAATTTTAAAGTAAACAAATCTTTTTTTTTAATATTTGTTAATAACAACTATTAAAAAAATAACATAACAACTTGTTATCATTATATTTATATATAATGTAGCGCTCGTGGTGTAGCTTGACTAGTTCTCGAAAGATCACTAATGTCAAGCAACGGACGGACCGGTCAGTCTTCGGATGGGTGACCGGTATTAAATTGGTGCAAATGACAGACATCCATGTATTCTAATTGAAGATCAGCCTTCTCTCCTACGGGATGGGAGGGGATCATTTCGCCAGAGTCAAAAGATTTTGTCCAAGTAATATTTCGAGTGTTAAAATCCCCAAGACAAAGAAATTCATCCAGTTCACCAGATTTTATGATGATATTTTGACAGTTATCATAGAAATATTCCAATTGGCCAGTAGACAAATAACAAATAAGTAAGGAGACAAATAACAGAGACATATGTTTAGCGTACAAGCATTATTACAACTAGGTAGAATATTTATCCATAAATCCTCAACATCAGTATCCCATGATGCCTGACGGATAAACCTCAGGTGTTTCTTCAACGCAATAAGAATTCCACCACCTTCCACTTTTTGTGGATTTGTTTGATATCTATCCCGCCTCACAACATTGTACCGCGAATCAAATATTTCAGAATCATAGTCGCTACTGTTAATGTTAGTTTCTATCAGGCATATGACATCATAGTCACAGTTTAGTAAATTTAGCACAAAATCTTCAGTTTTAGATCTGAAGCGATTTACGTTCTGGTAGTAAACTATAAAGCTCTAGGTTTCCGGGAAGTATAACGATAATTTATTTTTACGCTTTATTTTCCTTATACTTATTACGTATAAGGAAAATACAGAGAGTTATTTGAATGCAACTTACTATCTAATCTAATTTCTTCCAGGAATCGATACTTTTAATCAATGTTGGTGCATGTGTTGGTTTGTACCTACTATCGTATTAAATTGTCGAGTCATTGGATTTATCGGTCACACATAGATATGATAAGGGCATAGAACAGATAACAACGTAAATGCATTTCCTAAGACAAAAATAGATAGATAGATAGATAGATAAACTCTTTATTGTAGACACCATAAAATTTACAATCTAAATTAATTAATTAAAAACCAGTGTAACAACTGGCGGCCTTATCGCTAATAGCGATCTCTTCCAGGCAACCTTAGGATGGAGAGGAACGAAAAGAAAGTAAAATGACGGGGCGTGCAGTAATAGAGCGGTGAGACTTTTTTTTATTAAAATAAAGTATCTTTTACATACCTACAATGTTTAAAGACTTAATTATATTTAATATGAATAGACAGACATTCTATTTAAGCTACACACTAATACTTACGATACAAATACTATAAATATACTAATAAATATCATAAATATAAAATAAATTACTTACAAAACCAGGGAAAGCGAAAGAATAACAAACATAACTAAAAATATAAAAAACGAACGAAAGACAAAGACAATTTTGAATAAGCACAGTCAGTATTGACACAGATGAGAGGTTATGAAAAAAAGCGATAACGTGTTTTAGGGTAGTAACTACGAGGAACCCTTATACATTCACCATGTCCGTCTGACTATCTGTCGGTCCGTATGTCACGGGCATTTTACTCAGGGACTTTTAATCGCTGCTCGGGCTGATTTCTCTAATGTTTTAAAAAGCTTAAACACTCTTCCCGGGCATACTGTAGTCCCCGCTCGTCACTGCAGGACAACATTACATCTCACCGTCGCTTACTTACTCTTTATTACTCAGACCGTCGCTTAACATCAGGCGAGGTGGTCTATCGTAGATCTATCTTGCATTAAATAAACCCTCTAACCCTCTTGTGCAGGTGATCGTGAATAACAGGCCGTTCTGGTATTGGTACTGGTATTGGTAATAGGTACTGGTTTCAGGTTAAATTTATCAAGAAATATTTTGTTACTATATAGTTTTAATCTATCTTGTACGGTTTTCTATTAAATTAGAAAAATACGGAGTTTCAGGACCTTTTCAGGTCAAAAGAGAGAGAGAGGGGGGGGGGGTGAGAGTAGTTTTTAGGGTTCCGTACCCAAAGGGTAAAAACGGGACCCTATTACTAAGACTTCGCTGTCTGTCTGTCTGTCTCCAGGCTGTATCTCATAAACCGTGATAGCTAGAAAGCTGAAATTTTCACAAATGATGTGTTTCCGTTGCCGCTATAACAACAAATACTAAAAATTAAAAAAAAATAATTAAGGGGGGTCCCCATACTATACGTGTTTTTTTTCGTATTTTTTTGCTCAATATTAAAAACGGTAACAGGTAGATGCTTCAATTTTTCACAGAATATTTACTTGTATATTACCTTTCAAAATAAATAATTAAATAACAATAAAGTAAATATTAAAGGGGGGCTCCACTACAACAAACGTATTTTTTAAGCAATTTTTACTCGATCTTAATTAACAGGTAGAAACTTGAATATTTGTAAGTAAATATTTAGAAATATATTAACTATAAAAATAAATACCTAATCTAATACATAAAAACTCACAAAATGAAAATAATCCGTGCATCTAAATGCGGTGCGAGCGCCGCGCCGCGGTGTGGTGGTGGCGCGAGCGCGAGGCGGTTGTTAAGCAACGGCCGAGCGGGTAGCGGGGGAGGTAAGGTAACATCACGGAGCGAGCCATAACCGCGCGTATTCGCGCAAGCGTCGTCATGCTGCCCGGATGTGTATCGAAAACCTACCTATAAGTTTGCAATTTACTACTTGGAATTTCGTTGATTTCTCGTTATTTTATAAACAGAACTAAACTTTGTAGTATTATAGATGATAGTACGGAACCCTTCGTGCGCGAGTCCGACTCGCACTTGGCCGATTATTTTTATCTTTGGTCTCCATGGAACACATTCTAGTTGATAAACTGACTCTTTGATTTTTCCAAATTCTCCACATATTCCAATCTAGAATTCAGTAAACTAATAAGAAAAAACGCGATAACGTGTTTTAGGGTAGTAACTACGAGGAACCCTTATACATTCACCATGTCCGTCTGACTATCTGTCGGTCCGTATGTCACGGGCATTTTACTCAGAGACTAGAAGCCTTACATTACATACATAGGTTACGATAGATCCGCAAGGGTCGCAGTAACGAGGAAGCTTACCCTATCTCGAATAGAAAGCCCTACATAAACAAACACATAACAAAAGTGAAAAAAAAATCAAAAAAAACATCAAAAACTTTCAACGAAAATTATTTTGATGATGATGATTACATGATTACAACTTTTCGAGATATAGCGATAAATATGTAAAACGCTTAAGTCGTTATATAGTACAAACTTGGAGGAGAACATATTATTTCTCCTCCAAGAGTACAAAGGTCAAGGTTTTTTTTGTAAAATGGTCTAAACAAACAACACTCGCCAAGTGGTTTTCTTTTTACCCGACTGCGAAAGAAGGAGGGTTATGTTTTTCGAGTATGTTTGTATGTATGTATCTATGTTTCTAAATGACAGCCTGCAGCCTATACGGCTTGACCGATTTGGATGTGCGAGGTGTCGTTAGATTCGTCTTTATTCCCGAGTGTCATAGGCTATGTTTTTGTAACAATAATAATATGTCTCTCGCAAAAATAAAAAATGCGTTCTTTCGTAACCTCCAACTAACTTTTTCGTATAAAGAATGTGCTTTTACTAGAATTATTCTGAAGAATGTGAACTTATAAACTTTTGATTGAGTTTGATGATTTGATAATTGATTGAAACAATGATTTTACGCATAGTTTCTCATAAAAACGTACAATCAACAGCGTATCAAGCGTAAGGAAATCGTTAGTTAGACTGCAAACATCACTTTTCTACAGTCGGGTATTTTGTTTTCCTTAAATATAGATACTTGTAGATTACAGCATTTAGCTTCAGAGAACCCTACCATATCGGCCACTTATCATAGAATACCTATATAAGTAGCGTCTGGTCTAGATTATTTAGGTATCCTATCATCAGTCGCAGCTCACACTTCGCTTGGTGTACCTACTTGTACATACATCGAAGTATATTTTTAAATACTTTTACCACCACTTATTTTGAAATTTGTGTTAGGAATGGCATCACAATTAACAAACCCGGTAAGTGCATCATTCAGATTTCTTCTTTCAATTTCTGTCTTTTTACCCAACTGGGTAAAACGGAGGTTTATGTATGTTTGTATGTGGGTATGGATGAACATATGTATGTGGGTATGAGCGCCAACAGCATAAACGGCTAGATCGATTTTGATGTGCGAGGTGTCGTTACATTCGTCTTAACTTCCAGAGTGTCATAAGCTATATTTTTTTGTAATAATAATAATATATCTCTCGCAAAAAATCGCTTTTTGGTAACCTCCAAAAAATAAGAGATTCTCAATTCGACTTATTTTTAACACGCTTTTATTAGGTCGACCTGTATGGAACTAACTATTTAATGAAATCTAAGGTAACTAATTTAACCATCTTCCAAGGATCGTAGCGTCATGAAAATTGGCAGCTGTATGTAGTTCTGATGACAATACAATAATATGGTACTGTCGAACTGATCTGATGATGGAGCCGGAAGATATGAACTAGAACTTCATGATGGAACATCGTATCATAGCTGTGTTTGGATTTGTTAGAAAAGTCTTGTAATGAACTTTGACCACAATAATTTGTAGCGTGTTTTTTAGATTTTTAAACTGTAATTTATTTTATTTTGGTGTTTGTTCAGCGATTACTCCGTCAGTAAAGAATTGTTTTGATGATTCTTTTGTTTGATTGGTAATTAATTAATTAACACCTCCAAGATGTGAAATGTATGGTTGATTCATGTTTGTGAGAAAAGTTGTTATGATAGCTATTTTTATGTGATAAGTTAAATGAGTAAGCAGGTTCATGAGATACATTTTTATGAAATACAACAGTGAACCTCAAAAAGGTGGGTATGCGTGAGCGAGACGGGCGATGGTCGAACTGCGGACTCTTACTTAGTAGGAAACAAAATACTCGACTGCAGATAATTATAGCTTAAAAAACTGAAAAAAACGACTTCAAAATACGCAATTCCTTTACTTGGATGTTTTTTTTAGTTATTTTGTTATAAAAACCAAAATACTAAACCGATTTTGATACCATTTATAATGGACCACCTCTAAGGTGCTAACGGACGATGGTCGAACTACGGACTCCTCAACGCGCGCAGCTATCTGTCTCGCTCATCACCACCTTGTTAAACATATAAAATCATTGAATAGGGATATTAGAAAAGTGAGAGCTAAATTTGTTTATTTAGACACGAGAAATATTTAAAGACAAGTTTTTCTTCGGCTTTATCTAATTGGCTGAGAAATAAGAAAATATATGTTCTTTTTAGGGTTTCTTACCCAAAGGGTAAAAACGGGACCCTATTACTGAGACTTCGCTGTCTGTCCGTCCGTCCTTCCGTCTGTCACTAGGCTGTATCTCATGAACCGTGATAGTTACAGAGTTGAAATTTTTACAGATGATGTATTTCTGTTGCCTCTATAATAAAAAATACTAAAAAACAGAATAAAATAAATATTTAAGGGGGCTCCCATACAAAAAACGTGATTTTTTTGCTCGGATATTGAAAACGGCAACAGGTCGACGCTTGAAATATTCACAGAATATTGAGTTATATTATTCACTTCAAAAATAAATAAATAAATTAAAATAAAATTAATATTTTAGGGGGGGCTCCCATACAACAAACCTGATTTTTTGGCGTTTTTGTAGATATTGGTACGGAACCCTTAGTGCGCGAGTCCGACTGGCACTGGTATAAAAATTATCTCTGATTAAAACTTTTTCTTAAATGTTTCTCCTTTCTAAATAAACAAATTTAGCTCTAACTTTTATAATATACCTATTCAATGATTTATGATCTTTAAAAACTGTGATGCGCGACAGAGATAGCTGCGCGCTTTAATCTCGACCTTAACTTGGATTGTACGAGTAGAACGCGAAACTATCTGATCTATAAACTATTCATCATGTTGTGATTTCAGCCTGTACCCAGCGTTCACCTGATCCCTGGAGGCCTGTTCCTGGGACGCACGATCAAAGTGCAAGGAACCGTTACCGCCAATGGTAACAGGTAAGGTCGTTACTTTTTATGGTTCCGTAGTAAACAAGGAACCCCTTCGCTACGTCCGTATCTGTCAGGATTAGTCAAAAGTACTAGGCCACTTTTATACGTAACAGCGCTCCCCACTATAAGACGAATCTATTGACACCACTCACATAAAAATACGACAAGCCGTTTAGGCTCTAGGGCATGCCAAAGAAATATACATACATACATACACTCGCAAAACATAACCCTCCTTCTTTCGCAGTCGGGTAAAAAAACAAAATACCCGACTGCAGACAAGCAGTTTTTGCAGTCTTTAGTACGATTCGTTACGCTTGATACGCCGTTGAGTGTAAATTTTTTATGATGCGTAAAATCGTTGTAAAATATGTGTAATCGTTGTAAATGCGCATTCTTTACATTAAATCACTTGTTTATTACGAAAGAGTTCGTTGGGGGTTACGAAAAAACGCATATTTTTATTTCTGTGAGATATGTATTATTATAATTATTACAAAAAATATACTATGATAGGAAATGAAGACATATATAACGACACCTCACACATCAAAATCGATTTATCAAGCTGTTTAGGCTGTACTTATACTGTCATATAGAAACACACACATACATACCATATATATACATACTCGTACGTACAAGCACTCGAAAAACATAACCCTCCTTCTGACGCAGTCGGGTAAAAATCATTAATAATATTAAAAAAACATCTTTCACAAAAATATTTAAATTAGATCCTTAAAATATTTCAAAATGTCAAATGAAAGCATAACATGCATAGGTACCTAAAATTGTACCTTACATACCCCTTTGATACAAGTATCTTTACCCTGTCTTCAGATAGATTGAAGATTCTAACATCTGTTACGTTTCCGCCAGCTTTTCCATCAATCTCCAGAGCAGCTCCAGCAAGTCCATCGGGAGTGATGTAGCATTCCACTTCAACCCACGCTTTAAAGAAGGCCACGTTGTCTGTAACACAAAGACACACGACTCCTGGGGGAAAGAAGAAATTTACGGCATGCCCTTCTCAAGGGGAAGCCCATTTGATGTTGAGATAACCTGCTCCCAGAACTCGTACAGGGTAAGAAACTGTTTATGCATGCAAGAGATATTTGAATTCTAATACAATCGTGGGCGGCAAGCGCTCACGATTGCTCACGGTTTGTGGTCTCCACTCGAGAACTGATCGGGTCTTCTGTCCCTACCCATTACCACTTCAACTTGGTTTTAAAGGCTGTAGCCCCTACCGCCAGCAGCTTAGGCCCTGCCCCGCTGCCGGCGGCACCCTAGGTCCAAGTTTCTATATAAATATTGTAAAAACTTTGATTTATGATATGTAAATATGTACATAACAAACCGCATCTTACTCACTGTGTGGGGGCTTCAGCCAATAAACTAGTTTTATAAGTCCATATTGTACAATAGTTTCATTTGCCATCCTTATACCTTGTTTCTGTATTTTTTATAATCCATGAAAAAGGGCCTCTCGGTGTTCGGCCCCACTGATGCCCACCAAAAGACCGGGCTTGACCCGAGATTGTATTAAAATAAATTGTTATAATAATAAAGTTCGTAAGTAATTCGTTGTGCTATGTCGGTAACTTTCCTACGTCTACGGATCTCTTCGTTCCTGATACGATCTCGCAGAGACCCTGAATATAGCCTCTCCTGGTAGAGCCTCATTGGTTTAATCGCTGCTCGGGCTGATTTCTCTAATGTTTTAAAAAGCTTAAACACTGTTCCCGGGCATACTGTAGTCCCCGCTCGTCACTGCAGGACAACATTACATCTTACCGTCGCTTACTTACTCTTTATTACTCACACCGTCGCTTAACATCAGGCGAGGTGGTCTATCGTAGATCTATCTTGCATTAAATAAACCCTCTAACCCTCTTGTGCAGGTGATCGTGAATAACAAGCCGTTCTGCAACTACGAGCATCGCGTGCCTTACGAGAATGTCTCGTACATCTTCATTCAGGGCGACGTCGTCATACAATCCATACAGTTCAGCGCGGCTGAGGCATTCTAACAGTATGTATGAAATATTGGTTTTTCAAGCGAAAACTTCTTTAGGCACGCTGAGCATTTTATATAGTTTATTAGCTAGTGATATGTAGAGCGGGGCGACCGACGTGCGCCCGCGCCGCTCCGGACCCGGACGTCTACGCTTGCGTCGACATGGCACGACAGGTTTTGCTCGAGCTCCGGCTGCTATCTCCGGAATCCATTCGTTTGTTTTGCATAGTCTTTTTATCACATATTCTACCCTCTTTTTGGTGAAATGAAATGAAATGAAATGAATTTAATCCACAAAAAATATATATGTATATTCTTATTTAAAATTACCAAGTTATAAATGTTATGACTGGCCTTGTGGCTCAGTTGGTAGTGTGTCTACGTCTACCTGCTGAACTGAAAGGTCGTGGGTTCGATCCGCATCCAGGGCAAACATTTTTGTGATGAGCATGGATGTTTGTTCTGAGTTTGGGTGTTTCTATGTATCATTATGTATATATAAAAAAAAAGAGGTATGTATGTATTCTATCAGCCATCTAGTTCCATAGTACAAGCTTTGCTTAGTTTGGGCTAGATGGTGTTGTGTGAAATGTCCACAAATATTTATTTATTATTTATGCTGTTTCTTATCTAACATACATTAGGTACAAATTTATGATTTTCCTAATTATTATCCCGTCTTATGTTGAGACATTATATTTTGTACCGTTTTCCCACACTTCAGTATCTTCTTTGTAACTTTGGATTTATTTATATATATTTAAATAAAGATAAATATAAAGATAAAGATAATTTATTTGCATACAACTGCATACAACAAATTTTTATTGGATTTTTATATTTGGGATATGCGGGTTCAAGTCTTGATCAAGATGTGAAATTTTTGAACTGTCTATTAAAATGTGTATGTATTTTAATTAATAAATTAATTTCATTTATATTTGTATTGCAGGTTATGTCGATAGATGGCGTGTATAGGATGCCCCATCCCTGCCTTCGAAGCATCCTGCGACTTGCTTACTAAACTTTTTTTACTCAACATAATAATAAATACTAATGCCCTTGTAGCTGCGGCGAGAGAGTGGGAGTGCAGCCCTTTACATAGGACGTGGAGAGGCTACCACGAGCCCATTATTTAATCATGTTCATTTTATTCTATTTATTTTAATGTACGTCTAATTTTCTTTTATTTTTAATTTCAATATGGATGTAAGTCTGGAATTAATTATTTTCATTTTATAATAAATAAGTATTAAAATAACGTCTTTTATAACTTTTATTTTAGCTTAAGGTGGTACAATGTCCTTATAATAGTACATTATAGTATAAGTGTGTAATGTTGGTGATAACCGCTGAGGCGCCATTGAGACCCGAGCCGATAGGTAATCATCAATACACACGTGTATCATACGACGTTTTTCAACACAGTTTTAAAGAAAATAATACAAAAAAATCGGTATGTACGGTTTATAGAAAATTTACCAAGAAATATTTGGTTCCTGTGCACTTTTAATTGTATCGTGTGCGGTTTTCTATAGAATTGAAAACAACGGGATTTCGGGACCACTTTTAGGTCCGCAAGTGTGTGACGCACACGGGGCAGAGTTGAATTTTTTTTGTTGATTAACTCTATACATTTTGCCAAAATTTGAGCTAATTTACCTAGACTACATACAAAGAAGAAAGCTACTCTCTCCCCCAAATGTCGTGTCTTATTTCGATGATTTTTTAAAGTGTTTTTTGCCGAAAATTAAATTATTCTAGTAAAAACATTTTTATTGTTTATTATTAAAAAAATCGATGGAGGTTACGAAAAAACACATTTAATTTTTAGTTTTGCGAGAGATGTATTATTATTATTACAAAAAAATATAGTCTATGGCACTCTGGAAGCGAAGACGAACTAACGATGCCTTGATATAATATAACTCAAGAACAACTGGATCTATTTACATGAAAATTGATAGGGAAGTATATAAGCTACTTCCTGGTTACTATACTCGTATACTATAATATATAGGTTACTTTTTATACCGAAAAAAAATATTTGACAGTTTGTTTGATCCTCAATAACGCAAAAACAGCTGAACAGATTTTAATGACATTTGATTTGGAGTTAGTCGATAAATCAGATTAATACACAGATTACTTTTATCATGAAAAAAATGAGTGATCCGAGTGGGAGGGAGGAGATAGAGCGGCGCGCAGCTTATAATATGATGAATTGAAAAAAAATATACATGTTTGGTGGTAGATTGCGCAAAAAATATAAGTGATATCGTTTCTGTATGTAGGTACGGTTTTATAGAAAATTTATCAAGAAATATTTTGTTACTATACAGTTTTAATCTATCTTGTACGGTTTTCTATTAAATTAGAAAAAAACGGAGTTTCAGGACCTTTTCAGGTCAAAAGAGAGAGAGGGGGGGGAGAGTTGTTTTTTTTATCTTTGGTCTCCATGGAACACATTCTAGTTGATAAACTTACTCTTTGATTTTTCCAAATTCTCCACATATTCCAATTTAGAATCCAGTAAACTAATAAGAAATAATCGGCCAAGTGCGAGTCGGACTCGCGCACGAAGGGTTCCGTGCTATCATCTATAATACTACAAAGTTTAGTTCTGTTTATAAAATAACGAGAAATCAACGAAATTCCAAGTAGTAAATTGCAAACTTATAGGTAGGTTTTCGATACACATCCGGGCAGCATGACGACGTTCGCGCGAATACGCGCGGCTATGGCTCCATCCGTGATGTTACCTCCCGCGCTACCCACGCGGCCGTTGCCTAGCAACCGCCTCGCGCTCGCGCCACCACCACACCGCGGCGCGGCGCTCGCACCGCGTTTAGATGCACGGATTATTTTCATTTTGTGAGTTTTTATGTATTAGATTAGGTATTTATTTTTATAGTTAATATATTTCTAAATATTTACTTACAAATATTCAAGTTTCTACCTGTTAATTAAGATCGAGTAAAAATTGCTTAAAAATTACGTTTGTTGTATGGGAGCCCCCCTTTAATATTTACTTTATTGTTATTTAATTATTTATTTTGAAAGGTAATATACAAGTAAATATTCTGTGAAAATTTGAAGCGTCTACCTGTTACCGTTTTTAATATTGAGCAAAAAAATACGAAAAAAACACGTTTATTGTATGGGGACCCCCCTTAATATTTTTTATTTTTTAGTATTTGTTGTTATAGCGGCAACGGAAATACATTATTTGTGAAAATTTCAGCTTTCTAGCTATCACGGTTTATGAGATACAGCCTGGAGACAGACAGACAGACAGACAGACAGACAGACACACAGACAGACAGACAGCGAAGTATTAGTAATAGGGTCCCGTTTTTACCCTTTGGGTACGGAACCCTAAAAACGCGATAACGTGTTTTAGGGTAGTAACTACGAGGAACCCTTATACATTCACCATGTCCGTCTGACTATCTGTCGGTCCGTATGTCACGGGCATTTTACTCAGAGACTTTTAATCGCTGCTCGGGCTGATTTCTCTAATGTTTTAAAAAGCTTAAACACTCTTCCCGGGCACACTGTAGTCCCCGCTCGTCCCTGCAGGACAACATTACATCTCACCGTCGCTTACTTACTCTTTATTACTCAGACCGTCGCTTAACATCAGGCGAGGTGGTCTATCGTAGATCTATCTTGCATTAAATAAACCCTCTAACCCTCTTGTGCAGGTGATCGTGAATAACAGGCCGTTCTGGTATTGGTACTGGTATTGGTAATAGGTACTGGTTTCAGGTTAAATTTATCAAGAAATATTTTGTTACTATATAGTTTTAATCTATCTTGTACGGTTTTCTATTAAATTAGAAAAAAACGGAGTTTCAGGACCTTTTCAGGTCAAAAGAGAGAGAGAGGGGGGGGGGGGGGAGAGTAGTTTTTAGGGTTCCGTACCCAAAGGGTAAAAACGGGACCTTATTACTAAGACTTCGCTGTCTGTCTGTCTGTCTGTCTGTCTGTCTCCAGGTTGTATCTCATAAACCGTGATAGCTAGAAAGCTGAAATTTTCACAAATGATGTGTTTCCGTTGCCGCTATAACAACAAATACTAAAAATTAAAAAAAAAAATTAAGGGGGGTCCCCATACAATACGTGTTTTTTTTCGTATTTTTTTGCTCAATATTAAAAACGGTAACAGGTAGACGCTTCAATTTTTCACAGAATATTTACTTGTATATTACCTTTCAAAATAAATAATTAAATAACAATAAAGTAAATATTAAAGGGGGGCTCCCATACAACAACCGTATTTTTTAAGCAATTTTTACTCGATCTTAATTAACAGGTAGAAACTTGAATATTTGTAAGTAAATATTTAGAAATATATTAACTATAAAAATAAATACCTAATCTAATACATAAAAACTCACAAAATGAAAATAATCCGTGCATCTAAATGCGGTGCGAGCGCCGCGCCGCGGTGTGGTGGTGGCGCGAGCGCGAGGCGGTTGCTAAGCAACGGCCGAGCGGGTAGCGGGGGAGGTAAGGTAACATCACGGAGCGAGCCATAACCGCGCGTATTAGGGATGGGTTATACTTGCAAAATCTCATACCAGGGCTTCCAAGTGCGCCCACATAAAAATACCAGCGCCAAAAGCCAGGGCTCAAAACCCTTAAAAGTATTTTTTTTCTTGAAAGAAAATTGATTTGTATTTTAACTTAGATAAGGTGCACAATTGCGTAACAAATTTTTCTACTAAAATACTTGCATAGGATATTGTTCATTAATAACGTTATAATAAGAAGCATAATGGCATTCACGAAATTCAAAACGTTCCAAACGACACCAAACATGACTGAGCGAGCGCGATATATATTGCTTGCCTACTTCGTTCCGTGTATTTGACGATGACACCCGAGTGAAGCGCCAAAAACCAGGGTCAAAACCCTTGAAAGTATTTTTTTCGTTAAAGAAAATTGATTTGTATGTAAGTAATAATAAGGTGCAAAATTGCGTAGCGAGTTTTTCAACTAAAATACTTGCATAGGAAATTGTTCATTGTAAATGTTACAATAAGAAGCATTATAGCATTCGCAAAATCCAGTAAAGTAAATACTTTTAAGACTTTTTATCCTTGCAAGTATTTCGGGGCGGCACCTGGTCGGCACACTTGCAAGCAAATACCTGGTGTAAAAACCTGGTTGCGTAAATACGCACCATCCCTAGCGCGTATTCGCGCGAGCGTCGTCATGCTGCCCGGATGTGTATCGAAAACCTACCTATAAGTTTGCAATTTACTACTTGGAATTTCGTTGATTTCTCGTTATTTTATAAACAGAACTAAACTTTGTAGTATTATAGATGATAGTACGGAACCCTTCGTGCGCGAGTCTGACTCGCACTTGGCCGATTATTTTTATCTTTGGTCTCCATGGAACACATTCTAGTTGATAAACTGACTCTTTGATTTTTCCAAATTCTCCACATATTCCAATCTAGAATCCAGTAAACTAATAAGAAAAAACGCGATAACGTGTTTTAGGGTAGTAACTACGAGGAACCCTTATACATTCACCATGTCCGTCTGACTATCTGTCGGTCCGTATGTCACGGGCATTTTACTCAGAGACTAGAAGCCTTACATTACATACATAGGTTACGATAGATCCGCAAGGGTCGCAGTAACGAGGAAGCTTACCCTATCTCGAATAGAAAGCCCTACATAAACAAACACATAACAAAAGTGAAAAAAAAACAAAAAAAACATCAAAAACTTTCAACGAAAATTATTTTGATGATGATGATTACAACTTTTCGAGATATAGCGATAAATATGTAAAACGCTTAAGTCGTTATATAGTACAAACTTGGAGGAGAACATATTATTTCTCCTCCAAGAGTACAAAGGTCAAGGATTTTTTTGTAAAATGGTCTAAACAAACAACACTCGCTAAGTGGTTTTCTTTTTACCCGACTGCGAAAGAAGGAGGGTTATGTTTTTCGAGTATGTTTGTATGTATGTATCTATGTTTCTAAATGACAGCCTGCAGCCTATACGGCTCGACCGATTTGGATGTGCGAGGTGTCGTTAGATTCGTCTTTATTCCCGAGTGTCATAGGCTATGTTTTTGTAACAATAATAATATGTCTCACGCTAAAATAAAAAATGCGTTCTTTCGTAACCTCCAACTAACTTTTTCGTAATAAACAATGTGCTTTTACTAGAATTATTCTGAAGAATGTGAACTTATAAACTTTTGATTGAGTTTGATGATTTGATAATTGATTGAAACAATGATTTTACGCATAGTTTCTCATAAAAATGTACAATCAACAGCGTATCAAGCGTAAGGAAATCGTTAGTTAGACTGCAAACATCACTTTTCTACAGTCGGGTATTTTGTTTTCCTTAAATATAGATACTTGTAGATTACAGCATTTAGCTTCAGAGAACCCTACCATATCGGCCACTTATCATAGAATACCTATATAAGTAGCGTCTGGTCTAGATTATTTAGGTATCCTATCATCAGTCGCAGCTCACACTTCGCTTGGTGTACCTACTTGTACATACATCGAAGTATATTTTTAAAAACTTTTACCACAAATTATTTTGAAATTTGTGTTAGGAATGGCATCACAAGTAACAAGCCCAGTAAGTGCATCATTTAGATGTTTGCTTTCAATTTCTGTCTTTTTACCCGAATGTGTAAAAAGTAGGTTTATGTGCACAAATTTCAAAATAAGTTGTGGTAAATGTATTTAAAAATATACTTCGATGTATGGACAAGTAGGTACACCAAGCGAAGTGTGAGCTGCGAGTAATGATAGGATAAATAATCTAGAACGACCAGAGGCTACTTACATAGATATTTCTTATGATAAGTGGCCAAGACCGTGTCAATATGGTAGGGTTCCGAAGCTAAATGCTGTAATCTACAAGCATCTAATCGATGTTTAAAGAAAATCAAAATATCCGACTGTGGAAAAGTGATTTTTGCAGTCTAACTTATGATTTCATTACGCTTGATACGCTGTTGAGTGTACGTTTTTATGAGAAAGTATGCCATAAATCGTTGTAAAAGTTTATAAATGCACATTCTTTAGAATAATTCTAGTAAAACCACGTGTTTATTACGAAAATGTTGGAGGTTACGAAAGAACGCATTTTCTAATTTTAGCGTGAGACATATTATTATTGTTACAAAAAACATAGCCTATGATACTCGGGTATAACAACGAATCTAACGACCCCTTGCACATCCAAATCGGTCAAGCCGTTTAGGCGCTGTCATTTACAAACATACATACATTCAGCATACATATAATATACATACAAACATACACGAAAAACGTAACCTGTGTAAGAAGGAGTTCTCACGCAGTAAAGAAAGAATAAAAGAAAACAACTTGGCGAGTATTGTTTGTTTAGACCACTTTACAAAAATATCATTGAGCTTTGTACTCTTGGAGAAGAAATAATATATTCTCCTCCAAGTTTGTACTATACATATATAACGATTTAAATGTTTTACATATTTATCGCTAAAGTCGAAAAAATGTAAACACATAGTGTTCAAAATATTTTTCTTAGAAAGTTTTTTTTTTACATTTTTATCACATTTAGCGGGCACCACGCACAGATCGCATCTGAGAAGAAAATAATATTTTCACCTCACAAGCTCGGAAAGATTCTGTTTGTCATTAGAAATCTGAGTGGAAAAGTGCATTTTGTTTTTAAAATTCGAACCTTTCTATTCCGTATTTTTCTATACCGCAAGTCCACTGAAAATGCATTAAATACTTATTTCATGACAGTGCGCCAACCTCATTTCTTTGAATAACCGCACTGACCAGCCACAGGTGGTAGCACTGGACTAGCGTTTTCCTCGTGAAAAATGTTGTGTTTCACTCGGCAGCAAAGTATTTTGCATCTCATACTTTTGAAACCCTCGCTACGCTCAGAATTCTATATTTGAACCACGAGCGAAGCGAGCGAATCCTAGAATCCTTCGCTTGCTCAGGTTTCAATACAAGTACTCGCCCCAAAAACCAACTTTGCCAACCTTACATAACAAATATTTATATGAAACATTAGTCTTATTACAGAGACCTATACAATGATACCTCACACGATGCGGTGAGTTTGAAATTAAACAAGTCATTCCTATTTACAAATATATGGAGTGCCACTCCAATTTTTTACTTTTTTGTAAAAATTTCTTCGGCATTTTTAGCGGTTCACGGAACACATCTACCTAACAAATTTTGATTATTTAAGGCTTTCTATTCGAGGTAGGGTAAGCTTCCTCGTTACTGCGACCCTTGCGGATCTATCGTAACCTATGTAAGGCGTATGAGTAAAATGCCCGTGACATACGGACCGGCAGATAGTCAGACGAACATGGTGAATTTATAAGGGTTCCTCTTAGTTACTACGGAACCCTAAAAAACGTTATCGCGTTTTTTCTCATTAGTTTACTGGACTACTGGATTCTAGATTGGAATATGTGGAGAATTTGGAAAAATCAAAGAGTCAGTTTATCAACTAGAATAATATGTTCCTTGGAGACCAAAATCCCAAAAAAGATCTATAAAAAAATATTTTGAGTCCGAAAAAAATAATTGTAGGTAAAACTGTTGATTTTACAAATAAGGACTTATTATACAGCACTTCAAATAAAACAATAATAATCCAATCTAAATCAATATAATGCGTAGAGTTTTGTATAAATTAAATGATAACCATTTAATTTATACAAAATTCTACGCATTAATACTCAAACAATTATTGCTGAGACTGTGATATAATATTTTGTCACAATATTTTTTGATAATTATTAATATAGTACCTAAATATTTTTAATTAAAATTAACAAAAAAGTTCAACCGCTCCCCGGTATATTTACTACTAATTATATAAATAATTCCTTATGTAACTGCGATACTTATTTTGGCGATGTTTTATTTGATTTTAATTATTGTACGTTAAATATAACATGTCTGTCTGTGGCATCGTAGCTCCCCAACAGATGAACCGATTTTGATTTTGTTTGAAAGGTGATTTAGTCGGGATTGTTCTTAGTTGTGTTTAATAAAAATCGATTCAGCCGTTTTTTTTGTCGGGTTTTCTAAGCTTATACTTGTTTGACAACTTAGAATTGGGGTCCGGAACAACTGACATATCCGAATCAAGAATCGCAATAAGACTTGTTGTCTTTTTTCTAGAAAGAAAGTTTCTTTGCCACTGAGTCACTCGGCTCATAAGTTAAACGTCGAAATCCTACTACGTATTGTTCCAATTATTAGAAAGTGACAAATGAACGTAAGCGACTACGTCATCATAGTTACAGTATTATAATTAACCGACTTCCAAAAAGGAGGTTCTCAATTCGACTGTACCTATATTTTTTTGTATGTTTGTTCAGCGATTACTCCGCCAATTATGAATTGTTTTTTTTTTGTTCTTTTGGTAGGTAATACTTCAGAGTAGGTACCATATAAAATCAACATCGGTTACTTTGGTTTTTATAACAAAATAACTGAATGAAAAAATAAAGTCCAGGTAAACGAATTGCGTATTTTGAAGTCGGTTTTATTCATATTTTCAAACCGTAGTTATATGATGACCGGGTCACATACAGGTGGTGGAAAAAAATACTTTTATAAGGACATTGTACTACCTTAAGTTAAAATAAAAGTTATAAAAGACGTTATTTTAGTACCTATTTATTATGAAATTAAAATAATTTATTCCAGACTTATATAATAGCCATATTGAAATTAAAAATAAAGGAAAATTAGAATTACATTAAATTAAATAGAATAAAATGAATATGATTAAATAATGGGCTCGTGGTAGCCTCTCCACATCCTACACGCCACTCTCTCGCCGCAGCTACAAGGGCATTAGTATTTATTATTATGTTGACTAAAAAAAGTTTAGTAAGCTTATATGCAAGTCGCAGGATGCTTCGAAGGCAGGGATGGGGCATCCTATACACGCCATCTATCGACATAACCTGCAATACAAATATAAATTAAATTAATTTATTAATTATAATACATACGCATTTTAATAGACAGTTCATAAATTTCACATCTTGATCAAGACTTGAACCTTAAATATACTTATATAAATAATTCCAAAGTTACAAAGAAGATACTGAAGTGTGGGAAAACTGTACAAAATATAATGTCTCAACATAAGACGGGATAATAATTAGGAAAATCATAAATTTGTAATGTATGTTAGATAAGAAACAGCATAAATAATAAATAAATATTTGTGGACATTTCACACAACACCATCTAGCCCAAACTAAGCAAAGCTTGTACTATGGAACTAGATGGCTGATAGAATACATACCTACCTTTTTTTGTAAATATATACATATGATACATAGAAACACCCAGACATAGAACAAACATAAATGCTCATCACACAAATGTTTGCCCTGGGTGGGGATCGAACCCACGACCTTTTAAATTCGTATAGACTGTTGTGGCCAGCTCATAGTGTCAGAGTTTTTCGCCGCCGAAAGGCCTCTGGCCTGGCTTGACAATTGCTGTTTTTAAGAACAAACAACCGGGACCTACAATTGAACGTGTCATCTGACCCACGGTAGCGCTCAGAAAGAAATGTCACTCTCGGTCACCTATCCGAAGAGACTGACCGGTCCGTCCGTTGCTTGACTTTGGTGCGTTAATATTTTTTTTATGTCTTATGAAAATTAACTTATTGATATTTTATTTTTTTTGTCGAATATTTGTGATGTTGTTTTCTAGTTTTACAAATTATTTATTAGTTCATGCAGTCATTTAATATCTTCAATAACATTTTTGTATTTGTGTTTGAACTCTCTTAAGTAACTCTGGCCTTTATAATTTTTACCCGACTGCGTAAGAAGGAGGGTTATGTTTTTCGAGTGTATGTATGTAGGTATGTACGTATGTATGTACGTATGTATGTACGTATGTATGTACGTATGTGGTATGTATGTATATGGGTATGTATGTATGTTTCTATATGATTGCCTACAGCCTAAACGGCTTTACCGATTTTGATGTGCAAGATATCGTTAGATTCGTCTTCACTTCCAGAGTGCCATTAGCTATATTTTTTGTAATAATAATAATACATCTCTCGCAAAAAAAAACGTTATTTCGTAACTTCCAACGAACCTTTTCGTAATAAATAAGTGTTTTCACTAGAATTAATTAATTCTCGGCAAGAACACTTTAAAAATCATCGAAATAGGACACGACATTTGGGGGGAGAGATTAGTTTTCTTCTTATGTATGTAGTCTAGGAAAATTAGCTAAAAATTTGGCAAAATTTATAGAGTCAATCAACTAAAAATTTCAACTCTCCCCCGTGTGCGTCACAAGACCCTTGCGGACTTAGAAAGGTACCAAAATTCTTTTTTTTTTCAACATAATAGAAAATCGCACAAGATACATTAAAATTGTATTGGAACAAAATATTTCTTGAAAAATTTTCTATGAACATACAAAAAGATATCACATATGGTTTTTGTGCAATCATGCGCACTCAACGTATACAATTTTCTGAATTAATCAAAAACTAGCTGCGCGCCGCGGTTGTATCTCTTGTCCCACACGGATAATGATCCAACTAGAGTAACTTATTATTGATCCGTATTATCCGTGAAGGAGCACATATATATATATATATATATACCAATGAACAATATGTATTCCAATCGGTAATATCATTGGTCGTCGATTTGTTTTCGTTTATTCGCTACAAAAGGCTCAATAATTGCGTTCGGTACTGAATACAAAGGCACGTTACTGTACGTAAATGTAATACTTGAATTGTATTCGTTTTTAGATTGCTATGTGGAGTGATTTTAAATCGCTGATGTGCTCCTTCTCTTTCTTACTTTGTATTGCATAATTGTCACTGCTTTATATTTGCATTATTTTTGTCTTAGGAAATGCATTTACGTTGTTATCTGTTCTATGCCCTTATCATATCTATGTGTGACCGATAAATCCAATGACTCGACAATTTAATACGATAGTAGGTACAAACCAACACATGCACCAACATTGATTAAAAGTATCGATTCCTGGAAGAAATCAGATTAGATAGTAAGTTGCATTCAAATAACTCTCTGTATTTTCCTTATACGTAATAAGTATAAGGAAAATAAAGCGTAAAAATAGATTATCGTTATACTTCCCGGCATGGGCGTACCCAGGGGGAGGGCAGGGGGGGGCAGCTGCCCCCCCTGAAACCTCGGGGAAAATGTATGAACTCGCCTAATTACTAACCAAAGTGTAAACGGGGCCTTAAACTACCTTTTACTTTACTACCTTTTACTTTACTTATGCTAACTTTTAAATAAACCGCGCAGTAGACACTGGCAAAATGCACGGTGCAATTATTATTGCCATAAAAAAACCGCGCAGTGAGCAAGCTCTACAGTCGCTAGTCGCCAGCCACCGCCGCGGCGACGATGGCGGACGAAGATTACCGAATCTAACTGAGCGTTCGTATTCTTGGCGGTAGGGAGTTGCGAGAGACTAGCATTTATTTTATTTGACATGTTATGCTAAGGCTTTGAATCTTGAGAGCTGCGTCTTCCAAGGACAGCAAGCCGCCAATAATATAGGGCAAATCAACCAGCTGGTTCGATAAGCGAATATTTTCGCCGATCGTTCAAAGTTATTTAATATCCTTTGTATTTTGAGCCATGTCAGTACTGTGACAACATTAACAGCAAATCAGCATATGAATACCTAAAATTTGATAAAAAGTTTCCAGAAAATTCGCGCTCGCTTCGCTCGCGCATGATTATTTCCTATTATTTTTTGCCAACTGTGTAAGAAGGAGGGTTATGATTTTCAAGTGTATGTATGTATGTATATGGGTATGTTTCTATATGATCGCCTACAAGCCTAAACGGCTTGACAGATTCTAATGTGCGATGTGTCGTTAGAACTCCAACGAGCTTATTCGTATTAAATAAGTGATTTCGCTAGAATTATTCTAAATAATGCGCATTTATATTCTTTTACAGCGGTACTTTGTCATAAAAACGTATGTTTGTAATTTTCTATAAAGTCATGTTTTTTAATCAGGAATAATAAATTTGCAATCAATAAATTCAAATGGTTATATTTATAATGTTTTATAGCGTAAAAGTCGTTCTTATCCAGTCGGTTATTTCATTTTTCTTTTAACATAAATACTTGTTTGGTTCATCTGGGACACAAAACGTAGGACACGCTAACAAGATCAATGAATCAAATTATTTCCAAGATTTAATTTTAAAAACCTTCTAAAATTTCGCGCTCACTTCGCTCGCGTTTTTACTACTTGAACATAGAAATACTGTGGGCTCACTAATATGAGAAATAAAGCATATTACTTTAAAAACACAATTAAAATTTGAAAAAAAGTTTCAAAAATTTTCGCGCTCGCTTCGCTCGCGCCTGTTTATTTTCTATTATTTTTACCCAACCGCATAAGAAGGAGGGTTATGTTTATTCGAGTAAATGTATGTATGTATGTGGGTATAATAATAATAAATATAATATGTGTGGACATTTCACACAATGTTTGTTTGTAAAAGTATGTTTCTATAAGATCGCCTACAAGCCTAAGCGGAAAGCTTAAGCTAGAATTATTCTAAATAATGCGCATTTATAGTTTTTACAGCGGTTCTGCGACTCGACAACTTATTAAGCGTAACAAAATCGTAAGTTACACGTTTTTAGTTTTTCTTTTAATATATATACTTGTTTATTTGTATTAATTATTAAAGTGAACTTGCTAATACAATCAAATAATTCACAAATTTTATTTGTATAACCTTTTCAATTTTCGCGTGTAACATTTTTCTAAATTAATATAGAAGTACTGTGGGCTCACGAATACAAGAAATAAAGCATATTACTATAAAAACATTACAAAAAATTTCGCGCTCGCTTCGCTCGCGCTATTTTCAATTTCACCTATGTTTTAATACTAACCAAAAAATTGTTACATACCCCCCCCCTCTCCCTCCCTGCTATGTTTCATGTAGATGTTTTTGTGTAGTGTGTATGACAAAACAGCTGCAGACGATCTGACCTAAAAAATCTGACTTGCCCCCCCCCTAGACCAGAAGCTGGGTACGCCCATGCTTCCCGGAAACCTATACCTGGTTTATTTATAGTTTACTACTAGAACGTAAATCGCTTCAGATCTAAAACTGAAGATTTTGTGCTAAATTTACTAAACTCTGACTATGATGTCATATGTCTGACGGAAACTAACATTAACAGTAGCGTCTATGATTCTGAAATATTTGATTCGCGGTACAATGTTGTGAGACGGGATAGATATCAAACAAATTCACAAAACGTGGAAGGTGGTGGAATTCTTATTGCGTTGAAGAAACACCTGAGGTTTATCCGTCAGGCATCATGGGATACTGATGTTGAGGATTTATGGATAAATATTCTACCTAGTTGTAATAATGCTTGTACGCTAAACATATGTCTCTGTTATTTGTCTCCTTACTTATTTGTTATTTGTCTACTGGCTGATTGGAATATTTCTATGATAACTGTCAAAATATCATCATAAAATCTGGTGAACTGGATGAATTTCTTTGTCTTGGCGATTTTAACGCTCGAAATATTACTTGGACAAAATCTTTTGACTCTGGCGAAATGATCCCCTCCCATCCCGTAGGACAGAAGGCTGATCTTCAATTAGGATACATGGATGTCTGTCATTTGCACCAATTTAATACCGGTCACCCATCCGAAGACTGACCGGTCCGTCCGTTGCTTGACATAAGTGATCGTTCGAGAACACCTAGTCAAGCTACACCACGAGCGCTACATTATATATAAATATAATGATAACAAGTTGTTATGTTATTTTTTTAATAGTTGTTATTAACAAATATTTAAAAAAAGATTTGTTTACTTTAAAAAAATTGTCATCCTAGTACTCATATTTTAATATTAACAATCTGTCTGTACAAAGTCTAATTTACACATAGACAGATTTATTTATTCAATTGATGATATTTATTTATAATTTTAAATTAAATAATTGTTTTATGTAGCGGCTGGTCACGTGGAAGAAGGGAATTACAGTCCCACTGCAGGGCAAGGCGTCTCGCCTTTGCCCTGCAGTGGGACAGAAATGGCTGAGAAAAAATATGTTTTATGACCATTTCAAATAACTGTGAAATTCGCTGCATGTATTATGTAAATTTAAATTTTATATTTTAATCATGTATTCTGACTTACCTAGTTTATCAAATCTCTGTTATAATCAATCAATAAAGTATCTAATGTAATATTTACACCTAAATATAATATAGGTAACTCAAGAATGAGTTTACGTAGATATTGTATTAATTACATAAACTCGTCCCACATTTCTAAACTATCGATCTATATTACATTCCCATACATACCTATTTAACAATTTTAACATCTTTGTATACACAGTTAAGCAATAAATGTTTCTTATTCTTAAGAACAACTGAATCAATTTACATGAAATTTGATATTGAAGTAGCTTATACCCCCCTGGTTACTATACTGATATACCTACTATAATATATAAGTTACTTTTTATACCGAAAAAATGTGTCAGTTTGTTTGTTCCTCAATAACGCAAAAACAGCTGAACAGATTTTAATGATATGGAGATAGTCGATGAATCAGTTTAATACACAGATTACTTTTATCATGAAAAAAATGAATGATCCGAGTGGGAGGGAGGAGATAGAGCGGCGCGCAGCTTATAATTTGATGAATTCAAAAAATTATTCATGTTTGGTGGTAGATTGCGCAAAAAATATAAGTGATTCGTTTCTGTATGTAGGAAATATTTTGTTTCTATACAGTTTTAATTTATCTTGTACGGTTTTCTATTAAATTAGAAAAAAACGGAGTTTCAGGACCTTTTCAGGTCACACGGGGGAGAGGGGGGAGAGTTGAATGTTTTTATCTTTGGTCTCCAAGGAACATATTATTCTAGTTGATAAACTGACTCTTTGATATTTCCAAATTCTCCACATATTCCAATCTAGAATCCAGTAGTCCAGTAAACTAATGAGAAAAAACGCGATAACGTTTTTTAGGGTTCCGTAGTAACTACGAGGAACCCTTATAACAACAAACACATTACACATTGACAATAACATTATTTTGTGACCTATTTTGTGTGTATAAATTATAAATTCAGCATGTCCGTCTGACTCTCTGTCGGTCCGTATGTCACGGGCATTTTACTCAGAGACTATAATCCTTACTTACATTACACACATAGGTTACGATAGATCCGCAAGGGTCGCAGTAACGCGGAAGCTTACCCTATCTCGAATAGAAAGCCCTACATAAACAAAAAAAACCGGACAAGTGCGAGTCAGACTCGCCCACCGAGGCTTCTGTACAAACTAAATAAAAGGGGGAAACCATTTTTTTTTTTTTTTTCCTTCATAAACCGAAAAATATACATCGTAAAAATATTTGACACATTTCTTGCTCACCACTCGGATCCGAGTGGGGTGGGGCTATAGCCCCACCCCACCCCACCGCCGCTACTATAGTAGCGGCGCCTCCCACTCGGATCCGAGCGAGCGTCCCGTTCATTTTGTAGTAGTCAGTAAACCGCCGGCGTTTGAGGCAGTGAACGTTGCTTTGCGCGGCCACTCTGTACTTAATCAAAATTCGCCTAAAATGTTTTGGTTCCCAGCTGAAGTGAAGGGTCTGCAGGGGGCGAAGAATGTGTTAAAACCCTGTTTTAGCTTATGCTAATGAGGCTCTTTCATTTATGATACCCCACATGATACGATCAAAGAACTTTAAAATTAGGACCCTCATTCCTTGCATGAATACACTATTTTTTGTGATTCAATTAAAAATGTCCAGTTTTCGCATTTTTTCCTATATGTGTACTCTAACGCAATGCTTCTTGCCAAATTTCAGTTCTAGGTCAACGGGAAGTACCCCACAGGTTTTGATTCCTCTGTGAGTGTCGAAATGTGCGTTTTAACGACATATTCGGCTGTAACTTTTTTTTACGAAAACTGAGAAATTTTATTTTTCTTTCTGCAGCAAGATACTATGGATCTGCGTATATGCTTTTAAGTAATTTCAACTCGATACCTTCACGCGTTCCGGAGATAAAGGTCTTGACACCCGGACGGACGGACAGACAGACGGACAGCAAAGTTATTTTTCTTTGGCATTATGATTATTAACTTAACATTTGACATTTTTAAGTTTATTTAGTTTGGTGACATTGATTTAATTGTATTGTTTATGTAGAATTAATGATTTAAATTTAATGAATATTCTTTAGTCTGTATATGCCTTTTCTGCTTTTTACTATATGGGTTTTAATTACCTGCAATAAATGAATTTTATTTATTTATTTTAAAGTGATCCTATAAGGGTTCCGTTTTTTCCTATTGAGGTACGGAAACCTAAAAATACAAAAAACATAACAAAAGTGAAAAAAATGTCAAAAAAACGATCAAAAACATTCATCGAAAATTATTTTGATGATGATGATTACAAGTTTTCGAGATATAGCGATAAATATGTAAAACACTTAAGTCGTTATATAGTACAAACTTGGAGGAGAACATATTATTTCTCCTCCAAGAGTACAAAGGTCAAGGATTTTTTTGTAAAATGGTCTAAACAAACAACACTCGCCAAGTGGTTTTCTTTTTACCCGAATGCAAAAGAAGGAGGGTTATGTTTTAGGAGTATGTTTGTATGTATGTAGGATGTATATATGTTTATAAGTGACAGTCTACAGCCTAAACGGCTTGACCGATTTGGATGTGCGAGGTGTCGTTAGATTCGTCTTTATTCCCGAGTGCCATAGGCCTATATTTTGAGGGTTCCGTACCTCAAAATAAAAAAACGGAAACCTTTGTTGGATCACTTTGTTGTCTGTCTGTCTGTCCGGGTGTCAAGACCTTTATCTCGGGAACGCGTGAAGGTATCGATTTGAAATTAAGACCATATACGCAAATCCATATTATCTTGCTGCAAAAACAAAAATCTAGTTTCCCAGTTTTTATAAAAAAAGTTATTTCCAAAGCACATTTCCACACTCACAAGGGAATCAAAACCTATGGGCAATTCTCTTTGCCTATGGGGTACTTCCCGTTGACCTAGAACTCTGAAATTTGGCAAGAAGCATTGTGTTAGAGTACACATATAGGGAAAAATCCAAAAACTGGTCATTTTTTATTTTATCACATAAAAATAGTCTCTCTATGCAAGGAATGAGGGCCCAAATTTTAAAGTTCTTTTACCGTATCATGTGGGGTACCTATCATATGAAAGAGCTTTATTAGCATAAGTTAAAACAGGTTTTTAAATATTTTTACGATGTAGGTATATTTTACGGTATAAGAAGGAAAATATGAAAAAAAAATACGAAGTCTCCCTTTTATCTACTTATACGAGTATATACCATATCGGCCACTTATCATATCCCTTATGACGTTGCACGCCATCTAGGTACTTGTTAAACGAAACGTCAAGTGCATGCGCGATTTTTTTTGATTTTTGCAAAAAATATGAAAAAATAAATCAAAAATAAAATTTGTATGAAAATTATATATAAAATTTATATCACTGTAATCGTACTGAAAAAAGCTAACTGAATATCAAACGCATATGTCTTTTATTGAAATCAAAGTATCCCCTGTCTAGGCTTAAAGTTGAGCATGCGATTTTTTTCGCCATTTTTTACGAAAAAATTCATATAAAAAATATTAAAAACATTTCATACATATTATTGTTTTATTTACTTTAAAAAACAACAATATATCGATATCCGAGAAAAGATAACACCTCACAATACAATGTTTACATTATCAAAGACCGTCATTAGCTCGCGCCATTCAAGTGCTCATAAAAACAGCCATAAAAAAAGGTCATTGTTTAGAAATTCGAAGACGATAAATTTTAAGTTGAAGTGCCTTGATTTTTTGTTTAAACAATCCTGTGATTTATAACGTTTGTTACGGTTTATTTGACTCAGATTAGAATTTTTTTTTTCTTTTAGAGACCATAAAAAAAACTTAGTTACGGCTTAGATGATGATGATGGAATTTTGAAAAAATACGGTAAGTCAATTAGGATGTTATTGAGCAAAATGGGTTGCTTTATTTCAAAATATTTTTATATATTCTTATTCTAATTGAATTTACCTACAAAAATAATTAAAGTACTTATCTGTTATAATAAAAAAATTATTCTAAAATCACCAATAATTTCGCGGCACGGCATTCCGGATACTTCGACATGTATGCATTTAGACACTATTTATGAGAAATATACACAGTACATTGTTAATTTAACACTTGTGTCGTATCATTGGATATATAAGGGTTACTTACATATTGAATTTTTGCCGTTTTTAGTGAAAATTTAATTTTTAATTAATTTGTAGAAAAAAAATTTTACTCACCAATCACCCAGGTAACGGTTCACCGACATCGGATCAAGTAAATTTTTTTGTGTAAACACAACACAAGCACTTAATTAACACTGTAGTTCACTTTGTTATTGTTTTTTCTATGTCTACAACACAAAAACTAAAGTATCTAATAGAAATAAACACAAATTGTACTTCGTCGCTGCATTCTTTGAGATTTTATATTCACCAGGTAGTCCACTCTTCAATGTGCTGGGCACCGAACACTTTTTTAGAGCTAAAACCTTTAAAAATACAAAATCTAATAGTATAATACATATCCGGTGGCGAGTAGCGACATCTGCCGCTTGCGCCGGCCGTCCGTCAATTCTTCATTCGCTTTCAGTGTTCGGGCATCGACACATACATTTTCAAAGTATTTTTATATTTTTAAAAGTATTTTACCTAATTATAAGTTTTTTATACTAAGTGTTATCAAAGTGCATTTGGTGTACTTAGGTTTTAAATATAAGGAAGCGTAAAACGCAGGAAGGAAAGTACGGCGATTGGAACGCTGTTTTTTGTAAAATGTGAGTACTTGCTTATAAACCATGTTAATACCACATTTGTCTATTATATGAATGTGCAAATATGTAGATTGACGAAAATAACAATTGGAATTGTTGCATTTAATTATGGTTCACCTACCCACATTTGTGAACATCAATCAAAGATGTTTAGTTTTCACATTGGGTTATTGAATTTAGTGACCTTTATTTTGCAAACTTTTGTCGCAAACTTCTGTTGCAAACTTTATTGATAATAGTATGTATGACTATTCGAGAAAAAGTAATTTTTACTTTCGATATTGATCTATTAAGAGTATTAAGAATACCTGCTTATTTTTTGACTCAAATAATCTTTTTCTTCGATGAAAAAGAGAATTTAAACTTTATATTTTTGTTACCTGCATGAGAACTTCAATGCAGTTATAAAATTTATTTAATTATTTTTTAATTTCGAGCTGTGATGCGATTACAGCCTGTTTTAATTTTGAGCTGTGATGCGATTACAGCCTGTTTTAATTTTGAGCCGTGATGCGATTACGGCCTGTTTTAATTTTGCCTGTAGTGAATATAGAGTTGTGATGCGATTACAACCATATAACAATAAAACTTAACTTTTACTTAACTTTTTAACTGTGACGCGATTACAGTACGCCTAGATATTTAAAGTACTACTAGTACTAGCTTTTTTGAGTGGTGACGCGACCACCATTGTTGTCGCCATCTTTCTCATCATTCCTCACAGATTGAGAAATTGAACGATAAATTTCGACTAATCGAGGAATACAGCTTATCGCTTCGATACCACTAATCCTCACGATAAGGTGGTCTTATTATGAACTCCCATCGGCGATATGATGGTTCCACCCTCACAACCAAATTTAGAAATCGGTGTATCACCGGAAGTTCCGGCTTTGGCCGAGGACATTTTAAAAGCCTTGAGAGGTTTCAAAGGCTAAAGTTAATAACTTTGCACCTAAGATTAGGGACGAGATCTCTGAAATTTGGGGCCAAATCATAACAAATTGCCTCAGCAAAGTGGCTGTACAAAAATTGGTAGAAAATATATTAATATTACTGAAGGCTCATAGAAATGGCTGATATACTATCGGAATCTACTAAAAGTAAAGATTTGCGTTTGGATAAACGCAGAACTACCTTAGCTTGGGTATCGTGGCAGTTACAAACTTTATATGGATAACGTTTAATGGCAAAATGGAGAATATTACTAAATCAATAAAGCACTGCCAAAATATTTCTAGGAGAAGAAACCTGATAACGCCTGTATAAATATATACATATACTTATATTTTGGTACATACATATGTATACATATATATACCTTTGATAAAAGGGCTCGAGCGAGACGCAGACTCAGATGTGGTGAGCCCATGTATCTAATACAGAACCCAGCACACAAGCGTCCTTGTATAGGGACGGCTGATCACATCAAGGCTCAGATCATCAAGATTAACAATTATTAACATGTTCCCAAGAACTAAATAAGGTATTTCTTTATAGATGGGTATTGACAAACTAAACGATTTTTAGGTGCGTGGAAGTCAGTTAAAAACGCCCCACTATACTTGAATACGTACTTAACAGGATATAAGATATCGTTTATTTACCCTGTTATGCAGAATTAAGAGCCGACATATTCTGTTGAGTCCTAGCATATTAAAAATAATATATTTTTTTAAAATATATTATATTTTTTTATTATAATCTTTAAATATCCAAATTATTACAATCTGGAGTTATTATATAATTTCAGGCCAACTTATTTTAAATATTTCTTGTTACAAATAAAGATTTTACGTTTTATAATGTAATTTTAGATTTATAATGAAATCTTAAAGAATTGTAAAAAAAAAAAAAAAATTGTACAACCGCACGATTTTAAAATGGAAAACATTCGGCATACAATCTAGTTTCGAAGAAGTGCCTACTTTATAGGCATATATAAAGAGGCTTACCTTATTTTTTCTTCTTCACTCGTCCAGTTGGAAATATTTAAGGTTCTAATTCCAAGAACAAACCTATGAGTTCCAATGCCTACCTTTGTTCCACGCCTTTCGTGTTCACGAAGATCATGACAACCTGTAACAACTTAACTAAGAAATCAGGGCTATCAGCTGGCGATATATGTATTCTATAATACAGACAGATATTATAAAGGGCTGTTCCACGTAAGATAAGGAACCGGTCACTCTATCCCAAAAGTTAGGTTTTTTTAATAAACCACGCCGAAAGCAATCTTATTCATAGCCAACTGAAAACGGTTTTTTGGGTTCCGAGATAAGTACTGTGGAAATGACCCTCCAATTGCCTAACGCCAAGCATAAAGAAGATTTCCGAACTTCTCGAATAGATTTACCAAAGTTATCAGAAAGGTTCTATTCTCATCAGGTCTGTAGACCTCAAGGTATCCAGTAATAGATTAGGGCTGGGTTTATACAAAGCAATTCGACGAAATATCTCTTATTTCCTAGGACGACTTCGATACAGAATTGATACAGCTAAGAGTTTAAGCCCTGCCTTAAAACCTAGCTTCGCCTGGGAGGAGAACAATATAATGACCTCCATTTCGTTTCGTAGTAATCGGTTCTTTCTCGGGGGCATATAACCAACAATGGCGAAATGTCTGATGGTTTAATTTCATGATGGGGTTCATCAGATATTGAAAATTATATTAATTTATTAGAATTACAAGCGGTATTCATAGGAAAATACTTTTGCATGTGAGTTGTCTTATATAGCTATTCTCTTGAGAATCGAATAATACGACGGCAATTCCCTTCATCATCAGGATGAGAAGTATCCAATGCGAATATAATATCGAACATCTTCATACGGAAGCGAACGGTTGATTGAAAGAGATCGCTCTTAGCGATAGGGTCGTCAGTTGTCACACTAGTTCGTGATTAATGTCTCTTGATTGTACATTTTATGTTGGATACAATAAAGAGTTTATCTATCTAACAAGATATGTCAATGGTGTAATAAACGCCACCTACTTATTTGTGCATCATACATGAAATCCAAGGATAATGTAGACAGGCAAAAGACAAGGAATCAAGATGTATTAACGTAAATACTGAATGGAGTCTTTCACTTCATGCATTTCGTGAAATTACACTGAAGTTAGAATATATACACAGTTATTGACTTTTTGCTTTCTGGCTGAATGTAAATAAAGATTTTTAATATAGACGGCTTTACCTTGAATTGGAAAAAATACTTTTTTCTAATGATTTTCCCGTTTACACTTACATTAAAATGTTTGCGCAAGGTCCACCAAGCAAGGTTTGGATGACCAGGCGTCTGAAGTTAGTGTGGTTCCCTACCTGGTCGAGCCAGCCGTCGTATCCTTAAATTCTCGAACTTCGTCCTCAGAACTAATTATGGCTTAATAGTCTTACCAGGACCCAATATCCTCTGTGTGGAATCTTATCCTGCACATTGCATCTGAGACCTGCTGTTATCAGACGCTTATCAGGGATGCGTTTTCACGTCAGTCTCTCACAATAGAAAGATAGAATTTATCAATATAATATCATGGTACATTGAAACCTTGTGATGCGGCATGTTAAATTTGTATAGTTTTTTTGTCACGGCAATAAGATCGACGATTGTATCTCTATATCCAATTATATCCAATCCAGTAGCATTAAGCTTTATTTCGGAGCAATTTAAATTAGAAGCTAATTAGTCAACTTTAAGCACGCTTCGATTGAGCTGAAAAGCTCTATCACTTATATTGGGGTAAACAGTTTAGTTCAGATTCTAATGTAAGTACATAGTACATTACTAAGAGGTGTTTCCGAAACTGCCATGTTTCCCAAGATACTATTGGGCCACCAACGTTTTACTAGATTTCGTAAGTCAATTGTATCTCAGCCTGGCATTACCATCGACAACTACAATGAAGAAACTTGTAGCTCTGCTTACTTTGTCAACTGCTCATCGTGTACAGATGTTGTCACTAATCACGCTATCGAATGTCAAAAGAAATTATTCCAAATTCCAACATTAAAATATCTATAGGTGAATTAACCAAGAACTAGTCTCCCGGGAGGCATTGACCTCATCTATTCATTTAATTTTATCAGAATAAGAAGGAAATATGTTTGACCAAGTAACTTACAAGAAGTCAACCAAGTTATGTAGCGACAATACTAACACGGACAACTCAAATTTGACAACTAATACAGTAATGATACAACAACGCAATCGCAGCTACGATCAGCTTCTGGATCGAACAAGTGTTGCAACATAGTGGAATCGACACAGATCGGTACTCCGCTCATAATTCTCGGCAGGAGTTCAGAAATTCATGTCTACTGTCAGCCGGAGAGGCACTTCCATTGACGTGACTAAGAAAACTGCCGATTTGGCAAAAAAAAAAAACTGTCGTATTCGATTTTTTTTATAACAAACTAGTATTTCCTAATATTGATAGTATGTAATAACATTGATTCCGCAAATGCGATGATCCTGAAGATAGTCAAATAATTGATTATTAGTAAATTAAGACAAGTGTTCGTATAATAATCAGCTTAATTGTATTGAGTTTTGCCTTATCTATTGTATATTTACTCTTTAGAAAGTGATTTCTCTAAAGCTCTAAACATCTACCTGGTGAATATAAAATCTCAAAGAATGCAGCGACGAAGTACAATTGAAGGTTAAACAAACTCACCTGTAGTGTAGTTTGACCGTAATTGTACGAGTCGCTGCATTCGAAGAGATTTTCGGTCCCTCCCACCCTTGAGTTTTTTCCTACGGCAACTCTCCCTAGATATTATGGGTGAGAAAAACTTTAGTGAAATCACAATTATTATTAACTATGAAGAAAACTCCTTGTCTGAACTTTATGACGCTTTATTATTACTTATAACACTGCACTTATTTCACTGCACTGAGCGGTCTGACGCTAAGACCGCCTTTTTACTACCGAGTTACGCCGCGACTACTTTTTCGAAGGGCCGCTCGCGCTCGTCCGCCCGCGATATATCCCCTCCCCGGAATTACAACATCACGCCATCATCCGGGGTAGCGTTCATTCTGTTCGATCACCGTTCTCCAGAGTATATAAATTAAGAAAATAGCAGTGCTGCCACTCCGCAACACTGAAAACACCGCACACCACATACAACAAATATTCAAATCATGACACTCGGCCATCCGCTTTTGTGCAACGTCCCGATGCACAACAACTCTCTAAAAGCAAGTCTGATTAATCATATCGAACCCTTTGGACTCCTTAAAGATTTGCTGCAAAATAAAATAGTTAAACAGTAATTATTATGCTAATTTTATAAAACTACTTATGGCACACTAAACTTTGTAGTATACGTTGTCGTAACTAGTTATTATTGTAGATACAAGTAATCATGACACTCGGATTCGTTTTTAAATATGACAATTATTTTATGTTTATTCTAGCTGGTCTGGGAACCGGAGGCTTCCTATTCGTGTGTAAATGTACACTATGCAGATAAATCATTGTTGTACAAATATGTTATACGGATCGAGTATATATTCTGGTATTTCCAGAGGTTTGGTATATAATTAAAAAAAGTACATAAAAACTTATTCAATTCGCATTATTAATTTACTGTCGGTTACTCAATTACTTCCTCCTCTGGCTTAGTGATTGCGAACGGCAGCATCATTATATAAATGTCCCAATGTTGTTGTGGCCACTGAAGTATCATTCAAACCTTGTAGACTTGGACTTGTAGACTTTTTTTTATGAAAAACTCTATAAATACTCCTTTTTGTTCTTCGTCCAAACATTAAAATGACCAACGACAAAGCTTGAATAAAATGAAAGCAAATTTCGTCCAAAAATAATTACACATAAATTCAAATATTTAGATCCAACTCAAACCAGCTCCAGTAATAATTTGGTGACACGAGTACGTTAATTTTGTAAGTGCTCTCATAGGAATCAACATTTTAAACTGTATTTCTGTCATTGTCCTGCCATTACCAAATAGCATTTTAAAATTGTGTAACGTATACTCCCCAAATCCGAGTAATAGAGAGAATAAGAGAACGGAAATAATTTTCCAAACCCCTTTTTTTTCTTAGCAAGTCGCTACAACCGCATTAATTTCTGTCAAGCTTGTGGATGATCGGCAAAGCACATGAGCAAAATTTTGTCAGTTTAGAATGTCAGAAGTATTATTATTTTCTAATCACTAAATTTCATTATCATAGGGACAAATTAGTCACGATAAACTACAGGTAGCTGATCCATTGTCAGTCCTTCACCAACCGTTATTTGACTGGCGTATACCTGTTGCTGTTTACCATTAAGTTGATGTACTATCAAGTTGAATCACTTCACATCACAGATGCCCTGAGTTGACATCTGTCGGATTTTAATCTGTTGTTTGCCAAATTCTTCTTCTTAATCGTACACTCTAGTCAGAGTGGTCGTGGTTGCAATGGCGGTGGCTCCTCGCCGTCACCGTCACTCTCCAGGCCAGCTGCTCTTCTCGCGATGCTTCTCCATTTATGCCGGTCGGTTGCATTGCGAGTACACTCTACTTCGGTGGACTGCGTAGCTTTTCTAATGAGGTCGGTCCAACGTGTTGGTGATCGTCCAGGACTTCGCTTGCCTTCTACACGGCCATGCATATGCTGTGATAGGCTCTCCGTCGAGTGCTCTTTTCTTGAGATCTGCGCAAAGAACTTCAGTATTTGCAATTGCCCAGTCGACGATAATCTATCTCGTATATGAATCTCTTTGAGGATAGAGTTGTTGGTTGTTTGTCAAATACGTCATCACTATTTTGATGACACGTTAGCTAGAAAAAATACTGTACACATTACATACTAACAGTACTCAAACCGAGAATGTGGACATATTTATTTTCCCATCCAATATTTATAGTACTGATGTAACAGTAGAGCAGAAATTACTTGACTAGGTTTTAATAAACTTAATTGTAGGTAAAGACTGAGAATGTTTATACACAGAAGCATACTTAATTCCTTTTAGTGCACACCTGAACTAATACTAAAGCATCAAAAGAGAAGAAGCAGGTAATCACTTCCATAAATAAAATTAGTCTCAATATTTGTCTTACTAATTTCTGTTGTTTTTTTTTTTAAAGGTCTATGATGTCGACTAGTCATATCACAACTGCTCTTGCACTGAGTACAAGCCAGTGGTGATTTTGATAGTTGCCGTTTTATTTCAACTAACAATCATATTTCGGAACGTTACCAGTCCTATCAAATATTGCTTATTTTTAATGAAGATATTTTTTTATTTATCGATTAATTTTCGTATGCTGGATCCAATACTGTTATATGCTTACCAAAATTATACTAGATTTATCAAAATGTTCATATGCACGAACGATATTTAACGATATTGATCTAGAACCTAGAAATACTTGAACGCTTTGACAGCAAAAATAGAGGGCCAAATGTTATTACTATCATAAGACCACATGTTTGTATACCTATTTTGCAAGAAATAAATTAATTATGAATATTCGGTTTTTATATTTGACTAATTTTTGAACTCATAAACTGTACTTTTACAATAAAACCGCCACCGGTGCAATCTATTTTTGAGGCTACTTTGTTTGAAATATGAAACTGATCAATCAGTTCTCTCTTTGAATTATCTTTAGTTCGTGATAAGAAACTTCGGTCATCGCTTAAATTCAAAGTCAAATTATTTCTTGGGCTTGTAACAAAAGTGTTATATTAGAAAAGCCCTTTTCAAATTAGTATTTTTTGTTATGTTTGTACTCCAAGCTTTTTCTGTTATAAAATACGATTTAACGTAGTTTTTATTAATTTAGATATAATATCGAGGGCATCATTCCATAGGGGCGTATGAGCAAAAATGCGTTTTTTTTTTATTCCATCATTGGAAAGTAGATCCCCGTATCTATGTACTGGTAAAACACACATAATTTTAGGGTATCCCGATTTTTTTATATTCACTAAAACGTAATAGGCGTATATTAAAAATAATAATTATGTCATGGCATACAGGCGTATATTAGGCATATAGTCACTTCGTGGGATATATAGTCACGCCAAAGAGGCGTATAGAATTGTCATCCCACCTATCTAACCCATTCCCCTCGATACCCCACACGATGGGGTATCGTGTGGGGTATCGTTGGATAGGTGAATAAAAAACATTGGGGGTGTGAGAAAACCATTTTTCAATTTAGAGATCCGTTTGCGAAATATTAAGCCGATGACGAATTGATAATTTTTGTTAGAGTCAAGTGTCTCCTCATCCTTACTCCAGCTTTGAAAATTCCAAAATTTTAACTATTAGGAAACAGAAAGTACCGCCCTGGTGCCGGGATACTAGAATACGGTATCGGTATCCTCTGCCTGTCGTAAAAGGCTACTAAAAGGAGATTTCTGGGCCCGGGGTTGGTCAGGAATGGGACCCTGACCTAACTACCCAGACGGGCTCGAGGTGAATGAGAGGAATGGCTCTAGCGGTCGAAGGCCTAGCGGGCTGAAAAGGCACTACATCACAGTGCTGAGGGCTCCGGTATGCGTTCGTTAGACGAGAACCAGGAGTCCTCCGTCTAGCACTCAGGCTAGCCACCCGGGCTTTAAGGGAAAAATAGACAAACATGCTAGTTTACTAAGTAACTTATTGGTAACTAGCCTGTTTGGCAATCAACCGACTCTTAAAGTTTTGAGCTGATTCTTAGATGCTATATCAAAAAGTGCCATTAGTATCCCACAGACGATCGGATCTGTGCTTGAGTCAAATGAAGCAGCTATCCCGGTTAGAAATAACGCCTAACATTATTGAGGACGCCGAGTTTAGTATTAGACAGTTTAACCTTACAGTCGAGGTTGATCGCAAAGTTTAATATTAGGGTTAACGTTAGTCCTAGATTTTCAAAATGGTCTGTCAATGCTTAAAAATACATTTTGTATAGTGAGACAAAGGAAACGCATTGTTTTTGATAGAGTAAAAGAAGGTTTTTAACGAAATTCTCGTCACCCCTGTTATGTAAGACTCTTAAAGCTTGATTCATATACACAACCTACACTCTCTCAATACATCGATGTTAACTGTTTCGCTCTTTAATCGGAAGTGTACCTTTTCTTAATCTGCGAACCCAATATACCAGATTTCAGCAGGCCATTAATATCTAGCGAGAAACATCGATCGTTCTCTTAAAAATGTTTCAGAAATCGTTCCAACACAGATGTTTTCAACACAACAGTTGGTATAACATCGGGACTACTTGCTTTGTTCACGTCTAGGTTTCTGAGCGTCTTAAGCATCTTTTTTTGATGTCCTGTATTGTTGCGCCGCAATGAAATATATTTGTAGGTGTTTTTATATAATAGACTTGCGAATAAATTAGCTTCTTCCAATACCTTTTAACCCTCCAATACCCTATCCCTCCCATCTAATCCTCTAACCTAGGTCAAGTTTGGCGACAATCGGCCTCATGGTCTTTGATGCTATGCCGGGGTAGCCAGAAGAAAGTAAGGGAAAATAGACGTGATTGTATGTATGTATGTTCTACGTGGTGTAATCTACAAATCTATCTGGTTTCAACAGTGGAAGCAAAGATGTTTGATAGAAGTTTAGACAGACTTAGCCAAAAGCCAGGGATTAAAAAGTTTAGCTACCCGTGAGCAGCTAATTTTGCCCTTATTCTGACTTAATTCTGTGAATTGCTTTTCTGCTGCATCCTTAGACTTCTGCATTCAGTTTATCACTTTCATTGCGGCATTGGTGCAGTCTGTTAGGTCTCAAGAAAAGAAGCAACCTTGCAGGTCAAAATGCAAAGAAATACCGAATCTGAACTCATTTTGCTGATTTATAGAGCCATACCCGTTGAGTGCCTTTGCGGGTGGAACCAGGTGGGGCATGAGGAGATACTCTATTCACCAGACAATAATCAGACTCACCAAGTGGTGATGTCATCGTTATGGAGCATCTCTTCAGATTATTCGTCAGCAAAAGGACCAAGCAGTTGGCAGTGAGGCCGGCAACGACGAGTACTATCATATCTTTCTGGACCAGCTAGTTGAGATTTAGGGACAATACTTGAATTATACGCTTCTCCCTCGACATGGTCTGTCTTCTGGTTTGGGAATAGCCAATCCTGATAGTGACCATTAAAATCCCTCAGAAATTCAAGTTGAACCGTTGAATAACGACGTTAAGCCACATCTTCTGTATCACTCGGGTGTTGAAACAGCTGAGTTGTTGTTGAATTTGTCTTCTTTGTTAGTATGTGAATGCTAGTCGCCTCTATTTCAAAAAGGAATATGAAGGCAATTAATTAAAAAAACATGTCACTGAACTGTTAGGTCTCAGGAACTCTAAAATACTGTCAAGGGCTTCTAGTAAAAGTGGCCTATAAGTTAAGCTAAAAACAAAAACCTTATGAACGACAACAAATATGATCCAAGCCCGCTAACACGATTTTCATTAATTAATCCAAATCATTCTAACTCAAGAACTAACAAATCAGCAACTCAAAATCAAGAATCCCAGCAATCTATGGACGGTGTAGTGCATAGTAAAAATAATTATTAATCATTAAAATTAGTTTCTATTGTATATTACAATATTTTGCATTAGCCTTACAGATTATAAATTATACGCCTATTATAGAACTAAGACACCTGTTCATATTCTTGTCAAGCTATAAGGGCGTATAGACGAAATAATTTTATGATCTAGGCTATTTCAGTAAAAACTAATTAGCTGATAATTATATGCATAGGGTTTAAATTATGACGATTAGACGAAATTTAGAGTAGAAAAATATTTTTTGCTATACGCCTTACAAAGTATGGCAAAACGGAGTCCAAATGTGTAAAAAAACTTTCAAGCCAAAGAGGCGTATGAGCGAAATATACTAGAAAGAGGCCAAGTACATTATTTTAAATGTCATCCTAATGTGCGGAATCACTTTCAACGATTACTCTGAAAATTTCATTAAACTACGTTATCTCAATAAAAAGTAAACAAGTTTTTTGTCTCTCCTGAAAAGTTGTCAAAAACCGATACGCCCCTATGGAATGATGCCCTCGATATATTCTATTTATTTATGTCATTTTTATATCCAATAACATAATAAATAATAAAAGGATGTCGTCAAACTTATGTCAATATTCATAATAATGTTCAAAAGGCCAAAATAGAATAATAAAAAATATGCTAATCCACTTATGGAAGAAAGTAGAAAATATGATCCGCTGTTCCATTAGAACGAGAATTCAGCAAGATCTATTCTCATCAACTCATTCAAGGCATAAAATGGGTTTCTCTCAAAGAAACGTTTACTACGTACGTTTACTTTCGACTAATAGTTTTGTAATATTATCGAGTGGTTCATTTAACATACAGATTTGTTTATATATATTTTACGATAATTGTCAACGCTCATCACTGCTTACGTCACTGTCCAGCGGACAATTCAACAAAGTGTAGACACTGCTCTGCAGTTGCGAAAAATAACTTGGGGTTCAAAACATGACATCTAATTACGTTGGCACATACAGATCGCTGACATCTATATATATTTTTATAATAATCCTTAACCGAATAGTATTTTTCGGAAAATGTCTTAGGCTTACTCATTTATCAATTCATGAATCTTATTGATGGAGTAATTTCCATTCTCTCTATAATCTAATAATAATAACCATAATAATTGAGAATCTAATAATTGCAAACAGATTACTCATAAATTTATTCGCTCTAACGCACTATACGCGTTTTATCAAAAGTAAGTGACTTAGTCGATTCTAATTAGTACGTTTCGGAAATTTCAAGCATAATGGCATTTGTCAAAACTCCTCGACACTTCGAGTTGCTATGCTCGTCAAGGTTACTTGCTGCGTGTCCGATCGGTTGATCTCTCATATATGATTTAAATTTTCTCTATGAAACTCGAAACTACATCAAAACTGGAATTATAACGTTATATCATCATTAAAAGTCAGGTGCTCAGGTTCTGGGAAAGTCCGATCAATGATTCTGCTATTCAACGCTTAACATAATCACATTAAAATGATCATTAATCGACTGGATTAATCAAATCCACTAAAATACAAGATCTGTGCACACTCTTGCACACCATATACATATTATACAAAATTTAGTTAATCAAGTTATTTTGGATTAAATACAGTTTGGAGCTTCTACTTTCCTTTGAATAGGCTTGACCTGCTGCAGTTTAAAACGTTCATGGCTGGAAGCTAAGTGTTCCGTGACCGGTTAAAATTATCATCCTGAAACCAAACCTTCATGGTTACAGCTAAAACATCATTGAATAATTGAACTTCAATCTTACAGCTCACTTACATGGTTGCAGCGAGAACATCATCAAATCTTCAAACTTCGACATCGTCAAATCTTCAAACTTCAAACATCATCAAAACTTCAAACTTCAAATATCGTCAAATCTTCACACTTCAAACATCGACAAATCTTCAAACTTCAACCTTACAACGCGCCTATATGGCTGCGGCGAAATCATCATCAAATCTTCGAACTTTCCTTACGGCACACCTACATGGCCATACTTCTTTAGAATATTACCCTGCAGCTCACCTACACGGTTGCAGCGATAACATCATCAAATCTACGAACTTCAACTTTACGGCACACATACATGGCACTCTTTGGAACATTTTCCCTGCAGTTCACCTACATGACTGCAGCTAACAAACTCGTAAACACTAAAAATCCTTGAATTTCAAACTTGCAGTAACACTAAGTGTAGTTGTTAACACTAAGAAATGCACTTTAATTTTCAGCACTGTCGATACTCTGATATCTTAGCGCGGCTTTAAATTCCGCCTCCATGATTACAAGGCGTCAACGGATAAATATTCGCGACAAGTTACCGGTACACAATGGTACTATTTCTGAGGTTATTACATTACATGCCTTCGAAATTCAATTAAGATTTTAAGTCAATCGAACTATGTTATCTCTGTATAATTCAACTTCATAAACAGACTTCTGTATTAAATATTTACGCAGTGATACTCTGGTAAATCCATCAATATTGTAGCTCTACTCATATAAAATTTCGTTTGACACACTTATGTGGTTCAAGATTTTACAATAGTTACGTCACAAAGTAGTTATAGTGTTGCAGGTGGAGATACAATACCAAAATTTCGCTTCATGGTATAGCATACTTACACGACTAAAGACAGTGCTACTAGTTGTAGTAGACTAGTTGTCGTACTAGAATATTTTACTTGCGGTACTTTATTAACCTTACAGAAAAACGAACACAGTACAACTCGCCCTAAATGGCCGTAACCGTAAATACAGGATTCCACCAGTGTGCGGCTCTGTACCGCACAGAGTGCAGCATAAATGTATTTCTTGGTGAACTCTTACGGGCAGCACCAGCAAACTGTGCGCGCACTCTATTGGACAAACCGTGAACTTTTGTCGCGCACTCCTTGGTCTCGCGGTGTACCCGCGACGACGCACTCGCATTCATGTTTACACACTAAACTGAAAGTAAAGCACATTTCCGAGGTATAAATGTTCGTGTACAAACCGTACAGCACGCATACTAAAGTTACGCACAACTGAGGTGGTGGACACAGGCAATCTACTATTGTGATCAAGTTCGCGCACTGCAAAAGGTCTGCACCAAATTTTTATCAACAAGTGTTCTGAATCTGAACACAATTTTAGTGGAGCCCAACCTTAACAGCTAGATAATAAGCTGTTAAGTTTACCATAATATTTTATTTGCATTACTGTTAGCAATATTCTAGAAAAACTACATTTAGAAGCTCGCTTAATTGGCTGTGTTGATGTAGCCCAGTTACCGAATTAAAATATTTTATTCGCAGCACTTTACTAGTCTTATAGAAAAATAACACACTGCTGATCGCTGACACGGCCACAGACCGATATGCCATAGCCATTGTACTATTAAAAACACTACTCTCACCATCACGCCAAAAAAATATTACCTCGCTATGGTTCCTCTGAATGGCTGCAGCATAATCAAATACAAAAAGTAAAAATGGTTCTCAAACAAGAAAAACATATTTTCGTATACTTGTCTCTCGGGATGTTAACGAAATAATTTACTAATGACTTACTTACAACAGACTTCATTTCGTTTAAATTACGATAAAATTATCGGGGAGTAGCCCCAACCACACTATCAAAATTTCATTAGGTTATAATAAAATCGTCGAATTATAATCTTTAATCGCTGTGCTACAATAAAATAATCTGGGAGTAACCCAGATCACATCTCATTGCAGTATCTTAACAGATTCTGTCTACCCGTATTAAGAATATCCCGTTATAATTATTTTAACAACCTGTTTCAACACTTTTAAGAACCATTTTCTCCAATTCGATATGCGTGACAAATTTTTAACATCAATATTCAATAATCGGAGGGTAAAATATAATCTCGTAGGTGACTCACGATTTTACCGGGCTCGGCTCGCAGGTTGATTGCCACTTCTGATATATGAAGAAAACTCCTTGTCTGAACTTTATGACGCTTTATTATTACTTATAACACTGCACTTATTTCACTGCACTGAGCGGTCTGACGCTAAGACCGCCTTTTTACTACCGAGTTACGCCGCGACTACTTTTTCGAAGGGCCGCTCGCGCTCGTCCGCCCGCGATATATCCCCTCCCCGGAATTACAACATCACGCCATCATCCGGGGTAGCGTTCATTCTGTTCGATCACCGTTCTCCAGAGTATATAAATTAAGAAAATAGCAGTGCTGCCACTCCGCAACACTGAAAACACCGCACACCACATACAACAAATATTCAAATCATGACATAACTCTGAAAAGAATGAAGAATTGACGGACGGCCGGCGCAAGCGGCAGATGTCGCTACTCGCCACCGGATATGTATTATACTATTAGATTTTGTATTTTTAAAGGTTTTAGCTCTAAAAAAGTGTTCGGTGCCCAGCACATTGAAGAGTGGACTACCTGGTGAATATAAAATCTCTTCGAATGCAGCGACTCGTACAATTACGGTCAAACTACACTACAGGTGAGTTTGTTTAACCTTCAATTATTTTCGTTTGAAATATGATCCGAACCGCGTCAGAAAATGACGTCATGGCGGGCGCGCATGCGCGACAGAAAGAATACCTATATAAGTAGCGTCTGGTCTAGATTATTTAGGTATCCTATCATCAGTCGCAGCTCACACTTCGCTTGCTGTACCTACTTGTACATACATCGAAGTATATTTTTAAATACTTTTACCACCACTTATTTTGAAATTTGTGTTAGGAATGGCATCACAAGTAACAAACCCGGTAAGTGCATACCTAATTCAGATTTTTGCTTTCAATTTCTGTCTTTTTATCCGACTGTATAAAAAGGAGGTTTATGTATGTGGGTATAATGTGCGGGGTCGTTTATGTAATTTCGATCTAGTCGTTTATACCAACAGCATAAACGACTAGATCGATTTTGATGTGCGGGGTGCGATTGTAGCTATTTTTATGTGATAAGTTTAATGAGTCGGGGTTCATGAGATACATGTTTATGAAATACAACAGTGAACCTCCAAAATGTAGGTATGCGTGAGCGAGACGGACGATGGTCTAACTACGGACTCTTACTTAGTAGGAAAACAAAATACTTGACTGCAGATAATTATAGTTTACAAAACTGAAATAATCGACTTCAAAATACGCAATTCCTTTACTTGGATGACATTTTTTAGTTATTTTGGTATAAAAACCAAAGTACTGAACCGATTTTGATAACATTTATATGGGACCACCTCTGAGGTACTAACGGACGATGGTCGAACTACGGACTCCTCAACGCGCGCAGCTATCTCTCTCGCTCATCACCACCTTGTTAAACACACAGAATTGTTAAACATATAAAATCATTGAATAGGGATATTAGAAAAGTGATAGCTAAATTTGTTTATTTAGACACGAGAAATATTTATAAACAAGTTTTTCTTCGGCTATATCTAATTGGCTGAGGAATAAGAAAATATATGTTCTTTTTAGGGTTCCGTACCCAAAGGGTGAAAACGGGACCCTATTACTGAGACTTCGCTGTCTGTCCGTCCGTCCGTCCGTCTGTCACTAGGCTGTATCTCATGAACCGTGATAGTTACAGAGATGAAATTTTTACAGATAATATATTTCTGTTGCCTCTATGATAACAAATACTAAAAAACAGAATAAAATAAATGTTTAAGGGGGCTCCCATACAACAAAAGTGTTTTTTATGGGCGTTTTTATAGATATTGATACGGAACCTTTAGCGCGCGAGTCCGACTGGCACTTTGCCGGTTTTTTTCTAATTTCGTCGCCAGTATAAAAATGATCTCTGATTAAAACTTTTTCTGAAATGTTTCTCCTTTCTAAATAAACAAATTTTGCTCTAACTTTTATAATATACCTGTATATTAAAAATATTGTAAAAAAATTATTATTGTCTAAAAACTTTGTGATGCGCGAGAGAGATAGCTGCGCGCTTTAATCTCGACCTTAACATGGATTGTACGAGTAGAACGCGAAACTATCTGATCTATAAACTCTTCATCATGTTGTGATTTCAGCCTGTACCCAGCGTTCACCTGATCCCTGGAGGCCTGTTCCTGGGACGCACGATCAAAGTGCAAGGAGCCGTTACCGCCAATGGTAACAGGTAAGGTCCTTACTTTTTAGGGTTCCGTAGTAAACAAGGAACCCCTTCGCTATGTCCGTATCAGTCCGTCCGTCAGGATTAGTCAAAGTACTAGGCTAACTTTTATACGTAACAGCGCTCCCCACTACAAAACAAGTATCTATATTTTAAAAAACCAAATACCCGACTGCAGAAAAGCAGTCTAAAGTACGATTTCGTTACGCTTGATACGCCGTTGAGTGTAATTTTTTATGAGAAACTATGCGTACAATCGTTGTAAAACATTATAAATGCGCATTCTTTACAATAATCGCTTGTTTATTACGAAAGAGTTCGTTGGGGGTTACGAAAAAACGCATATTTTTATTTCTGTGAGATATGTATTATTATAATTATTACAAAAAGTATACTATGATAGGAAATGAAGACAAATATAACGACACCTCACACATCAAAATCGATCAAGCCGCTTAGGCTGTATGCTGTCATTTAGAAACATACACACATACATACCATATATATACATACTCGTACGTACAAGCACTCGTAAAACATAACCCTCCTTCTGACGCAGTCGGGTAAAAAATATGAAAAATATTAAAAAAAAACATCTATCACAAAAATATTTAAATTAGATCCTTAAAATAGTTCAAAGTGTCAAATGAAAGCATAACATACGTAGGTACCTAAAATTGTACCTTACATACCCCTTTGATACAAGTATCTTTACCCTGTCTTCAGATAGATTGAAGATTCTAACATCTGTTACGTTTCCGCCAGCTTTTCCATCAATCTCCAGAGCAGCTCCAGCAAGTCCATCGGGAGTGATGTAGCATTCCACTTCAACCCACGCCTTAAAGAAGGCCACGTTGCCTGTAACACAAAGACACACGACTCCTGGGGGAAAGAAGAAATTTACGGCATGCCCTTCGCAAGGGGAAGCCCATTTGATGTTGAGATAACCTGCTCCCAGAACTCGTACAGGGTAAGAAACTGTTTATGCGTGCAAGAGATATTTGAATTCTAATACAATCGTGGGCGGCAAGCGCTCACGATTGCTCACGGTATGTGGTCTCCACTCGAGAACTGATCGGATCTTCCGTCCCTGTCCATTACCACTTCAACTTGGTTTCTAAGTCTGTAGCTCCTACCGCCAGCAGCTTAGACCCTGCCCCGCTGCCGGCGGCACCCTCCCTAGGTCCAAGTTTCTATAGAAATATTGTAAAAACTTTGATTTATGATATGTAAATATGTACATAACAAACCGCATCTTACTCACTGTGTGGGGGCATCAGCCAATAAACTAGTTTTATAAGTCCATATTGTACAATAGTTTCATTTGCCATCCTTATCCCTTGTTTCTGTATTTTTTATAATCTATGAAAAAGGGCCTCTCGGTGTTCGGCCCCACTGATGCCCACCAAAAGACCGGGCTCGACCCGAGATTGTATTAAATTAAATTGTTATAATAATAAAGTTCGTAAGTAATTCGTTGTACTATGTCGGTAACTTTCCTACGTCTACGGATCTCTTCGTTCCTGATACGATCTCGCAGAGACCCTGAATATAGCCTCTCCTGGTAGAGCCTCATTGGTTTAATCGCTGCTCGGGCTGATTTCTCTAATGTTTTAAAAAGCTTAAACACTCTTCCCGGGCATACTGTAGTCCCCGCTCGTCACTGCAGGACAACATTACATCTCACCGTCGCTTACTTACTCTTTATTACTCAGACCGTCGCTTAACATCAGGCGAGGTGGTCTATCGTAGATCTATCTTGCATTAAATAAACCCTCTAACCCTCTTGTGCAGGTGATCGTGAACAACAAGCCGTTCTGCAACTACGAGCATCGCGTGCCTTACGAGAATGTCTCGTACATCTTCATTCAGGGCGACGTCGTCATACAATCCATACAGTTCAGCGCGGCTGAGGCGTTCTAACAGTAGAGTCATGTGGGTCAAGTGTACGCAGCGGGTAAGTGTACGCACGCTAAGTATCTCGAAAACCATTTATAATTAAGAGACGGCGTCTTCGCTCTCCAATACCGGGCACGACGTCCGACGAAGTGCTTGTTTGTCAGCGACCGGTCACGCGCCATTTTGTTTTTGCAGGCAAGTAAATTATTTTGCCTAATTTCTTGCGATATTTTATCATATTTAAAGTGTAATATTTTGTAGTTGTGTAAGCTTTTATAAAATATTGTAATTGTTATCGATATTTGCATATATTAAGGTTTTAAAATTGACAGTGTTTGAATTTCTTGGATGACGCAATAATTAACAATTTTGACAAAGTCTCAATTTGATGGGTGGGGTTAAGTGTACGCACAAGCTTGTCGTGTAAGTGTGCGCGCGCGCATTTACTCTATCTTGGTTACTTTTGTTTTCTTTATGTAAGGTCAATGGTAAATACTGCAATATTTTGTTTCAGAATCCAGAATAACTATCTAAAATCCTCGAAATTACCAACGGAAGGCTCCCGACAGATGGTTGGTGACGAATGAACATTAGTAGCCGCTAAATTTATTAACTATGATTGATCTCATTTATTGGTCCTTGTTTGATTTTTGTTTTCAATTTATTCGTTACTGAAACATAATTAGATAAGTATTTAAGTTAAAATAATAAGCTTTGGAAAATGTTTACAACTCAAAATGTTCTTGATTTATGTGGCGTACACTTACCCCATCGACTGAGCACACTTACCCCCCTACTTGGGTAAGTGTACGCATTTTGACTACCTTTGTATTTTTAAAATTTCAAAGAATCTGTGCCATTATAGATGATTATTTTCATACTTATATTGTTGATTAATAAATAGTCAAAGCAATAAATACTGCTTTGTTTCATTTAGATTATAAATTTTATTTCAGGGCACTTTCAAAGTTTAAATGCGTACACTTGACCCACATGACTCTATGTATGAAATATTGGTTTTTCAAGCGAAAACTTCTTTAGGCACGCTGAGCATTTTATATAGTTTATTAGCTAGTGATATGTAGAGCGGGGCGACGTGCGCCCGCGCCGCTCCGGACCCGGACGTCTACGCTTGCGTCGACATGGCACGACAGGTTTTGCTCGAGCTCCGGCTGCTATCTCCGGAATCCATTCGTTTGTTTTGCATAGTCTTTTTATCACATATTCTACCCTCTTTTTGGTGTGTATTCTTATTTAAAATTACCAAGTTATAAATGTTATGACTGGCCTTGTGGCTCAGTTGGTAGTGTGTCTACGTCTACCTGCTGAACTGAAAGGTCGTGGGTTCGATCCGCATCCAGGACAAACATTTTTGTGATGAGCATGGATGTTTGTTCTGAGTTTGGGTGTTTCTATGTATCATATGTATATATAAAAAAAAAGAGGTATCTAAGTATTCTATCAGCCATCTAGTTCCATAGTACAAGCTTTGCTTAGTTTGAGCTAGATGGTGTTGTGTGAAATGTCCACAATTATTTATTTATTATTTATGCTGTTTCTTATCTACCATACATTACAAATTTATGATTTTCCTAATTATTATCCCGTCTTATGTTGAGACATTATATTTTGTACCGTTTTCCCACACTTCAGTATCTTCTTTGTAACTTTGGATTTATTTATATATATTTAAATAAAGATAAAGATAATTTATTTGCATACAACTGTATACAACAAATGTTTATTGAATTTTTATATTTGGGATATGCAGGTTCAAGTCTTGATCAAGATGTGAAATTTTTGAACTGTCTATTAAAATGTGTATGTATTTTAATTAATAAATTAATTTCATTTATATTTGTATTGCAGGTTATGTCGATAGATGGCGTGTATAGGATGCCCCATCCCTGCCTTCGAAGCATCCTGTGACTTATTAAACTTTTTTTAGTCAACATAATAATAAATACTAATGCCCTTGTAGCTGCGGCGAGAGAGTGGCGTGTAGGATGTGGAGAGGCTACCACGAGCCCATTATTTAATCATATTAATTTTATTCTATTTAATTTAATGTAATTCTAATTTTCTTTTATTTTTAATTTCAATATGGTTGTAAGTCTGGAATTAAGTATTTTCATTTCATAATAAATAAGTATTAAAATAACGTCTTTTATAACTTTTATTTTAACCAATGTCCTTATAATAGTACATTATAGTATAAGTGTTGTGTAATGTTGGTGATAACCGCTGAGGCGCCATTGAGACCCGAGCCGATAGGTAATCATCAATACACACGTGTATCATACGACGTTTTTCAACACAGTTTTAAAGAAAATAATACAAAAAAATCGGTATGTACGGTTTATAGAAAATTTACTAAGAAATATTTTGTTCCTGTGCACTTTTAATTGCATCGTGTGCGGTTTTCTATAGAATTGAAAACAACGGGATTTCAGGACCACTTTTAGGTCCGCAAGTGTGTGACGCACACGGGGCAGAGTTGATTTTTTATTGTTGATTAACTCTATACATTTTGCCAAAATTTGAGCTAATTTACCTAGACTACATACAAAGAAGAAAACTACTCTCTCCCCCAAATGTCGTGTCTTATTTCGATGATTTTTTAAAGTGTTTTTTGCCGAAAATTAAATTATTCTAGTAAAAACATTTTTATTGTTTATTATTAAAAAAATCGATGGAGGTTACGAAAAAACACATTTAATTTTTAGTTTTGCGAGAGATGTATTATTATTATTACAAAAAAAAATAGCCTATGGCACTCTGGAAGCGAAGACGAATCTAACGATGCCTTGATATAATATAACTCAAGAACAACTGGATCTATTTACATGAAAATTGATAGGGAAGTATATAAGCTACTCCTGGTTACTATACTCGTATACTATAATATATAGGTTACTTTTTATACCGAAAAAAAATATGTGTTAGTTTGTTTGATCCTCAATAACGCAAAAATAGCTGAACAGATTTTAATGACATTTGATTTGGAGTTAGTCGATAAATCAGATTAATACACAGATTACTTTTATCATGAAAAAAATGAGTGATCCGAGTGGGAGGGAGGAGATAGAGCGGCGCGCAGCTTATAATATGATGAATTGAAAAAAAATATACATGTTTGGTGGTAGATTGCGCAAAAAATATGTGATATCGTTTCTGTATGTAGGTACGGTTTTATAGAAAATTTATCAAGAAATATTTTGTTACTATACAGTTTTAATCTATCTTGTACGGTTTTCTATTAAATTAGAAAAAAACGGAGTTTCAGGACCTTTTCAGGTCAAAAGAGAGAGAGAGAGAGGGGGGGGGGGGGGGAGAGTTGTTTTTTTTTATCTTTGGTCTCCATGGAACACATTCTAGTTGATAAACTTACTCTTTGATTTTTCCAAATTCTCCACATATTCCAATCTAAAATCCAGTAAACTAATAAGAAAAAACGCGATAACGTGTTTTAGGGTAGTAACTACGAGGAACCCTTATACATTCACCATGTCCGTCTGACTATCTGTCGGTCCGTATGTCACGGGCATTTTACTCAGAGACTATAAGCCTTACATTACATACATAGGTTAAGATAGATCCGCAAGCGTCGCAGTAACGAGGAAGCTTACCCTATCTCGAATAGAAAGCCCTACATAAACAAAAACATAACAAAAGTGAAAAAAAAAACAAAAAAACATCAAAAATTTTCAACAAAAATTATTTTGATGATGATGATTACAACTTTTCGAGATATAGTGACAAATATGTAAAACACTTAAGTCGTTATATAGTACAAACTTGGAGGAGAACATATTATTTCTCCTCCAAGAGTACAAAAGTCAAGGATTTTTTTGTAAAATGGTCTAAACAAACAACACTCGCCAAGTGGTTTTCTTTTTACCCGACTGCGAAAGAAGGTGGGTTATGTTTTTCGAGTATGTTTGTATGTATGTATATATGTATCTATGTTTCTAAATGACAGCCTGCAGCCTATACGGCTTGACCGATTTGGATGTGCGAGGTGTCGTTAGATTCGTCTTTATTCCCGAGTGTCATAGGCTATGTTTTTGTAACAATAATAATATGTCTCAAATAATAATAAAAAAAAAAAAAAAAAAAAATATAAATAATAATAATAAATAACAATAATAATAATATGTTATTGTTTATATTGATCGTGCTCGACTTCTAGCCTCTGCTGCAAAGGAATCAGGGTTCTGGCTTCAAGCGTTACCCTCATCTAATATTGGGACGCTCTTAGACAACAATACTTTTGCTCTCTCTATCAGCTTGCGTATTGGAGCAAAGACAAATGAGCCCCATCAATGCCGCTGCGGAACATCAGTAGACCGCCAAGGACATCACGGTCTTTCCTGCCGCCGAAGCGCGGGCCGACAGTCCCGCCACGCTTCCTTGAATGATGTCATTCGTAGGGCTCTTGCCACCGTCAACGTGCCGGCCATACTTGAGCCGAACGGTATCGCTCGTGACGATGGTAAGAGACCCGATGGAATGACATTAATTCCATGGAGCCGTGGAAGGCCTCTAGTTTGGGATGCCACTTGCGTTGACACGCTAGCGGCGTCCCACATAACCTCTACTTGCTAGGTTGCAGGAGCGGCGGCGGCAACTGCTGAATCCAACAAAAGGCGGAAATATGAATCTCTTGGCGATGGTTACATATTTCTGCCTTTTGGTGTGGAAACTTTAGGTCCATGGGGTCCAAGTGCGTGGCAGCTTTATAATGAAATTGCTATGCGACTGATAGAGAGAACAAATGACCAAAGGGCTGGCGCTTACCTCGGTCAGCGGATTAGCATTGCTATCCAACGAGGCAATGTCGCCAGCCTTTTGGGAACGTTGCCTTGGGACTGTGACCTGAGTTCTGTTTTTTATCTGTAATATGTTTTTTTATTTATAATAATATCTTTAGTTATTTAGGTCATTTATAATATAAATATTCTATATTCAATTAATTTTTTAAATTAAATTGTAAAATATATATTTTTGCACATCATTATAATAAAATAATATGTCTCTCGCAAAAATAAAAAATGCGTTCTTTCGTAACCTCCAACTAACTTTTTCGTAATAAACAATGTGCTTTTACTAGAATTATTCTGAAGAATGTGAACTTATAAACTTTTGATTGAGTTTGATGATTTGATAATTGATTGAAACAATGATTTTACGCATAGTTTCTCATAAAAACGTACAATCAACAGCGTATCAAGCGTAAGGAAATCGTTAGTTAGACTGCAAACATCACTTTTCTACAGTCGGGTATTTTGTTTTCCTTAAATATAGATACTTGTAGATTACAGCATTTAGCTTCAGAGAACCCTACCATATCGGCCACTTATCATATAGAATACCTATATAAGTAGCGTCTGGTCTAGATTATTTAGGTATCCTATCATCAGTCGCAGCTCACACTTCGCTTGCTGTACCTACTTGTACATACATCGAAGTATATTTTTAAATACTTTTACCACCATTTATTTTGAAATTTGTGTTAGGAATGGCATCACAATTAACAAACCCGGTAAGTGCATACCTAATTCAGATTTTTGCTTTCAATTTCTGTCTTTTTATCCGACTGTATAAAAAGGAGGTTTATGTATGTGGGTATAATGTGCGGGGTCGTTTATGTAATTTCGATCTAGTCGTTTATACCAACAGCATAAACGACTAGATCGATTTTGATGTGCGGGGTGCGATTGTAGCTATTTTTATGTGATAAGTTTAATGAGTCGGGGTTCATGAGATACATGTTTATGAAATACAACAGTGAACCTCCAAAATGTGGGTATGCGTGAGCGAGACGGACGATGGTCTAACTACGTACTCTTACTTAGTAGGAAAACAAAATACTTGACTGCAGATAATTATAGTTTACAAAACTGAAATAATCGACTTCAAAATACGCAATTCCTTTACTTGGATGACATTTTTTTAGTTATTTTGGTATAAAAACCAAAGTACTGAACCGATTTTGATAACATTTATATGGGAGTTATGGGACCACCTCTGAGGTACTAACGGACGATGGTCGAACTACGGATTCTTCAACGCGCGCAGCTATCTCTCTCGCTCATCACCGCCTTGTTAAACACACAGAATTGTTAAACATATAAAATCATTGAATAGGGATATTAGAAAAGTGATAGCTAAATTTGTTTATTTAGACACGAGAAATATTTATAAACAAGTTTCTTCGGCTATATCTAATTGGCTGAGGAATAAGAAAATATATGTTCTTTTTAGGGTTCCGTACCCAAAGGGTAAAAACGGGACCCTATTACTGAGATTTCGCTGTCTGTCCGTCCGTCCGTCCGTCTGTCACTAGGCTGTATCTCATGAACCGTGATAGTAACAGAGATGAAATTTTCACAGATGATATATTTCTGTTGCCTCTATGATAACAAATACTAAAAAACAGAATAAAATAAATGTTTAAGGGGGCTCCCATACAACAAAAGTGTTTTTTTGGGCGTTTTTATAGATATTGATACGAAACCTTTAGCGCGCGAGTCCGACTGGCACTTTGCAGGTTTTTTATAATTTCGTCGCCAGTATAAAAATGATCTCTGATTAAAAATTTTCTGAAATGTTTCTCCTTTCTAAATAAACAAATTTAGCTCTAACTTTGATAATATACCTGTAATATAAAACAATAATAAACAATAATATTAAAAATATTGTAAAAAAATTATTATTGTCTAAAAACTTTGTGATGCGCGACAGAGATAGCTGCGCGCTTTAATCTCGACCTTAACATGGATTGTACGAGTAGAACGTAAAACTATCTGATCTATAAACTCTTCATCATGTTGTGATTTCAGCCTGTACCCAGCGTTCACCTGATCCCTGGAGGCCTGTTCCTGGGACGCACGATCAAAGTGCAAGGAGCCGTTACCGCCAATGGTAACAGGTACAGATCGCGCGGCGAGAGTTTGGCTTTGACCTTCGGGTGGAGGGGATTACTGCGCATGGGTACTGTCACGCACACAATACTTTTCCTTTTTTATGTACCAGGTTGGATATTTGAGTGGGTCAAAATTCATGTACAGTGGTAATAATGCTAGAAAATAATACGAAATAGATAAACTTCTTCATTTATTAAAACTATTGATAGTTATTTTACTTATATAAAATGTTTATTTCCTTTAAAGTTTACAGAGACAGCGATGAAAATTCTAAATAATTGTTTTTTAATAAAATTATTTATTCCAAGATACATGTAAAATTGGTACATACAAACAAAAGAAAACTTAAAATAATTATTAAATACAAAAGTTAACATTAAAAAAAAGTCTTAGCAGCAGTGCTATTCAGATTCTGAATCAGTTAAAGGTTTAACGCCTTCTATGAAATCACCGCATGGTCCAGTGGTGCTGCCGCGACACGAAATTGTGCAACGTCTTTTGCTTGTTGAGGGTCCGGGTTCAGGGCTTCCTCGGTCGCAGTTGTCATCATCATCATCTTCATAACCATCATCAGAATCATCGTCTTCGGAACTATCATCGACGCGAATTATAAATTGCTCGGTAAGTAAATCAACTACATGGTCACTCTTGGCGTACTCTTCTTCTATATCTTTTACCTTTTTACATATTTTTTCCCATTCCTGGGCACCCATTAAGGATACTTTTTCTTTGATAAGTTTGGTACATTCTTGTAAATTCCATTTAACATTTTTGCTAGCTACATATTGTTTAATAGTAGCCCATGCCATTTCTATGGGGTTGAGGTCTGGATGGTAAGGCGGTAATCTCAATATGCTATGGTTTGCTTCTGCTAAAATTTGATCTATTGAAAAAGTTTTAAATCTTTCTTTATTAGCTTTTATCAAGTTGTACAATTGTGGCTTGAGCATTGTTGAATCATATTGTATGCCTTTATCAGTTAGCCAATTCTGCATATCGGCTTTTTTGGTATTGGAGGACGGTGCTAAATCCCATTGTTTATTGTGGTATGAGGCGTTGTCGACAACCACTACAGAATTGGGTGGTAGGTTGGGAATTAATTGTGTCCTAAGCCATTTTTCATAATTCTCGTAATTCATGTTGTCGTGATAGTCCCCTGTTTTGGTGCCGGCTTTAAAAGTTAATAAAGCATTTGGTATAAACCCAGCTTCAGATACTGCGTGGACTATCACGACTCGTTGTCCTTTAGAAATGGGTTTTTTTAGTCCTTCCGTAGGGCCATCGCTCCAGGCTTTGGTTGTTGAGTGCGATGAATCTACGTAGGATTCATCTGTGTAAACAATGGGTCTTCCTTCTTGTCGATATTTTCTTATTTTTCTTAAATATTCAATGCGTTGTAATCGGATATTCGATGTTTCTATTAGTAATTTACGGTTGTTTTCTGTTTTTTTCCAGCGAAATCCTAACTCCTTTACAATTACACAAAGACTTGTTTCTGACCCTTTAAAGTTTATATCTTCCTCAAGTTTCTTTTTTAGTTTCCCAATGGTGGGAAGTTCATTATTCGTCTTGTGAAAATTGTGTATACATCTTTTTATAACACCTTGGTCAAAATTATCAATATTCGTAACTGGTTTAGCTCTGGGACGTTTTTTTCCAGGTGTTCTGAAAATAATTAGCAAATCGGAACTCTTGGCTTGATTTGCGATATTTTTTACAGTGCCAATTGAAGTCTTAGTGGCCTCCGATGTCCGTTTTTGAATTTTAGCTAATTTACTGACTACACAATTTAATTTAGAAACAGTTTCCGTTTTCATTACCTGCATAGTCTGTATAGTTTGGTTATTCTCCGACTGACTGAGTAAAGAAGCAACTTCCTCAATCTGACTTCGAATTTGCTTCAATGAATCGATACATTCGTCAGCTTCTTTCTTTAAAAAGCAATTCACGTCATATATCATTTTCCGTGCTTGCCTTTTTAAAACAATGTTTTGTTTATTTTCCGTGCTTGCCTTTTTAAAACAATGTTTTTTTCAAATCACTTTTTAATATTTAACAAAAAAAACTTAACTGACAAACTTAAACAAACAAACTCAACAAATAATAACAATCGACAACAATAAACAATTAACGAAAATAGCTATTCACTTGTGAACGTGATTGTACAACAGGAGTGCGCGGTACGTCGTATCGATGCGAGAGGCAGGGAAGTAAGGTCCTTACTTTTTAGGGTTCCGTAGTAAACAAGGAACCCCTTCGCTATGTCCGTATCAGTCAGTCCGTCAGGATTAGTCAAAAGTACTAGGCTAACTTTTATACGTAACAGCGCTCCCCACTACAAAACAAGTATTTATATTTTAAAAAACCAAATACCCGACTGCAGAAAAGCAGTCTAAAGTACGATTTCGTTACGCTTGATACGCCGTTGAGTGTAATTTTTTATGAGAAACTATGCGTACAATCGTTGTAAAACATTATAAATGCGCATTCTATACAATAATTCTAGTTAAATCACTTGTTTATTACGAAAGAGTTCGTTGGGGGTTACGAAAAAACGCATAATTTTATTTCTGTGAAAGATGTATTATTATAATTATTACAAAAAGTATACTATGATAGGAAATTAAGACAAATATAACGACACCTCACACATCAAAATCGATCAAGCCGCTTAGGCTGTATGCTGTCATTTAGAAACATACACACATACATACCATATATTTACATACTCGTACGTACAAGCACTCGAAAAACATAACCCTCCTTCTGACGCAGTCGGGTAAAAATTATAAAAAATATTAAAAAAAACATCTTTCACAAAAATATTTAAATTAGATCCTTAAAATAGTTCAAAATGTCAAATGAAAGCATAACATACGTAGGTACCTAAAATTGTACCTTACATACCCCTTTGATACAAGTATCTTTACCCTGTCTTCAGATAGATTGAAGATTCTAACATCTGTTACGTTTCCGCCAGCTTTTCCATCAATCTCCAGAGCAGCTCCAGCAAGTCCATCGGGAGTGATGTAGCATTCCACTTCAACCCACGCCTTAAAGAAGGCCACGTTGTCTGTAACACAAAGACACACGACTCCTGGGGGAAAGAAGAAATTTACGGCATGCCCTTCGCAAGGGGAAGCCCATTTGATGTTGAGATAACCTGCTCCCAGAACTCGTACAGGGTAAGAAACTGTTTATGCATGCAAGAGATATTTGAATTCTAATACAATCGTGGGCGGCAAGCGCTCACGATTGCTCACGGTTTGTGGTCTCCACTCGAGAACTGATCGGATCTTCCGTCCCTGTCCATTACCACTTCAACTTGGTTTCTAAGTCTGTAGCTCCTACCGCCAGCAGCTTAGACCCTGCCCCGCTGCCGGCGGCACCCTCCCTAGGTCCAAGTTTCTATAGAAATATTGTAAAAACTTTGATTTATGATATGTAAATATGTACATAACAAACCGCATCTTACTCACTGTGTGGTAATCAGCCAATAAACTAGTTTTATAAGTCCATATTGTACAATAGTTTCATTTGCCATCCTTATACCTTGTTTCTGTATTTTTTATAATCTATGAAAAAGGGCCTCTCGGTGTTCGGCCCCACTGATGCCCACCAAAAGACCGGGCTCGACCCGAGATTGTATTAAAATAAATTGTTATAATAATAAAGTTCGTAAGTAATTCGTTGTGCTATGTCGGTAACTTTCCTACGTCTACGGATCTCTTCGTTCCTGATACGATCTCGCAGAGACCCTGAATATAGCCTCTCCTGGTAGAGCCTCATTGGTTTAATCGCTGCTCGGGCTGATTTCTCTAATGTTTTAAAAAGCTTAAACACTCTTCCCGGGCATACTGTAGTCCCCACTGGTCCCTGCAGGACAACATTACATCTCACCGTCGCTTACTTACTCGTTATTACTCACACCGTCGCTTAACATCAGGCGAGGTGGTCAATCGTAGATCTATCTTGCATTAAATAAACCCTCTAACCCTCTTGTGCAGGTGATCGTGAACAACAAGCCGTTCTACCGCAACTACAAGCATCGCTTGCCTTACGAGAATGTCTCGTACATCTTCATTCAGGGCGACGTCGTCATACAATCCATACAGTTCAGCGCGGCTGAGGCGTTCTAACAGTATGTATGAAATATTGGTTTTTCAAGCGAAAACTTCTTTAGGCACGCTGAGCATTTTATATAGTTTATTAGCTAGTGATATGTAGAGCGGGGCGACGTGCGCCCGCGCCGCTCCGGACCCGGACGTCTACGCTTGCGTCGACATGGCACGACAGGTTTTGCTCGAGCTCCGGCTGCTATCTCCGGAATCCATTCGTTTGTTTTGCATAGTCTTTTTATCACATATTCTGCCCTCTTTTTGGTGTATATTCTTATTTAAAATTACCAAGTTATAAATGTTATGACTGGCCTTGTGGCTCAGTTGGTAGTGTGTCTACGTCTACCTGCTGAACTGAAAGGTCGTGGGTTCGATCCGCATCCAGGGCAAACATTTTTGTGATGAGCATGGATGTTTGTTCTGAGTTTGGGTGTTTCTATGTATCATTATGTATATATAAAAAAAAAAGAGGTAAGTATGTATGTATTCTATCAGCCATCTAGTTCCATAGTACAAGCTTTGCTTAGTTTGGACTAGATGGTGTTGTGTGAAATGTCCACAAATATTTATTTATTAGTATTTATGCTGTTTCTTATCTAACATACATTACAAATTTATGATTTTCCTAATTATTATCCCGTCTTATGTTGAGACATTATATTTTGTACCGTTTTCCCACACTTCAGTATCTTCTTTGTAACTTTGGATATATTTATATATATTTAAATAAAGATAAATATAAAGATAAAGATAATTTATTTGCATACAACTGCATACGACAAATGTTTATTGGATTTTTATATTTGGGATATGCGGGTTCAAGTCTTGATCAAGATGTGAAATTTTTGAACTGTCTATTAAAATGTGTATGTATTTTAATTAATAAATTAATTTCATTTATATTTGTATTGCAGGTTATGTCGATAGATGGCGTGTATAGGATGCCCCATCCTTGCCTTCGAAGCATCCTGCGACTTGCATATAAGCTTACTAACCTTTTTTTAGACAACATAATAATAAATACTAATGCCCTTGTAGCTGCGGCGAGAGAGTGGGAGTGCAGCCCTTTACATAGGACGTGGAGAGGCTACCACGAGCCCATTATTTAATCATGTTCATTTTATTCTATTTAATTTAATGTAATTCTAATTTTCTTTTATTTTTAATTTCAATATGGATGTAAGTCTGGAATTAATTATTTTCATTTCATAATAAATAAGTATTAAAATAACGTCTTTTATAACTTTTATTTTAACTTAAGGTGGTACAATGTCCTTATAATAGTACATTATAGTATAAGTGTGTAATGTTGGTGATAACCGCTGAGGCGCCATTGAGACCCGAGCCGATAGGTAACAACAACAATACACACGTGTATCATACTACGTTTTTCAACACAGTTTTAAAGAAAATAATACAAAAAAATCGGTATGTACGGTTTATAGAAAATTTACCAAGAAATATTTGGTTCCTGTGCACTTTTAATTGTATCGTGTGCGGTTTTCTATAGAATTGAAAACAACGGGATTTCGGGACCACTTTTAGGTCCGCAAGTGTGTGACGCACACGGGGCAGAGTTGAGAATTTTCGTTGATTAACTCTATACATTTTGCCAAAATTTGAGTTAACTTTCCTAGACTACATACAAAAGAAGAAAACTACTCTCTCCCCCCAAATGTCGTGTCTTATTTCGATGTTTTTTAAAGTGTTTTTTGCCGAAAATTAAATTATTCTAGTAAAAACATTTTTCTTGTTTATTATGAAAAAGTTCGATGGAGGTTACGAAAAAACACATTTAATTTTTAGTTTTGCGAGAGATGTATCTGGGGGCACGGCCGTGCCCCCGCCATGTGAGCGAGCGGGTACGTACGGCCGGGACTATCTTTACACGAAGAGATTCGTCGGACTCGAAGCGATTTTTCGGATTTTAGACCCTCACAGCTTCGGCCCCGATAACACTAGATAGTTCAAATTTTCAGGATCAAGTATGGTCAGTTGACTGATACAATATAAAAAAAAGTATGTATCTAGCTTTTTTAGTTTCTATTTTATTGATACCTAAAATACGCCGATTTGCCGTTGATTAACCAAAAAAATAAGCGACTTGCTGAAGACTAAGAAAGCTGAAATTTGGTATGTAGGCTAAAATTTTCACACAAATAATGCTAAAGCTAAAATATTTGTAACTTTCACCCTCCAACCCCTATTTGAGGGTTATCCCGTTATTTTCATCAATAATATATCAACAATTTATGGTACTTCCTGAATTCTTAGAAAGCTGAAATTTGGTGTGTAAGCCAATATTTACACATGAATAACGAAGAAATTAATACATTTTTACTTTTCACCCTCCAACCCCTATTTGTGGGTGCACCCTCTGAGTGTAATCAAAAAGATAGGGTACTTCCTGAAGTCTCAGAAAGCTGAAATTTGGTATGCAAACTACAATTGGTACACGAACAACAGAAAAATTAAGATATTTGTAACTTTAACCCTCTAACCCCTATTTGAGGGCTATCCCGTTATTTTCATCAATAATATATCAATAATTTATAGTACTTCCTGAAGTCTTAGAAAGCTGAAATTTGGTGTGTAAGCTAATATTTACACATGAATAACGAAGAAATTAAAACATTTTTACTTTTCACCCTCCAACCCCTATTTGTCGGTACACCCTCTGAGTGTAAACAAAAAGATAGGGCACTTCCTGAAGTCTCAGAAAGCTGAAATTTGGTATGCAAACTACAATTGATACATAAACAACAGAAAAATTAAGATATTTGTAACTTTCACCCTCCAACCCTTTTAAAGGGAGAATTTGACTATATTTTTTTAACATAACATAACTTCGTTATGGATAATTCTAGAGAGTCCAAATTTTCAGGATAAAAAGTAGTTAGTACATTTATAAAACATACAAAGTTTCATTTATGTAGCTTTTATACTATAGATTTAATTCACATGTAAAATACGTCAACTTTTGGCACTCACCACTAATGATAGTTAGTTTCTAACGGCGACGCTAGATGGCGTGTGCGATCGACTAAAGTCGATAGCGTGTGCTAAAGCACACGCTATCGTTTTGCGCGCTTTGCTTATGCATACATCCTTTTACTTATGGATGGATAGTGCGTTTTCGTTCGTTTTATGTTTAGTAAATATGGGCTTGTATTATACATGACGGCGCATTCGATCATTGAGGGTAAACAGTTGTTTACTCTGACGCAACACCGAGCGCTAGGACAGCAGTGGGGGCCGGCGGCCGTTATTACATCGCTAGACGGCAATCGGTTCGCATGGCGACTTGTGCTACGTGTTCGGTGGAGTGTTAACTGATTTTAGTGTACTTAGCAATTGGACAATTTAATCAAGAACTTATTTCGTGTCGATCATTGTAATTTGCCTAACATTATAACGCATAACTCAACACCGTCTTTCCATTCTCCTCGCCCGACTACCCACGCCTGCCTGCGGCCAAGCATGAAAGCTGATGATAAGGTGGACGTCTCTCATGTCCCTTTATCAGAAGTGGGATGCGAAGGGCAAGCTTCAGGAGAATTGAGCGACGATCGTGAACAAGCCTCGCAGGGCTTTTTGCGAAATATGGAAAACTTGCTATCCAGACTCCTGAAGACAACACAGCCGCTTCCGACCACAAACAATACTGCTGCTAAGCTAATTTGCTTCGACCCAGATGAGAATGACGCGGACATAGAAGGTTGGTGCAGAGTGACGGAGATAATCGTGAAGAGTAGAAAACTAAACGGCGCGGAACTTTTGCTAGCACTTACACACGCTCTTCGAGGACGTGCAGCTACGTGTTTAACCAAGCTGCAAGCTTCACAGTTGACATGGGACCAGATAAAAGAAGTACTCCTCGCGAAATTTGGAAAGCCGATGCTACCCCAAGACTACTTCGACGAGATACTAAGATTCCAGGTTAGTCCGAAAGAAACAGCTTGTGACTCGGCGACGCGTCTTTGGACTATGATAGAACGGATTCCTCGCACCGAAATGCCAGAAGATGTCATCACGGGATTTGTGTGTTCCGTTTTATCCCAAAAAGATGGCATTATGCGTCGTGAACTACAGTCCTGCAACGTGACTACTAGAAGCCAACTGTGCCGGGTACTAAGGGGCATCTCTTCGAAGCGAAAGCTTGAAGGACAAGACAGTGATGATAATGAAGCAAAAAGGAGGCGAATTAACGAACCACGTTTCACGGAGGCATGTCATCGATGTGGACTGCCGGGGCACAAACAAGCAGACTGCCGCAGACGTCGTGAAGGCTCCAACGACAGGGCCGTTACAAGAGCTACTGAGCACCCCCGCCAGTTGCCGACTTCCTCGTGGTCTCCCACCTGCTTCGTGTGCAGTCAACAGGGCCACATTGCCTCGACGTGTCCGGGCCGCAAGGGACCCAACGAGCGGCCAGCAGTCAAAGAAGTCCACCTGTGCGAGCGGAGACCAGCAACGGGGACCTTGACAACATCTTCCGGTGAGCCCGTTTCCTTTCTCTGTGACAGTGAGTCCGCCTGCTTGCTAGTAACTTTTAGTTTACCCCATAGACTGACAGGCACTATGCGTAATGATTTTGTGCACCTTACGGGGATAGGACAAAGCAACGTCGTAAAATGTGACTCCAATTCTCAGTCCAATCAATATTCAAGGCATCTCACTAACCATGTTATTCCATGTAGTACCCAACACCACTATTAGCGAAAAAGCCATTGTAGGCCGGAGGTTTTCTAGATAGCGGTACTGTCGAAGTAAGCAACGGTTGAATTATTTTCTCTTTGCGTGAGGCGTCTTAGATAAAGCGTGTAAAATTGACTTTATCAAAATTGATACTGATTTACAAGGCGAAGATAGAGCGGCACTTAAAAAAACACAAATAATCTGATTAGTTCACGGATGATGTACCCACACGTCGCGTCTGGTTATTTACGCATAGGACCTAAAGACCCAAATAAAATCGTGCAGCGGCGTCCTTATAGGTTGTCCGCGAAAATAGAGGTAGTTAGGGATAAAATTTAAAATCTTCTCGAAGCAGGTGTGCAGGAAAGCACATCAGCCTTTACCAGTCCGAAACTACTCGTAAAAAAGAAAGACGGTTCCGATAGGATGTGCATCGACTATCGTGAGCTGAATCTCGATATCACTTGTACGATTTAGAAACCTTAACGGTTTCACGCGGTCGAACACTTTAGGTACTACTTATACGGACAGCATTTCAGTGTTTACGATTTGTAACTCGCTAAAAGCCTCAAAGTCCAAAACTGATCTCACACTTCGTGTTTACCAGTGGTGGGTCATTCTCCAGGCCAATGACTTTGACATAGTTCACAAATAAGACAGCAACGTGGAGTACGCTGATTTCCTCTATAGAAACCCCCCAGTCGAACCGTTAACAGTGTGCTACGAGGCCGGTTCTTCTGTAAAGATCAAACCTGCCCAATTTGTGGACTCCTGTATTGTATGTAGAGCATCCAAGGGCCCATCCGGCGTTACCCAAGTAAGACTTCACCCGATTCCGAAGGTCTCTACCCCATACGATACATTTCGATATAACTGGTAAACTCAGTAGCAAAAGTGACCAAAAAGAATATGCTTCAGTAATCATCGATGCTTTCACTAAGTAGGTATATCCTCCTTTGAATATACGTCTTCCCTGGACTCAGCAAGCGCGGCTTATCACCACCGGCTCTAGTAAGGCAAATGGCGAAGCCGAACGAGTCATGCGCACACTTAAAAGTGTACTCACCATTGTCGAGAATGACCCTAACGTGACGAACTCCTTGACATACAGTTAGCCTTAAACAGTACGAGGTCCCGGATCCCGTTCCCGCCTATCAGCAAAGTATTAGAGAACGAAAAGTACGAGTTAAAAAAAAAAAAATCGACGGGTCTAACATAATCTACAAATTCGCACACGAGAATTTGCGCCTGGTGCCTGGAGGTCTTGGCGGTTTACTGAAAGTGGGCTACTACAGGAGCAAATGATGATGAAGGGGCGGCCGAGACGGCGGGTCAGAGTCAAATAGATGAAGCGATATCATCAGACGACGATTGTGATACGATATCGGTCTCTAGGATACATACCGCGACCGCCGGCTCTGCTACCCTTCAGCGTCAGATTGTGAAGATTTCCCGGATGTATGATGCGTAGGTCTGTCAAACCGTTTGTTTGGTTGCGTGTTGGTAGTTGCAGCTATCATATGAGATGATGTGCTGCTGGTTCAGCTGCGAGGCCGTCCGGTCCAAGTCGCCATATGAGATGACGAGTCTTGGTCGTAGGGACCCCTCGAGCTAGGTTCATTTGCATGAGGGCAAATGAAGTGTGTGTCGTAGGAGAAAGCTGCGAGGTCTTCCGGTCCAAGTCGCCATATGAGATGACGAGTCTTGGTCGTAGGGACACCTCGAGCTAGGTTCATTTGTATGAGGGCAAATGAGGGGTGTGTGTATTCACATGTGGAACTATATGGGTACTGTGTGTACGTGTATATACGTCAGGATAGGACGAGCGTAGTGAATGTGATGATCCAAGTGGTTTCTTTTCTACCTTTACAGACTAACTGAGCTTCAAGCGAAGCAGAGGCGAGGAGCGCACGAGGACGTGCGCATGTCAGTATGGCCGTGACGGCGCATTCGATCATTGAGGGTAAACAGTTGTTTACTCTGACGCAACACCGAGCGCTAGGACAGCAGTGGGGGCCGGCGGCCGTTATTACATCGCTAGACGGCAATCGGTTCGCATGGCGACTTGTGCTACGTGTTCGGTGGAGTGTTAACTGATTTTAGTGTACTTAGCAATTGGACAATTTAATCAAGAACTTATTTCGTGTCGATCATTGTAATTTGCCTAACATTATAACGCATAACTCAACACCGTCTTTCCATTCTCCTCGCCCGACTACCCACGCCTGCCTGCGGCCAAGCATGAAAGCTGATGATAAGGTGGACGTCTCTCATGTCCCTTTATACATATTCAACTTTCGTTGAAAATTTGGTTTGTTTTAGGTAGTACTTAGGAACTTATTTACACAGAAAAATATAATACTCTCAACCGAGAGCTTATTTAGAAGCTTGGATTCGGGACGGGTATCTTGTTAGAGAAGGGGTACTAATTAGGTTAAGAATTTAAGTTATTGAATAATAGTCCGGATACAAGAATAATCTAAAGTTGGTTTAAAGCACGTATTCCTATAAAAAGGAAATAAGACGAACAATATGAGTAACGAAATAATTTCTTTGGGAGACGGGTTAGGACGCTATCGTACAGTTCATAGTATGTCTGGAAATGGTTCATGTCTTTTCCATTCATTGAATCAATCTATAGAAGACCGTATTTGGTGTGGCGTTGCAAATTAAGGTGTGCTATTGTTTATTATGTTGTATAACATTGGGACGAACTGCAACTTTATACTTGTGCTGAAGACTGAGAAGTGTTTCTGGATACCGACTCTTATTCACGCGCTATAGTATGGTGCCTTAACAGAATTGAAGGTTACAGCAACTACGAGTATCACCTATTTTAAGTAATAAACCAACAAAAAAAGAGGCTATGACAGAGAGTGTGCTGCAAAAAAAAATAACAGATGCACAGGAAAATACATTCCGTTAAAATAAAACGTTGCAGAAATTACAGGGTATCTTACAAAAAAGAAATGAAATCCCACCAAAAACATTTCATGTAAAATTGGTTGCCATGTTTCGCATTGTCATGCCACTTTCACTGACAAAAAGAAATCAGATGAGATCTGACTGAATTTGAAAAGCCAAGCTGCTAACTCTACAAAGTCTAACGCTACAATACTTATCTCTGTCAGCCTTAAATCTTGGTCAAAAAGCATGGCTTGGTCGTTTCATGGAACTATTACATTACTATTACAATTATACATCATTCAAGAGCAGAGATTTTAGTTTGTCTTTCTTTTTCTTCCTTAGAAGTCCATGTACGACATGTTATGCGACATATATTTGTAACTGACAGCCGGAAAACGACCAAGCCATGCTTTTTGATAAAGATTGAAGGCTTACAGAGGTAAGTATTGTAGCGTTAGACTTTGTAGAGTTAGCAGCTTGGCTTTTCAAATTCAGTCAGATCTCATCTGATTTCTTTTTGTCAGTGAAAGTGGCATGACAATGCGAAACATGGCAACCAATTTTACATGAAATGTTTTTGGTGGGATTGATTAATTCTGAAAATTGTATACTTACGTTGAGTGCGCATGATTGCACAAAAACCATATGTGATATCTTTTTGTATGTTCATAGAAAATTTATCAAGAAATATTTTGTTCCAATACAATTTTAATGTATCTTGTGCGGTTTTCTATTAAATTGAAAAAAAATACGGAATTTCGGGACCTTTTTAAGTCCGCAAGGGTCGTGTGACGCACACGGGGGAGAGTTGAAATTTTTAGTTGATTGACTCTATACATTTTGCCAAATTATGAACTAATTTTCCTAGACTACATACAAAAGAAGAAAGCTACTCTCTCCCCCCAAATGTCGTGTCCTATTTTTTACCCGAAAATTTAATAATTCTAGTAAAAGTAAAGTAAAGTAAAAAGTATTTTTTTATTACGAAAAAGTTCGTTGGAAGTTACGAAATAACGTTTTTTTTTTGCGAGAGATGTATTATTATTATTACAAAAAATATAGCCTATGGCACTCTGGAAGTGAAGACGAATCTAATGATACCTTGCACATCAAAATCGGTAAAGCCGTTTAGGCTGTAGGCAATCATATAGAAACATACATACATACCCACATACATACATACCACATACGTACATACATACGTACATACATACGTACATACATACGTACATACATACGTACATACATACGTACATACATACGTACGTACCTACATACATACATACGTACATACATACGTACATACATACGTACATACATACGTACATACATACGTACATACATACGTACATACATACGTACGTACCTACATACATACATACGTACATACATACGTACATACATACGTACATACATACGTACATACATACGTACATACATACGTACATACATACGTACGTACCTACATACATACACTCGAAAAACATAACCCTCCTTCTTACGCAGTCGGGTAAAAATTATAGAGGCCAGAGTTACTTAAGCGTCCCTAGTTCAAATACAAATACAAAAATGTTATTGAAGATATTAAATGACTGCATGAACTAATAAATAATTTGTAAAACTAGAAAACAACATCACAAATATTCGACAAAAAAATAATAATTTATTAATAAGTTAATTTTCATAAGACATAAAAAAAATATTAACGCACCAAAGTTAAGCAACGGACGGACCGGTCAGACTCTTCGGATAGGTGACCAAGAGTGACATTTCTTTCTGAGCGCTACCGTGGGTCAGATGACACGTTCAATTGTAGGTCCCGGTTGTTTGTTCTTAAGGCGAGGCTTGTCCAGAAATTTAGGTATTTTACGCTACCTCAGTTTACGGCATAGTTCCGCGTTTTATGAGAGCGCGAAGTCCGCACAAAACGTGGCGTACGTTTAGTGCGATACCGATCCGCCGCGCGCCGCGCCGCGCGCGAGTCTCGCCGCGCGGCACGCGACTTGTCTGAACCACATCTTCATTACATTGTAGTGGCAAGTAAGTTGTGATATACTGATATCAATCTATAAGCTTATTTCTTGAAAATCTATGAAATAATAATTTACTACTCGTACTCGTTCATTTTTCCGGGATAAAAGCCTAAGTATGTCATACTAAGTGGGTATATCTATCTCCATTCAACAACCAACTCACATAAAACACTAAATTATCACATTTATAAAATAATAGCTATGCTCCTGCGGTGTAACCTGCGTAGTGATGAAAAACGATGATGATTATGATAAAATATAGCCTTTGTCCTTCTCCAGGTCTTGAAGAATCTCCTGTCCAAATCTCATAAATATTGGTTAGAATTACATATTACAGGTCAAATATATCACGTAAATATCTTTGACAATAATGTAAAGGTCTATACAGGATGTTAGGTAATAAACACAAGCAGACACAACAAGGTTAATTTTATAATTATATTGCAATACCATTAGTTAACTGACTTCCAAAAAGAAGGAGGTTTTCAATTTGACTATGTTTTTTGTATGTTTGTTCACCGATTACTCCACCAATTGTGAATCGATTTTGAAGATTATTTTTTCTTTGGTAAGTGATTTCAGAAGTGGTCCCATATAAATTTTATCAGTATCGGTACTTTGGATTTTTATAACAAAATAACTTACAATTATTGTAGGTTTTAAAAAGATCCTGAGAGAGTTTACTACAAATAATATAAATAATAAGTTGTCTATTTTGTTTGTTTATTGATTAACAGATTTACAGATTAACAGATTTGCAGATTTACATATTTACATATTTACAGATTTACAGATTTACATATTTACAGAGTTACAAATTTAGAATCCGGAGTGTAACGAGGGATTCAAGCTCGCCCAAGACAAAAACACCTTTATCCCCGAAGTGCATACTCTACTTTTTACACCTAATGCGTGATTATAGAAAGAAATGGGTTTGAATCTACATTATTTAACAAAACAGAGCGCTTTGTTGTTATTTTTAACGTACAGCCTTGAAAAATTCCAGCATACGCTACCTGAACGGATTTTCTTTGATTCACATTATTATACCTACATTATGTAACAGAACGTCGCAATCGCAATTAAAATAGAGTTTTTCTAAGCAAACGCGCTCCATCGTAGACCGTAAACGTCGTTCAAAACTAGCGGGATCGGTGGTCAAGCTAAAGTTTCCCATAATAAAAATATAAAAAACAACCGTATTACAATATCAAAAAATTAACAGATCTTTCAGTTGTAGCATATTTCATCTTCTTTGGTTGCAGTATTCGTGCCTGTTTTATTTCTTTTTTATGTTCTATTCTCACAACTTTATCACAACTCACATGTCGATGTTATTACTCTCACATGGTGGAGTACGGGACAGATTATGCGAGTTTTCATTGACGGTCGTTCTGTAATATCAAAGTAAACGTTGTAGCAACCACACATTTTATCATTACAACGAGGCTAATGCACATAAGATATATTTTAATTATACAAACAGGTGCATTATAATTTATTTTACTTTTTTGCGTGAGGTTTTCACATAAATTGCTGGTCTACCTACCAATTCATACAAATTTGCAGTTACAAAAATATATGTGCATTATTTTTTGTAAAATAAATAAGGTTGTAGTGCTCACTCAATCCTAGAAGTATTCAAATCAACTGGCTCTAATGTTATCAAAGACTCGTTGATTACTTCAAGATGCTTCTTTGATCTGCAATATACAAGAATAATGCTAACAAGGTCGATCACTGATAAATGTACCTAACTAACCTAACACCCTGTATTTGTGGTGGAAATATAAATGTTATGAAACTACCTATCTAAAATATTTTATACTCAAATACGTAATATATGTATACGTAAATTCGCTGTAAAAAGTTGTAGTGTGTATTTTTTATTCCAGTAAAATTACTTATTTCTTGTTTATCACGAAGAAGTTCTAGGTTATGAAAAAACATTTTATTTTATTTTTGCAAGAGTACAAAAAATGCGTTACAAAAAATATAATATAGCATATGATATTCAGGGAGTAAAGACGAATCTAACGACACCTAGCACATGAAAATCGGTCAAGCTGTTTAGGCTGTAGGAGGTAATCTAAAAATATGCATAGTACATACATAGATATACACCCACATACACCCTTACATACATAAATACAAACATACATATACTCGATAAACAACCCTCCTTACGCAATCAGGTAAAAATTACATACCTACGCGCGGCGCGGGCGGCGCGCGACAGACGGCGGTATATATAGGTACTCTCAAAGTCTGTGATGCGTTCAAAGATGCCGCGCCATATGCCGCCTGCCGCGACCGCGGTGTATTTTTACCGGACTGTGCAAAAAGGTGGGTTATGTTTTTCAAATGTATGAATCATATAAGATTATAAAAGCGAAATTGTCTGTCGTCTGTCTCTCTGTCTGTTTGTTGCCTAAATGGCTAAACGGCTGAACCAATAATTATGAAATTTGGAACAGAAATTCTTTAGGACCTGGAGAAAGACAGAATATATATATATTGACTGGCCTTGTGGCTCAGTTGGTAGTATGTCTACCTGCTAAGCTGTAGGTCGTGGGTTCGATCCCCACCCAGAGCAAACATATGTGTGATGAGCATGGGTGTTTGTTCTGTGTCTGGGTTCTTCTATGTATCATATGTATATATTTACAATAAAAGTATATACGTATTCTATCAGCAATCTAGTTCCATAGTACAAGCTTTGCTTAGTTTGGGCTAGATGGTGTTGTGTGAAATGTCCCCAAATATTTATTTATTTATTTATATATATATATTATTATCACCATTTTTCATCACTACGCGGGTGAAACCGCGGGATGCAGCTAGCATGTGTATGTATGTTTATGTATACATTTATTTTTTGTGAGCCCTGTTTGTACAAACTGTCCCACTGCTGGGCGCGGGCCATCTTCTCATTATAAGAAGGGTAAGGCCATAATCTACCACGCTGGCCAAATGCGGGTTGGCAGACTTCACACATCTATCATAACTGTAATATTTGAACATCAGGTAAGAGTAAGTACATTTTCTTTATACGAGTATGAATAGAACTCATAGGTTTATGAACTGCGAGTGCGAGTGATCTATATAAATACTTACATGTATATTTCTAGGAAATAATAACTTGCAACTGGGTATTTACCTTTTTCGGGATCGCATCATTTCTAAATGAGCCAAAATTTTGCGCTTACGCGTTCGCTTATTTTTTGGTTTCTTTGTTCTATGATTTCCCATAGTAATTTGTTTTATTTGGCGCGCGATGCAATCCGACACAGTACCGTCGCTGACAGTGGTCACCGACAGACTGGCGCGGGTGAACAGCTGAAGCAAGGCGGCGGGACGGTTGCTCGCGAGCAAACTTATTGTAAAATAAATTACTATAAAATAATGCACTAAACGTATCAAAAATGTAATTCTAGAGAACACTAAAAAAATGTAATAGCTACTTAACATGGTAAATTTGGTTTTGATGGCTTTAAACACTTTAGAGATAAATGGGAAAAATAAATAAAATGGCATATTTTTCAAAAAATAAAGCTATCGAGATTTTTTTCAGCAATCGTGTTTTCGTTTCTAGCGAAACCTAGCCAACAGATCGAAATTTTACATACAAAAAATTTGAGCTTGAACTAATAATACAAGTATTTTTTGTAAATTTTCAAAAAGCTTTGTTTTACTGCTTTTGCGGACTAGCCGGGCCTTAAAAACAGCAATTGTCAAGCCAGGCCAGAGCCCTTTCGACGGCGAAAAACTCTGACACTATGAGCTGGCCACAGCAGTCTATACGAATTTACTTACTTATATTTATAATTACATTCTAACAAAGAGTGAATGTTAACTTTAGTCAGACTTCTTTCTAATAATAAATGTTTATTTAAATCATCATCATCTCAGCCATAACAAGTCCACTGCTGGACATAGGGCTCCCCCATGGATTCCCAAAAAGGCCGATTGGAAGCGGCCTGCATCCAGCGTCTTCCCGCTTGTTATTCTTTCAATATTTAGCTAACAAATAACTAAATAACTCGATGTTCGCATTGTTCTTCATTGTCTATTTTCAATTTATTTAAGAGTCCGTAGTTTGACCATCGTCCGTCTCGCTCGCGCACATCCACATTTTTGAAGATATGAAATGACTAACTTCAAAAATGTGGAACTTGAAAAAAAAACGTTACTTGTAAAACTAGAAAACATCATCACAAATAATCGACAAAATTGTAAAATTGATCCGAGTTAATTTTCGTACATAAAAATAAATTTTGCGTTAAGTAAGTAAGTAAATTCGTATAGACTGAGTGGCCAGCTCTAGTGTCAGAGTTATTAAGCCGCCGAAAGGCCTCTGACTTGGCTTGACAATATTGCTGTTTTTAAGAACAAACAACCGGGACCTACAATTGAACGTTTCATCTGACCCACGGTAGCGCTCAGAAAGAAATGCCACTCACGGTTACCTATACGAAGAGACTGACCGGTCCGTCTGGTTCTTGACATTAGTGATCGTTCGAGAACACCTAGTCAAGCTACGCCACGAGCGCTACATTATATACTTATATGATAACAAGTTGTTATAAGTTATTTTTATTAACCGACTTCCAAAAAAGGAGGTTATCAATTCGACCTGTATGTTTGTAATATCAGAATTGCACAATTTTTACATATTCCAATTTAGAATCCAGTAGTCCCGTAAACTAATGAGAAAAAACGCGATAACGTTTTTTAGGGTTCCGTAGTACCTACGATGAACCCTTATAAATTAACCATGTCCGTCTGACTATCTGTCGGTCCGTATTTCACGGGCATTTTACTCAGAGTTTATAAGCCTTACATTACATACATAGGTTACGATAGATCCGCAAGGGTCGCAATAACGCAGAAGCTTACCCTATCTCGAATAGAAAGCTTTACTTAACCAAAAAATACAAAAAACATAATAAAAGTGAAAAAAAATCTTAAAAAAAGATACAATGATACAATGATTTTATTTGTCTATGAAACTAGGTTATATAGATAGATGTTATACATTTTTAAGATAAGAGATCAGCTAGTTCACACCTTAAAAGGTTTATAGACATTAAAATACATAACATACATTTCGAAATAGTACAACACAAAAATTATACATTACATTAAATGTCAATGAAAATTCATGTAATTTTTTTAATATAGGGTCTAAATGTCATTTAAATTATTATCTGTCAAAAACATGTTTCCGTATAATAAGCATTTTTAATCAATAGGTTCTTCAGCATATTTTTAAAACTTTAAATAGTTGAAACCATACAGAACACACTCTTTCCTAAAAATGAGCTTGAAGACTCTAGGTGGCGTACTTAGCTTACCTTCATGTCTACTGCCTGTAGGCCACATGACAAAGAGATTAGTATTTGATTTTACGAATGTGTCAATATCGCTAATATACATGCAGAGTAGAGTTAATATTTTGAGCCTAATAAAATGTTTTACATGAAACTGTTCTTTTTAGAACGCAAATCGATCGTATACATCGTTTTCGTGCTTTGAATGCCTTCTCACGATCGGAAGAGTTGCCCCTAAACATCACACCATATCTTAGTATAGACGCAACGTGCCCATGATATAAGCATTAAAATCTTTCAACGAAAATTATTATGATGATGATGATTACATGATTACAACTTTTCGAGATATAGCGATAAATATGTAAAACACTTAAGTCGTTATATAGTACAAACTTGGAGGAGAATATATTATTTCTCCTCCAAGAGTACAAAGGTCAATGATATTTTTGTAAAGTGGTCTAAACAAACAATACTCGCCAAGTTGTTTTCTTTTTTTCTTTCTTTACTGCGTGAGAACTCCTTCTTACACAGGTTACGTTTTTCGTGTATGTTTGTATGTATATTATATATATGCTGAATGTATGTATGTTTGTAAATGACAGCGCCTAAACGGCTTGACCGATTTGGATGTGCAAGGGGTCGTTAGATTCGTCGTTATTCCCGAGTATCATAGGCTATTTTTTTTGTAACAATAATAATATGTCTCACGCTAAAATTAGAAAATGCGTTCTTTCTTAACCTCCAACTAACATTTTCGTAATAAACACGTGGTTTTACTAGAATTATTCTAAAGAATGTGCATTTATAAACTTTTACAACGATTTATGGCATAATTTCTCATAAAAACGTACACTCAACAGCGTATCAAGCGTAATGAAATCATAAGTTAGACTGCAAAAATCACTTTTCCACAGTCGGATATTTTGATTTTCTTTAAACATCGATTAGATGCTTGTAGATTACAGCATTTAGCTTCGGAACCCTACCATATCGACACGGTCTTGGCCACTTATCATAAGAAATATCTATGTAAGTAGCCTCTGGTCGTTCTAGATTATTTATCCTATCATTACTCGCAGCTCACACTTCGCTTGGTGTACCTACTTGTCCATACATCGAAGTATATTTTTAAATACATTTACCACAACTTATTTTGAAATTTATGTACATAAACCTACTTTTTACACATTCGGGTAAATGAAAGCAAACATCTGAATGATGCACTTACTGGGCTTGTTACTTGTGATGCCATTCCTAACACAAATTTCAAAATAATTTGTGGTAAAAGTTTTTAAAAATATACTTCGATGTATGTACAAGTAGGTACACCAAGCGAAGTGTGAGCTGCGACTGATGATAGGATACCTAAATAATCTAGACCAGACGCTACTTATATAGGTATTCTATATGATAAGTGGCCGATATGGTAGGGTTCTCTGAAGCTAAATGCTGTAATCTACAAGTATCTATATTTAAGGAAAACAAAATACCCGACTGTAGAAAAGTGATGTTTGCAGTCTAACTAACGATTTCCTTACAATTGATACGCTGTTGATTGTACGTTTTTATGAGAAAGTATGCGTAAAATCATTGTTTCAATCAATTATCAAATCATCAAACTCAATCAAAAGTTTATAAGTTCACATTCTTCAGAATAATTCTAGTAAAACCACGTGTTTATTACGAAAAAGTTAGTTGGAGGTTACGAAAGAACGCATTTTTTATTTTAGCGTGAGACATATTATTATTGTTACAAAAAACATAGCCTATGACACTCGGGAATAAAGACGAATCTAACGACACCTCGCACATCCAAATCGGTCAAGCCGTATAGGCTGCAGGCTGTCATTTAGAAACATAGATACATATATACAAACATACTCGAAAAACATAACCCTCCTTCTTACGCAGTCGGGTAAAAAGAAAACCACTTGGCGAGTGTTGTTTGTTTAGACCATTTTACAAAAAAATCCTTGACCTTTGTACTCTTGGAGGAGAAATAATATGTTCTCCTCCAAGTTTGTACTATATAACGACTTAAGTGTTTTACATATTTGTCACTATATCTCGAAAAGTTGTAATCATCATCATCAAAATAATTTTCGTTGAAAGTTTTTGATGTTTTTTTGTTTTTTTTTTCACTTTTGTTATGTTTTTGTTTATGTAGGGCTTTCTGTTCTAAATTTTCTATAAAACCGTACCTACATACAGAAACGATATCACTTATATTTTTTTGCGCAATCTACCACCAAACATGAATAATTTTTTCATTACAACAAATTATAAGCTGCGCGCCGCTCTGTCTCCTCTCTCCCACTCGGATCATTCATTTTTTTCATGATAAAAGTAATCTATGTATTAATCTGATTTATCGACTTTCTCCAAATCAAATATCATTATAATCTGTTCAGCTGTTTTTGCGTTATTGAGGATCAAACAAACTGACACATATTTTTTTTCGGTATAAAAGTAACCTATATATTATAGTATACGAGTATAGTAACCAGGAGTAGCTTATATACTTCCCTATCAATTTTTATGTAAATAAATCCAGTTGTTCTTGAGTTATATTATATCAAGGCATCGTTAGTTCGTCTTCGCTTCCAGAGTGCCATAGGCTATATTTTTTTGTAATAATAATAATACATCTCTCGCAAAACTAAAAATTAAATGTGTTTTTTCGTAACCTCCATCGAACTTTTTCATAATAAACAAGAAAAATGTTTTTACTAGAATAATTTAATTTTCGGCAAAAAACACTTTAAAAAACATCAAAATAAGACACGACATTTGGGGGGAGAGAGTAGTTTTCTTCTTTTGTATGTAGTCTAGGAAAATTAACTCAAATTTTGGCAAAATGTATAGAGTTAATCAACGAAAATTTTCAACTCTGCCCCGTGTGCGTCACACACTTGCGGCCCTAAAAGTGGTCACGAAATCCCGTTGTTTTCAATTCTATAGAAAACCGCACACGATACAATTAAAAGTGCACAGGAACAAAATATTTCTTGGTAAATTTTCTATAAACCGTACATACCGATTTTTTTGTATTATTTTCTTCACAACTGTGTTGAAAAACGTAGTATGATACACGTGTGTATTGATGATTACCTATCGGCTCGGGTCTCAATGGCGCCTCAGCGGTTATCACCAACATTACACACTTATACCATAATGTACTATTATAAGGACATTGTACCACCTTAAGTTTAAATAAAAGTTATAAAAGACGTTATTTTAATACTTATTTATTATAAAATGAAAATAATTAATTCCAGACTTACATCCATATTGAAATTAAAAATAAAAGAAAATTAGAATTACATATAATTAAATAGAATAAAATGAACATGATTAAATAATGGGCTGGTGGTAGCCTCTCCACGTCCTATGTAAAGGGCTGCACTCCCACTCTCTCGCCGCAGCTACAAGGGCATTTGTATTTATTATTATGTTGACTAAAAAAAGTTTAGTAAGCTTATATGCAAGTCGCAGGATGCTTCGAAGGCAAGGATGGGGCATCCTATACACGCCATCTATCGACATAACCTGCAATACAAATATAAATGAAATTAATTTATTAATTAAAATACATACACATTTTAATAGACAGTTCAAAAATTTCACATCTTTATCAAGACTTGAACCTGCATATCCCAAATATAAAAATCCAATAAACATTTAAATATATATAAATAAATCCAAAGTTACAAAGAAGATACTGAAGTGTGGGAAAATTGTACAAAATATAATGTCTCAACATAAGACGGGATAATAATTAGGAAAATCATAAATTTGTAATGTATGTTAGATAAGAAACAGCATAAATAATAAATAAATAATTGTGGACATTTCACACGACACCATCTAGCTCAAACTAAGCAAAGCTTGTACTATGGAACTAGATGGCTGATATTTGAAATTTCTTGCCCACTGCCACTAAAGTCACGCTTGCACAGTATCTTCTTCTTCCCATCTTAGATTATGCCTATGCCAGCTACCTTGATCTCACTGAGAACCACCTTGATAAACTTGAGCGACTCCAAAATTATTGTATAAAATTCATATTTGGTTAGCGCAAATATGATCACGTATCCCAGTTTCGTGCTAAGCTCAAGTGGTTGCCAATTCGCCTTCGTCGGAATGCTCATATCCTTTGTCTCCTGTTTAATATCCTTTTTAACCCTGCCACCCCACATTATTTAAAAGAACTTTTTAACTACTGGCATTCCTCTCATTGCGTACCCCTTAGGTCAAAAGACACCCTGTCCCTCAAATCTCCTTCCACACGCTGCGTAACTTTTTATGGGAAGTCATTTGCACTCCAGGCTGTTCAGCTGTGGAATGCACTACCTATTCCTATTAGGCAAGCTCAATCCCTCGTTACGTTTAAGGAACAAGTTTGGAAGTATTACCTTTCAATTTAATTATATAACCTCTTATCTGTGTCAATACTGACTGTGTTTATTCAAAATTGTCTTTGTCTTTCGTTCGTTTTTTATATTTTTAGTTATTTTTGTTATTCTTTCGCTTTCCCTGGTTTTTGTAAGTAATTTATTTTATATTTATGATATTTATTAGTATATTTATAGTATTTGTATTGTAAGTATTAGTGTGTAGCTTAAATAGAATGTATGTCTATTCATATTAAATATAATTAAGTCTTTAAACATTGTAGGTATGTAAAAGATACTTTATTTTAATTAAAAAAAAGTCTCACCGCTCTATTACTGCACACCCCGTCATTTTACTTTCTTTTCGTTCCTCTCCATCCTAAGGTTGCCTGGAAGAGATCGCTATTAGCGATAAGGCCGCCAGTTGTTACACTGGTTTTTAATTAATTAATTTAGATTGTAAATTTTATGGTGTCTACAAGAGTTTATCTATCTATCTATTTTTGTCTTAGGAAATGCATTTACGTTGTTATCTGTTCTATGCCCTTATCATATCTATGTGTGACCGATAAATCCAATGACTCGACAATTTAATACGATAAGTAAGTACAAACCAACACATGCACCAACATTGATTAAAAGTATCGATTCCTGGAAGAAATTAGATTAGATAGTAAGTTGCATTCAAATAACTCTCTGTATTTTCCTTATACGTAATAAGTATAAGGAAAATAAAGCGTAAAAATAAATTATCGTTATACTTCCCGGAAACCTAGAGCTTTATAGTTTACTACCAGAACGTAAATCGCTTCAGAACTAAAACTGAAGATTTTGTGCTAAATTTACTAAACTGTGACTATGATGTCATATGCCTGATAGAAACTAACATTAACAGTAGCGACTATGATTCTGAAATATTTGATTCGCGGTACAATGTTGTGAGGCGGGATAGATATCAAACAAATCCACAAAAAGTGGAAGGTGGTGGAATTCTTATTGCGTTGAAGAAACACCTGAGGTTTATCCGTCAGGCATCATGGGATACTGATGTTGAGGATTTATGGATAAATATTCTACCTAGTTGTAATAATGCTTGTACGCTAAACATATGTCTCTGTTATTTGTCTCCTTACTTATTTGTTATTTGTCTACAACTGGCCGATTGGAATATTTCTATGATAACTGTCAAAATATCATCATAAAATCTGGTGAACTGGATGAATTTCTTTGTCTTGGCGATTTTAACACTCGAAATATTACTTGGACAAAATCTTTTGACTATGGCGAAATGATCCCCTCCCATCCCGTAGGAGAGAGAAGGCTGATCTTCAATTAGGATACATGGATGTCTGTCATTTGCACCAATTTAATACCGGTCACCCATCCGAAGACTGACCGGTCCGTCCGTTGCTTGACATTAGTGATCGTTCGAGAACACCTAGTCAAGCTACACCACGAGCGCTACATTATATATAAATATAATGGTAACAAGTTGTTATGTTATTTTTTTAATAGTTGTTATTAACAAATATTTAAAAAAAGATTTGTTTACTTTAAAAAAATTGTCATCCTAGTACTCATATTTTAATATTAACAATCTGTCTGTACAAAGTCTAATTTACAGATTTATTTATTCAATTGATGATATTTATTTATAATTTTAAATTAAATAATTGTTTTATGTAGCGGCTGGTCACGTGGAAGAAGGGAATTACAGTCCCACTGCAGGGCAAGGCGTCTCGCCTTTGCCCTGCAGTGGGACAGTAATGGCTGAGAAAAAAAATATGTTTTATGACCATTTCAAATAACTGTGAAATTCGCTGCATGTATGTAAATTTTATATTTTAATAATGTATTCTGACTTACCTAGTATAACAAATCTCTGTTATAAGGTCAATAGAGTATCTAATGTAATATTTACACCTAAATATAATATAGGTAACTAAAGAATGAGTTTACGTAGATATTGTATTAATTACATAAACTCGTCCCACATTTCTAAACTATCGATCTATATTACATTCCCATGTATGCATGTATATTCTAGATCTAAGTTTTAGATTATTGTACGCTCGAAATGGGCAGACTATTGTTATTATACCTATTTAACAATTTTAACATCTTTGTACACACAGTTAAGCAATAAATGTTTTCTTATTCTTAAGAACAACTGGATCAATTTACATGAAATTTGATATTGAAGTAGCTTATACCTTGGTTACTATACTCGTATACCTACTATAATATATAGGTTACTTTTTATACCGAAAAAAAATTGTCAGTTTGTTTGTTCCTCAATTACGCAAAAACAGCTGTACAGATTTTAATGATATTTGATATGGAGATAGTCGATAAATCAGATTAATACACAGATTACTTTTATCGTGTAAAAACTGAATGATCCGAGTGGGAGAGAGGAGATAGAGCGGCGCGCAGCTTATAATTTGATGAATTCATCATACGAATTCATCATCAGAATTCATAAGACCCACAAAGGCGATACCTTAAACACATCACATCTTGGCCTTAATTGTGAAAAACAAAATGTATATGTTTCGGAACATCTTTCACCTGAATGTAAGGAGCTACACGCCGCTGCGCGGAAGATGGCCAAAGATAAGGCGTACAAGTACGTGTGGGTGAAGTATGGCCGCGTTTACCTGCGCAAACATGATGGTGCTAGTTGTATATTGATAAAAAACTTAGACACATTAAAAAAACTGAATTAATTAAATTCTTAGTTACATCTATCTTATGAATCTATATTATATTGTTCTGATAAATATATTTTGCAATTTTATGTTATTTTATGATGTTAATATATTATCAAAATGTTAACCGAATCAGAACTAAAACTAATGAAGTTCTTCTCAATGTTCTTAACAGTAATTATGATATCATTTGCTTAACGGAAACAAATTTTAATGATAGCATCTTTGATTCTGAGGTATTTGATGATAGATATATTGTGTTAAGACGTGATAGGTATATGACTAGACTGCCTAAATCTGAAGGTGGTGGTGTCTTAGTGGCAGTTAAGAAGAATCTAGGCTTTGTACGTCAGACATCTTGGGAGTCTATGTTTGAAGACATCTGGATCAGCATTATACCCGTTAAAACACTTCTGGTCTTACGTGAATAGCAAAAAGGGGTCTCCTTCTATTCCTCATACAATGAAACATGGTGATATTGTATCATCTGATCAGCAAGAAGTCTGTGAACTCTTTTCTACCTATTTCAAATCAGCTTTTGAATCTCCTAATTTGCCTTCAGGCTCCTTTCCCCTTTCTGATAAAAATACTAATGTTGTAAGCAACTTATCAATTACACAGGAGGATATTCTTCGAAAAATCACTGGGCTAGACCCCAATAAAGGAGCTGGTCCAGATGGTATCCCATCTCTAGTTATCAAAAAATGTTCAAAGGAGCTGGTTTATCCTCTTTACATCCTATTTAATTCATCTCTTCGGTCAGGTATTTTTCCGTCCATGTGGAAAACAGCTCACATAGTCCCCATTTTCAAATCGGGTGATAAATTCCTCTGCAATAATTACCGTCCTATCAGTATTCTGTCTTGCTTGGGGAAAGTTTTAGAATCATTAGTCTATGATACACTTTATCATCACATTCAACCATTAATATCCTCCAAGCAACACGGTTTTGTCCGTAACCGCTCCACCACATCCAACTTACTTGTTTATAAAAACTACATATGCTGCGCTTTTGCTAAAAATACCCAAGTAGATAGCATATATACTGATTTTGAAAAAGCGTTCGACAAAGTGAGCCATACAATCCTAATTCGAAAATTGGCAGCATATTTTGGAATCCATGGCAACTTACTACGTTGGGTTGAGTCATACCTTACTAGGCGCAGCCAAATTGTAGCAATCAAAGGCTTTTTATCCTCGCCTGCCCTGGTTACTTCAGGAGTTCCCCAAGGTTCGCATCTGGGGCCATTGCTGTTCATTGCCTTCATAAATGATCTTGTTGATAGACTCAGTAGTTCTTGTTTATTATACGCTGATGACCTCAAACTTTTTACTAAGGTTAATAGTGTCAAGGACTGTGAGGCACTTCAATCTGATGTTGATACTCTTGATAAATGGTGTCGAGAAAATCATATGTTTCTGAACGTGAAAAAGTGTTTTATTATAACACTTACCACAAAAATAAATAAAGTAACTTATGATTACCGTCTCAAAGGCCATTGTTTGGAGAGGAAGGCGGTGATTAAAGATCTCGGAGTTATGATTGACGAGAAGTTTACATTTCGTGATCACTATGACTATATTGTAAATAAAAGTAACAAACTTTTGGGGTTCATTTCTCGTATTACTAAAGATTTCAAAAATCCATACAGCTTCCTATCCATTTATTCTACAATGATACGCAGTATACTAGAATATAATTCTGTTATTTGGTCCCCCTTTTATGACATACACACGAAACGTATCGAGCGTGTACAAGGCAAGTGTTTAGGTATCTTAAGTTATAGACAGGGCCTAAAACGAAAGCTTAAATCATATAAACAAAAATTGGCTAAATTTAAGTTACAAACTCTCAAAACGCGACGATTAAATTCAGATTTAGTTTGCTTACACAAAATTATACACTCAAAAATTGACTGCCCATCTCTTCTTGCAAATATCAGCATAAACATTAAGCCCAGAAAGCGCGATGGATTTGCAAATACTTTCGTAATAGGGGTGTACAATAATAATACTTCATTCTATAACCCTATAGTAAGAATGTGTCGCCAATACAATGAAATATCTAAAAAACACTATGACTCAATTGATGTCTTCAATCAAAAAATTCACAAATTCAAACAAGACGTTAAAAATATTGTGTTTGCTGCATATGATGATGAAGTTTAATTTAATCAAGTGATGTTACCAATTTTCTATTTGTTTACTTTACTTTTGAAACTGAAAATAATATTATTGTAGGTAATTGTAATTTTTTATAACATGTTGTGTATACATTTAAGGAATATAGTTTAGGTCAAAATTATAAATTGTACATTGTAAAATTGTAAAGACTGTATTCTGTTTCGTGTACCAATAAACTAAATAAATAAATAAATTCAAAAAATTATTCATGTTTGGTGGTAGATTGCGCAAAAAATATAAGTGATATCGTTTCTGTATGTAGGAAATATTTTGTTACTATACAGTTTTAAATTATCTTGTACGGTTTTCTATTAAATTAGAAAAAAACGGAGCTTCAGGACCTTTTCCGGTCACACGGGGGAGAGGGGGGAGAGTGGAATGTTTTTATCTTTGGTCTCCAAGGAACATATTATTCTAGTTGATAAACTGACTCTTTGATTTTTCCAAATTCTCCACATATTCCAATCTAGAATCCAGTAGTCCAGTAAACTAATGAGAAAAAACGCAATAACGTTTTTTTAGGGTTCCGTAGTAACTACGAGGAACCCTTATAACAACAAACACATTACACATCGACAAAAACATTATTTTGTGACCTATTTTGTGTGTATAAATTATAAATTCAGCATGTCCGTCTGACTCTCTGTCGGTCCGTATGTCACGGGCATTTTACTCAGAGACTATAATCCTTACATTACACACATAGGTTACGATAGATCCGCAAGGGTCGCAGTAACGCGGAAGTTTACCCTATCTCGAATAGAAAGCCCTACATAAACAAAAAAAACCGAACAAGTGCGAGTCAGACTCGCCCACCGAGGGTTCCGTACAAACTAAATAAAAGGGGGAAACCATTTTTTTTTAATATTTTCCTTCATAAACATAAATATACATCGTAAAAATATTTGACACATTTCTTGCTCACCACTCGGATCCGAGTGGGGTGGGGCTATAGTAGCGGCGCCTCCCACTTGGATCCGAGCGAGCGTCCTGTTCATTTTGTAGTAGTCAGTAAACCGCCGGCGTTTGAGGCAGTGAACGTTGCTTTGCGCGGCCACTCTGTACTTAATCAAAATTCGCCTAAAATGTGTTGGTTCCCAGCTGAAGTGCAGGGTCTGCAGGGGGCGAAGAATGTGTTAAAAACCTCTTTTAGCTTATGCTAATGAGGCTCTTTCATATGATACGATCAAAGAACTTTAAAATTAGGACCCTCATTCCTTGCATGAAGACACTATTTTTTGTGATTCAATTAAAAATGTCCAGTTTTCGGATTTTTTCCTACTTATATGTGTACTCTATCGCAATGCTTCTTGCCAAATTTCAGTTCTAGGTCAACGGGAAGTACCCCACAGGTTTTGATTCCTCTGTGAGTGTCGAAATATGCGTTTTTTACGACATATTCGGCTGTAACTTTTTTTACGAAAACTGAGAAATTTTATTTTTCTTTCTGCAGCAAGATACTATGGATCTGCGTATATGCTTTTAAGTAATTTCAACTCGATACCTTCACGCGTTCCGGAGATAAAGGTCTTGACACCCGGACGGACGGACAGACAGACGGACAGCAAAGTGATCCTATAAGGGTTACGTTTTTTCCTACGTAAACCTAAACGGGTACGGAAACCTAAAAATACAAAAAACATAACAAAAGTGAAAAAAATGTCAAAAAACGATCAAAAACATTCAACGAAAATTATTTTGATGATGATGATTACATGATTACAACTTTTCGAGATATAGCGATAAATATGTAAAACACTTAAGTCGTTATATAGTACAAACTTGGAGGAGAACATATTATTTCTCCTCCAAGAGTACAAAGGTCAATGATTTTTTTGTATTAATTATGGTCTAAACAAACAACACTCGCCAAGTGGTTTTCTTTTACCCGACTGCGTAAGAAGGAGGGTTATGTTTTAGGAGTATGATTGTATGTATGTAGGATGTATATATGTTTATAAGTGACAGTCTACAGCCTAAACGGCTTGACCGATTTGGATGTGCGAGGTGTCGTTAGATTCGTCTTTATTCCCGAGTGTCATAGGCCTATATTTTGAGGGTTCCGTACCTCAAAATAAAAAAACGGAACCCTTAAAGGATCACTTTGTTGTCTGTCTGTCTGTCCGGGTGTCAAGACCTTTATATCGGGAACGCGTGAAGGTATCGAGTTGAAATTAAGACCATATACGCAAATCCATATTATCTTGCTGCAAAAAGAAAAATCTAGTTTCCCAGTTTTTATAAAAAAAAGTTACAGCCGAATATGTCGTAAAAAAGCACATTTCCACACTCACGAGGGAATCAAAACCTATGGGCAATTCTCTTTGCCTATGGGGTACTTCCCGTTGACCTAGAACTCTGAAATTTGGCAAGAAGCATTGTGTTAGAGTACACATATAGGGAAAAATCCAAAAACTGGACATTTTTAATTTTATCACATAAAAAATAGTCTCTCTATGCAAGGAATGAGGGCCCAAATTTTAAAGTTCTTTTACCGTATCATGTGGGGTACCTATCATATGAAAGAGCTTTATTAGCATAAGTTAAAACAGGTTTTTAAATATTTTTACGATGTAGGTATATTTTACGGTATAAGAAGGAAAATATGAAAAAAAAATACGAAGTCTCCCTTTTATCTACTTATACGAGTATATACCATATCGGCCACTTATCATATAGAATACCTATATAAGTAGCGTCTGGTCTAGATTATTTAGGTATCCTATCATCAGTCGCAGCTCACACTTCGCTTGCTGTACCTACTTGTACATACATCGAAGTATATTTTTAAATACTTTTACCACCACTTATTTTGAAATTTGTGTTAGGAATGGCATCACAAGTAACAAACCCGGTAAGTGCATACCTAATTCAGATTTTTGCTTTCAATTTCTGTCTTTTTATCCGACTGTATAAAAAGGAGGTTTATGTATGTGGGTATAATGTGCGGGGTCGTTTATGTAATTTTGATCTAGTCGTTTATACCAACAGCATAAACGACTAGATCGATTTTGATGTGCGGGGTGCGATTGTAGCTATTTTTATGTGTTAATTTTAATGAGTCGGGGTTCATGAGATACATGTTTATAAAATACAACAGTGAACCTCCAAAATGTAGGTATGCGTGAGCGAGACGGACGATGGTCTAACTACGGACTCTTACTTAGTAGGAAAACAAAATACTTGACTGCAGATAATTATAGTTTACAAAACTGAAATAATCGACTTCAAAATACGCAATTCCTTTACTTGGATGTTTTTTTTTTTAGTTATTTTGGTATAATAACCAAAGTACTGAACCGATTTTGATAACATTTATACGGGACCACCTCTAGGTACTAACGGACGATGGTCGAACTACGGACTCCTCAACGCGCGCAGCTATCTCTCTCGCTCATCACCACCTTGTTAAACACACAGAATTGTTAAACATATAAAATCATTGAATAGGGATATTAGAAAAGTGATAGCTAAATTTGTTTATTTAGACACGAGAAATATTTATAAACAAGTTTTTCTTCGGTTATATCTAATTGGCTGAGGAATAAGAAAATATATGTTCTTTTTAGGGTAAAAACGGGACCCTATTACTGAGACTTCGCTGTCTGTCCGTCCGTCCGTCCGTCTGTCACTAGGCTGTATCTCATGAACCGTGATAGTTACAGAGATGAAATTTTCACAGATAATATATTTCTGTTGCCTCTATGATAACAAATACTAAAAAACAGAATAAAATAAATGTTTAAGGGGGCTCCCATACAACAAAAGTGTTTTTTTGGACGTTTTTATAGATATTGATACGGAACCTTTAGCGCGCGAGTCCGACTGGCACTTTGCCATGGCACTTTTAATCTCGACCTTAACATGGATTGTACGAGTAGAACGCGAAACTATCTGATCTATAAACTCTTCATCATGTTGTGATTTCAGCCTGTACCCAGCGTTCACCTGATCCCTGGAGGCCTGTTCCTGGGACGCACGATCAAAGTACAAGGAGCCGTTACCGCCAATGGTAACAGGTAAGGTCCTTACTTTTTAGGGTTCCGTAGTAAACAAGGAACCCCTTCGCTATGTCCGTATCAGTCAGTCCGTCAGGATTAGTCAAAAGTACTAGGCTAACTTTTATACGTAACAGCGCTCCCCACTACAAAACAAGTATCTATATTTTAAAAACCCAAATACCCGACTGCAGAAAAGCAGTCTAAAGTACGATTTCGTTACGCTTGATACGCCGTTGAGTGTAATTTTTTATGAGAAACTATGCGTACAATCGTTGTAAAACATTATTCTTAACAATAATTCTAGTTAAATCACTTGTTTATTACGAAAGAGTTCGTTGGGGGTTACGAAAAAACGCATATTTTTATTTCTGTGAGAGATGTATTATTATAATTATTACAAAAAATATACTATGATAGGAAATTAAGACAAATATAACGACACCTCACACATCAAAATCGATCAAGCCGCTTAGGCTGTATGCTGTCATTTAGAAACATACACACATACATACCATATATATACATACTCGTACGTACAAGCACTCGAAAAACATAACCCTCCTTCTGACGTAGTCGGGTAAAAATTATTAAAAATATTTAAAAAAAAACATCTTTCACAAAAATATTTAAATTAGATCCTTAAAATAGTTCAAAATGTCAAATGAAAGCATAACATACGTACTTAGGTACCTAAAATTGTACCTTACATACCCCTTTGATACAAGTATCTTTACCCTGTCTTCAGATAGATTGAAGATTCTAACATCTGTTACGTTTCCGCCAGCTTTTCCATCAATCTCCAGAGCAGCTCCAGCAAGTCCATCGGGAGTGATGTAGCATTCCACTTCAACCCACGCCTTAAAGAAGGCCACGTTGTCTGTAACACAAAGACACACGACTCCTGGGGGAAAGAAGAAATTTACGGCATGCCCTTCTCAAGGGGAAGCCCATTTGATGTTGAGATAACCTGCTCCCAGAACTCGTACAGGGTAAGAAACTGTTTATGCATGCAAGAGATATTTGAATTCTAATACAATCGTGGGCGGCAAGCGCTCACGATTGCTCACGGTATGTGGTCTCCACTCGAGAACTGATCGGATCTTCTGTCCCTGTCCATTACCACTTCAACTTGGTTTCTAAGTCTGTAGCTCCTACCGCCAGCAGCTTAGACCCTGCCCCGCTGCCGGCGGCACCCTCCCTAGGTCCAAGTTTCTATAGAAATATTGTAAAAACTTTGATTTATGATATGTAAATATGTACATAACAAACCGCATCTTACTCACTGTGTGGGGGCATCAGCCAATAAACTAGTTTTATAAGTCCATATTGTACAATAGTTTCATTTGCCATCCTTATACCTTGTTTCTGTATTTTTTATAATCTATGAAAAAGGGCCTCTCGGTGTTCGGCCCCACTGATGCCCACCAAAAGACCGGGCTCGACCCGAGATTGTATTAAAATAAATTGTTATAATAATAAAGTTCGTAAGTAATTCGTTGTGCTATGTCGGTAACTTTCCTACGTCTACGGATCTCTTCATTCCTGATACGATCTCGCAGAGACCCTGAATATAGCCTCTCCTGGTAGAGCCTCATTGGTTTAATCGCTGCTCGGGCTGATTTCTCTAAGTTTTAAAAAGCTTAAACACTCTTCCCGGGCACACTGTAGTCCCCGCTCGTCCCTGCAGGACAACATTACATCTCACCGTCGTTTACTTACTCTTTATTACTCACACCGTCGCTTAACATCAGGCGAGGTGGTCAATCGTAGATCTATCTTGCATTAAATAAACCCTCTAACCCTCTTGTGCAGGTGATCGTGAACAACAAGCCGTTCTGCAACTACGAGCATCGCGTGCCTTACGAGAATGTCTCGTACATCTTCATTCAGGGCGACGTCGTCATACAATCCATACAGTTCAGCGCGCCTGAGGCGTACTAACAGTATGTATGAAATATTGGTTTTTCAAGCGAAAACTTCTTTAGGCACGCTGAGCATTTTATAGTTTATTAGCTAGTGATATGTAGAGCGGGGCGACGTGCGCCCGCGCCGCTCCGGACCCGGACGTCTACGCTTGCGTCGACATGGCACGACAGGTTTTGCTCGAGCTCCGGCTGCTATCTCCGGAATCCATTCGTTTGTTTTGCATAGTCTTTTTTATCACATATTCTACCCTTTTTTGGTGTATATTCTTATTTAAAATTACCAAGTTATAAATGTTATGACTGGCCTTGTGGCTCAGTTGGTAGTGTGTCTACGTCTACCTGCTGAACTGAAAGGTCGTGGGTTCGATCCGCATCCAGGGCAAACATTTTTGTGATGAGCATGGATGTTTGTTCTGAGTTTGGGTGTTTCTTATGTATATATAAAAAAAAAGAGGTATGAATGTATTCTATCAGCCATCTAGTTCCATAGTACAAGCTTTGCTTAGTTTGGGCTAGATGGTGTTGTGTGAAATGTCCACAAATATTTATTTATTATTTATGCTGTTTCTTATCTAACATACATTACAAATTTATGATTTTCCTAATTATTATCCCGTCTTATGTTGAGACATTATATTTTGTACCGTTTTCCCACACTTCAGTATCTTCTTTGTAACTTTGGATTTATTTATATATATTTAAATAAAGATAAATATAAAGATAAAGATAATTTATTTGCATACAACTGCATACAACAAATGTTTATTGGATTTTTATATTTGGGATATGCGGGTTCAAGTCTTGATCAAGATGTGAAATTTTTGAACTGTCTATTAAAATGTGTATGTATTTTAATTACTAAATTAATTTCATTTATATTTGTATTGCAGGTTATGTCGATAGATGGCGTGTATAGGATGCCCCATCCCTGCCTTCGAAGCATCCTGCGACTTGCATATAAGCTTACTAAACTTTTTTTAGTCAAAGTCAAAGTCAAAGTCAAAGTAAATTTATTTGCGTTAAACATGAGTGATAACATGCTTTTGGTGTTCTTAATTTTAATGTGCTTCATGTTATGCCTGAGGAGGCGTGCAAATCAGAGGGCGCTATCGATCTTTAAAACTACTAATATAAATACCTAATTATCAAATGTCAATTTAAACATGTCATAATACAATTATATAAAATTATTTTTTATTTTTATTTTTATTAATTGTGTCAATAAAATTTCTAAACATTAAAATATTTTGTTCATAAGGAACGATCGTCTATATAATCTTTAATCTTATAGTAGCATTTTTCAACCAGCAAGGCTTTAAATTTCTTTTTAAATAAATTAGTTGTCAGATTTCTAAGACTTATAGGTATCTTATTATATATAATAGGGCCCATTCCAAAAATGCTGTTTCTGAACAATTGAGTTTTTGCTTTATATATTAGTATTTTGTTGTCTCGTCTATTATATATCGATTCTGTAGACATCTTAGGAAATATTTCAGAATTAGCCCGTACAAATACTGCAACCTCAAATATGTATAGTGAAGGAAGCGTCAGAATCTTATGCTGTTTAAAGTAAGGCTTGCAGCTATCAGTTGGTTTGAGTCCAAACATAGATCTTAAGCATTTTTTCTGGGATATAAAAGCATAATTTTTATCAGTTGAGTTACCCCAGAATACTACGCCATATCTCAGCACTGACTCCACAAGTCCATAATATGCTGTAATAAGGGCGTCTGAGTGAAGAGTCGGTGCTAATTTGTAAAGAGCGAAGGAACAGCTGCTGAGTTTTTTATTTAGGTCATGGACATGTGCTTTCCAGTTCAGACGTTGATCAATAATTAACCCCAGGAATTTTGTGGTTTCTACATTATTTATCGGGTTATTACAGTATGTTATGTCAAAATTAGTTATATTCTGTGGTCGTTGAGAAAAGTGCATAATATTAGTCTTACTTAAATTTATTTTTAGATTATTATTGTCAAGCCATTTTATTGTTGAGTCAAGAGAATTAATAATGTCATTTTTATATGATTCTATTTTATTACAAGCTATTGTTATGGTACTATCGTCAGCGAAAAGTGTAACTGGATGTTTTGTTGCTTTTGGAAGGTCGTTAATATACGAAATAAATGCCAGTGGACCAATCACACTACCTTGAGGCACCCCATATTTTGGAGTACGTTCTAAGGAAGTAAATATTTCTTCTCTCTTTGTTTTAGGATTAATTTTTGATATCTCAGTTAGTTGCTTTCTATTACTTAAATAAGATTTTAGTAAATCGTTACTATTTCCTCTTACCCCGTATTTATACATTTTACTAAGTAGTGTGTTGTGATCTACGTAATCAAAAGCCTGAGTCATGTCGCAAAAAATAGCGCAGACAGGGTTTCTTTTATCAATATTTAACATGACGTTTTTTAAAAATTCGCAAATAGCCAAATTGATACTTTTTTTGTGTCTGAAACCTTTTTGCTCTTTAGAAAGTATGTCATATTTTTCAAAATATGAATATATTTGTTTATAGATCACCTTTTCAAAGATTTTAGCAAAGACTGATATTAATGCAATTGGTCTATAATTGTTCATGAGTTCTCTGTTTTCTTTTTTAAATAACGGTTTAACTATAGATATTTTTAAATCTTCTGGAAATACACCACAGCTTATACACATGTTAATTATATAACTAAGGTGTTTTGAGATGTTTTCAGCGACAAATTTAATTACTTTTGTGTGAAAACCGTCATGTCCCACACTGTTAGTGTTTTTTAGACTATTAATAGTTTTAACAATATCGCCTGGTAAGGTTGGACTCATATATATTGAATTGGGACTATTTTCTATAAGTGAGGTTACATTTCTTCCAGAATCGGTAATCGGAACAATTTTGTCAACAAAATAATTATTAAATTCATTAGCTATTTGTAATGGATTCGTAATAGTTGTATTAGATATTCTTATTTTGTCTATGGGATGTCTAGGTATATTTGATTTAGAGCCATTAATAATTTGCCATGTCGCTTTACTTTTATTCTGAGAAGTCTTTATTTTATAGGTATTTTGTGCCCGTTGTGTGAGTTTAATAATCTTTTTATATAATTTTGTGTAGGACACATAAGTAGATTTATTTTTATCTGTGGGATCGGCTCTGTATGCATTTAAAAGTAATCGTTTCTTTTTGCTGCATAATTTGATACCTCGAGAAATCCATTTGGGTTTTTTAGTTATTCTTACAATAATGGTCTTAAAAGGAAAGCATAGGTCGTAGAATAGCTTGAAATTTTCCTTGAAAATTTCATAAGCCTGGCTAGGATTAACGGTATCATATATTTCACAAAATGATAAATTACTAATACACGATTTGAATTTGATCATGTTCTCAACACTATAGTCCCTTCGTTTTTTACGCCATGCATCGATAACCCAGACTCTTTTAGTAGGACATTTCAGTATTTGCGCGGTATGATCAGACAATGAAAATTCTACCACTTCCGTTCTACAATGTTTTTTAAAATTGTGAGCAAAATTTTCGATACAAGTCTGAGAGCTTAATCTTGTGGGTTCCCTTAAAGCTAATTTGAAGTCAAAGTTTAACAATAGACACTCGAAATCTCTGGTTAAGGGATTATCTTTTAATATATTTATATTAAAATCTCCAGTTATTATAATATTGTTATAGCTCTTTTTAGATAGATGTTGCAGAATTTTTTCTAATTTATTCATAAATATATTTAAGTTATTATACTTGGGAACTCTATAGATACAGACAATTACTATTTTATAGCTGACCAATTCAATGGCACAGCATTCAAATTGGTTAGTTATGCTAAGTTGGTTTATTTCTGGTAATTCATTGTGTAAAATCCCTCTTCGGACGAGGATACATGCGCCGCCTTTACTAATCTGGGTTCTGCTGAAACATGCTGCTAAGTCAAAATTAGGAACGTTTAGGTGTATTTCATAGTCCTGTCTCATGTTGTGCTCCGTGATACACAGTACATCAATGTTACTGTTTCTTTCCGACAGTTCATTAAGACAAACGCATAACGGGTCTATTTTTCCTAGAAGACCAGCTATATTCTGATGCATTATGTTTAAATGCTTATCCATGAAAAAGCTGCATTGATTCGTCGTTTTTTATTTGGCTTAGGTACTTTTCATGTTGACAGATATTCTTAGTAAGGTTGAATACGCCTTTAAAAATTGTTTGCAGTCCTTTACTGTTAATTTTTCCAGATATACTTTGAAACATGGTGTTGTCGTAGGCCAATTTTTTGTTAGAATCATATATGTATGCGTATTCATATTTTACATTGTCAGAGTATAGCTTGTTATTGAATTGGTGCAATCTATAGTTGTACAGGTTTGTGGCGTTTGTTAATTTATAAGTTGGCAGACATATAATGATATTCGTGTTCTCTATATTTTGAAGTGTTTCCCTTATGAAGGAAACTAACGCATTGTAGTCGTGTGTATGCCTAAAATCCTCTTCACCAATCATTATGAGACAAAAGTCATTTTTTGTATATTTTGATAGCTTATTGTCTATCCCTTTAAGCATTTCTTTGACACCCACATTAGTTGTGAGATAATGCATTACTTCATACTCATTTACTATTTCATCTACATTCGTTGCTGCCGGTATAATTTTGTTTTGTCCTATAGTGCTCAATATACAAATTTTGTTTAGTATATGTCGTTGTGCTTCAGTTTGTGGTGTGATACATTTTGTATTAAGTTCAGCTTTGCTTTGTATTTGTGAACAATCTGAGGTGAATGGGCATTTGTTTGATGCACTGGGACTGTTTGTCATAACTATTTTATCATCTCGTCTTTCAGTGTTCTTAGGGAGTTTAGAAGTGGGTTGTTTTTCTAAGAGTTCATTGTGTATTTTTTTAATATCACTGAGTTCGGTCTGAGAATGCGTACTTTTAAGTGTGGATTGTTGTAGTTTTGATTTATTAGGACTTTGAGTTCTATATTTAATGGGGCTCTGTGTTACAGTAATAAGCAGTTGATTTTTCTTTAATAATTCTGCATTTGTGTGTTTTAATTTGTTGTTTTCTAATAAAAGCGAATCTATTTCATTATGTGCACTTTTTAACTGTAAGTCTAAAGTGGTTATTGTTTCTTGAAGTCGCTTGAGTTGTTCAGTTTCGTCGTCTGAAATCTCTTGTAAGCTACTTGTGGTTCCATCTAGCGTGTCCGATGATATTATACTTTCACTTGTTTCATTTTTTGTTTCAGATTTAGAACATAAGTTTAGAACATAAGTTACATAATAACATAAGTCAACATAATAATAAATACTAATGCCCTTGTAGCTGCGGCGAGAGAGTGGGAGTGCAGCCCTTTACATAGGACGTGGAGAGGCTACCACGAGCCCATTATTTAATCATGTTCATTTTATTCTATTTAATTTAATGTACGTCTAATTTTCTTTTATTTTTAATTTCAATATGGATGTAAGTCTGGAATTAATTATTTTCATTTTATAATAAATAAGTATTAAAATAACGTCTTTTATAACTTTTATTTTAACTTAAGGTGGTACAATGTCCTTATAATAGTACATTATGTTATAAGTGTGTAATGTTGGTGATAACCGCTGAGGCGCCATTGAGACCCGAGCCGATAGGTAATCATCAATACACACGTGTATCATACGACGTTTTTCAACACAGTTTTAAAGAAAATAATACAAAAAAATCGGTATGTACGGTTTATAGAAAATTTACCAAGAAATATTTGGTTCCTGTGCACTTTTAATTGTATCGTGTGCGGTTTTCTATAGAATTGAAAACAACGGGATTTCGGGACCACTTTTAGGTCCGCAAGTGTGTGACGCACACGGGGCAGAGTTGAAAATTTTCGTTGATTAACTCTATACATTTTGCCAAAATTTGAGTTAATTTTCCTAGACTACATACAAAAGAAGAAAACTACTCTCTCCCCCCAAATGTCGTGTCTTATTTCGATGTTTTTTAAAGTGTTTTTCGCCGAAAATTAAATTATTCTAGTAAAAACATTTTTCTTGTTTATTATGAAAAAGTTCGATGGAGGTTCGACGAAAAAACACATTTAATTTTTAGTTTTGCGAGAGATGTATTATTATTATTACAAAAAAATATAGCCTATGGCACTCTGGAAGCGAAGACGAATCTAACGATGCCTTGATATAATATAACTCAAGAACAACTGGATCTATTTACATGAAAATTGATAGGGAAGTATATAAGCTACTCCTGGTTACTATACTCGTATACTATAATATATAGGTTACTTTTTATACCGAAAAAAAATGTGTCAATTTGTTTGATCCTCAATAACGATTTAATGACATTTGATTTGGAGATAGTCGATAAATCAGATTAATACACAGATTACTTTTATCATGAAAAAAATGAGTGATCCGAGTGGGAGAGAGGAGAAAGAGCGGCGTGCAGCTTATAATTTGATAAATTGAAAAAATTATTCATGTTTGGTGGTAGATTGCGCAAAAAATATGTGATATCGTTTCTGTATGTAGGTACGGTTTTATAGAAAATTTATCAAGAAATATTTTGTTACTATACAGTTTTAATCTATCTTGTACGGTTTTCTATTAAATTAGAAAAAACGGAGTTTCAGGACCTTTTCAGGTCAAAAGAGAGGGAGAGGGGGGGGGGGGGGAGAGTTGTTTTTTTTATCTTTGGTCTCCATGGAACACATTCTAGTTGATAAACTTACTCTTGGATTTTTCCAAATTCTCCACATATTCCAATCTAGAATTCAGTAAACTAATAAGAAAAAACGCGATAACGTGTTTTAGGGTAGTAACTACGAGGAACCCTTATACATTCACCATGTTCGTCTGACTATCTGTCGGTCCGTATATCACGGGCATTTTACTCAGAGACTATAAGCCTTACATTACATACATAGGTTACGATAGATCCGCAAGCGTCGCAGTAACGAGGAAGCTTACCCTATCTCGAATAGAAAGCCCTACATAAACAAACACATAACAAAAGTGAAAAAAAAAACAAAAAAAACATCAAAAACTTTCAACGAAAATTATTTTGATGATGATGATTACATCTTTTCGAGATATAGTGATAAATATATAAACCACTTAAGTCGTTATATAGTACAAACTTGGAGGAGAACATATTATTTCTCCTCCAAGAGTACAAAGGTCAAGGATTTTTTTGTAAAATGGTCTAAACAAACAACACTCGCCAAGTGGTTTTCTTTTTACCCGAATGCGAAAGAAGGAGGGTTATGTTTTTCGAGTATGTTTGTATGTATGTATATATGTATCTATGTTTCTAAATGACAGCCTGCAGCCTATACGGCTTGACCGATTTGGATGTGCGAGGTGTCGTTAGATTCGTCTTTATTCCCGAGTGTCATAGGCTATGTTTTTGTAACAATAATAATATGTCTCTCGCAAAAATAAAAAATGCGTTCTTTCGTAACCTCCAACTAACTTTTCCGTAATAAACAATGTGCTTTTACTAGAATTATTCTGAAGAATGTGAACTTATAAACTTTTGATTGAGTTTGATGATTTGATAATTGATTGAAACAATGATTTTACGCATAGTTTCTCATAAAAACGTACAATCAACAGCGTATCAAGCGTAAGGAAATCGTTAGTTAGACTGCAAACATCACTTTTCTACAGTCGGGTATTTTGTTTTCCTTAAATATAGATACTTGTAGATTACAGCATTTAGCTTCAGAGAACCCTACCATATCGGCCACTTATCATATAGAATACCTATATAAGTAGCGTCTGGTCTAGATTATTTAGGTATCCTATCATCAGTCGCAGCTCACACTTCGCTTGCTGTACCTACTTGTACATACATCGAAGTATATTTTTAAATACTTTTACCACAAATTATTTTGAAATTTGTGTTAGGAATGGCATCACAAGTAACAAGCCCAGTAAGTGCATCATTCAGATGTTTGCTTTCATTTACCCGAATGTGTAAAAAGTAGGTTTATGTACATAAATTTCAAAATAAGTTGTGGTAAATGTATTTAAAAATATACTTCGATGTATGGACAAGTACGTACACCAAGCGAAGTGTGAGCTGCGAGTAATGATAGGATAAATAATCTAGAACGACCAGAGGCTACTTACATAGATATTTCTTATGATAAGTGGCCAAGACCGTGTCGATATGGTAGGGTTCCGAAGCTAAATGCTGTAATCTACAAGCATCTAATGTTTAAAGAAAATCAAAATATCCGACTGTGGAAAAGTGATTTTTGCAGTCTAACTTATGATTTCATTACGCTTGATACGCTGTTGAGTGTACGTTTTTATGAGAAAGTATGCCATAAATCGTTGTAAAAGTTTATAAATGCACATTCTTTAGAATAATTCTAGTAAAACCACGTGTTTATTACGAAAATGTTAGTTGGAGGTTACGAAAGAACGTATTTTCTAATTTTAGCGTGAGACATATTATTATTGTTACAAAAAACATAGCCTATGATACTCGGGAGTAACGGCGAATCTAACGACCCCTTGCACATCCAAATCGGTCAAGCCGTTTAGGCGCTGTCATTTACATACATACATACATTCAGCATACATATAATATACATACAAACATACACGAAAAACGTAACCTGTGTAAGAAGGAGTTCTCACGCAGTAAAGAAAGAAAAAAGAAAACAACTTGGCGAGTATTGTTTGTTTAGACCACTTTACAAAAATATCATTGACCTTTGTACTCTTGGAGAAGAAATAATATATTCTCCTCCAAGTTTGTACTATACATATATAACGATTTAAATGTTTTACATATTTATCGCTAAAGTCGAAAAAATGTAAACACATAGTGTTCAAAATATTTTTCTTAGAAAGTTTTTTTTTACATTTTTATCACATTTAGCGGGCACCACGCACAGATCGCATCTGAGAAGAAAATAATATTTTCACCTCACAAGCTCGGAAAGATTCTGTTTGTCATTAGAAATCTGAGTGGAAAAGTGCATTTTGTCCGCTAGCGTGGAAAGAGTTTTTAAAATTCGAACCTTTCTATTCCGTATTTTTCTATACCGCAAGTCCACTGAAAATGCATTAAATACTTATTTCATGACAGTGCGCCAACCTCATTTCTTTGAATAACCGCACTGACCAGCCACAGGTGGTAGCACTGGACTAGCGTTTTCCTCGCTGAAGTGAGGTGAAAAATGTTGTGTTTGCGGCAGCAAAGTATTTTGCATCTCGTACTTTTGAAACCCTCGCTACGCTCAGAATTCTATATTTGAACCACGAGCGAAGCGAGCGAATCCTAGAATCCTTCGCTTGCTCAGGTTTCAATACAAGTACTCACCCCAAAAACCAACTTTGCCAACCTTACATAACATATTTTGAGTCTGAAAAAAATAATTGTAGGTAAAACTGTTGATTTTACAAATAAGGACTTATTATACAGCACTTCAAATAAAACAATAATAATCCAATCTAAATCAATATAATGCGTAGAGTTTTGTATAAATTAAATGATAACCATTTAATTTATACAAAATTCTACGCATTAATACTCAAACAATTATTGCTGAGACTGTGATATAATATTTTGTCACAATATTTTTTTATAATTATTAATATAGTACCTAAATATTTTTAATTAAAATTAACAAAAAAGTACAACCGCTCCCCGGTATATTTACTACTAATTATATAAATAATTCCTTATGTAACTGCGATACTTATTTTGGCGATGTTTTACTTGATTTTAATTATTGTACGTTAAATATAACATGTCTGTCTGTGGCATCGTAGCTCCCCAACGGATGAACCGATTTTGATTTTGTTTGAAAGGTGATTTAGTCGGGAGTGTTCTTAGTTGTGTTTCATAAAAATCGGTTCAGCCGTTTTTTTTTGTCGGGGTTTATTGAGTTTTCTAAGCTTATACTTGTTTGACAACTTAGAATTGGGGTCCGGAACAACTGACATATCCGAATCAAGAATCGCAATAAGACTTGTTGTCTTTTTTCTAGAAAGCAAGTTTCTTTGCCACTGAGTCACTCGGCTCTTAAGTTAAACGTCGAAATCCTACTATGTATTGTTCCAATTATTAGAAAGTGACAAATGAACGTAAGCGACTACGTCATCATAGTTACATTATTATAACTAACCGACTTCCAAAAAGGAGGTTCTCAATTCGACTGTACCTATATTTTTTTGTATGTTTGTTCAGCGATTACTCCGCCAATTATGAATTGTTTTTTTTTGTTCTTTTGGTAGGTAATACTTCAGAGTAGGTACCATATAAAATCAAAATCGGTTCAGTACTTTGGTTTTTATAACAAAATAACTGAATGAAAAATGAAGTCCAGGTAAACGAATTGTGTATTTTGAAGTCGGTTTTTTTTTCAGATTTTCAAACCGTAGTTATATGATGACCGGGTCCCATACAGGTGGTGGAAAAAAATTACTTTTATAAGGACATTGTACTACCTTAAGTTAAAATAAAAGGTATAAAAGACGTTATTTTAGTACCTATTTATTATGAAATTAAAATAATTAATTCCAGACTTATATAATAGCCATATAGAAATTAAAAATAAAGGAAAATTAGAATTACATTAAATTAAATAGAATAAAATGAATATGATTAAATAATGGGCTCGTGGTTAGTAAGCTTATAATTATGCAAGTCGCAGGATGCTTCGAAGGCAGGGATGGGGCATCCTATACACGCCATCTATCGACATAACCTGCAATACAAATATAAATTAAATTAATTTATTAATTAAAATACATACACATTTTAATAGACGGTTAAAAAATTTCACATCTTGATCAAGACTTGAACCCGCATATCCCAAATATAAAAAACCAGTAAACATTTAAATATACTTATATAAATAAATCCAAAGTTACAAAGAAGATACTGAAGTGTGGGAAAACTGTACAAAATATAATGTCTCAACATAAGACGGGATAATAATTAGGAAAATCATAAATTTGTAATGTATGTTAGATAAGAAACAGCATAAATAATAAATAAATAATTGTGGACATTTCACACAACACCATCTAGCTCAAACTAAGCAAAGCTTGTACTATGGAACTAGATGGCTGATAGAATACATACCTACCTTTTTTTTTGTAAATATATACATATGATACGTAGAAACACCCAGACATAGAACAAACATAAATGCTCATCACACAAATGTTTGTTCAGCAGGTAGACGTAGACACACTACCAACTGAGCCACAAGGCCAGTCATAAGTGTCATGATTTGAATATTTGTTGTATGTGGTGTGCGGTGTTTTCAGTGTTGCGGAGTGGCAGCACTGCTATTTTCTTAATTTATATACTCTGGAGAACGGTGATCGAACAGAATGAACGCTACCCCGGATGATGGCGTGATGTTGTAATTCCGGGGAGGGGATATATCGCGGGCGGACGAGCGCGAGCGGCCCTTCGAAAAAGTAGTCGCGGCGTAACTCGGTAGTAAAAAGGCGGTCTTAGCGTCAGACCGCTCAGTGCAGTGAAATAAGTGCAGTGTTATAAGTAATAATAAAGCGTCATAAAGTTCAGACAAGGAGCTTTCTTCATATATCAGAAGTGGCAATCAACCTGCGAGCCGAGCCCGGTAAAATCGTGAGTCACCTACGAGATTATATTTTACCCTCCGATTATTGAATATTGATGTTAAAAATTTGTCACGCATATCGAATTGGAGAAAATGGTTCTTAAAAGTGTTGAAACAGGTTGTTAAAATAATTATAACGGGATATTCGTAATACGGGTAGACAGAATCTGTTAAGATACTGCAATGAGATGTGATCTCGGTTACTCCCAGATTATTTTATTGTAGCACAGCGATTAAAGATTATAATCCGACGATTTTATTATAACCTAATGAAATTTTGATAGTGTGGTTGGGGCTACTCCCCGATAATTTTATCGTAATTTAAACGAAATGAAGTCTGTTGTAAGTAAGTCATTAGTAAATTATTTCGTTAACATCCCGAGAGACAAGTAGGTATACGAAAATATGTTTTTCTTGTTTGAGAACCATTTTTACTTTTTGTATTTGATTATGCTGCAGCCATTCAGAGGAACCATAGCGAGGTAATATTTTTTTGGTGTGATGGTGAGAGTAGTGTTTTTAATAGTACAATGGCTATGGCATATCGGTCTGTGGCCGTGTCAGCGATCAGCAGTGTGTTATTTTTCTAGAAGACTAGTAAAGTGCTGCGAGTAAAATATTTTAATTCGGTAACTGGGCTACATCAATACAGCCAATTAAGCGAGCTTCTAAATGTAGTTTTTCTAGAATATTGCTAACAGTAAATGCAAATAAAATATTATGGTAAACTTAACAGCTTATTACCTAGCTGTTAAGGTTGGGCTCCACTAAAATTGTGTTCAGATTCAGAACACTTGTTGATAAAAATTTGGTGCAGACCTTTTGCAGTGCGCGAACTTGATCACAATAGTAGATTGCCTGTGTCCACCACCTCAGTTGTGCGTAACTTTAGTATGCGTGCTGTACGGTACATTTGTACACGAACATTTATACATCGGAAATGTGCTTTACTTTCAGTTTAGTGTGTAAACATGTGTGCAAGTGCGTCGTCGCGGGTACACCGCGAGACCGAGGAGTGCGCGACAAAAGTTCACGGTTTGTCCAATAGAGTGCGCGCACAGTTTGCTGGTGCTGCCCGTAAGAGTTCACTAAGAAATACATTTATGCTGCACTCTGTGCGGTACAGAGCCGCACACTGGTGGAATCCTGTCTTTTCTTCTTTTGTTCTGACGGTTACGGCCATTTAGGGCGAGTTGTACTGTGTTCGTTTTTTCTGTAAGGTTAATAAAGTACCGCAAGTAAAATATTCTAGTACGACAACTAGTCTACTACAACTAGTAGCACTGTCTTTAGTCGTGTAAGTATGCTATACCATGAAGCGAAATTTTGGTATTGTATCTCCACCTGCAACACTATTACTACCTTGTGACGTAACTATTGTAAGATCTTGAACCACATAAGTGTGTCAAACGAAATATTATATGAGTAGAGCTACAATATTGATGGATTTACCAGAGTATCACTGCGTAAATATTTAATACAGAAGTCTGTTTATGAAGTTGAATTATACAGAGATAACATAGTTCGATTGACTTAAAATCTTAATTGAATTTCAAAGGCATGTATAACCTCAGAAATAGCACCATTGTGTACCGGTAACTTGTCGCGAATATTTATCCGTGACGCCTTGTAATCATGGAGGCGGAATTTAAAGCCGCGCTAAGATATCAGAGTATCGACAGCTGAAAATTAAATTGCATTTCTTAGTGTTAACAACTACACTTAGTGTTACTGCAAGTTTGAAATTCAAGGATTTTTAGTGTTTACGAGTTTGTTAGCTGCAGTCATGTAGGTGAACTGCAGGGAAAATGTTCCAAAGAGTGCCATGTATGTGTGCCGTAAAGTTAAAGTTCGTAGATTTGATGATGTTATCGCTGCAACCGTGTAGGTGAGCTGCAGGGTAATATTCTAAAGAAGTATGGCCATGTAGGTGTGCCGTAAGGAAAGTTCGAAGATTTGATGATGATTTCGCCGCAGCCATATAGGCGCGTTGTAAGGTTGAAGTTTGAAGATTTGACGATGTTTGAAGTGTGAAGATTTGACGATATTTGAAGTTTGAAGTTTTGATGATGTTTGAAGTTTGAAGATTTGACGATGTCGAAGTTTGAAGATTTGATGATGTTCTCGCTGCAACCATGTAAGTGAGCTGTAAGATTTAAGTTCAATTATTCAATGATGTTTTAGCTGTAACCATGAAGGTTTGGTTTCAGGATGATAATTTTAACCGGTCACGGAACACTTAGCTTCCAGCCATGAACGTTTTAAACTGCAGCAGGTCAAGCCTATTCAAAGGAAAGTAGAAGCTCCAAACTGTATTTAATCCAAAATAACTTGATTAACTAAATTTTGTATAATATGTATATGGTGTGCAAGAGTGTGCACAGATCTTGTGTTTTAGTGGATTTGATTAATCCAGTCGATTAATGATCATTTTAATGTGATTATGTTAAGCGTTGAATAGCAGAATCATTGATCGGACTTTCCCAGAACCTGAGCACCTGACTTTTAATGATGATATAACGTTATAATTCCAGTTTTGATGTTGTTTCTAGTTTCATAGAGAAAATTTAAATCATAATAATAATAATAATAATAATAACTTTATTTGCAAAAACAATTTTACGTATAAAACACTATTTAAATACATTCAATTTTAACTTAGGTAAAATATAAATTATATGCCTGAACTAGGTATTCCTGTTTGTCAGGCGAGAAGTAGGCAAACAATAATTGTATTATAAAATCACTTATGAATATATGAGATATCAACCGATCGGACACGCAGCAAGTAACCTTGACGTGCATAGAATCTCGAAGAGTCGAGGAGTCATGACAAATGCCACTATGTTTGAAATTTCCGAAACGTACTAATTAGAATCGACTAAGTCACTTACTTTTGATAAAACGCGTATAGTGCGTTAGAGCGAATAAATTTATGAGTAATCTGTTTGCAATTATTAGATTCTCTATTATTATGGTTATTATTATTAGATTATAGAGAGAATGGAAATTACTCCATCAATAAGATTCATGAATTGATAAATGAGTAAGCCTAAGATATTTTCCGAAAAATACTATTCGGTTAAGGATTATTATAAAAATATATATATATAGATATCAGCGATCTGTATGTGCCAACATAATTAGATGTCATGTTTTGAACACCCACGTTATTTTTCGCAACTGCAGAGCAGTGTCTACACTTTGTTGAATTGTCCGCTGAATAGTGACGTAAGCAGTGATGAGCGTTGACAATTATCGTAAAATATATATAAACAAATCTGTATGTTAAATGAACCACTCGATAATATTACAAAACTATTAGTCGAGAGTAAACGTACGTAGTAAACGTTTCTTTGAGAGAAACCCATTTTATGCCTTGAATGAGTTGATGAAAATAGATCTTGCTGAATTCTCGTTCTAATGGAACAGCGGATCATATTTTCTACTTTCTTTCATAAGTGGATTGGCATATTTTTTATTATTCTATTTTGGCCTTTTGAACATTATTATGAATATTGACATAAGTTTGACGACATCCTTTTATTATTTATTATGTTATTGGATATAAAAATGACATAAATAAATAGAATTTATTATATCTAAATTAATAAAAACTACGTTAAATTGTATTTTATAACAGAAAAAGCTTGGAGTACAAACAACAAAAAATACTAATTTGAAAAGGGCTTTTCTAATATAACACTTTTGTTACAAGCCCAAGAAATAATTTGACTTTGAATTTAAGCGATGACCGAAGTTTCTTATCACGAACTAAAGATAATTCAAAGAGAGAACTGATTGATCAGTTTCATATTTCAAACAAAGTAGCCTCAAAAATAGATTGCACCGGTGGCGGTTTTATTGTAAAAGTACAGTTTATGAGTTAAAAAATTAGTCAAATATAAAAACCAAATATTCATAATTAATTTATTTCTTGCAAAATGGGTATACAAACATGTGGTCTTATGATAGTGATAACATTTGGCCCTCTATTTTTGCTGTCAAAGCGTGCAGATGTTTCTAGATCAATATCGTTAAATATCGTTCGTGCATATGAACATTTTGATAAAACTAGTATAATTTTGGTAAGCGTATAACAGAATTGGATCCAGCATACGAAAATTAATCGATAAATAAAAAAATATCTTCATTCAAAATAAGCAATATTTGATAGGACTGGTAACGTTTCCGAAATATGATTGTTAGTTGAAATAAAACGGCAACTATCAAAATCACCACTGGCTTGTACTCAGTGCAATAGCAGTTATGATATGACTAGTCGACATCATATAGACCTTTAAAAAAAACAACAGAAATAAGTAAGACAAATATTGAGACTAATTTTATTTATGGAAGTGATTACCTGCTTCTTCTCTTTTGATGCTTTAGTATTAGTTCAGGTGTGCACTAAAAGGAATTTAGTATGCTTCTGTGTATAAACATTCTCAGTCTTTACCTACAATTAAGTTTATTAAAACCTAGTCAAGTAATTTCTGTTCTACTGTTACATCAGTACTATAAATATTGGATGGGAAAATAAATATGTCCACATTCTCGGTTTGAGTACTGTTAGTATGTAATGTGTACAGTATTTTTTCTAGCTAACGTGTCATCAAAATAGTGATGACGTATTTGACAAACAACCAACAACTCTATCCTCAAAGAGATTCATATACGAGATAGATTATCGTCGACTGGGCAATTGCAAATACTGAAGTTCTTTGCGCAGATCTCAAGAAAAGAGCACTCGACGGAGAGCCTATCGCAGCATATGCATGGCCGTGTAGAAGGCAAGCGAAGTCCTGGACGATCACCAACACGTTGGACCGACCTCATTAGAAAAGCTACGCAGTCCACCGAAGTAGAGTGTACTCGCAATGCAACCGACCGGCAGAAATGGAGAAGCATCGCGAGAAGAGCAGCTGGCCTGGAGAGTGACGGTGACGGCGAGGAGCCACCGCCATTGCAACCACGACCACTCTGACTAGAGTGTACGATTAAGAAGAAGAATTTGGCAAACAACAGATTAAAATCCGACAGATGTCAACTCAGGGCATCTGTGATGTGAAGTGATTCAACTTGATAGTACATCAATTTAATGGTAAACAGCAACAGGTATACGCCAGTCAAATAACGGTTGGTGAAGGACTGACAATGGATCAGCTACCTGTAGTTTATCGTGACTAATTTGTCCCTATGATAATGAAATTTAGTGATTAGAAAATAATAATACTTCTGACATTCTAAACTGACAAAATTTTGCTCATGTGCTTTGCCGATCATCCACAAGCTTGACAGAAATTAATGCGGTTGTAGTGACTTGCTAAGAAAAAAAAAGGGGTTTGGAAAATTATTTCCGTTCTCTTATTCTCTCTATTACTCGGATTTGGGGAGTATACGTTACACAATTTTAAAATGCTATTTGGTAATGGCAGGACAATGACAGAAATACAGTTTAAAATGTTGATTCCTATGAGAGCACTTACAAAATTAACGTACTCGTGTCACCAAATTATTACTGGAGCTGGTTTGAGTTGGATCTAAATATTTGAATTTATGTGTAATTATTTTTGGACGAAATTTGCTTTCATTTTATTCAAGCTTTGTCGTTGGTCATTTTAATGTTTGGACGAAGAACAAAAAGGAGTATTTATAGAGTTTTTCATAAAAAAAAAGTCTACAAGTCCAAGTCTACAAGGTTTGAATGATACTTCAGTGGTCACAACAACATTGGGACATTTATATAATGATGCTGCCGTTCGCAATCACTAAGCCAGAGGAGGAAGTAATTGAGTAACCGACAGTAAATTAATAATGCGAATTGAATAAGTTTTTATGTACTTTTTTTAATTATATACCAAACCTCTGGAAATACCAGAATATATACTCGATCCGTACAACATATTTGTACAACAATGATTTATCTGCATAGTGTACATTTACACACGAATAGGAAGCCTCCGGTTCCCAGACCAGCTAGAATAAACATAAAATAATTGTCATATTTAAAAACGAATCCGAGTGTCATGATTACTTGTATCTACAATAATAACTAGTTACGACAACGTATACTACAAAGTTTAGTGTGCCATAAGTAGTTTTATAACATTAGCATAATAATTACTGTTTAACTATTTTATTTTGCAGCAAATCTTTAAGGAGTCCAAAGGGTTCGATATGATTAATCAGACTTGCTTTTAGAGAGTTGTTGTGCATCGGGACGTTGCACAAAAGCGGATGGCCGAGTGTCATGATTTGAATATTTGTTGTATGTGGTGTGCGGTGTTTTCAGTGTTGCGGAGTGGCAGCACTGCTATTTTCTTAATTTATATACTCTGGAGAACGGTGATCGAACAGAATGAACGCTACCCCGGATGATGGCGTGATGTTGTAATTCCGGGGAGGGGATATATCGCGGGCGGACGAGCGCGAGCGGCCCTTCGAAAAAGTAGTCGCGGCGTAACTCGGTAGTAAAAAGGCGGTCTTAGCGTCAGACCGCTCAGTGCAGTGAAATAAGTGCAGTGTTATAAGTAATAATAAAGCGTCATAAAGTTCAGACAAGGAGCTTTCTTCATATAAGATTTATAGCTTGGTAATTTTAAATAATAATATACACCAAAAGAGGGTAGAATATGTGTTAAAAAAGACTATGCAAAACAAACGAATTGATTCCGCAGATAGCAGCAGGAGCTTGAGCAAAACCTGTCGTGCCATGTCGACGCAAGCGCAGACGTCCGGGTCCGGAGCGGCGCGGTCGCACGCCAACCCGCTCTACATGTCACTAGCTAATAAACTGTATAAAATGCTCAGCGTGCCTAAAGAAGTTTTCGTTTGAAAAACCAATATTTCATACATACTGTTAGAACGCCTCAGCCGCGCTGAACTGTATGGATTGTATGACGACGTCGCCCTGAATGAAGATGTACGAGACATTCTCGTAAGGCACGCGATGCTCGTAGTTGCAGAACGGCTTGTTGTTCACGATCACCTGCACAAATATAGAATAAGAAAATCAGAAGACGTTTATGGAGGTGTTAGAGGGGTTTTTTAAAATGCAAGATAGATCTACCATTGTCCACCAACTCGCCTGATGTTAAGCGACGGTGTGAGTAATAAAGAGTAAGTAAGCGACGGTGAGATGTAATGTTGTCCTGCAGTGACGAGCGGGGACTACAGTATGCCCGGTAAGAGTGTTTAAGCTTTTTAAAACATTAGAGAAATCAGCCCGAGCAGCGATTAAACCAATGAGGCTCTACCAGGAGAGGCTATATTCAGGGTCTCTGCGAGATCGTATCAGGAACGAAGAGATCCGTAGACGTAGGAAAGTTACCGACATAGCACAACGAATTACTTACGAACTTTATTATTATAACAATTTATTTTAATACAATCTCGGGTCGAGCCCGGTCTTTTGGTGGGCATCAGTGGGGCCGAACACCGAGAGGCCCTTTTTCATAGATTATAAAAAATACAGAAACAAGGTATAAGGATGGCAAATGAAACTATTGTACAATATGGACTTATAAAACTAGTTTATTGGCTGATGCCCCCCCACACAGTGAGTAAGATGCGGTTTGTTATGTACATATTTACATATAATAAATCAAAGTTTTTACAATATTTCTATAGAAACTTGGACCTAGGGTGCCGCCGGCAGCGGGGCAGGGCCTAAGCTGCTGGCGGTAGGGGCTACAGCCTTAAAAACCAAGTTGAAGTGGTAATGGGTAGGGACAGAAGACCCGATCAGTTCTCTAGTGGAGACCACAAACCGTGAGCAATCGTGAGCGCTTGCCGCCCACTATTGTATTAGAATTCAAATATCTCTTGCATGCATAAACAGTTTCTTACCCTGTACGAGTTCTGGGAGCAGGTTATCTCAACATCAAATGGGCTTCCCCTTGAGAAGGGCATGCCGTAAATTTCTTCTTTCCCCCAGGAGTCGTGTGTCTTTGTGTTACAGACAACGTGGCCTTCTTTAAAGCGTGGGTTGAAGTGGAATGCTACATCACTCCCGATGGACTTGCTGGAGCTGCTCTGGAGATTGATGGAAAAGCTGGCGGAAACGTAACAGATGTTAGAATCTTCAATCTATCTGAAGACAGGGTAAAGATACTTGTATCAAAGGGGTATGTAAGGTACAATTTTAGGTATCTACGCATGTTATGCTTTCATTTGACATTTTGAAATATTTTAAGGATCTAACTTAAATATTTTTGTGAAAGATGTTTTTTTAATATTATTAATGATTTTTACCCGACTGCGTCAGAAGGAGGGTTATGTTTTTCGAGTGCTTGTACGTACGAGTATGTATATTTATGGTATGTATGTGTGTGTTTCTATATGACAGTATAAGTACAGCCTAAACAGCTTGATAAATCGATTTTGATGTGTGAGGTGTCGTTATATATGTCTTCATTTCCTATCATAGTATATTTTTTGTAATAATTATAATAATACATATCTCACAGAAATAAAAATATGCGTTTTTTCGTAACCCCCAACGAACTCTTTCGTAATAAACAAGTGATTTAATGTAAAGAATGCGCATTTACAACGATTACACATATTTTACAACGATTTTACGCATCATAAAAAATTTACACTCAACGGCGTATCAAGCGTAACGAATCGTACTAAAGACTGCAAAAACTGCTTTTCTGCAGTCGGGTATTTTGTTTTTTTACCCGACTGCGAAAGAAGGAGGGTTATGTTTTGCGAGTGTATGTATGTATGTATATTTCTTTGGCATGACCTAGAGCCTAAACGGCTTGTCGTATTTGTATGTGAGTGGTGTCAATAGATTCGTCTTATAGTGGGGAGCGCTGTTACGTATAAAAGTGGCCTAGTACTTTTGACTAATCCTGACAGATATGGACGTAGCGAAGGGGTTCCTTGTTTACTACGGAACCATAAAAAGTAACGACCTTACCTGTTACCATTGGCGGTAACGGTTCCTTGCACTTTGATCGTGCGTCCCAGGAACAGGCCTCCAGGGATCAGGTGAACGCTGGGTACAGGCTGAAATCACAATATGATGAAGAGTTTATAGATAAGTTTCGCGTTCTACTCGTACAATCCATGTTAAGGTCGAGATTAAAGCGTGCAGCTATCTCTGTCGCGCATCACAGTTTTTAAAGATCATAAAATCATTGAATAGGTATATTATAAAAGTTAGAGCTAAATTTGTTTATTTAGAAAGGAGAAACATTTAAGAAAAAGTTTTAATCAGAGATAATTTTTATACTGGCGACGGAGTTAGAAAAAAACCGGCCAAGTGCCAGTCGGACTCGCGCACTAAGGGTTCCGTACCAATATCTACAAAAACGCCAAAAAATCAGGTTTGTTGTATGGGAGCCCCCCTAAAATATTAATTTTATTTTAATTTAATTATTTATTTTTGAAGTGAATAATATAACTCAATATTCTGTGAATATTTCAAGCGTCGACCTGTTGCCGTTTTCAATATCCGAGCAAAAAAATCACGTTTGTTGTATGGGAGCCCCCTTAAATATTTATTTTATTCTGTTTTTTAGTTTATTTATTATTATAAAGGCAACAGAAATACATCATCTGTAAAAATTTCAACTCTGTAACTATCACGGTTCATGAGATACAGCCTAGTGACAGACGGAAGGACGGACGGACAGACAGCGAAGTCTCAGTAATAGGGTCCCGTTTTTACCCTTTGGGTACGGAACCCTAAAAAGAACATATATTTTCTTATTTCTCAGCCAATTAGATATAGCCGAAGAAAAACTTGTCTTTAAATATTTCTCGTGTCTAAATAAACAAATTTAGCTCTCACTTTTCTAATATCCCTATTCAATGATTTTATATGTTTAACAAGGTGGTGATGAGCGAGAGAGATAGCTGCGCGCGTTGAGGAGTCCGTAGTTCGACCATCGTCCGTTAGCACCTTAGAGGTGGTCCATTATAAATGGTATCAAAATCGGTTTAGTATTTTGGTTTTTATAACAAAATCACTAAAAAAAACATCCAAGTAAAGGAATTGCGTATTTTGAAGTCGGTTTTTTCAGTTTTTTAAGCTATAATTATCTGCAGTCGAGTATTTTGTTTCCTACTAAGTAAGAGTCCGCAGTTCGACCATCGCCCGTCTCGCTCACGCATACCCACCTTTTTGAGGTTCACTGTTGTATTTCATAAAAATGTATCTCATGAACCTGCTTACTCATTTAACTTATCACATAAAAATAGCTATCATAACAACTTTTCTCACAAACATGAATCAACCATACATTTCACATCTTGGAGGTGTTAATTAATTAATTACCAATCAAACAAAAGAATCATCAAAACAATTCTTTACTGACGGAGTAATCGCTGAACAAACACCAAAATAAAATAAATTACAGTTTAAAAATCTAAAACACACGCTACAAATTATTGTGGTCAAAGTTCATTACAAGACTTTTCTAACAAATCCAAACACAGCTATGATACGATGTTCCATCATGAAGTTCTAGTTCATATCTTCCGGCTCCATCGTCAGATCAGTTCGACAGTACCATATTATTGTATTGTCATCAGAACTACATACAGCTGCCAATTTTCATGACGCTACGATCCTTGGAAGATGGTTAAATTAGTTACCTTAGATTTCATTAAATAGTTAGTTACATAGAGATCGACCTAATAAAAGCGTGTTAAAAATAAGTCGAATTGAGAATCTCTTACTTTTTGGAGGTTACCAAAAAGCGATTTTTTGCGAGAGATATATTATTATTATTACAAAAAAATATAGCTTATGACACTCTGGAAGTTAAGACGAATATAACGACACCTCGCACATCAAAATCGATCTAGCCGTTTATGCTGTCGGCGCTCATACCCAAATACATATGTTCATCCATACCCACATACAAACATACATAAACCTCCGTTTTACCCAGTTGGGTAAAAAGACAGAAATTGAAAGAAAAAATCTGAATGATGCACTTACCGGGTTTGTTACTTGTGATGCCATTCCTAACACAAATTTCAAAATAAGTGGTGGTAAAAGTATTTAAAAATATACTTCTATGTATGTACAAGTAGGTACACCAAGCGAAGTGTGAGCTGCGACTGATGATAGGATACCTAAATAATCTAGACCAGACGCTACTTATATAGGTATTCTATAACCTCTCATCTGTGTCAATACTGACTGTGCTTATTCAAAATTGTCTTTGTCTTTCGTTCGTTTTTTATATTTTTAGTTATGTAACAAACATAACTTTCTTCATTCTTTCGCTTTCCCTGGTTTTTGTAAGTAATTTATTTTATATTTATGATATTTATTAGTATATTTATAGTATTTGTATCGTAAGTATTAGTGTGTAGCTTAAATAGAATGTATGTCTATTCATATTAAATATAATTAAGTCTTTAAACATTGTAGGTATGTAAAAGATACTTTATTTTAATAAAAAAAAGTCTCACCGCTCTATTACTGCACGCCCCGTCATTTTACTTTCTTTTCGTTCCTCTCCATCCTAAGGTTGCCTGAAAGAGATCGCTATTAGCGATAAGGCCGCTAGTTGTTACACTGGTTTTTAATTAATTAATTTAGATTGTAAATTTTATGGTGTCTACAATAAAGAGTTTATCTATCTATCTATCTAATTTTGTCTTAGGAAATGCATTTACGTTGTTATCTGTTCTATGCCCTTATCATATCTATGTGTGACCGATAAATCCAATGACTCGACAATTTAATACGATAGTAGGTACAAACCAACACATGCACCAACATCGATTAAAAGTATCGATTCCTGGAAGAAATTAGATTAGATAGTAAGTTGCATTCAAATAACTCTCTGTATTTTCCTTATACGTAATAAGTATAAGGAAAATAAAGCGTAAAAATAAATTATCGTTATACTTCCCGGAAACCTAGAGCTTTATAGTTTACTACCAGAACGTAAATCGCTTCAGATCTAAAACTGAAGATTTTGTGCTAAATTTACTAAACTGTGACTATGATGTCATATGCCTGATAGAAACTAACATTAACAGTAGCGACTATGATTCTGAAATATTTGATTCGCGGTACAATGTTGTGAGGCGGGATAGATATCAAACAAATTCACAAAAAGTGGAAGGTGGTGGAATTCTTATTGCGTTGAAGAAACACCTGAGGTTTATCCGTCAGGCATCATGGGATACTGATGTTGAGGATTTATGGATAAATATTCTACCTAGTTGTAATAATGCTTGCACGCTAAACATATGTCTCTGTTATTTGTCTCCTTACTTATTTGTTATTTGTCTACAACTGGCCGATTGGAATATTTCTATGATAACTGTCAAAATATCATCATAAAATCTGGTGAACTGGATGAATTTCTTTGTCTTGGCGATTTTAACACTCGAAATATTACTTGGACAAAATCTTTTGACTCTGGCGAAATGATCCCCTCCCATCCCGTAGGAGAGAAGGCTGATCTTCAATTAGAATACATGGATGTCTGTCATTTGCACCAATTTAATACCGGTCACCCATCCGAAGACTGACCGGTCCGTCCGTTGCTTGACATTAGTGATCTTTCGAGAACACCTAGTCAAGCTACACCACGAGCGCTACATTATATATAAATATAATGATAACAAGTTGTTATGTTATTTTTTTAATAGTTGTTATTAACAAATATAAAAAAAAAAGATTTGTTTACTTTAAAATTTTTCATTTTTTTAATAATTTTATGAAAATTAACATTAACAATCTGTCTGTATAAAACAAAGTCTAATTTACACATAGACAGATTTATTTATTCAATTGATGACATTTATTTATAATTTTAAATTTAATAAAAAAAATGATGTAGCGGCTGGTCTAAGTAGGGATCTCGCCTTTGCCCTGCAGTGGGACAGTAATGGCTGAGAAAAAAATATGTTTTATGACCATTGCAAATAACTGTGAAATTCGCTGCATGCATGGGCGTAGCTATAACTTTCTCATGGGGGGGGTCCACGGGTACAAAAGTTTACTACTATTTGCCTCTTTATTTGCGCAGACTATACGCAGACGAGTAGGTACTGGTTTCTAAATGTCAATCTTAGTTTAAAAACATTAAAATACACGAAAATTAAGCTACGAAAATAAAGTGTATAAGTAACGTCGGAACATTATTAATTCATATTATACTAGATATGATTACGAGTGAAATTTAATTCGATTTAAAGAGCGCTCAACATTTGCATGACTCAAGTAAACAAATTATAGGTAATAAGTACGCGCGAGCGAAGCGAGCGCGAAAATTGTTGTAGTGTTTTTATAGTAACATGATTTATTTCTCGTATTAGTGAGCCCACAGTACTTCTATGGTAAAATAGTAATAATCCGCGAGCGAAGCGAGCGCGAATTTTTTTAAGGTTTTTAAAATGAAATCTTGGAAGTGATTTGATTCATTGATCGTGTTAGCGAGCCTAGGTGTTTGTGGCCCAGATGAACCAAACAAGTATATTAATGTGTTAAAAGAAAAATGGAATACCCGACTGAATAAGAGTGACTTTTACGCTATCAAAAATTATATATACAACCATTTGAATGCATTGATTGCCAGTTTATTATTCCTAAATTTAAACTTAAGACTTTATAGAAAATTACAAACATACCTACGCGGTACTCCCTTGCAGGTCGAAAAAAATTTTTGGTTAGTGATTATTTTTTGGTCAAGTATTTGCTTGTATTAGCACAGCATATTAAAAGTTGTTCGATTTTATTTACGTAAAAAATATTTTTTATATAAAATTGGCTTGGATCGAATTGAAATTTTTGTGGAATATTTGTGTTTTTGTTTACATAAGATATATCTACGACTGATTGCCAACTCGCCTGATGTTTAACGATGTTATTTTCTAGTTTTACGAAGGACGTTTTTTTATGAGTTTATTCAGTAATTTCATATCTTCAAAATGTGGCCATGCGCGAGCGAAGCGAGCGCGAAAATTTTTGAAGCATATTAATGCTTCAAAAACATACTTAATTTGCTTCGAAGAAGCAAATTAAGTATGTTATTGTTTTTTGTAAGTATAAAAATAAAAATATTGTAAGTATAAAAGTATTGTTTTTTGTAAGAATAAAAATGCATAAAATCACTGTAAAAGATTACAAATGCGCATTCTGTAGAATAATAAAAAAAACACTTATTTATTACGAAATAATTCGTTAGAGGTTACGAAAAAGTTTTTTAATTTTTGCAAGAGATGTATTATTATTATTACAAAAATTATAGCCTGTGACATTCTGGAAGCGAAGACAAATCTAATGACACCTCGCACATCAAAATCGGACAAGCCGTTCAGGCTGTAGGCTGTCATATAGAATCATACAAACATACTCGTACATACACTCGAAAAACATTACCCTCCTTCTTATGCAGTCGAGTAAAATATATAGTTTCGATTTGTTTGCGCGTTTGTAGTATGCGCGGGCGAAGGATGGACTAAGGTCACACTGCATCTCTATAGCAAAACTGTCGTTATGACAACCGCGCATCAAGCTATGTATATTTTGTAACATCCGTGCCATCCGCGATAATACGGCATTATGATAGCACTTAATTTTTTTTTCGGCCAATGCCATGGGGGGGGGGGGGGGGTCCGGACCCCCTGGACCCCCCCCCTTATATACGCCCATGGCTGCATGTATGTAAATTTTATATTTTAATAATGTATTCTGACTTACCTAGTATAACAAATCTCTGTTATAAGGTCAATAGAGTATCTAATGTAATATTTACACCATATAAATATAATATAGGTAACTCAAGAATGAGTTTACGTAGATATTGTATTAATTACATAAACTCGTCCCACATTTCTAAACTATCGATCTATATTACATTCCCATGTATGCATGTATATTCTAGATCTAAGTTTTAGATTATTGTACGCTCGAAATGGGCAGACTATTGTTATTATACCTATTTAACAATTTTAACATCTTTGTACACACAGTTAAGCAATAAATGTTTTCTTATTCTTAAGAACAACTGGATCAATTTACATGAAATTTGATATTGAAGTAGCTTATACCCTGGTTACTATACTCGTATACCTACTATAATATATAGGTTACTTTTTATAACGAAAAAAATTGTCAGTTTGTTTGTTCCTCAATTACGCAAAAACAGCTGAACAGATTTTAATGATATTTGATATGGAGATAATCGATAAATCAGATTAATACACAGATTACTTTTATCGTGTAAAAACTGAATGATCCGAGTGGGAGAGAGGAGATAGAGCGGCGCGCAGCTTATAATTTGATGAATTCAAAAAATTATTCATGTTTGGTGGTAGATTGCGCAAAAAATATAAGTGATATCGTTTCTGTATGTAGGAAATATTTTGTTACTATACAGTTTTAAATTATCTTGTACGGTTTTCTATTAAATTAGAAAAAAACGGAGCTTCAGGACCTTTTCCGGTCACACGGGGGAGAGGGGGGAGAGTGGAATGTTTTTATCTTTGGTCTCCAAGGAACATATTATTCTAGTTGATAAACTGACTCTTTGATTTTTCCAAATTCTCCACATATTCCAATCTAGAATCCAGTAGTCCAGTAAACTAATGAGAAAAAACGCGATAACGTTTTTTTAGGGTTCCGTAGTAACTACGAGGAACCCTTATAACAACAAACACATTACACATCGACAAAAACATTATTTTGTGACCTATTTTGTGTGTATAAATTATAAATTCAGCATGTCCGTCTGACTCTCTGTCGGTCCGTATGTCACGGGCATTTTACTCAGAGACTATAATCCTTACATTACACACATAGGTTACGATAGATCCGCAAGGGTCGCAGTAACGCGGAAGCTTACCCTATCTCGAATAGAAAGCCCTACATAAACAAAAAAAACCGAACAAGTGCGAGTCAGACTCGCCCACCGAGGGTTCCGTACAAACTAAATAAAAGGGGGAAACCATTTTTTTTTATATTTTCCTTCATAAACCGAAAAATATACATCGTAAAAATATTTGACACATTTCTTGCTCACCACTCGGATCCGAGTGGGGTGGGGTTATAGTAGCGGCGCCTCCCACTTGGATCCGAGCGAGCGTCCTGTTCATTTTGTAGTAGTCAGTAAACCGCCGGCGTTTGAGGCAGTGAACGTTGCTTTGCGCGGCCACTCTGTACTTAATCAAAATTCGCCTAAAATGTGTTGGTTCGCAGCTGAAGTGCAGGGTCTGCAGGGGGCGAAGAATGTGTTAAAAACCTCTTTTAGCTTATGCTAATGAGGCTCTTTCATATGATAGGATCAAAAAACTTTAAAATTAGGACCCTCATTCCTTGCATGAAGACACTATTTTTTGTGATTCAATTAAAAATGTCCAGTTTTCGGATTTTTTCCTACTTATATGTGTACTCTATCGCAATGCTTCTTGCCAAATTTCAGTTCTAGGTCAACGGGAAGTACCCCACAGGTTTTGATTCCTCTGTGAGTGTCGAAATATGCGTTTTTTACGACATATTCGGCTGTAACTTTTTTTACGAAAACTGAGAAATTTTATTTTTCTTTCTGCAGCAAGATACTATGGATCTGCGTATATGCTTTTAAGTAATTTCAACTCGATACCTTCACGCGTTCCGGAGATAAAGGTCTTGACACCCGGACGGACGGACAGACAGACGGACAGCAAAGTGATCCTATAAGGGTTACGTTTTTTCCTACGTAAACCTAAACGGGTACGGAAACCTAAAAATACAAAAAACATAACAAAAGTGAAAAAAATGTCAAAAAACGATCAAAAACATTCAACGAAAATTATTTTGATGATGATGATTACATGATTACAACTATTCGAGATATAGCGATAAATATGTAAAACACTGAAGTCGTTATATAGTACAAACTTGGAGGAGAACATATTATTTCTCCTCCAAGAGTACAAAGGTCAATGATTTTTTTGTATTAATTATGGTCTAAACAAACAACACTCGCCAAGTGGTTTTCTTTTACCCGACTGCGTAAGAAGGAGGGTTATGTTTTAGGAGTATGATTGTATGTATGTAGGATGTATATATGTTAATAAGTGACAGTCTACAGCCTAAACGGCTTGACCGATTTGGATGTGCGAGGTGTCGTTAGATTCGTCTTTATTCCCGAGTGTCATAGGCCTATATTTTGAGGGTTCCGTACCTCAAAATAAAAAAACGGAACCCTTAAAGGATCACTTTGTTGTCTGTCTGTCTGTCCGGGTGTCAAGACCTTTATATCGGGAACGCGTGAAGGTATCGAGTTGAAATTAAGACCATATACGCAAATCCATATTATCTTGCTGCAAAAAGAAAAATCTAGTTTCCCAGTTTTTATAAAAAAAAGTTACAGCCGAATATGTCGTAAAAAAGCACATTTCCACACTCACAAGGGAATCAAAACCTATGGGCAATTCTCTTTGCCTATGGGGTACTTCCCGTTGACCTAGAACTCTGAAATTTGGCAAGAAGCATTGTGTTAGAGTACACATATAGGGAAAAATCCAAAAACTGGACATTTTTAATTTTATCACATAAAAATAGTCTCTCTATGCAAGGAATGAGGGCCCAAATTTTAAAGTTCTTTTACCGTATCATGTGGGGTACCTATCATATGAAAGAGCTTTATTAGCATAAGTTAAAACAGGTTTTTAAATATTTTTACGATGTAGGTATATTTTACGGTATAAGAAGGAAAATATGAAAAAAAAATACGAAGTCTCCCTTTTATCTACTTATACGAGTATATACCATATCGGCCACTTATCATATAGAATACCTATATAAGTAGCGTCTGGTCTAGATTATTTAGGTATCCTATCATCAGTCGCAGCTCACACTTCGCTTGCTGTACCTACTTGTACATACATCGAAGTATATTTTTAAATACTTTTACCACCACTTATTTTGAAATTTGTGTTAGGAATGGCATCACAAGTAACAAACCCGGTAAGTGCATACCTAATTCAGATTTTTGCTTTCAATTTCTGTCTTTTTATCCGACTGTATAAAAAGGAGGTTTATGTATGTGGGTATAATGTGCGGGGTCGTTTATGTAATTTTGATCTAGTCGTTTATACCAACAGCATAAACGACTAGATCGATTTTGATGTGCGGGGTGCGATTGTAGCTATTTTTATGTGTTAATTTTAATGAGTCGGGGTTCATGAGATACATGTTTATAAAATACAACAGTGAACCTCCAAAATGTAGGTATGCGTGAGCGAGACGGACGATGGTCTAACTACGGACTCTTACTTAGTAGAAAAACAAAATACTTGACTGCAGATAATTATAGTTTACAAAACTGAAATAATCGACTTCAAAATACGCAATTCCTTTACTTGGATGTTTTTTTTTTTAGTTATTTTGGTATAATAACCAAAGTACTGAACCGATTTTGATAACATTTATACGGGACCACCACTAGGTCTAGGTACTAACGGACGATGGTCGAACTACGGACTCCTCAACGCGCGCAGCTATCTCTCTCGCTCATCACCACCTTGTTAAACACACAGAATTGTTAAACATATAAAATCATTGAATAGGGATATTAGAAAAGTGATAGCTAAATTTGTTTATTTAGACACGAGAAATATTTATAAACAAGTTTTTCTTCGGTTATATCTAATTGGCTGAGGAATAAGAAAATATATGTTCTTTTTAGGGTTCCGTACCCAAAGGGTAAAAACGGGACCCTATTACTGAGACTTCGCTGTCTGTCCGTCCGTCCGTCCGTCTGTCACTAGGCTGTATCTCATGAACCGTGATAGTTACAGAGATGAAATTTTCACAGATAATATATTTCTGTTGCCTCTATGATAACAAATACTAAAAAACAGAATAAAATAAATGTTTAAGGGGGCTCCCATACAACAAAAGTGTTTTTTTGGACGTTTTTATAGATATTGATACGGAACCTTTAGCGCGCGAGTCCGACTGGCACTTTGCCATGGCACTTTTAATCTCGACCTTAACATGGATTGTACGAGTAGAACGCGAAACTATCTGATCTATAAACTCTTCATCATGTTGTGATTTCAGCCTGTACCCAGCGTTCACCTGATCCCTGGAGGTCTGTTCCTGGGACGCACGATCAAAGTGCAAGGAGCCGTTACCGCCAATGGTAACAGGTAAGGTCCTTACTTTTTAGGGTTCCGTAGTAAACAAGGAACCCCTTCGCTATGTCCGTATCAGTCAGTCCGTCAGGATTAGTCAAAAGTACTAGGCTAACTTTTATACGTAACAGCGCTCCCCACTACAAAACAAGTATTTATATTTTAAAAACCCAAATACCCGACTGCAGAAAAGCAGTCTAAAGTACGATTTCGTTACGCTTGATACGCCGTTGAGTGTAATTTTTTATGAGAAACTATGCGTACAATCGTTGTAAAACATTATAAATGCGCATTCTTTACAATAATTCTAGTTAAATCACTTGTTTATTACGAAAGAGTTCGTTGGGGGTTACGAAAAAACGCATATTTTTATTTCTGTGAGATATGTATTATTATAATTATTACAAAAAATATACTATGATAGGAAATGAAGACAAATATAACGACACCTCACACATCAAAATCGATCAAGCCGCTTAGGCTGTATGCTGTCATTTAGAAACATACACACATACATACCATATATATACATACTCGTACGTACAAGCACTCGAAAAACATAACCCTCCTTCTGACGTAGTCGGGTAAAAATTATTTAAAAAAAAACATCTTTCACAAAAATATTTAAATTAGATCCTTAAAATAGTTCAAAATGTCAAATGAAAGCATAACATACGTACTTAGGTACCTAAAATTGTACCTTACATACCCCTTTGATACAAGTATCTTTACCCTGTCTTCAGATAGATTGAAGATTCTAACATCTGTTACGTTTCCGCCAGCTTTTCCATCAATCTCCAGAGCAGCTCCAGCAAGTCCATCGGGAGTGATGTAGCATTCCACTTCAACCCACGCCTTAAAGAAGGCCACGTTGTCTGTAACACAAAGACACACGACTCCTGGGGGAAAGAAGAAATTTACGGCATGCCCTTCTCAAGGGGAAGCCCATTTGATGTTGAGATAACCTGCTCCCAGAACTCGTACAGGGTAAGAAACTGTTTATGCATGCAAGAGATATTTGAATTCTAATACAATCGTGGGCGGCAAGCGCTCACGTTTGCTCACGGTATGTGGTCTCCACTCGAGAACTGATCGGATCTTCTGTCCCTGTCCATTACCACTTCAACTTGGTTTCTAAGTCTGTAGCTCCTACCGCCAGCAGCTTAGACCCTGCCCCGCTGCCGGCGGCACCCTCCCTAGGTCCAAGTTTCTATAGAAATATTGTAAAAACTTTGATTTATGATATGTAAATATGTACATAACAAACCGCATCTTACTCACTGTGTGGGGGCATCAGCCAATAAACTAGTTTTATAAGTCCATATTGTACAATAGTTTCATTTGCCATCCTTATACCTTGTTTCTGTATTTTTTATAATCTATGAAAAAGGGCCTCTCGGTGTTCGGCCCCACTGATGCCCACCAAAAGACCGGGCTCGACCCGAGATTGTATTAAAATAAATTGTTATAATAATAAAGTTCGTAAGTAATTCGTTGTGCTATGTCGGTAACTTTCCTACGTCTACGGATCTCTTCATTCCTGATACGATCTCGCAGAGACCCTGAATATAGCCTCTCCTGGTAGAGCCTCATTGGTTTAATCGCTGCTCGGGCTGATTTCTCTAAGTTTTAAAAAGCTTAAACACTCTTCCCGGGCATACTGTAGTCCCCACTCGTCACTGCAGGACAACATTACATCTTACCGTCGCTTACTTACTCTTTATTACTCACACCGTCGCTTAACATCAGGCGAGGTGGTCTATCGTAGATCTATCTTGCATTAAATAAACCCTCTAACCCTCTTGTGCAGGTGATCGTGAACAACAAGCCGTTCTGCAACTACGAGCATCGCGTGCCTTACGAGAATGTCTCGTACATCTTCATTCAGGGCGACGTCGTCATACAATCCATACAGTTCAGCGCGGCTGAGGCATTCTAACAGTATGTATGAAATATTGGTTTTTCAAGCGAAAACTTCTTTAGGCACGCTGAGCATTTTATAGTTTATTAGCTAGTGATATGTAGAGCGGGGCGACGTGCGCCCGCGCCGCTCCGGACCCGGACGTCTACGCTTGCGTCGACATGGCACGACAGGTTTTGCTCGAGCTCCGGCTGCTATCTCCGGAATCCATTCGTTTGTTTTGCATAGTCTTTTTTATCACATATTCTACCCTTTTTTGGTGTATATTCTTATTTAAAATTACCAAGTTATAAATGTTATGACTGGCCTTGTGGCTCAGTTGGTAGTGTGTCTACGTCTACCTGCTGAACTGAAAGGTCGTGGGTTCGATCCGCATCCAGGGCAAACATTTTTGTGATGAGCATGGATGTTTGTTCTGAGTTTGGGTGTTTCTTATGTATATATAAAAAAAAAGAGGTATGAATGTATTCTATCAGCCATCTAGTTCCATAGTACAAGCTTTGCTTAGTTTGGGCTAGATGGTTGTTCAGGACTCGATCCGATGAATCCTGTGCAGTGGACTGTATAAATAAAATGTTCTTCTCTTTTCGTTCGTAGTTTATTACAAGGCGATGTCTACAGTGCGAAGTTACAAAACAGACTGACTATACAAATTCTATGGACGCTTATTTAAACTAACTTATTCTATCGCGACTAGCGCACAGGTGCGAGGGTACGCGTCGGTCGCGTCCTCCAATCACGGCGCCGCGCGCCGGCTCGCCCGCACCCCCTCCGCACCTCGTTCCGCGTCCCGCGGTCGTCCTCCCGTAGCTCAGGGCTCGGCGTCCTCAACACTCTCCCCCCGGCGTAGCTTGCGCAGCCTTCTTCTGCAGCTTCCAGGACGGCGAGCTTGTATGATGGACGCCTGAAGGTTCCGCTCTTCGTTCTTATGTCGACGACTCGCACACCACCATCCGGTCCAGGGTAGGTAGCCGTCACGATTCCCATCGGCCATATATTCCTCGGTAGAGTGCGATCGACTACGACGACCACGTCGTCGATCTTCATGTTCTTCGAGTGGTCACTCGGTGCTCCTCGTGGCGTCAGCGTGGGCAAGTATTCCTTCAGCCAGCGCTGCCAGAAAGAGTCGGCAAGCGCCTGGCTCGCTCGCCAAGTTCGTAGGTCCGCCATTTTGCAGGGGCCCGTTGTTGGCAGGCCGCTCGACGAACCCAGCAGGAAATGGTTCGGAGTGAGTGCCTCAGGGTCTCTGTCACTCACACTCACGTACGTCAACGGCCTCCCGTTGATGGAGTGTTCTGCTTCGGTCAGCAGTGTTTGTAGTACCTCCTCCGTTGGTACTTGTTCTCGCAACGTTACTGCTAGCGCCGCTTTCACAGACCGTACTAGTCTTTCCCACGCTCCTCCGTGTCTGGGCGCTCCGGGAGGTATGTAGGTCCACTTCATCCGATGGAGTAACCCCTCCTCACGCAAGACGGGGGCCCACTCCTCGTAGGCCTCTCTTAGCTCCCGATCTGCCCCGCGAAAGGTCGTGGCGTTGTCTGAATACATATGTGACGGCCATCCTCGCCGTGCCGCCATCCGCCGTAGAGCCATGATAGCTGAGCTGCTCGTAAGTGAATTCACGATCTCCAAGTGCACGGCGCGTGTGCTGAGACTTGTGTACAGCGCGCCCCACCGCTTTTCTCTCCTTCTTCCTACTTTCACCAACATAGGCCCGAAGTAGTCCATGCCGCAGTTAGAAAATGGTCGGTGGTAGGGGTCCAAGCGGGCTCGTGGTAGGTCCCCTCGTGTCGGTTCATTCGGTCTGGCCTTCCTTGTGTGACAGAACTTGCATCGGTGTTCCACGGCTCGTACGGTAGGTCGCAGGTGAATGATCCAGTATCGTTGTCTCAAATCGTTCGTCACGCGCTCCCTGTTTGCGTGACCGGCGTTGCAGTGTTCTCGCATCACTAGTAGTCTAGTCACGTGATGCCGCCCGTCCAATATTATTGGGCGCTTTAGATCAGCGGGCGCGCTCGATGCTCCAATGCGACCTCTCACGCGCAATGCTCCATCCTCGATCACCGGGTCCAGTTTGTATAAACGACTCGACTTTGATAGCGGGCGAGCGTTTCTCAAACTGTGGAACTCGGCACTGAAGCTCTCTTCTTGCGCGTGCCGCAGCAACAATCGTTCGGCGCGCTCGATATGTTCTAACTCGACGCGTGCTGCTCGTCGACGGCATTTATCAATAAATGTTAGCACGCATGCGGTCGCGCGTACTAACTTCTCGTACTTTGAGAATCTCGTCGGCTTCGGTAGACACTCTGACAAAGATGCTTCCTGTTCGGTCGTAAATAGGACCTCCTCGTCTTCTTCTTCGTCGGTTATCCGAGACGGCCACTTGTCCTCTGTTTCATGTAGAAATGATGGCCCTCGGAACCATCGGTCGTCGGCGGAGATTGACGTGTCACTCAGCCGGGTCGCGTCGTCAGCGACGTTATGCTCCGTCGGCAGCCATCTCCACTCGTTCTTGTCGGTCAGTTCAGAGATCTCTCCGAGTCGGTGAGCGACGAATGGTGTATACCGTCGTTGGTCGTTGTATATCCATTGTAGCACGGTCGACGAATCGGTCCAGTATACGACTCGTGCTATCTTGATCCGATGTTCTCGCTTGATTGTGTCCGCCAGTCTCGCTCCGATAACGGCCGCTTGCAACTCGAGTCGAGGTATACTCTGAGTGCGTCGTGGCGCCACTTTCGCTTTAGCTGCGACAAGTGATACGTCGATCTTGTCATCACGACGTATAATCCGCCAGTAGGCTATCGTAGCGAAGGCCTGTTCGCTCGCGTCACACATCACATGTAGTTCTACGTTTTCGTGATGGTCGGAAGGTGTGCTTCGTCCTAGACCGTAGCTCCGTTGTAGTCGTAGGCTCGTTATTTCTTGTAACTGACTTATCCAAACAGCAAATCGATCGGCGTTCTCCTGCGGGATTGAATCGTCCCATCCTGTGTTCGTTCTCCATAAGTCTTGAAGTATAATCTTTCCGCGGATGGTGTAGTTACTGACCAACCCGAGCGGATCATAAAGGGACATTACTGCGCTCAGTGCTTCGCGCTTTGTGGGCGCGCGGTTCTGCGCGCGCACGTCGTCTGGCACTCGATGCATGGCAGTGTTGAATCCCAACTCATCGTTCCTCGCGTTCCAAAATAATCCGAGTATTTTGTTGCTAGCGACTCCCCCCAGTCGCGTAGGCTCGTTCGCTCGTAGATCATCGGGCACGTCGGTCAATGCCCCTGGTTTGTTTGAACTCCAGCCTCGCAATGTGAAGCCGGCGTTAGCGTGCACTTCTCGTAGCTCTTTGATAGTGCGCCGCGCTTCCTCTTCATCGTCGTAACTGTCGACCAGGTCGTCCATGTAGTGACTATTGGTTATCGCCACTAGCGCTCTCGGGTGTGTCTGAGCGTGCGCGTGCGCGTTGTGATTGCGCACGCTATGGGCGAGGAAGGGTGAGCTGGCCGCGCCGAAGATCATACTGGTCATCTTGTAGGCGCGCGGCGGGCTCGTTCGGTCGCTTCCTCTCCATAGAAACTGCTGGGCAGGCTGGTCTTCCGGACGGATCTTCACCCTCAAAAACATTTCTTCAATATCGGCGGTGACAGCGACTTCTCTCTCTCGGAAGCGGAAGATGACTCCCGGCAGCGGCAGCAGTAAATCAGGGCCTTCTAGTAATCGATCATTAAGGCTCACTCCACTGTTTCGATGCGCCGCGTCAAATACTAGGCGCCGCTTCCCCGGTTTGTTCGGGTTGGTAACCGCAAAGTGTGGCAGATACCAGCAGATGGGACTTTGTGCTTCGGTCCCGTCGCACGGCACGGCGTATCCTTTGCTCAGCAGGTTACCGATCTGAGCGGCGTAGTCCTTCGCAAAACCGGTGTCAGCGTCCATCTTCTTTTCGATGCCTTTTAGACGATTTAAGGCGGCGGCGTAACTCGGTGGCATAGTCACGTTCGGCTGTTTCCATAGTAGCCCCACCTCATACGCGCCGTCGACTTTCTTCACTGTCTCGTTAAATGTCTTCACCGCTTGTTCGTCCGCGTCGCTAACTCGGGGTTTGAGAGCGACACCCAAGGATTCGATCTTGAAATGCTGCTCTACTAGTTCTTGTAGGCGCATATCGTGCGTCTCGCTCTCGCATATACGTCGATCAGGCGTGTATATGTGCAAGACGCTCTCGTGGCTGTAGATGAGACTGCGTGGGACGGTTCCATGTATCACCCAGCCCAACTCCGTTCGGGATGCTGCAGGCTGGTTTGCGCTGCCAATGCGCAACTCTCGTGAAACAATGAGCTCCCAGTAGTCACTTCCGATGAGTATGAGCGGGCGTGTTCGTTCGTAGCACACTTGCTCTTCGAGATCTCGCAGATGTTGCTATTGTAGTAGCGCGTTCGGTACAGTCTGTTCTCGCAGTCTTAATTCGTTGACTGTGCGCGCTTTAACGGTGTATGATGCCGTCTCGCTTGCACCACGTAGCCGAATAGTCACAAGCTTGCTCGTAGCTTCGTTCTGGGACATATTTACGCCGGTCATACGCAGGGGTTGACTGGGTCCGTCGGCGCCGACTTTCTTTGCCAATTCACTGTCGATAAGGGTTATAGTCGCGCCTTCATCCAACAGAGCGTATGATCGCGTCTCTCCTTTGGGACCGGACACCACGATAGGACACACTTTCAGTAGTATTCCGCCGCGTTTATCAGTAACATTGGAGGTGGTTGTTACTGATAACACGTCACCCTCATGGCTTGTTCTGCTTGATTCCGCGGTTCGCGCGGCTGGTTCTGTAGTCGCCGACATGGTCTTGTCATCTTGATGCAGCAGGGCATGGTGAGGGCGGCGGCACTTGTTCACTCCGCACGGCTTTTCTCTACACTGCGCTCGATGGTGTTTTTTGTGTATGCACTTGAAACAGAGTCCCTTTTCTTTTACGTGATTCCACCGGTCATCGATTTTCATCGCTCGAAAATCCGCACACAATGACAGTTCGTGTGGCTTACTGCATCGCGAGCATCGGTCGATCTGTTCGCACTCGGTATCCTTATCAGTGCTGTAGACGCTCGCTTTTCTTCTTATGTTCGTATTCACGTTCGGTTTTACTTCGGTTCTTGCGGTCATAGAACACGATGCTGGGGTTTCATATGCGTACCGTAGCGCAACGTTGGCCTCACGCATCACAAATCGCGATAACGTCACAAAATCTGGGTCCTTGCTGTCACTGTTCGCATATGCGTAGTCGTACCACTTGCTTTTGATTGTCGGAGTAAGCTTCAGCATTATCTCTCGTGTGAGTTGCGGGTTGTAAATATAACCACGCCGATCAAGCCCTTGCAACACACACACCGCGTTTTGCACTTTCACTGCTAAACTGTTCAGTTCTTTGGCCGACGCACCCAAACGTGGTATTTTTCGTAAGTCTTCGATTATCTTGTCCACTAATACTTCTGGTGACCCGAAACTTTGTTCTAACGTGGCCATTATCGTGTCGGGGTTGGTGTCCGCGTATAGATGAGCGGACACGGCTTCCCGCGCCTCCCCGACCAGCGCCGATCTCAAGCGCATCACGTTTTCTGCAGGTAGTATTTTAAACATCTCTGTCGATTCACGATATGCTGCTTTGAACGGTAGCCATTCACATACCGCACCACTGAACTGAGGTAAATCACAATTATATCGTCGCTGCGGTCTGGCCATCCGGTCCAATGCTTCAGCTATCTGGGATCCGTAGCTGCGAGACCGGCCCGGTGTCGGTGTCAACGATCGGTCTCTGCGGTCGGTATCGAAGCGTAACCGACGGCGTTCCTCCGTTTCATGTGGGCGCAATGAGTCATCGCGCTCCCCCCGTTCAGCAGCGGCGGCACCCTGCAGCCAGTCATCGACGCGCTGACGATGTTCAACTCTGTTCGAATGTAACGGCTCGTCCCGTACGCTGCCCGCTTCCTCGATGGTTGCGATCTGCGCGGCCAGGCGTTTCTTCACGAGATCCGCTTCCATTTCCAGTTCTTTTCGCTTGATTGCTGCAAGCTTCTCGGCTGCCTCCAGTTCTGCCAGTCGCAGTTGCAAAGTAGAGTTCGTCGTTCTTTGCGAGTGCTGTGGCGAGGCTGCTCGTTCACGTTCCATGTTCGTACGTTGGTTGACGAGGGCAGGCGCTGCTTCCGGTCTGGCAGCAGCTTCCTCTCCCACCGGCATCGAGGGTGATGCCGGAGGAACCCTGCTGAGTCTTGTTCGTTCCCCTTTGATTCTCTGTAGTTCGGCTTGCTCAGTGACGTCAGCTTGACTCCTTGTTAACACCATTATTTTCTAAGTACGGTCGGCACTTGAAGAAAATAACACGTGCGGAGTCCGATCCTCGCTGATTCACGTTCTATGCGGCGTTCGACGGAACAAATGCTCGCTGCTCCACGTTCGATCCGGCGCTCGAAGGACCAAATGTTCAGGACTCGATCCGATGAATCCTGTGCAGTGGACTGTATAAATAAAATGTTCTTCTCTTTTCGTTCGTAGTTTATTACAAGGCGATGTCTACAGTGCGAAGTTACAAAACAGACTGACTATACAAATTCTATGGACGCTTATTTAAACTAACTTATTCTATCGCGACTAGCGCACAGGTGCGAGGGTACGCGTCGGTCGCGTCCTCCAATCACGGCGCCGCGCGCCGGCTCGCCCGCACCCCCTCCGCACCTCGTTCCGCGTCCCGCGGTCGTCCTCCCGTAGCTCAGGGCTCGGCGTCCTCAACAATGGTGTTGTGTGAAATGTCCACAAATATTTATTTATTATTTATGCTGTTTCTTATCTAACATACATTACAAATTTATGATTTTCCTAATTATTATCCCGTCTTATGTTGAGACATTATATTTTGTACCGTTTTCCCACACTTCAGTATCTTCTTTGTAACTTTGGATTTATTTATATATATTTAAATAAAGATAAAGATAATTTATTTGCATACAACTGCATACAACAAATGTTTATTGGATTTTTATATTTGGGATATGCGGGTTCAAGTCTTGATCAAGATGTGAAATTTTTGAACTGTCTATTAAAATGTGTATGTATTTTAATTAATAAATTAATTTCATTTATATTTGTATTGCAGGTTATGTCGATAGATGGCGTGTATAGGATGCCCCATCCCTGCCTTCGAAGCATCCTGCGACTTGCATATAAGCTTACTAAACTTTTTTTAGTCAACATAATAATAAATACTAATGCCCTTGTAGCTGCGGCGAGAGAGTGGGAGTGCAGCCCTTTACATAGGACGTGGAGAGGCTACCACGAGCCCATTATTTAATCATGTTCATTTTATTCTATTTAATTTAATGTACGTCTAATTTTCTTTTATTTTTAATTTCAATATGGATGTAAGTCTGGAATTAATTATTTTCATTTTATAATAAATAAGTATTAAAATAACGTCTTTTATAACTTTTATTTTAACTTAAGGTGGTACAATGTCCTTATAATAGTACATTATGGTATAAGTGTGTAATGTTGGTGATAACCGCTGAGGCGCCATTGAGACCCGAGCCGATAGGTAATCATCAATACACACGTGTATCATACTACGTTTTTCAACACAGTTGTGAAGAAAATAATACAAAAAAATCGGTATGTACGGTTTATAGAAAATTTACCAAGAAATATTTTGTTCCTGTGCACTTTTAATTGTATCGTGTGCGGTTTTCTATAGAATTGAAAACAACGGGATTTCAGGACCACTTTTAGGTCCGCAAGAGTGTGACGCACACGGGGCAGAGTTGAAAATTTTTGTTGTTTGACTCTATACATTTTGCCAAAATTTGAGCTAATTTTCCTAGACTACATACAAAAGAAGAAAACTACTCTCTCCCCCCAAATGTCGTGTCTTATTTCGATGTTTTTTTAAAGGGTTTTTTGCCGAAAATTAAATTATTCTAGTAAAAACATTTTTCTTGTTTATTATGAAAAAGTTCGATGGAGGTTACGAAAAAACACATTAAATTTTTAGTTTTGCGAGAGATGTATTATTATTAACTGATGTCTTTTATTATTTTCTGACAACGTTCCAAATTAATTTCGATTTTTTTTTTTTATATTTGAAAAAAAGCAATTTTCACTAAAAAGTTTTCTCTACAATAAAAGAAACAAAGGTTTTAAATGAAAATTTGTGAATTCAACGTTTCAAGGTTGAACCGGAACCGTTACACTCTGATGGGTGGATAAAACGGGGGAAAGACTATTTGTCCATGTTACATGCTAGCAGGGCAGATCCAAATACTTAGCAATTGATCTCATGGAAATCTATAAGAAGATATAAAATGTCTTACACATATAGGGTTCTTACACATATATACACATACACACATACACACTCACAAAACACAAAAACTCACAGCCAAGGTAAGTATACAGTATTTCAAGATGAAGATTGGGCTTCGCAAATATCGGAAACCTAGGAAGAGAATAACTTTAACATTCGCAAGTTTCGCAACACACCCAAATGAGTGATAAAAGTAATCACTTAATCATGCTTCCAAAACATTCTCCCAATCTCAACTTTATCACAAACCCTTCTCCAACTCCTTCTTTCGCAGTCGGGTAATAAACCAAATCAGAAAAAATGCACAGCTTGATAAGCAAAGTACAATATATTATGTAGGTACAAAGTCAAAGTCATTTATTGGTAAAATCAATTTACACGTCAAACAAAAGAATTTTGTACATAGTACACACTAGATTGCTAGTGAATAATTTCATATAAATAATGAATTCTTGTTCAGACATTTAAAAAATGTCAATGTGTTGTAATATAATGTCATAAATTATGTGCTACTATTTAGGAACTCATCGTAGTCTTATAACGTTTGGTCAATAGGCCAGAGCGCTTCAGTCAGCTTTTAAAGCTACTTACACTCGTGCGGTTGTGATCTTATCCGGTAATGTGTTATATACCTCCGGCCCCATAACGTGAGTTGACTTTCCTGATTTCGGAGCGTGAGACACTGACTAACTTGTCAGCATTGCGTATATTGCATGAGTGTCTCTCTCCACGCCTGGTATATAAGTCGAGATTATTTCTCACATACACTGCCACCTGAAAAATTAAGATGGCAGATAATGTCAGTATCCCGAGCTCCTTGAAGTATGGCCTGACAGAAGTGCATTGGGACACGCCCACGATAGCACGTACTGCACGTTTTTGCGCTCGGAAGGCCCGCTCCCAGTCGGCTGCACGCGCGTATAGCTCGACACCATATTTGAGTCTGGAATGTACCGTGGCAAAGTAACACGCACGAGACACATCCATGGACACTACTCGCGACACTCGCCTAAGCGCGAAGCACGCACTGCCTAGTTTTCCACACAGCTTGTCAATATGACGCTCCCACGACATGCTGCGATCCAACTCGAAACCTAGAAAGGTGGTACTCTGCACCTGTTCAATCTTGATACCATCTAGCAGTACTTTAAATGGCTTTGTGGAATGACTCGATAGACAGAAGTGTATAAAATGGGTCTTTGTCAAGTTTAACATCAAGCCATTGACACAAAACCACTTGTTTAATTCAGCCGCAACGGTATTCAATTTATTTTCTAGCTTGTCTATCGTAGAGGCAGTTACAATGGATGCCACGTCATCTGCATACATAAAGATCTCCGCTCCCTCCACAGCATCAGGAAGATCGTTCAGAAGTAGCGAGAACATAATGTTCGAGACCGACGAACCTTGTGCAACACTTTTGGTTGCAGATAGGGGGTCTGACTTGTTACAGCCATCTCCAGCATCAGCGGCCCCGCATCATGTCTGTCAATACTGCGTATGCTTGACCGGCTATGCCATAGTGTTCCAGTTTCAAGGCTAGTGTTTCGTGATCCGCAACATCGAAGGCCTTGGACAGATCGCAGCACAGGACAGCTACGTGCTGCTTACGTTCGCGGTCGGCCAACACGCTGCGGACTACCTCACGTCACGAGTTAAACAGGTTGTAGATCGCCCTTCACGGTACGCATATTGGCGCTCAGAGAGAGTTTCGTAGGCTACTATCCTTGAGCTTACACCGTTTTCAAACACCTTAGCTATTGCTGGTATTATCGACTGGTACTATTTATATAGCTGGTACTATTTTGAGACCCGACTGTGTAAGAAGGAGGGTTATGTTTCGAATGAATGTATGTTTGTATATATGTAGGTATGTATGTATGTTTATATATGACAACCTACAGCCTAAACGGCTTTTACCAATTGTGATGTGTATGGTATCGTTAGATTCTTCACTCCCTGAGTGTCATAGAACAAGTATTTATCTATCTATTAAAAGAAAAACAAAATACCAAATGCAGAAAAGCAGTTATTGCAGTCTATGTTACGATTTCGTTACGCTTGATACGCTGTTTTAGGGTTCCGTACCTCAAAAGGAAAAAACGGAACTCTTATAGGATCACTTTGTTGTCCGTCTGTCCGTCCGTCCGTCCGGGTGTCAATACCTTTATCTCGGGAACGCGTGAAGGTATCGAGTTGAAATTAAACCATATACGCAGATCCATAGTCTCTTTCTGCAGAAATAAAAATCAAATTTCTCAGTTTTCGTAAAAAAAAGTTACAGCCGAATATGTCGTAAAAACCGCACATTTCGACACTCACAGAGGAATCAAAACCTATGGGGTACTTCCCGTTGACCCAGAACTATGAAATTTGGCAAGAAGCATTGTGTTAGAGTACACATATAAGAAAAATCGAAAAACTGGATATTTTTAACTGAATCACAAAAAATAGTGTCTTCATGCAAGGAATGAGGGTCCTAATTTTATAGTTCTTTGACCGTATCATGTGGGGTATTATATGAAAGAGCTTCATTATCATAAGCTAAAATAGGTTATTAAATATTTTTACGATGAATATTTTTCGGTTTATGAAGGAAAATATAAAAATATATATGATTTTCCTCTTTCATTGTTTATTGTTTATTTTACATTGCATTACAATTACATACATAGCATAGGTACATACATAATCACCCTAATAGGGTATAGCAATCTAGTATATCCACTAGTTTGTACGGAACCCTCGGTGGGCGAGTCTGACTCGCACTTGTCCGGTTTTTCTTCATACGTACTTAACGTAATAATATTATAGGTACCTACAACATTTTTTAAAAAAGTAAAATAATTCAGAACACAAAGGTCAGGATAATTTTAGGAAAATATTTGTATTGTAAATAATTGTTATTATAATTAATTGTATTAAGTAAATTGGAATTTTTCAAATCACCAAATATCCTAAATTCCTTTATACATACATATTGTTCGAAAATAGAAATATCACATGATCATATTCCAATTATAGGTATTCAAAATTACGCGACAGGTAGGTAATGGAAATACCTGTGTAATATTCATAATAACCTAAAACCGTTAAACGAGCAATTCTTAATTAAATATGTAACAATAAATACCCTATGACATTCAGGGAGTACTTAAACACGAATCTAACGACACCTCGCACATCAAAATCGGCTTATATATATAAAGGCGGAGATGCTAAATATATTCAAGTTCTGGTACGCGAACCAGACTAATAATGTAAAATGGTCGAATGCGGTATCTGAGTAGTATGTATAGGTTGGAGTGCGGGGTGAGGCAGGGGGGAGTTATCTTCACCAAAGCTCTTCAACCTATCCATAAATGAACTTATAGTCGAGCTCAGCAGCATGCATGTTGGGTGCAGGGTGGGTGGTGTTAGTGTGAACAGCATCAGCTACGCGGACGACATGGTGCTGCTGAGTCCGACTGCAAGCTCTCTCGGGCAGATGTTGAGAGTGTGCGAGTCCTATGCTGCTTCTCATGGGCTTGCCTATAATGTAAAAAAGAGTGAATACATGATTTTTAAGGCCGCCGGTAAGTGTCCAGAACAAATTCCTCACCTAAATCTTAATGGGTTGAGCCTCAAGCGAGTACATCAGTTTAAATATTTAGGACACATACTTACCGACGACCTTAAAGACGATGCTGATGTTGAAAGGGAGCGTAGAGCTTTAGCGGTCCGCGGTAGCATGTTAGCACGCAGATTTGCCCGGTGTACGGACCAGGTTAAAATTACGCTATTTAAGGCGTATCTATTGCCAGGGTCTGTACACGGGTAGTTTGTGGATGGCATGTACCAAAAGGTCAATGGATACCATACGCATCCAATATAATAATATTTTCAGGATGATGTTGGGGCTTCCCCGTTTTTGTAGTGCCTCAGGGATGTTTGCACAGAATGAAACAGACGGTTTTCAAGCCGTAATTCGTAAAAAGATAGCATCACTGATGAGCAGGGTCTGGCCGGGGAAGTCACAACAGCATCCTAAAAACCGTAGCTAAGGATCCTCATGCGCCGTGGCTGAGACATTTTGTGAAGACAATGGTCGAATAGGTGTACTTAGGTACCTATATCCTGTTTGACCATTGCTTCTAATTTGTTGGATACCTTCTCGTACTTGCTATAATTTACTATAATGCCTGCATAAATATTTTAATGTAGTTTATTTAAGATTTCTTTTTTACTAATACTATATCACATATGGACTTATACTGACTGAATAATAAACTATTTGAATTTGAATTTGACAATTTGAAAACAGAGGAAGAAAAAGTTATACAAAGCTATAGCTATGATGATTGCATCCGAAAAGTATGCGTTGTACGGTAGAGACCGTACACCTATATAAGTAGCGTCGGCTGGTCGTTCTGTATCATTTATCCTATCATCAGTCGCAGCTCACACTTCGCTTGGTGTACCTACTTGTCCATACATCGAAGTATATTTTTAAATACTTTTACCACAACTTATTATTAAATTTGTGTTAAGAATGGCATCACAAGTAATTAACCCGGTAAGTGCATCATTCAGATTTTTGCTTTCAATTTCTGCCTTTTTACCAGACTGCTCAAATAGATTTATGTATGTATGTGGGTATGGATGTACATATGTATGTGGGTATGTATGTATGTTTTATTTAATACAAGATAGATCTACGATTGACCACTAACTGATGTTAAGCGACGGTGTGGCCGAGGATGGAGCTCGTCGATCTAGAAGATATCTACTCACTCTAGCCTTGAAAATTCCAAGATTTGTAGGTCTCAGGAAACAGAGATGGCGATGGAGATGTATGTGGGTATGAGCGCTTACACCCTAAACGGTTTGACCGGTTTTGATGCGAGGTGTCGTTAGATTCGTCTTAACTCCCAGAGCTATATTTTTTTGTAATAATAATAATATAACTCTCGCAAAAAAATCGCTTTTTGGTAACCTCCAACAAACTTTTTCGTAATAAATTAGTCATTTTAACTAACTTCCAAAGTAGGAGATTATCAATTCGACTTATTTTTTTGTTTGTTACCCACTACTTCGCCAATTATTAATAATTTTTGATGTTTCTTTTTTCTTTTCCGTGGTTATTATATTAGTTATACTTACCATATAAATTTCATCAAAATCAGTTAAGTACTTTGGTTTTTGTAACTAAATACATAATTATATCTAAACGAAATTGCGTAAGTATTTAGAAGTCGTTCAAACTATCATTATAACGAGTACTAGAAATAAATTAACCCATTTATAACTTTTTACAGCAATTTCACGCATACATTCTCACAAAAATGTGCACTCAACTCAAGCTTGATATAAGCGTAATGAAATCGTAAGTTAGGCTACAAATTAAAACAGCTTTTTAATCGACTTCCAAAAAGAAAGAGGTTCTCTATTCGACTGTATGTTTTTTTTTGTATGTTTGTTGAGCGATTACTCCGTTAGTAATAAATTGTTTTTGATGATTCTTTTTTAGATTGGTAGGTAACACCTCAGAAGTGGTCCCATATAAATTTTATCAAAATCGATTCAGTACCTTGATTTTTATAACAAAATAACTAAAACAAGTCCACTAAGTATAGGAATAGCCTATTTTGAAGTCGGTTTTTTTTTCAGTTTTGTAAACTATAATTATCTGCAGTCAAGTATTTTGTTTTCCTACTAAGTAAGAGTCCGTAGTTAGACCATCGTCCGTCTCGCTTATGCATACCCACATTTTGGAGGTTCACTGTTGTATTTCATGAACATGTATCTCATGAACCTGCTTACTCATTTAACTTATCACATAAAATAGTGTTAAATATAAATCTGTATCATAATATTATCCGCATAAGTAGTAATAGTACACAAAATAAATATCCCAAAAATGTTGTCACTAATAATAATAATATAAGAACCGCAGGGGCGGCTTTGTGGCGAGCCGTCGGTGAGTGGCGACACCGCGTACCCCGATGTTTCCCTGGGGCTAAATGAGACCCCTGACCTCCAGCTTGCCTTAATTGGCCGGCAGGATGGTGGAAACAGCAAGAGCTAAGTACCTAAGCTCCAGGGTGGAAGTGTTAAAGGGCATAACGCCGCTAGTAGCTCTTAGTGAACGCGCAGCACACCTCTCAACACCCTTAGCCACCCACACCGATGTTGCTTCTCCGGAGCCAAAATGCGGCGCCACTATGGGGGGCCCATTTAGTGGGTGGCGAGTCATCACCTGCCTAGGTATTTTTGCATGATGAGACGGAATTGGCAGGTGCCGTTTTCTCATCCTGGTGCTCTCACACAGAGGTACTTCATCTTACCTGCTGTGTGAGAGCATCAGCCTATGGCAAGTCACTAACATTCCATCACAATAGCCAAGATCTGTCAAACTCCATATTGTACAATAATCCATCCATTCATAGTCCATCCATATACCCTAACTGTATTTTTTATTATACATTTGTAAAAGGGCCTCTCAGTGTTGGTTCCGGCCCCACTGATGCCTTTCAAAGGTCCGGGCTTAGACCCGTGTATAAATTTAAATAAAGGTATATAATAGTAATTATAATATTTATTTATTGTGATTGTAGATCGCTCCCAAGGCAGTACTCGTCCGTCGACGTCACCATCCCACATGATGAGAATCTCGTGAAGGCCGAGAAGGACAAGCTCAGCAAGTACCTTGACTTGGCTCACGAGATAACCGCCATGTGGGATGTTGACTCGACGATCATTGGTCCGATAGTCGTATCGGTGAACGGTGTCATAGCGAAGAGCCTCGACCAACATCTCAAGAGGCTCTCGCTTGATGGTTGGATCAAGGGTCGGATTCAGAAGGCTGTCGTCCTAGACACGGCACAAATTGTCAGAAGGTTTCTGAGTAGCCCCTACCGCCAGCAGCTTAGGCCCGCTGCCGGCGGCACTCTAGGTTTAAGTTTTTATAATGTTTTTAGGGTTCCGTACCTCAAAAGGAAAAAACGGAATCCTTATAGGATCACTTTGTTGTCCGTCTGTCTGTCAGTTTGTACGGAACCTTCGGTGGGCGAGTCTGACTCGCACTTGTCTGCTTTATTTTTAGTTATGTTTTTATAAAAACCAAAGTACTGAACCAATTTTGATAAAATTTATATGGGACCACCTCTGAGGTACTGACGGACGATTGTCGAACTACGGACTCTCTACGAGTAGAACGCGAAACTATGTCTCAGCAATAATCTCTTCATCAAACTTGATGTGTTCTGATTTCAGCCTGTACCCAGCGTTCACCTGATCCCTGGAGGCATGTTCCTGGGACGCACGATCAAAGTGCAAGGAGCCGTTACCGCTAAGGGTAACAGGTAAGGTCGTTACTTTTTAGGGTTCCGTAATAAACAAGGAACCCCTTGGCTACGTCCGTATCAGGTGTCAGGATTAGTCAAAAGTACTAGGCCAACTTTTATACGTAACAGCGCTCCCCACTACAAAACTATAAAACAAGTATCTTAAAAAAAATACAAAATACCCGACTGCAGAAATGCAGTGTTTGCATTCTAAATTACGATTTCGTTACATTTGATACGCTGTTGAGTGTACGTTTTTTGTGAGAAACTATGCGTAATATCGTGGTAAAGATTATAAATGTACATTCTTTACAATAATTCTAGTTAAATCACTTGTTTATTATGAAAAAGTTCGTTGGGGGTTACGAAAAAACAATTTTTTTTATTTCTGTGAGAGATGTATTACCTATATAATTATTACAAAAAACCATATGATACTCAGGAAATGAAGACAAATCCAACGACACCTCACACATATATCAAAATCGATCAAGCCGCTTAGGCTGTATGCTGTCTTTTAGAAACATACATACATACATACCCACATATATACATACATACAAACACAAAAACATAACCCTCCTTCTTACGCAGTCGGGTAAAAATCATTAAAAAAAATAAAAAACCATCTTTCACAAAAATATTTAAATTATATCCTTAAAATAGTTCAAAATGTCAAATGAAAATATAACATACGTAGGTACCTAAAATTGTACCTTACATACTCCTTTGATACAAGTATCTTTACCCTGTCTTCAGATAGATTGAAGATTCTAACATCTGTTACGTTTCCGCCAGCTTTTCCATCAATCTCCAGAGTAGCTCCAGCATGTCCATCAGGGGTGATGTAGCATTCCACTTCAGCGCACGCCTTAAAGAAGGCCGCGTCATCTGTAACACGATGACACACGACTCCTGGGGGAACGAAGAAATTTATGGCATGCCCTTCGCAAGGGGAAGCCCATTTGAAGTTGAGATAAAAAAAAAAAAAAAAAAAAAAAAAAAAAAATAACCTGCTCCCAGAATTCGTACAGGGTAAGAAACTGTTCATGCATGAAGAGATATTTGATTTCCGCCCGTCCGGGTGTCGACACCTTTATTTTATTTCGGGAACGCGTGAAGGTATCGTGTTGAAATTAAAACCTTATACGCAGATCTATCCATAGTCTCTTGCTGCAGAAAGAAAAAAAAACTCAGTTTTCGTAAAAAAAGTTACAGCCGAATATGTTCTAAAAACGCAAATTTCGGCACTTCAAGGGAATCAAAACCTATGGGGTACTTCCCGTTGACCTAGAACTATGAAATTTGGCAAGAAGCATAGTCACAAAAAACTGTGTCTTTATGAAAGGAATGAGGGTCCAAATTTTAAAGTGCTTTAACTATATCATGTGGGGTATCATAACTATCATATGAAAGAGCTTCATTAGCACAAGCTAACAGGTTTTTAAATATTTTTAGGATGTATATTTTTCGGTTTATGACGGAAAATATAAAAAATATATATTATTTCCCCCTTTTATCTACTAGTTTGTACGGAACCCTCGGTGGGCGAGTCTGACTCGCACTTGTCCGGTTTTATTTTTCTATATTTGTGTAGGTGATCGTGAACAGCAAGCCGTTCTGCAACTACGAACATCGGCTGCCTTACGAGAATGTCTCGTACATCTTCATTCAGGGCGACGTCGTCATACAATCCATACAGTTCAGCGCGCCTGAGGCGTACTAACAGTTAAGTATGTATGAAATAATGGTTAAGTCTTCTTTAGGCACGCTGAGCATTTTATTTAGTTTATTAACAGACTTCAAAAAAGGGAGGTTATCAATTCGACCTGTATTTTTGTAATATTGCCAGAACTGCACAGATTTTATAATTATGTTAGTCTATACCAACTTATAAACATGTGTGCCAAATTTCATAAGTGTATGTATGTTTGTCCACGTATTACGCAGAAACTAGAAGTCGTATTGCAAAAAAAATCTATATTGAATAAAATAGCTCTCAACTTAGTAGTCACCGAAAGTTTTATTAAAATCGGTTCAGTTGTTTTCAAGATATGGACTTTTTAACAGACTTCCAAAAAAGGAGGTTATCAATTCGAACTGTATGTTTGTAACATTGTCAGAATTGCACAATTTTTAGGGTTCCGTGCCTCAAAAGAAAAAACGGAACCCTTATAGGATCACTTTGTTGTCCTTCTGTCCGTCTGTCTGTCTGTCTGTCCGTCCGCGCGTCCGTCCGGGTGTCAAGACCTTTATCTCGGGAACTTGTGAAGGTGTTGATATTAAAACCGTATACGCAGATCCATAGTATCTTGCTGCAGAAAGAAAAATCAAAGTTCTCAGTTTTCGTAAAAAAATGTTACAGCCGAATATGTCGTAAAAAACGACCATTTCGACACTCACAGGGGAATCAAAACCGGGTACTTCCCGTTGACCTAGAACTCTGAAATTTGGCAAGAAGCATTGTGTTAGAGTACACATATAGGAATAAATCCTAAAACACAAAAAAAAAAAAAAAATTAATCACAAAAAAATAGTGTATTATGCAAGTTAAGTAGTAAACGGACGGAGTCAAAGTTACTCGCACTTTGACCGTATTTAAATTACTCGATAATTTTGTACAGTTTTCCCACACTTCAGTATCTTCTTTGTAACTTTGGATTTATTTATATATACTTAAATGTTTATTGGATTTTTATATTTGGGATATGCGGGTTCAAGTCTTGGTCAAGATATGAAATTTTTGAACTGTCTATTAAAATGTGTATTATGTATTTTAATTAATAAATTAATTTCATTTATATTTGTATTGCAGGGTTGCAGGTTATGCTGATAGATGGCGTGTATAGGATGCCCCATCCCTGCCTTCGAAGCATCCTGCGACTTGCATATAAGCTTACTAAACTTTTTTTGTCAATTTAATAATAAATACTAATGCCCTTGTAGCTGCGGCGAGAGAGTGGGAGTGCATCCCATTACATAGGACGTGGAGAGGCTACCACGAGCCCATTATTTAATCATATTAATTTTATTCTATTTAATTTAATGTAATTCTAATTTTCTTTTATTTTTAATTTTAATATGGCTGTAAGTCTGGAATTAATTATTTTCATTTCATAATAAATTAGTACATACTAAAATAACGTATTTTATAACGTTTATTTTACCTTAAGGTAGTACAATGTCCTTATAAAAGTATTTTTTTCCACCACCTGCATAGGACCCGGTCATCAAATAACTACGGTTTGAAAATCTGAAAAAAAACGACTTCAAAATACGCAATTCGTTTACCTGGACTTAATGAAAAAATCATTCAGTTATTTTGTTATAAAAAACCAAAGTACTGAACCGATTTTGATAAAATTTATATGCTACCTACTCTGAAGTATTACCTACCAAAAGTACAAAAAAAACATGAAAAACAATTCATAATTGGCGGAGTAATCGCTGAACAAACATACAAAAAAAATATACAATCGATTTGAGAACCTCCTTCTTTTTGGAAGTCGGGTAATTATATTACTGTAACTATGATGACGTAGTCGCTTACGTTCATTTGTCACTTTCTAATAATTAGAAATTTCGACGTTTAACTTAAGAGCCGAGTGACTCAGTGGCAAAGAACCTTGCTTTCCAGAAAAAAGGCAACAGGTCTTATTGCGATTCTTGATTCGGATATGTCAGTTGTTCCGGACCCCAATTCTAAGTTGCCAAACAAGTATAAACTTAGAAAACTCAAAAACTCACAATAAAAACGGCTGAACCGATTTTTATGAAACACAATTAAGATATATATGACTTTCAGAACTAAAAACTCTAGGCTAAGGCCAATGAAAATTCAATACAATGGCATACCTATAGCAGATATGAATATGAATGAATATGTACAAAATTCTTAGGTATCCATATAGACTCAAGTTTGACCTGGAAATCGCACGTTGATCATGTAACTACTAAACTGCACCGATATGCATAGTGTAACGATGATGATGATGATGATGGTGATATTTCTAGAAGGAAATGCTCCTCGACTATTTAAATAAAGAATCTCGTCAACATTCTAGAAAGTTCGAAACAAATGATAAAAACAAAAGACGAGCGAAAAGACGATCGAAATTGAACATTCTGGAACGAAACAAATGACGAACGAAATGACTATCGAAATAAAAGCTTCTAGAAGGTTCTGCGGGGTATATAAGGAGCTTCAGTCGCGGACAGAGGGCTTTTTATAACTTAACTTTCCATTGAGGTCCTTCCCAATGGCAACCCCCGTCCCCTTACTTTCCAGTACGTTGAAGGAAGGTTCCTTTGAAGGTGCGTTAAGCATCTTCAGGGAACACCTTCAACGTAATCCAACTCTCTTGAGGGACTTCATGAAATCCCCCAAGAATTTTGCTGCCCACCGCTCGGCTTCAAAGCCGGAGAAGGCAAAGCCTTCCTGCCCCCCTCCGATCACAGCCAGCATTACCATCAATGCTGACTCGCCCGCCTCACCTGACGCCGAGCCCATCTCTAATGAGATGGACACGGCCCCTCTCCCAGTTGACGAAGATGACGAAGGCTTCTCCCTCGTCACCTACGCCAAGAAGCGCCCGGCCCAACCCACCTCCGCCGCCCCCCCCCCCCCGTCCAAAGCCGCCTGCTCCACCGCAGGGCCACCCCCCCCCTTCTGCCACTCCTGGCCCCTCTGACTCCCAAGAGAGTCAATCTCCCCAAGTCTCCCGGCGTGAAAAACCGTCGGTGACTCTCAGGGATCCTGCCCAATGGCAGCCAGTCGCCGCCCTCCTCCATGACCAAAAGGTCAATTTCTCCGCCCGTCAAGTCCGTGATGGCATCAGAGTCGTCTTTGATGACGCTGCCAGCCACCGGCATATAACTAAAGTCCTTCGCGAGCATAACTCGCAACCGACAACCACTACGGATGCCGTCCACTTCTTCACCTTCCCACGGGAGGAGGAGAAGGTACTTCGCGTCGTTATTCGCGGGCTCCCGCAGGCCCTCAAGGAAGGTGATATCCTTGAGGATCTAACGGCCCAAAACCTCCCCATCCAAGCCGTCCACCGCATGTACCGCGGTAGAGACAAAAAACCCCTCGACATGGTTCTGGTCATACTGGACAAAACCCAGGAAGGCAAGGCCATCTTTAACATCAGGTCCGTTTGCAACCTCTCAGGCCTCACTATTGAGACCCCCCACAAAAAAGGCATCCCCGGCCAGTGCCACAACTGCCAGTTGTACGGCCACTCCGCCCGCTTCTGCCACTGCCAGTCCCGCTGCGTCAAATGTGCTGGTAACCACAGCACGGCTGACTGCAAGCGCACAGACAAAGACCCGACTCCGCCCAAGTGCGTACTTTGCGGTGGGGGACACACCGCGAACTATCGCGGCTGTCCCAAAGCCCCAAAGGCCGCTAAAAGGCTGCGGAGGCCTCCGCCTTCCCGCTCCGGACCGAAGGCCGCCCCAAAGGCGAAATTCGTCCCGGTCCCTCCTCCCCTCACTAATGCCTGGGCACCTCTGCCCAGCCTTCCCCAATCTAGCCACATGGCAAGCCCCGTCTCAGCACCTGCTCCCGCTCACGCTCGCACCCAAGGCCCCCCTGCCCAATCATCCAGGGCCTCTGCGCCCAAGCCACCTGCCCCAGTGCAGGCTTCCGCCCGCCTACCACCCAAAGGCCCTTCCGGCCAACCACCCAGGCCATCCGCCCAAGCTCAGCCTAGTTTTGCTGAGGACACCCGCCTCATCTACGACCTATTCTCCGGGATCAACCCAGAGGATATATCTAAAGCCGCCGCCATGGTGCGTTCCGGTGCCCCCCCAATTGTAGTCTGGGGCTCATTCCCCGGATTAGTCCACCTCTTCTCCCCTTACAAGCCCAGTCATGGATAATAGGCCCACTCGTCTCAAACCCCGCTCCGTTTCGTTGGCATGGTTTAACGCCAACGGCCTCCGGACGGAGGTGAGGGACCAGCGTCCCCTTATTTCTCGCTTTCTCTCGACCCATCAGGTCGACGTCATGCTAGTGAACGAGACCTTTCTGAAACCAAGCAAGAGGAATCCTAGGATTGCAAACTACTTGCTGGTTCGTAATGATAGGACTACCGCCCGTCTGGGAGGCACTCTTATCTATTACAAAAGGTCTCTTCACTGCATCCCTATAGATACCCCCCCATTAATTAATATGGAGGCTTCCTGTTGCCGCCTAGCGATGACCGGTCATCCACCCATCACTCTAGTATCCTGCTACCTATCCGGTAATAAAAGTCTCCTCCGGAGTGATCTCGAGGCACTCCTCTCTCTCGGAAACGCCGTCATTCTCGCCGGTGATTTCAACAGTAAGCACGTCTTGTGGGGCTGCAACACCACTAACGTGAAGGGAAACCTTCTCAACCTCCTCTCCGACGATCTCAACTTTGATATCATCCCGCCCAGCACCCATATTCCCAGCTAACTTAGACTGTAGACCGGACATACTCGACATAGCACTTCTAAAAGGCGTGACGCTCCAGTTGCGCTCGTTAGAAGTGCTACACAAACTTGAATCTGACCACCGCCCCGTCCTAATGCGGCTAGGACCCCCAAGTCACTACCCCCCAGACTAAGACTGTGGTGGACTGGAAGCGCTTAGGCGAGTCCCTAAAAGCTATCAGTTCACCCGACTTAGACAGAATTCCCGATGACATCTCCACTCCGGACGATGTCAACCTCTCCGTTGATGCTCTTACAAGCCACCTCCGCACCGTCATCGGTGTGTCCTCTAAGCAGGTTCCAGCCGAGAGCGACCAACGCTGGACACTTCCGGAGGACGTGAGGGAGCTTATAAGAGCTAAACACGCAGCCGCTAGGGCTTTCGACTGGAATCGCACCGAAGAGAACAGAGCCACTCTGCGGTTTTACGAGCGGGCCGTAAAGAACCGCATTAGTGAGCTTCGTAATCAGAGGTGGGAAAGCCTACTCTCAGAGATCCAACCAACCCACCAGGCCTACTGGAAGTTGGTCAGGTCCCTGAAGTCCTCCACGGTCGCAGCCATGCCCCCCCTCACCCGCCCCGACCTCCCCCCCGCGTTTGACGACGAGAAAAAGGCCGAGTGCCTGGCCGATAGCCTCGAACATCAGTGCAGCCCCAATCTCGACGATGTCGATCCCGCCCACGGCGAGATCGAACATCGATCCTCCATCCCTCCCGTCGACACCCTCGAGCCGGTCACGGCCTCGGAGGTGGAGACGATCATCAGGGGCCTCCGCGTCAGGAAAGCCCCTGGTGCAGATGGGATCAACAACAAAGTGCTCAAGCACTTCTCACCCCCCCTAATCCATCTTCTAGTCAGCATCTTCAATGCGGCTCTGTCCAACTGCATCTTCCCAGATGCTTGGAAATCCGCCGACGTCATCGGCATCCCCAAACCTGGCAAGAAGGCGTCTGAGCCTTCTAGCTATCGCCCCATCAGTCTCCTCAGCTCCCTGGGGAAGATCTACGAGCGCGTCATTCTGAAGCGCATCTGGTCCCACATTAACGATAACAATACCCTTCCCGAAGAGCAGTTCGGCTTTCGAGCCAGACACTCTTGCGTCCAACAAGTACACCGCATTACGGAGTACATTGTCGAAGGTTTCAATATGAAACCGGCCCACGGCTACGATCACAAGCCCTTCCCCCAGGGAACGGTAGCGGTCTTCCTGGACGTGGCTAAAGCATTCGATAAAGTCTGGCATAACGGGTTGCTGTACAAGATGTACCAGCTCCGTTTTCCGGACTCTCTTGTACTCATCATACAAGATTTCCTTCGAGATCGATGCTTTCGCTATCGCGTCGAAGGAGAACGCTCCACCCCACGCCCGCTGGGTGGAGGTGTCCCCCAGGGCTCTACCGTAGCCCCCATTCTCTACACGATCTTCGCCTGCGACATGCCTCGCTTTCCTGGCGTGGAACTCGCTCTCTTCGCGGATGACACCGCTCTCTACACCAGAGGATGGAATATGACCATACAGCTGGCCCATCTTCAGCGAGCCCTCAATCTCCTAGGAGATTGGTTCAAGAAATGGGCCATCCAGGTCAATCCCGATAAAAGTGCAACCATGTACTTTTATCCCACTCTCAAACGCCCCCCCTTGACGCCTATTCAACTTCACGGTCAACCCATTCCATGGGTTACCTCGACCAAATACCTCGGCGTCACTCTCGACCGCCGACTCACCTTTTCCAAACACATCCAGACAGTCCGTAATCGAGCGGCCTTCTTCCTAGGCCGCCTCTCCCCCCTCTTGAACGAGCGGAGTAAATTGTCGCTTGGCAACAAGATGACAATTTACAAAACTTGTATTCGCCCCGTCATGACCTACGCGTCCGTGGCATTCGCCCACGCTTCCCACCTGGACCTCGAAAAGCTCCAGGTTATCCAGAATAGGTTTCTCCGCAGAGCGGTCGGAGCTCCCTGGTTCGTCCGGAACTCCGATCTGCACTGCGACCTCGAACTCCCCTCGATTCTTCAATACATGAAGCACGCTTCCCGCCGTTACTTTGACGCGGCCCCCCATCATCCCAACCCACTTGTAGTCCAAGCATCCAACTACTCAACAGACACGACTGACCCTCCTCCCCTCCGGCGCCGCCTAAGAAACATCTTGGGCGACCCGGATGACCCCGGGTCATCCGGGTGTCGGATGATCCGACAGCCCCAGGCAACAGGAAATACTCAGTTTTTGGTATAGGCGTCGGTTACCAAAGGAACACAAACACGACACACCGACCTCGCCGGCGAGGTCGAGGAACCCCCAGGTCTGGTAGAAGACCAGTTAGATTCTCTCCAAATAGTCAACCAGTTCAACCCAATAGGGCCGCAGGGCACACCCCATCGGGGTTGCCCCCAGGCGACGGCCCAAGCCGAGGTCCGAACCTCCCTCGAGGTGCCCTTGAGCTAGTCCCTCGTAACCTTTAGTTTGTAAGCGGCCCAGCACCTTCTGCGCTCGCCAAAGTCCGGTAAGCTGTAGAGGCCGTTAGAGGCCAACAGCTATAGTCATTTCAAAAAAAAAAAAAAAAAAAAAAATGACAGAGGGCAGTTCAGATACGAGTAGCATACAGGAAAGAAGAAAAGTTACAAGTGAAAGTGAAGTGTTGAAGTGAACAGTATAGTGAGGAGACGTTATAGTAGTAGTGTGTTGGTCGGAACACATACTCTGTGTGTTTGTAGCGCGTCGATTCTGTAACTATTGTCGGTGTTTGTGTTATAGACTGTGAGTGCTCTGTGGAAGGCACCACGTGTCAACGAATTATACGGGCTGGAATAACATCGTTGTTTCCTTCCAATCCCTATACCCACTTCCCGTAACAATATGCACTGTATATGCTCAGAAAAGTAGCCAACCAAGAAGCATTACTTACAGCTTATCATGGGTATGTGGATTCTACTTTAAGATACGGGATTTCGTATTGGGCTAATTCTTCTGAGAAAGAGACTGCGTTCAGGGCGCAGAAGAAATGTGTCAGATCTATGTGCGGTCTCTAACAGACGGATTCGTGTAAGTCTCACTTTAAAAAATTAAAAATTCTCACTTTAAAATCACTTTAAATTTTGGAAGATTATCTTTAATCCTAAGAAAATTATTATTGGCAAAGGCATCCTCTTTCATCAAATCTAAATTAAGATATAATGAGGGTTCAAATAGGATCGCTTGATAATCGAATTCAAATAATGGAAGCTTAGGAGTTATATGAGTAACGAATTTGAGGTTTCTAATTTTTGAGTAACTTATAACTACAAGGGGTTTTTTTAAGTCTCCAGTAAGGCAGATAAATATAATTAAGCAGAAGCTGTAATTTCGGAAACAGTCGATGAGATGAGAACTGGAACAAACGAAACAAAAACATATCCGCCAGATATTGCTGTCTCAAATCCAAAGGAGGGTCAACTTGCATAGCATTTTTGGGAGTAGATTTCATTGCCCCCGTTATTATACGAAGAGCTAGCTTCTAGCTTGAATCAAGTCCAACGAATTGACCATTCTCTTAGAAGCTGGCACATATAGAAATGAAGCGTAATCTATAACACTACGAATAATGGCATTGTAAAGAAGCTTTAGGTAATAGGGATGAGCACCCCACCAAACACCCGCCAAACATCTTAAAATATTGAGATTTTTTTCGCATTTGACTGAAATGTAGTTGATGTGTGAAGAGAAATCTAATTTACTGTCTAAGATGAGACCTAAAAACTTTTTTTCGTTTTCAACAGGAATCTTGATATTATCAAACAAAATTTCAAGTCTTGGTTTCAACCGTTTTCTGGTAAATATTACCACAGAGCTCTTCAGAGGAGCTATATCGAAACCGTTATGACCTAGCCAAACATTTAATGACTCGAGAGCTTGAGATAACTTATGAGCGGCACTTAATATATCACAATCTGTCATATATAAAACGAGATCATCAGCATATTGTAGAAGCCTACAATAAGGCAAAATATACTTAAATAAGTTATAAGTGTAAATATTAAAGAGAATAGGACTTAAAACAGAGCCTTGAGGAAGACCCTTATGTACAGATCTGGAACACTTTATTTCACCATTGACTCTAAGCTGAGTAGAACGGACTAAAAAAAGATTAAGTATTAATAATTTTCGGTGGGACACCCAGTTTTTCCATCTTAGATTTTAGAATTGAGGGAATAACATTATCGTATGCAGAACATATGTCAAGGAAAGCAGCAACAACGGACTCGTTCCTAGAAAACGAGAGTCTAATATCAGTAACAAAAATAGATAAACTATCTAAAGTCCCTCTACCTTTTCGAAAACCATATTGAGATTGAGGTAAAATATTACTAGATTCAATCAACCATTCAAGTCGATTTTTTATAAGGTGTATCCACTATCTTTGTCAAAACAGAAGACATAGCTATTGGGCGATAGCTGTCCGGTTTTTCAGGGTCTTTACCAGGTTTTAAAACTGGGATAATTATTTGGGTTTTCATTGCAGCTGGAACGAATCCTGTATCTAACATTAAATTTATCATTTCAAGATAATAACTTAAAAGTTTTTCACCAGCGTTAACCAAAAAAGAATACGGGATCCCATCCGGACCAGGAGAAGAATCTTTGAGAGAAGAAAGAACAAGGCATAATTCTTGCATAGAAAAAGGAGAAAAGCTATCATCATGAGCAGAAGAACTAGAAGTTGAAGTGTTAACAAAGTTAGAGACAAAAGGAGGAGCCAATCTGTCCATGAATTGGTCAAACCAGCTCTCACAACTGGAATAAGGAGGCGAGGGCTCTCTATATGAACCCCGGAATTTTCGTATTGAATTCCAAACAAGAGAGGGCCGGATGGTAGGGGAAATAGAAGAGCAAAAGTTTTTCCACCCCTCTGACTTTTTGGAATGAAGAATTTGTTTAGTGTTAGATTGTACTGTAATTAAATTTCTATAATTTCCATTAGTCATGTGAACACAATACTGATTCTCCGCTTTTAACCTTTCAGAAACAGCAATCTTACACTCTTCATCCCACCATGGAGGTGATCTATGTTTGGAATTTCGAATTTTTGAGGGAAATGAGTGTTTAGCAGCCAAATTAATAATCTAAAAATCTACAAAAGCTTTATAACAAGTGTTCAAGGAAACAGGAAGAATGAGGGGAAGATCAGAGGCATACTGATCTAGGAACGATGAGTATTTAGATCATTCATCAGACTGACCTGAGCTGGGCAGTCTATATTGTAGTAGTAGCTTGAATGGAGCCGGTTCTATTTTAGAGAAAGGAAGATCAAATAGAATTGGAAAATGATCACTACCAAAAGAAGAAGATAAGGTTTTCCAGTACATAGAGGGAGCTAGACTCGCTGACACTAACGTCAAGTCAACCCTGTCAACCGCACTAACCCGCTCATACGGCTTAGTACGGCGCGATGGAGAGCCAGTATCCTCCAGTATCCGCCAGTAGCCTCTTCCTCCCGGACCTCGGTATCGAGTAGACGTGTGCACGAGTATTTTTAAATTTCTATTCCAACATAAATTCACAACTTCAATATTATTACGCATCACGCGCTGCACACTACATACGGAGTTTCAATACCGATGAGCGGCGACGTCAATAACTCAGCACACTACAAATGTAAGTTACACACACTATAAAAACTTACCACCCGAGAGCTGTGCTACGCCACGACAAAGAGATCGGCTACGCCGCGGTTACAGCGCTACGGTGATTCCCTGCCTCCCGCATACCGTGTGCTTACTGCTTCCTCCTGCGGACCAGTTTCTCAACTCTGTGCTACGCCGAGTTCATACCGACGCGCCTATAATTACCCATTTGAAAGGTCCTCACTGCGCCCCACCGCGCTACGACCGCTCCGCCGACTGAACTCCGACTGCATACCGCTTTGTTTACTCTGCATTTTGTAAGCAAAGACGGACTATTTTGGAAACTATTCATATGCTTGTATTGATTTGCAACATATTATAGCGAAAATACTGGTTATACTACGATATCACTCATAGCGCGGAAACTCAAACATCAGCTTCGTTTCACCTACATCATATTGCCGTCGGTTAGCTGACTTATTGCTTCATCGTGAGTGCACTTCTATATGAGCTATTCTATATAACTATTAAGAGCGGTCCCGCCTTGCTCGCCGTAAAGTCTGCTGAGAAGTCGGGAAAATGCCGCGTAAACGTACTCCGCCACGCCTTCCATCAACGAGCGAGTCTCCTCCACACTCTGCGTTTACAACACCTTTGCAGCACTATTCCTCGGATACTAACGTTTCGGAAGTAGGTCAAGAAGCCGGAGTAAGCGCTGCCTCATCCGTGAGTAACTTGAGTCTATCTTCTTCAGCTAGTAATACCACCATGAGAAAAAAGGCGGCCTCTGCTAAGCGTAAATGTGTCGATACCGCCGATACTGAAATTGATTCTGAAGACATCAGTAAAGAGAAAGTTTTTGACATGTTCAGAGAAATTCAACAGCAACAAAATACTAAATTTGAAGCAGTCCTTACCACAATTAATGAAGTGAAAATTTCTCTTGAATTTATGTCTGCTAAATATGATGAAGTTTTGCAGAGAATTGATTCTCTTGAGAATGAAAGAAAGAGTGACAAAAAACATATACTGATGCTAGAAAATCGTATAGAGTTGATGGACCGAAAAGCGCGTGGTACGAGTATTGAAATTAGAAATATTGCCCATACTCCAAATGAAACTAAAGCAGATCTGAATAAAGTAATCTGTAATACTGCCCAACGTCTTAATATATTGCTCCAAAGTAACGACATTAAAGACATTTATCGCCCAAACACTAAAGCAGCAATTAAGCCAATCATTGCAGAATTCACAACGACAACGCTGCGAGACAGTTTTCTTGACTCTTTTAAACATTACAATAAACAAAATCAACGCAACAAACTTGCCACATCAAATATTAACGTTGGAGGACCCAGCAAGCCGGTGTACATCTCAGAAAATTTAACTCAACGAGAACGAAATCTCTTTTATCGTGCTCGAGAATTCTCTAAGAGTTACGAATACAACTTCTGCTGGACGTCGTTTGGAAGAGTTTATTTACGCAAAGCCGAAGGTACGTCTCTGATACGTATAGCGGACGAAGGTGATCTTGATAAACTTAGAGCTAAATGACTAGATTTGAATTATAATAGTAGATATCTAAGAGATCCCAGTCACATTGCGATGTATTCAATTTGTAGTAATCGACCAACATCACAAAATTTCAGTATTTTTCGTACAGTTCACTGTAATAATATTAGTCACAAACACATCTCGTCGTACCAATTTTCGTTACCCACACCTCACACTACCAAATGTTCAACTCCTACTTTACGAGCATACCACACACATACCACACACAATACCTATACAAATGGGAATGCCCTCATTTTAGTGACTTACCCAATATTGGGTGCTTACTTACGTCCTGCCAACTCAAGCTCTAAATTAATTCATGTCAATTATAATCTCAAAAGTTATGCTTACTGTACTTGTTACAATAAAAATAATTTATTTGCTTTCCTTACCTCCCACAATAGTCACATGATTTCCACAGAGGGAATTAGTTCAATTCTCAACTGTCCCCTGATGAGACCAGCCCTAGATTATGGATAGTGCAGTTTATGAGATTACTAAAAATATTGATGAAATGTCTTCATCTGTCTCTGCTGTCTGCGAACCAGAAGAGAGTTCTTTTTATATCACCAATAAAAAACATCGTCTTAATATCATCAGCCAAAACATAAGAAGTATCTCATGTAATTATGATCATTTTGCTGTACTCCTGCATAGAGTTGCGGTTACGCCGGATATAATAATTTTTAGCGAATGCTGGCTGTCATGTAATAGGCCCATTCCTCAGATTTATGGTTATAGCTATACATCTTCAACTAAATTATTTAATCAGAATGACGGATTGGTAGTGTATACAAAAACTGACCTAAATATAAGTGTTTTTGAACCAGAATTTTCTGAAGCAAATTGTATTGTTACTACAATGAAACAATCGATTGCAATTGTTGCCATCTATCGTCCTCCTGAATTTAAAAATATTAACATTTTCATCAATTCGTTAGATAACGTTTTAACATCATTAGCACATTTTCGATCGATAATAATTATGGGGGATATTAATTTAAACATTTTGAAAGATTCGTCAGACTGGCATGTAAATAAATATCTTAATATGTTGGCGTCACACGGTCTCCTATCTGCCCACTCATTCCCTACTTGCGGATCCAGTTGTCTGGATCAGGTCTTAATAAAAACAAAGCTTTCATCTAACACCTTAATCATTAAAAACAATGTAACAGATCACTATACGCTACTTTTTTCTCTAGAAACAAAAACTATTAAAAATAGATTACTAAATAATTATTACAATAAAATCAACTACGAAGGCATTAAAACTGATTTGCAATCCATTGACTTTATACCTGTACTGGGAACTAATGACTGTGATATTGCGGCAGATACACTGGTAAAGATAGTTTCAGATATCATCAAAACAAATACCACTACAGTAAAAATATCCAAGCGTAAAGTTCCCCTTAAGCCCTGGATTACTTCTGGTCTAATTCGCTGCATGCGAAACAGAGACAAATTACACACCAAGTTCAGAAATGACCCAGAAAACAGCATTATTAAAACCACATACCTTAGATATCGCAACTTTTTAACTCAACTGCTTCGGAAATTAAAAAGACAATTCGAACGCTCCGAAATTCTCAAAGCTAAGAACGCAAAAGAAATGTGGCAGGCCATTAATAAAATAGGAAACCTTAAACCAACCAATGACAAATCTAATGTTCTTCTCTCTATTGCTCCAACACCGTTGGATGCTTCAAACACAGTAAATAAATACTTTGCGAGCGTAGGCAAGGATTTGGCGACCAAGTTGCTATCTAACCCTAACCGATGTACACACACCTTAGCTACAGACTATATTTCTACGTTACATACACCAGTAGATTCTTTTTCGATGGCTGATACAGATCTTGCAGAAGTTGTCTCGATTATAAATTCCTTAAAAACTAGTAACACTGCCGGTTTGGACAACATTACCTCCAGAATTATCAAAGATAACAAAACTATCCTTGCTGGTTTAATTACTCATATTTGCAACCTATCCCTTAATTCAGGCCGTTTCCCTAATGCATTCAAAACTGCAGTAGTCATACCTATCCATAAAAACGGATCCAAAGATATTGTGAGCAATTATCGTCCAATATCTATTCTGCCAGCGTTCTCAAAAATTCTAGAGCGTATTATGAATAATAGACTTACTAAATATCTAGAAAACCGTAATCTCCTATCAGAACAGCAGTTCGGCTTCCGGAAGAGTAGGTCAACCTCCGATGCTGTCTGTCAACTAACCAACCATGTGGCTGAGGTTCTCGATTCGGGTGACAAGTGTCTTGCTATATTCTTAGATATTGCCAAGGCATTTGACACCGTTTCGGCACCTCTCCTAATTAGAAAACTTGAGGTCTTAGGTATCAGAGGCACACCACAACAACTTTTTGCCGATTATCTTGACAGTAGAAAACAGTGCGTAAAACTTGGTAACACCTTAAGTAATACAGAAACCATAAACTACGGCGTGCCCCAGGGCAGCATCGTAGGTCCTACGTTATTTCTGGGGTACATTAATGACTTGTGCAACCTAAAGCTCGATCAGGGTAAAATTATAACTTTCGCAGACGACACAGCTCTTATTTTTCGAGGCAAAACCTGGAATGAAGTGTTTGAAGTTGCCCAAAAAGGATTTGACGTGGTTAATGCATGGTTGAACCAAAATTTACTCAGCCTTAACGCCGACAAGACGAAGATTGTAACCTTCTCTATCAGGAATAAGACGCAACCCCCAGATCATCCACACCTTAATATCATCGCTCATGATAATGATGACAAAAATGTATGCTCAAAAAATAGATGTTCCTGCAAAAGGCTAGAAAGGGTAAAATCAATTCGATATTTGGGTATCAATATCGACAACCAACTTAGTTTTCAATATCATATTAAAGTCATGACTGGTAGAATTCGTAAACTAATTGCTGTTTTCAAAAATATACGCCATGTTGCCGATAAAAAAATACTTCGTACTACTTACTTCGCTCTTTGCCAGTCGTTACTGATATACTGTATTGAGGCATGGGGCGGTGCTGCAAAAACACACTTACTTTCATTAGAAAAAGCTCAAAGAGCTATTTTAAAAGTTAGTAACTTTCTTCCTTTCCGATTTCCTACCACTCAACTTTACCGCGATACATCTTTATTAACAGTTCGACAATTGTTCGTACTTAGAACAATTCTCAAACAACATAAACTATGCCCGCTGAACCCAGATTTCACATCAGACCTTACTTCTACTAAACGCCGTCAAGACAAAGTTTTTAAAATATGTAAGTCCAGAACCTACTTTAAACATAGATTTTTCTGTTTTCTCGGTGGGTACATGTACAACAAAATCTCAGAAAAGTTACAACTCAAGTCACTAAATTTGTACGTCCTCAAAAAAACAGTAAATGACTTTTTACGACAGCTATCTTACAGAGAGACAGAAAATTTGCTCTCAGTACTAAAATAACGGCAAACAAACCCATATTAACACTCCATTTGTTTTCTAACAAATAGACATGCACACTCAAACAACCCCACACACACATTCACCACTCACATACATACATTCCTTACACACATAAACACACAAACATTCACGCATATTATAAGCTTACTTATAAGTTACTTATCTACTTGTTATTTCGAAACAAATTGTTTTGCATGAAGCTGTACCATAATTAGGAAGAGCACGGATATCTGAAGTACAAGCTTACAGCTTAGTTCGGAAATCCGAAGTTCATTCATCAAAATTGTAGCAAAATTATTCTTCTAGATGAATAGTATTTGTTATTTAAACGCTACTGTGTACCCCTGTGTTTTGATCAATAAATAAATTTTATTATTATATTATTATTAGTATTGAGTAAACACAACCCTAAACTATCCATAATATTGAAACCATAATGTGCAAGTGAATCCGAGGCTTGACAACCCCAGGCTGGGTGATGGACATTAAAATCACCCATAACGATAAAAGGACCTTGAATGTGTGATAATATATGGAGAATTTTATTTAGGATATCAATAGATGGTCTGGGAATGTATAATGAGATCATTGTTAAATTATTTAATCTTATCGCAACTATTGAAAAGTTGTCAGAAATGGAATGAGATGGAATATTAACAAGATGAGAATTTACAGAATTTCTGACGAGTATGGCTGAGCCGCCATACCCATCAGCTTTGTCATCTCTGAAACAAAGGTAGCGAGGAACCTTAAAAAAGGACCAGGCTTAAGCCAAGTCTCAGAGATGGCAATTAGAGTTGGATCATATTTATTAATTATAATATAATAGTTAAGTATATTAAGTATATTATAATAGTTCAGATTTTTTACTATTAAGACTTTGACAGTTCCATTGCAGCCCTAGGGAGGACGTCATCATGGAGGGATTGTAACATAGGAGAGGAATAATCTTGGGCAGCGATGGACGGTAATAAACTAGGAGAGTTAAGTAGCCTGGTGAGAGTCTGTATAAGCTCCAAAATGCTACTAGAGGATGTAGAGGGAACAGTATAAGAACACCATTATTATTAGAGATTGATGGATTATTAATTATCGGCTGATGAGCAGAGCGATCATAGCCCTATCTTTGAACTGGAGTAGGCTTGGGTTTGAGGAAGACAGTTTTTCTATAGGACTGGGAGGCTGAACTGGGTGATTTATTTGAAAAATACAGAGGAGCAGGGTAAACCTTGGCATAATATGTTTTGGCTGCATCACTATAACTTTTACCTCTAATAGGCAAATGTAATTTGGAGGCTTCATTGTATGAAATGTTTTTCTCTGACATTGTGATTTTAATTTGTTTTTGTCTATGGAACTCAGGACAGGATTTACTAATTGAGTAGTGGGGGCCTGAACAGGATAGGCATGGGGAAGAGCCTTCTTCGACATTAAACGTGTCACCTGTGTGGCCTTCCCCACACTTATAACAACGTGGCTTGGACCGGCAGCTGTTTTTGGTATGACCAAAGCGAGAACACTGGTAACACTGCACAGTAGGGTAATAATATCGCTCAACAGAGAGGGAGTTGAAACACATGAATACCCGAGGGGGGAGAACTTGACCGTCGAAAGTTAGAACACAAGACTGAGATGGTTTGAAGATAGGGGCCCCATCAACAACCACCTTATAATTTAACCGCCTTACTTTTAATATTGGGCAACCATCAATAGGAACACGAACGCACTCCATGATCTCATCTGCGGACCAATCAATAGGAATGCCTTTAACAAGACCCAACCGAGTTGTACCAAATGAGGGGATAAACGCCTTGAAGCCATTGTTCTTAACTACATCACTCGTCACAAAATCGTTTGCAGAGTAGAAATCGGTAAATGTCAGCGAAATTCTATTTCTACCAATTCTTTGAACACTGCCATCAAGGACACTGTGAAATTGTTTTTTTCCCAAGAATCTACCGAAATCAACTGGATATAAGTAGGTCCCAGATGTTAAAGGTGTCTCAGTTTTCTGGACATGCACAACAAATGGAACCCTATCCGTTGACTTACAAGCTTGACGACCTGAAGGAACGTACGGGGGAATCGATGGGGTCTGAGACAACGTAGCCGACGGAGAGGCACAGGATTCAGTTAATTGGGTGTCAGGGCTATTAACAATTTGTGATGAAATCGTTTGGCCTAAAGGAATAGAAGAATCATGTGACTATTTGTTATCTCTACACTTTTTGTGATGTTTTTTCGAGTGCTTCTTACGTTTAGTACATAGAGAACCACTGCCCTGCTGGGAGAGCTCTATATCAGTATCAGTTGAATTTATAGAAACAAAAGAAATAGGAGATGGGATAGAGCGTCCATCTCCATTTACGAAGGTGGTATCGTTTTCAATAGGTTGGTTCTTATCGGGGGGACAACCAGCCCCCTCGTCCGATTCCATGCAAAACAGATGATAACGCCACTAAAACAAATGACAACTATACGTCGTATTAGAAAATACTAATATTTACAAAACCTTACCAATGAACGATGAAAACTTTATCTACATAAGATTATAACTGATATTTTACACACAATACAACACAAATAACATCTAAAACTATAAATAGGATATTTTCAAATTTAAATTAAACGCCAAAGCAACCGCTCTCTTTGACAGCCACGATTCCACAGAACATTAAGCACGATTCGAACTCCTTCTGCAATTTTAATTTTGAGCTTTGATGACGTGCTCGTTTATGGACTATGTAGCCAATTTTGACAGTAAATGTGCGCGCTTATAGGTCTATGACATTCTCATTTTTATTTTTTTATTAATTTACCCCACGGGCATGCTAAGGCCGTATAGCTTCTTCCTTACTTCCTTGTTTTACATTCTCATTGTGTGTGATTCTAGATCGTTATGCCATCGGACCCTGTGGTTATACATCGTGTATAAACATAGGACCGCTGACTTAGCGTTGGCCGCCCGGCGTCGTGGACGCATTCCTTAAGATAAGAGCGCCGATCGAGGCAGTAGGTTAAGTAGTTTTACTCACTCTAATTTTAACAACAGTGCATCGTGCACGTTAATTATAATTCATTTTAATTTGTATTTTAAATAAATTAGTTTTTAAAAACATAAATCGAGCTTCATTAAATTTAACTGGCGCAGCCGGTAGGATCTCGTGCGCGTTATAGGCTGTGCCATTCCGTAAAAATCCTCAGATTCGCGGAAAACCGGAGGTTCCAGCCAACGCAGCGCCGCCAGCGCCGAGCACGAGACGACCACCAAAAAAAAATTTTGTTAAAGAAGATCAAGCCCGGAGTCGACCTAGACTGGAGGATGAGAATGGCGGTAATGTGAGTAGACCTTTTCACATTTTCCTCACCATTTTATCTATTCCGGTTGTCGGCATAGTTGCGTAAATTAAGTTATTTGATTTCCTTAGCGGACAACTAAATCGTGTCTATTAAGTAGTTTAATTCGTAGCGGACAACTAAAATTGTGTCTATTAAATATCTTGTTTAAGTAAGTGTAACTAGCAATTTAATTTAGGTAACTCGATATTTAAGTAATTAAGTAAGTAAGTAAAATGGAACAAATTCGAATGATCCCAAAGGACCTCCTTTGTTTAATACCTAAATTCGACGGAGATGAGGGGCTATTGAATCTGTTCCTTAAAAAGGCGACATACATAGTAAAGTCTTACGCGTCCCCTGCATGTCCGCCTGCACAGCAACAATATGTGTTCCATGCTGTTACCAGCCGGCTCGGCGGAAGAGCCGCAAACTTGTTGAGCGAGCGAGATGATATAGTCACATTCGAAAGCCTTAAAGAAATTCTTATACAGCATTTCGGCGATCCTAGGTCGGAGGAGTGTATAGCGATTGAGTTAGAGCAATTAAAAATCAAACAAAACGAATCTTACATTGACTTCTGTCACCGTATCCAACACACGCGATCAACCTTATTTGCCAAGGTTAACTTAATACCAGACGAGGGAGTCAAAGCGGCCAAAATGATTGTCTATAACAATTTGTGTCTAAATGTCTTCTTATATAATTTACCAGAGGACCTCATACGTATAGTCCGTCTGAAAGGCTGTACCAACCTTGAATTAGCCCTAGCGATCGTTACAGAAGAAGTCAACTTCTTGAACCAATATAACTTAAGAAAACAGACGCGCTCCAGCGCCCCATCACAGCCGCGCCCCGCGTTGCCCCAAATAAATACACCAAATACGAACTTTAAATTTGGCATACCCCATGGTCAAGGTTACAGACCATACACCATGCCCAGCCAGCCACATAGGTTTGGCGCTCCAACCCAACAAGGTTTTAGACCAAGTTTTTCGCCCATGCAGCAAGGTTTTAGACCGAATCTACCAGTCCAGCAGCCCACCGGATTTCGATTTAACTCGCCGCAACCAAATTTCAAATATGGAATGCCCCAAGGACAAAACTTTAAATTCGGAATACCACAGCAAGGTTTTAGGCCCCAATTAATGCCGCCGCAGCCCCAGCAGCCGCAGCAACAATTTAAATTCGGTATCCCACAACAGTCAAGGCCATCCCCGTTCACAAGAAGAGAACCGTTTGAGAACACGGACGTATCAATGCGCACAGCGCGCCCGCTACGACAGAACGCGCTAGAAGTACCCGAGACGTATGACGCAGACTACTACTACCCAGAATAGAACATCGAATCTACTGACGACTACCAATATTACGACTACGAATACAACGCTTCCCAAGAAGAGGACAATGTATTGTGTAATTACATCGAATCTGACCAAAATTTTACGACACAGGCCTCGACGCCACCAGAGAAATAGTACAAATAAATTGTAACGCGCTATATAAATTACCGCACATATATATACCGGAGATAGACAGCTACTTTATGATAGACACTGGCAGTATGAGATCATTTGTCAGTACCGCACTGGTCGAAAGGTTCTTCACGAACTATCTATGCTATGAACCGTTTGAGGTCGTAAGCACGCACGCCCGTAGCCAGCACAACGAGACGATTCTGATACCCATGCTTGATATATTCAGGTGTGGCGGCCAACACAAGTTCTACGTCTATGACGTCGACAGAAGATATGACGGCCTTATAGGTTCAGACCTATTAAAACAATTAAGGGCAAAAGTTGATATGGGCAACCAAGTCCTCATTACGCCGCATACAGAAATACCCATTATGTACAGCCCTCCACATGAAATAACTTTGGAGCCAAGGACGGAGACACGAGTAGCAGTACCCACCAACATGCAAGATGGAGAAGCAGTACTGGACTACATCGATTTTGGTCCAGATGTAAGAATGCCAAGCGCATTAGTAACCTGCTACAACTCTTACGCTCACACAGTGATCCAGAATGCTTCGGATCAACAAGTAACCGTAACATTCGAAGAGCCAATAGAAGCAGTCCCCTATGAGAAAGAAGAAGTTCCAGTCAACACGATGAACGGCAAGCACGACATCGACAAGCTGCTGAAGAAGAACTTGCAGAAGTTGAGACTAGAACATATGAACGGAGAAGAAAGGAAGAGTGTAGAAGAGTTGTGCTATGGATATAGAGATATATTCCACTGCGAAGAAATCCCGCTCTCCTTTTCAAGTGGAGTGAAGCACGAAATAAGAACCAAAAATGAGGACCCTATCTACATTAGACCGTACCGACAACCACCGGTCTATAATGCGGAGATACAGAAACAAGTCGAAAAGCTGATAAAGAACGATGTCATTAGGGAATCACATTCCCCCTGGAGCGCACCGGTCCACCTGGTGCCAAAGAAGGCCGACGCCTCAGGCGAAGTAAAATACAGAATGGTCATTGACTACCGAAGGCTAAATGAGATAACCACCGATGATAAATATCCACTTCCGAACATCACGGAACTATTCGACAAGCTGGGTAAGGCTACTTACTTCAGCACAATCGACCTCGCCAGCGGGTATCACCAGCTAGAGGTGAGAGAAGAAGATCGGCAAAAGACAGCATTTTCAACCCAATCAGGACATTACGAGTTTACCCGAATGCCATTTGGATTGAAGACTGCTCCTGCCACGTTCCAGAGGACGATGGATAACGTATTGAGAGGATTACAGGGCATTCATTGTCTTGTTTATCTTGATGATATAATAATCTATTCGTCCAGCCTACAGGAACATATAGACAAGCTGCGAAAGGTGTTTGACCGCCTCAGGGCCACCAATCTAAAAGTGACCCTGGATAAGTGCGAATTCTTCAGAAAAGAAGTTTTGTACTTAGGCCACATGATAACCAAAGATGGCCTAAAACCAAACGATGACAAGATCCACACAGTGCTGAACTTCCCCATTCCAAGGACAGCAACCGAGATCAAGAGCTTTCTCGGTCTGGTCGGATACTACAGAAAATTCATCAAGGACTTTGCAAAAATCACGCGTCCGCTCACCAGTTGCTTGAAGAAACGACAAAAAATTGAATTAACCGACGAGTACATAGCAGCTTTCGAGAGGTGCAAAGAACTACTAGTAAATGCCCCGATTCTACAATTCCCGGACTTTGAAAAACCGTTTATACTCACCACGGACGCCTCGGACTTTGCAATAGGAGCCGTACTATCACAAGGCACTTTAGGAAACGACAAACCAATCGCATACGCCAGCCGAACGCTGAACGATGCCGAAACAAGATATAGTACTGTGGAAAAAGAACTACTAGCCATAGTCTGGGCTGTGAAACACTTCAGACCCTATCTCTACGGTAGACGGTTCACCATCTATACCGACCATCGCCCCTTAGCTTGGCTGAACAGTATGAAAGAACCGAACAGCAAGTTAACACGCTGGAAACTCAGACTAGCAGAGTTCGACTATGACATCGTATACAAGAACGGAAAACAAAACGTTGTCGCTGACGCTTTATCTAGAATAAAGGTAAATGCATTAAGCCAAGACGAATCTATGATAGTGAACGTAGGAGAAGACCAGTCGCAAGAAGATATAGACGAGGTCATGAAAAACATACGGCTGTTGAAAGAAGACCTAGCTGCACGTAATATTGAGGACGAAAGTACTGTAACTATATCGTCGGGAACCGACAGTATAATTTCGATACCATCGTCACGGGAACCGAAATCTCCCTACTCAATACCATCACCGAGCAGTGATACACTGACAGCCTCTCTAGGCTCGACTGAACATTCTACTTATGAGACTGACACATCAGGAATACCCATCTTAAATGAAGCAATAGATACAAAGCCAAATCAAATATTGGTTCATACCTGGTTCAGAAATGAAATCTCTACTAAAGATATCTCAAGACCGAAACAGAAGATCCGTGAAGTACACTTACCGGTAGACAGACCAGACCTAGTCAAGAAATTTTTAAAAGAATATATAAATCCGAAAACGAAGTATTTCATATACTTTGAAGACAAGGCTCACCGGAAACAATTCGCGGAAGCAACAATCGCCCTTTTTAAGAAAGACACAGTTAAAATACTAGAATGCACGGAAAGAGTCGTATACGTGGAGAAAGAAGACGAACAGAAGGACATAGTCCAGAAGCACCATGAAGGAAAAACTTGCCACCGAGGTCAAAAGGAAACACTGATGAGAATCAGGCGTACTTACTACTGGCCCAACATGGAAATTACGGTAGCAACAGTAATAAACAGCTGCGACAGCTGCAAGGCCATGAAATATGATCGGAACCCACTAAAACCGGAATTACAATTGACCCAGACGCAGACCAAACCTTTCGAAGAACTATTCATCGATATATTTAGTATCGATGGCAAAACTTATTTGACCATCATAGATGCTTTTAGTAAGATCGGACAGGCAATTGAAATTAAATCTAAAACAACTCCCGAGGTGATCAGAGCGTTAATCAAATACTTCGCTATATACGGAGTACCACATAGAATAAGCGCCGACGCTGGCGCTGAGTTCAATAACACGCTACTGAAGGAAACCTTACAGCTTTACAAAATTAACTTGCACATAGGAACCCCGCACAACCCAAATTCGATGGGAATAGTCGAGCGATTCCACTCGACACTAATCGAAATATATAGATTGGCCAAATATGAACATAAGGTCACTGATGCCGCGTCAGTAATGACGTACGCACTTATGGCTTACAACCACACGATCCATAGTACCACAGGTATGGCCCCGTTTGAAATAGTTTTCGGTCATACAGACGCAAACAACCCGTTCAACGTGGATTATCAAAAAGATTATACTCAAAAAATGGTCCAAGAGCACAGAAAACGTACAAAACATCTATATGAATATTTGACGAACAAAATAATAGGCGTTAAAGAAAAGGTTAGACAAAAGCGTGGAGGTGAAAGGAAGTTTGACATAGAACAAGACGACAAGGTATTTATAAAAGGAGTCAACGTAAGAAGGAGTAAAGATAAACCTCGATACCAAAAGGCAGAGGTGATAGGAGAAATAAGTAGAAATACTGTCCCAATCAATGTAAGAGGACGAGAGACTAGAACGGCAGTAAAAGACATTAAACGTCCTTCACAGGTACCTGGGCGTGCTCATGGCGATGACAACATGCCAGGGCTTAGTACTTCAAAGGATCACTCACAACCCAGGGATCCTCCCGATAAAAGAAGGTCAAGCGAAGATCAGCACCAACCAATGGACCCTAATAAAAATTCTAGACCTTAGCTTAATTCGGCAAGATTTGGAGTTTAATACAAATAGGTACATGAACTTGAACAAATACATGAGAGAACATTCGGAAAAGGAAGACGTCTTCAATGCAGTAATTCAGATTAAAACGCAAACCGATTTTATTAAAGATCTGGCTACAGAAAAACTGAGCGAAATATTGCCTCCCAAAAGACACAAACGCGGCCTTATTGACCCTCTCGGCTCGATCATAAAGTTGATTACGGGAAATTTGGACAGTGACGATGCTTTAAGATACGACGCGCTTATTAATAACGTAAAAACGCAGCAAAATGCTATCACTCAAAGATTCACGGTTATCGCTGAAATGTTGGAAACGTTAGTCGACACTACTAATAATACCCAATTAAATTTTATTCAAATCGATAAGGCTATTACTAGCATTAGGCAAAGACTAAATGAAACTTACAGAGAACAAGGATTGTTAAAAATATATAACATTTATACACTGTTTCTACATAATTTTCAAACGCTGTACACTAAGATAAGTGAACTTGAAAATGTAATTGCATTCAGTAAACTAGGAATGCTTCACCAATCGGTTATAAATACCGATGAATTATTAACGATTTTAGAAAATATTGAAAGGCAAAATTATAACCTTGTATTTTCGGCTAGCCTAGAGAACTTAGTTAAAATAGAACATAGTATAAAACCTAAAATATATGTAAAAGGAAATCAGATAACATTCATTTTAGAAATACCCCTTGTAGATGATAACACTTATACATACTATAAAGTTTTGCCGTTGCCGACAACCAACACCTTAAACCAAATCTCCATCATCTTACCAAAATTCCCATTCCTCCTTGTGAAAGGGTCGAAAACAGTATCGTTGCATGCCCCCTGCAAGGAAGCAGACGAACTCCTATTCCTGTGTGAAGAAGAAGACACGTCGCCCTTCGTCAGAGACGAGTGCGTGGTCAACCTAGTCACGTTCACCCGAAACACATCGAGCTGTACGCCTATCGTCGTCGACATTCAAAACGTCAAAGTCGAGAACATACAACGCGACAGATGGATGTTGTACACCAAATCCAGCACCATCTTGACACAAACTTGCGACGGAGACAGCACTCACCGCACCGTACAGGGCACATACGTGGTTACGTTAGACGACGAATGCGAGCTACAAGTAGAAGGCAGGAAGCTCAGGAGACATTTGGGAATAGCTCGAGATCTACACCTGCCGGCCCTGCCGGTCATCGACCTGCCGGAAATAACACCAAGGACAACCTTCCCAGAGACGAACCTAGTGATCCTGGACAATGTGGAATTGACGAATCTTCAACATTTGACAACCATGTTAAAACAAAGTGAAAGTGACGTGAATAATGAAGGTGTCATCGTTTTGGACAGACTAAGTGTGGACACAGTCGTATTATTTGCGATACTCGGTATCGCAGTTATTACAGTCTTAGTAAAGAAGTATTACCCGATTCGAAGTTTTCGGATCCGAAATAATCCAACCGAAAACTTCGAAGTTAGGGAGGAAGGCGTTATGCCATCGGACCCTGTGGTTATACATCGTGTATAAACATAGGACCGCTGACTTAGCGTTGGCCGCCCGGCGTCGTGGACGCATTCCTTAAGATAAGAGCGCCGATCGAGGCAGTAGGTTAAGTAGTTTTACTCACTCTAATTTTAACAACAGTGCATCGTGCACGTTAATTATAATTCATTTTAATTTGTATTTTAAATAAATTAGTTTTTAAAAACATAAATCGAGCTTCATTAAATTTAACTAGATAGCTAGCAAAAAGCAAACAACGCGTAGCGTTCTCCCTGGGCGTTCTCCTTAATAGTCTGTGATGCAAACAATTTAGAAGAACACAAGGATTTTTGGCGGGAACGTCTTAGTAACGTGTTGTTGCTTTGTTTTATTTTCCTAAACTTGTGTTATTTTGAACATTAATGCTATAAAAATGGTGGTATTTTATTCATTAAGTGTTCGATAAAGTGCATGAATGTGGCCAAGTGAAATAAAGCAGTAAAACGTGTGATTTTACGTTGTCGACAAAACTCCATAGAAGCTTCTAGTAAAGTCGCCACCACTTTACTGAAGCAGGCCTCGACTTATAATTGGCTGTATACGTGACTTAGATTGTGACTAGAACATTTACAACTTGTTTTATTCAAGAAACTTGAAAAAATCCTAATAGTTGACACTGGCAAATGCTTTAATGCAGGTCCAATACAAAAAAGAAGAAGAATGGAATACAACACAAGTTCAGTCGCACTGTATGTACGTAGTAAAGTATGGAGAGAAACTTTGAGTCATTTAACTACGTGTAATATTACAAAGCAATGCGTGTAATTTTATAGCAACTCAACTCAGCCAAGTACTTTAAAAAATCACATAAGTCAATCCACACTGGTGAGAAACCTTAAAACATTTTATCTTTTTAATTTTTTTTTTTTATTTTTTTTTTTTGTATTCTTATAGATTTTTTTTTTTTTTTTAATATTTTTTTTTATTTTAAATTCTATCTTCTTTTTTTACTTTTATCTTTCTTTCATTTTTTTTTTTTTTATTGTCTTTTAATCTTTTATTTTTTGCTTTCACTTTATTCTTTTTTTTTTTTTTTTAAATAAGAAAAAAAAATAAAAAAGTAAAGGTAGATGTGATAAGTGTGATTATAAATCAATTTGGGCAAGTCATTTAAAACACAAGTTAACCCACACTGAAGAGAAACCATATAGAATGTAATATGTGTGATTATAAAGCAACTCAAGAAAGTTATTTAAAACAACACAAGTTAACACATACTGGAGAGAAGCCATATCAATGTAATATGTGTGATTATAAAGCAACTTGGCCAAGTTATTTAAAACAACACAAGTTAACCCACACTGGAGAGAAACCATATGAATGTGATATGTGTGACTTTATGTCTGCTCATGCATTAAGTTTAAGACGACACAAGTTAACCCACACTGGAGTGAAACCATATGAATGTGATATGTGTGACTTTATGTCTGCTCATGCATTAAGTTTAAGACGACACAAGTTAACCCACACTGGTGAGAAACCATATGAATGTAATATGTGTGATTATAAAACAACGCGGGGAAGTCATTTAAAACAACACAAGTTAAGACATACTGGAGAGAAGCCATATCAATGTAATATGTGTGATTATAAAGCAACTCGGGCAAGTTTTTTAAAACAACACAAGTTAACCCACACTGGAGAGAAACCATATGAATGTGATATGTGTGACTTTATGTCTGCTCATGCATTAAGTTTAAAAAAACACAAGTTAACCCACACTGGTGAGAAACCATATGACTGTAATATGTGTGATTATAAAAAAACTCAAGCAAAAAAAAAACGGCACAAGTTAACACATACTGAAGAGAAGCCATATCAATGTAATATGTGTGATTATAAAGCAACTCGGGCAAGTTTTTTAAAACAACACAAGTTAACCCACACTGGAGAGAAACCATATGAATGTGATATGTGTGACTTTATGTCTGCCCGTGCATTCAGTTTAAGACGACACAAGTTTACCCACACTGGTGAGAAACCATATGAATGTAATATGTGTGATTATAAAACAATTCAGGTAAGTCATTTAAAACAACACAAGTTAACCCACACTGGAGAGAAAGCATATGAATGTGATATGTGTGACTTTATGTCTGCCCGTGCATTCAGTTTAAGACGACACAAGTTAACACATACTGGAGAGAAGCCATATCAATGTAATATGTGTGATTATAAAGCAACTCAGGCAAGTTATTTAAAACAACACAAGTTAACCCACACTGGAGAGAAAGCATATGAATGTGATATGTGTGACTTTATGTCTGCTCATGCATTAAGTTTAAGACAACATAAGGTAACCCACACTGGTGAGAAACCATATGAATGTAATATCTGTGATTATAAAACAACGCGGGGAAGTAATTTAAAACAACATAAGTTAACCCACACTGGAGAGAAACCATATGAATGTAATATGTGTGATTATAAAACAACGCGGGGAAGTAATTTAAAACAACATAAGTTAACCCACACTGGAGAGAAACCATATGAATGTGATATGTGTGACTTTATGTCTGCTCATGCATTCAGTTTAAAAAAACACAAGTTAACCCACACTGGAGAGAAACCATATGTGTGTGATCCTCAGACAGTCAGGAAAACGGGTGGATTGAAGTTGGAAAGAAATCTGTAAAGAGAGTTAACAAAACTAAACCTCTCCATCGACAAACCAAAGCAGCTAAGACAAGTCCGAGTGAGTTATCAGATATGAAACAAAAAGTAGTAGTATCTCAGAATAAAGACACAGAACCGAGGGAGCCACAACCGCAATTCAAAAGCGTGCAGAGGGGTCGGAATACAGATTTTACAGAATTAAAGGCCTTAGAGCAAAAGAAACACATACATGTATGGCGACTCACATTAGATACCACGGTAGACCAACTGACATCCCATGTTAAGTCTGTATGTGGGTCGAACACCGCCGTTAAAGTGGAACAAATCAAGCATAAAATAGTACGAGACTATTCATCATTCGTTATCTCGGTATCGGAAGATGTATTTCAAAAACTTTGTCAACCTGAAGCGTGGCCTATAAATACATCATATGCAGAGTGGTTCTGGTTTCGGAGACCTACAAATAAACCAATCGACAAAGCATAGCAGTATCGATTTATTTTACCAGAATGTGAGGGGACTCCGGACCAAGCTAGATTCATTCCAGAACAACATGGATTCTTCGAGTGCTGACTTGTTCGCGATCACGGAGACCGGTTGCAATGAATCTATACATGATGCAGGAATTATTCCACCCGGTTACCAAATAATAAGATGCGACCGTACTGACGGAAGAAAACAAGGCGGCGCGTTTTTTGTGGCCACACAGCGGTTCGAGATAAGGACACTGAAGCTACCGAGCGATGTTAATATAGACGTGTGTACATTCGAACTAGTCGGCGTAGCGTTGTACGTAAAAAATAGATTTTTGTTTGTGTGTTGCGTCGTTTATATACCACCCAGCAGCATTGAATCTGATTATATGATTTTGTTTAGAATTTTAGAAAATTGGTGTGTTAAACACAAGTCGATAATAATCGTAGGAGATTTTAATCTACATTCGAGTAATGACAATGTTGTAAATTACTATGAATATTTTCTGGCTTTTTGCGATTTAATACAGTTAAATAAGGTTCCAAATTGTAACAATAGACAACTCGATTTAGTGCTTTGCTCGCGTAATTTATCGGGGACAATGGACGTGCGCGCGGCGGACGAGGCGCTGGTACCGGTGGACGCGCACCATCCGCCGTTAGCCGTGCGAGTGCGGCGTGCGCCCGCCGACGCCTGCGCCGGCGCCGATGCGTTGCCGCCCCTGCCCTCGCTCCCGCCCCCGGTTCCGCTCGCCGCGTCTTCGGATTCGCCGGTACATATTTCCTCGAATGTTTCAAGTTCTCTACCCGAGCAATATTTTAATTTTGCTAGGGCGAATTTTAATTTGTTATATGCGTTAACTATGGACGCGGATTGGAGTCCTTTGTATGAGATAGGTGAGCCTGAAAAAGCAATCGAGTATTTTTACGGGGCGTTAAACCGTATGTTTCACGAAAGTGTGCCAAAAAAACGACCGACTAAAAAAGGGACCTTCAGGCACACTTATCCCGAATGGTATACGCAGGATATCATCCGAGCTATACGTCGTAAAGCTGATTTACACAAAAGGTACAAATCTCGTAACACGTCAGAAAATTATAAATTGTTTTCGGAATGTAGGGCAAAAGTAAAATCGATGATAAGGAATGAGCACGAGGGGCATGTAGATAGGGTCGAAAGCGAGTTAGCGAGGTATCCAAAGTCGTTCTGGAGTTACATAAGGTCAAAAAAGAGTACCAGGAACAATAAAAAAATTACTAAAAATGGAAAAATCTTATCCGAGGTGGAATGCGCTAGTGAATTTGCATGTTATTTTCAGTCGGTATACGGCACCAGTACGGCACGACTGGACGTGGAGGAGGCGGCAGCCGGCGCGCCCGCGAGCGCCGCGTGCATTCATCTGGCGCAGCTCACGCGGGCCGAGGTGCGCGCGGCGCTCGCGCGCCTTAAGCCGAAACGTTCGGCGGGACCTGACGGCATACCCGCGTTTATATTTAGAGATTGTCGCCTGGTGCTGGAGAAGCCGCTACATCATATCTACAGTTTGTGTTTAGAGGCATCGTATTTTCCAGAATGCTGGAAAATAACACGGGTGATTCCGATTCCGAAGGGTGACGCAGGTTCCGAGGTGAGCGGATTTAGGCCAGTGGCGATTTTGTCCACCCCGGCGAAGGTGTTCGAATCGGCCATACAGTGCAGTATACAGCGTCAGGTGTCGGCACAGCTCGATGATGCCCAGCACGGGTTCAGACCCGCACGCAGCACCACCAGTAATCTGCTAGATGCGATGGCTTATATCATGCCCCAGGTGGACGCGGGGGTGCAGGTCGACGCTGCCTACTTCGACTTCAGAAAAGCGTTCGACTTGGTCGATAACGATGTGCTTTTGTCGAGGATGGCGGCAGTCGGGTGCACAAACAAGCTGTTAACGTTCTTTGCAAGCTACATGAGGCATCGAAAACAGTATGTGGATTGTGCTGGGTGCAGATCTGAACCTTATCTCACAAAAACGGGGGTAAGTCAGGGGTCGAACCTGGGACCTTTGGAATTTATTATTATGGTGAATGACCTCCCAAAGGTGGTTAGGCACGCTCGCTGTTTATTGTTCGCGGATGATCTCAAGCTGCTTTGTTCAGTTAAAAACAGGGACGACTGCCAGCGATTACAAGAGGATGTTGACAGGGTTGTCGAGTGGAGTAAAATGCATAAATTGCAGTTCAATGTCTCGAAATGCTCTGTAATTTCGTACAGTAGATCAAAACACCCTCTCCACTTTGACTACAATGTTGACGGGGAAATTTTAAGCCGTGTGATGTCACTCAAGGATCTGGGGGTAAATTTAAACAGCGAGTTGACGTTCCGACATCATATAGTACTCGTGTGTAAAAAAGCGTACAAGAGGTTGGGTTTTGTGTTGCGTCGAGCTCAGGGCTTCAAAAACATCAGAGCGATATCGGCTTTGTACGACGCTCTCATCCGGAGCCAGTTAGAGTATAGCTCCGCCGTGTGGGCTCCGAGTGAAGCGAAGTATGCTCTGATGTTAGAGCGCATACAAAATAAATACACAAGATTCCTATACTCGAGATTGTACGGGGTATATCCGTTCTATCCGTTGATGTATCCGACCCTGTTTGTTCTGGGCATGGTCGGATACAACAAATTAGAAGTTAGAAGGGATTGTGCGCTAGCGTGTTATGTGATGCGAGTGTTCCGAGGCGCTCTGTCGCACCCGCACGTGCTCGAGCTGATGGCCCTGTGCGTGCCGGACGGGTACGTGGGCCGGCGGCGCAAGCCGCGCCTGTTCTCGGTGCCCAGCGCTAGAACCAACTTGTTGGCCAAATCGCCATTGGTTCGGGTGTTGCATGCACTAAATCGAGTTGCGCTAAATATCGATTTATTTCATTGCGCCATGGCAGAGTTTATAAGAGCGGTAACATTTGATGCCTGCTATAATAATAAATAGAAATACATTGGAAAAATTAACAAATGTACATAATTTGAAATTCTTATTAGTTTGACGATAATAATTTAGATAATTTGACGTTAATAATAATCATTGTAATAATAATGAATTTGTATTATTTGATTTTGTTTGAATAATTTGACGTTAATAATAATCATTGTAATAATAATGAATTTGTATAATTTGATTTTATTTTAATAATTTGACATTAATAATAATCATTGTAATAATAATGAATTTGTATAATTTGATTTTATTTTAATTTGACATTGGTGATATAATTTGTGTATTTATTTTTAAGATAGAGATTTTTTTTAATATGAATAGTTATGTAATATGGTAGAATATAATATAGACTATGTAGTGCACTATCGCAATAGGATAATTCTGTAAGGGTAGTGCATGAATGTAATAAATAAATAATAAATAATAATATGTGATTTTAAATCAGCTCATAGAAGTAGCTTAAAACATCACAAGCGAACCCACACTGGAAACAAACCATTTGAATATGATGTATGTGATTATAAATCAGCTTATCCAAGTCGGTTAACAAAACATAAGTTAACCCGTGTGGGTTTGAAAGAAACCATACAAATGTGATATGTGTGATTATAAATTAATTGGAGCAGATAACTTGAAGCAACAAGTTATCCTACACTGGAGAGTGCTCACAATAAATGTGTTCAATCTGGTAGCTTAAAATAACACTAATTCATACTTGAAAAAAATTATACTTACATAATGTGAATGAATCAGCATGAGCTAGAAAATATACAAAGTAACATAGATAAAATGCTATACATATAAATTATATCATATCCATACTTTGGATTTTATAGTCTGGTTCTGATCGATTGTCACGTGTTATCTTTTAATTAAGTTTAATAATACATATATCATCATATAATTATGTAATCTAATATCAAAAATAACAAAATCTGGCATGGCGAAATTGTCCTAATCCAATATTGTAACCAGGCGTACAGGTTGCCTTGATACAGGCAGCACCTAGTAAGGCGACCGTCAGATATAGTTGTTTCTAGCAAATTAAGTTGTAAATAAGTAAATAAATTTTCCATTTTTTTTCAACTCGATAACATGTAAAGCTTATTTAGCTTTGATGGTTTTCCTTTTAATTTTATCATAATATATTCTACTAGCCTGAATTTTTCACATCTCCAAAGTCAATCGTTTAGGCAGTAGAGGAAGGATTAAAGCTTAATATTTCGAAAACGGATCTCTAAATTGAGTAAATGGCCAAGTGCGTGTCGTGCCACGCGCAATGTAGGGTTCCGTAGTTACATATTATAATTTATGTGAGCTTAGTACAGGTTTTCTTGTTTGATACTTTATCTATTATAATTACTAATTATTTTAAGTTGATTGACTAAAACTCGAGTACTTATAGAGTAGAGCTGGGTCGTTTTTACTTTTATGTAAAACGAAACGAAACGTTTTTTTCTTAGAAAAAAGCGTTTCTAGAAACGGTTGTAAATAAAACGGTTTTTTCTTATTTTAATCAATATTAGTCTTTATTTAGTTACCTTAAAGAATATTTTGCCTTGTATCATTATGTGGTTACAAAAAACTGGTTTCTAATTTCAATTAATAATAGACTTTATTGAGCTGAGATAGAGAACTTTCTAACTTGGGCCAAAATGTAGTTACAAAAAACGGGTTTACTATTCAATCAAAAATAGACCGTATCCAATAGAGATAGAACATTATACTAAATTGGCTCATAAAGTCGATCCGTTTTCGTTTTTTCGTTTGTTATTACTGCTGCACGCAGCAGTCGCGCGACGCGAGTTCGTTTCGTTCGTTTTTTTTGTAACTGGTTGTGTCATATCGGCATAAGCGTTTGTTCGTTTTTCATAGAGTAACTAGTTTTTAAAACCGTTATAGGAAAAAACACCCAGCACTATTATAGAGCCGTGATCATTTTCCTTTTAATTTCATCATATATTCTACTTGCCTGATTTTTTTATATCTCGAAGGTGAACCGTTTAGCCGGTAGATGGGGGCAGGACACTTGACTAACAAAAAATATCATTTTAAAGCTAAATATTTCGCAAACGGATCCCTAAATTGAAAAATGGTTTTCGCACACCCCCAATGTTTTTTGATTACCTTTTCAACGATATCCCACTCGATGAGAAAAAATATTCATCTCCATTTTACATGTACGTTACGGGAACATCTAAAAAAAATTTTTTCAAATATTTTATTTACCGTTTTGTTCACATTATAATTATACGAAATGACAGCTTTCTAGTACTTACAGTTTTTGTGCTAAGCCTCGGACGGACGGACATGGCGAAACTATAAGGGTTCCTTGTTTACTACGGAACCCTAAAAATGGTTTTGCCAGATTCCCAATATTTTTTGATTACCTGTCCAACGATACCCCACACGATGGGGTAGTTGAGAAAAAAATAACACTGGGCAACAAAATTTTAACTATGTCGACTTGACTTATATTTTTTACTTGGACTATTGACTGTTATGTTAGTGAAAATAAGTAATTCCTAAAAATCTATGTTTTTTATCAGCCCTGTTTGTACAAACTGTCCCATTGTTGGGCGCAGGCCAGTCTACCACGCTGGCCAAGTGCGGGTTGACTTCACACATCTTTCAAGATCATTGAGAACTCTCCGACATGTAGGTTTCCTCGCAATGTTTTCCTTCACCGTTTGAAGTTGGCGGCAATCAACAATACGCACATAACTTCGAAAAGACAGAGGTGCGTGCCGCGGGATTCTCCCGACTAGGCTGCCGGAAACTTCACGTAACTGCCCGAAAAACTTTTTTTTCTTACAAGATAGATCTATGATTGACCACCAATAGGTGTTTACGGTGCTAATTTGAATAATAAATAAATGAATAAAAAACAAATTAAATAACAATTATAATTTATTAGGTACTTTCATAAAAATACTAAGTTATTACCATATTCATCTAAGCTAAAATATTTTAATATGATAGTCAAACTACCACATTTATAATAATAAGAACTTTGAGTTTGGAATCACCTTATAACATAGAGATACATTATATACCTATATGCAGTCGCGGATCCAATCCTCAATAAAGGTTTTGTCACAGCCACTTTGACAAAAAAAATCCCCCCCAACAATATTCGACAAAAAAATCAATTTGATCCAAGTTAATTTCCATAAATAAAAATCCTATTTAGAAATTATTAACGCAAAATGATTTTTTATGTATGAAAATTGATTTGGATCGAATCGAAATATCTGCTATGTTATTATCCAGTAAGTTCATTCGGTCATTTTTTATCTTCAAAAATGTGGGTATGCGCGAGCGAGACGGACGATCATGGTCGAACTACGGACTACTAAAGATGTGGTATTGTCCTAGAAAGTGCTGAGAAGTGAGATTTGCCACGCTTTTACTCATATTCAACGAGTATAGCCTCTATAGATAAAATCTCGTTGGTGTTCCTCGGGCGACGGGGCGGTGGTGGCATAGGCGCAGGCGCAGGCGGTCAGGCTAGGAGGAGAGCTGGCGCTCCAGCAGCCGCTTGGTGTCGTCGTACACGCCGAAGAACACGAACCCGCCCAGCATGAAGGCGGTGATGCGAGGCGTCACTCCCGCGAACAGACCTCGTACGCCTGCCACCACATACACAGATACACAATTAATATCACATACCACACAAATACTAATATATATAATACTAGCTGCGCCCCGCAGTGTCACCTGCGTTGTGATGAAAAACGCTGATGATGATGATAAAATATAGGCTATGTCCTTCACCAGGTAATAAAGAATCTCTGCGCCAAATTTCATAAGGATTGGTTCATCTATTTAGCTGTGAAGAGGTAACAAATAAACAGACAGAGTTACTTTAGCTTTTATAATATTAAGATATCATACATAATTTGATGATTCTAAATATTGTAAGCCATATAAGTGTAATGATGAGGCTCGTTCATAGAGCCCACCTGAGAACATCCACACCTTTCTCGGTTACTTAACCATCGAGTAGTAGTGTGCATTATTATATTTCATTTCGATAATAATACTAACTTAATATTATAAATAAATAAATTAATGACACAAAAATCAAGACTAGCAATGAAAAGCAGTGGTCCCCAAGCAATCAATGAAAAGCAGTGGTCCCCAAGCAATCAATGAAAAGCAGTGGTCCCCAAGCAATCAATGAAAAGCAGTGGTCCCCAAGCAATCAATGAAAAGCAGTGGTCCCCAAGCAATCATTGAAAAGCAGTGGTCCCCAAGTAATCAATGAAAAGCAGAGGTCCCCAAGCAATCGCTATAAAAATATTTAATAAAACTACCCGAAGACCTAAAAAGTGATGAAAATGATCGTAGCTTTTCAAATAAACTAAAAACAATATTAATTGAAAAAAGTTATTTTACAGTAGACGAGTTTTTACACAATAAAATGTTATAAATAAGAAACAGATCGCGCCGCTCGCGCTCCACGCAGACATCACACAGCTCCACGCAGACACTTACAATTGCGATACATCTAATGGGGTTATTGTGTTATTCCTACCAATGTATGTACATAACATAATTGAGCAATAAATGATTTGACTTTGACTTTAAAAGCGAAAGTAAGGGTTGCTATACGAGTGCATATAGACGGGCCGGCATTAATCAACACAGCCGGGTGGTAAGATCGAATTTATGGAAAGTATAAGAGTGTCCGTTCTGTATGTAATACTATTAACACAGGGCGAGCGCGGGGAGCGGGTGAGGAACCTTAGATTGGCGGGAGGCGGAGAGAGTCCGTTCTGTATTGTGGTACTAGTATAATATATATATTATAATTTACGAAGTAGAGAGAAGTCACACAAAGAGCTATGGAGAGGGCTATGCTCGGAGTCTCTGCGAGATCGTATCGGAAACGAAGAGATCCGTAGATGTACAAAGTTACCGACGTAGCACAGCGAATTAGCAAGTTGAAGTGGCAGCGGGCAGGGCACATAGCACGTAGAACTGATGGCCGATGGGGCCAAAAAGTTCTCGAGTGGAGACCACGCACCGGCAAGCGCAGCGTAGGAAGTGGAGGTGGATAGAAGATGTCATACAAGTGGCGGGAAGACGCTGCATGCAAGCCGCTTCCAATAGGTCTTTTTGGAAATCCATGGGGGGAGGCCTATGTCCAGGAGTGGACTTCTTGTGGCTGAGATGGTGATATTCTTTTTTAATGTAGAAATAGGTTTGCGCTTGACCTGATGTTAAGCGACGTTGCGGTCTACGCTGGAGCGCGCTTACCTAGAAGAAACCGATTCACTCGCCATTTAAAGACACCCAGTTTACATGTATCGGGAAAGACCCACTCAGGAAGCGTATTCCACAATCTAGCAGTCCGCACGATAAAAGTGAAACTGAAGCGTTTCGTCCGGGTTTTCGGTTAGGTGTTGATATTTACCCGACTCGCCGTATATGGTGGCGAGGATGGGTCCGACCCTCAGTTTCCTGGTGAGCGCGTACTCCTCCGCCAGCATGATGCGGGTCTTGGCGAGGTCCAGGGGCGTGGTCACCGCGGCGGCGAACCCGCCCGCTATCGACCCGCACAACGCACTCTGTAACCATTGGAAGAAACAAACATTTATTTTGGCACAGAGACACTACACCAACAATAGGTTTATTTTTATTTATTCAACAAAATCTACAGCCCTTTATAACGTACATTTAATAACATAATTATAAAAAGCTTAATGCCAATAATAGATTTACATTTTACATTTAATCTTATGCAATTTTACCACTTCAAAACTTAATATATCGTAAACGGAGCCCTTAATTAAAAAAATACGTTTTCGCACACCCCAATGAGTTTCTGTTTACCTATCCAACGGTACCCGATGCGATAGGGTAGATGAGGAAAAAAAAACATCCTCACAAAAGAAAACCGGACAAGAGCGAGGGTTCCGTACAAACTAGTGGATAAAAGGGGGAAACTATATATATATATTTTTATATTTTTCTTCATAAATTGAAAAATATACATCGTAAAAATATTTAAAATCCTATTTTGGCTATAAATAAACTACGACTTTCTCAGCATTATTAATATGTATATCTGTACCAAATTACAGCTTTTTGAGCAAAGCCGCGGACGGACAGACGGACATGGCGAAACTATAATTGATCCTTGTTTTCTACGGAACCCTAAAAAGATTCCGACGAGTTGAGAACTTCCTTTTTGCAAGAAAAAAAAAGGTGTTAAAAATAATGTAGAAACTTACATGAAAACTAGTGATGTGCCCATCGTTGTGATTCTTGACTGTGGTCTTCAGCAGCTCCCAGACCGGCAGCTCGATGAAGCTGAACGGCATGTCCCGCGCCACCGTGGACAGGAAGCCGCGGTACAGGCCCTTGCGGAGCCCCTCCGCTCTGTACGCCTGCAGCGGCAGGTAACACGAGTGAGCTTATTAGCATTACTTACATCTAAGGAAAGGCGGTAGGCGGGGGGGGGGGGGGGGTCCAAAGCCCCCCCCCCCTGCCTGAGATTATGATGATGATGAATTTTGATGAAACAGCTAAGAACACTCGAAATCCTCTTTCAAACAAAAAAACTATATCAAAATCCGTATGAAAGCTACAATGCTTTTTTTAATGCAAGATAGATCTACGATTGACCACCAACTCGCCTGATGTTAAGCGACGGTGTGGCCGAGGATGGAGCTCGTAGATCTAGAAGATATCTATCCACTCTAGCCTTGAAAATTCCAAGATTGTAAGCACGCATTTTAAACTTATAAAATCTCTCCTTTTGAGTCGGGTGTAAAATAATTACAGTTTAAAAAACTAAGAAAACACGCTTCAAAATATTTTATTTTCATCGGTCCTCGATAAGTCTACAAAGTTTGAATGAAATCTGACCGTTTGAAGTGGGTCAAAATCAAGTCCAAAGGAGTCGGTTACAAACAAACAAACATGCGTACCGGTGAAGCCACAGACATAGGGCGAAGCTAATAACAGCGTGTTATAAAGAAATCAGAAGCTCACGTCGACCAGTATCGCGACACTGCTCTTCGCTCTCGCTCCCACGTATGTCTGCTTCCGTTGCTTCGCGATCTCCGTGGGCACCCGGATCAGGCACGCTAGCTGAAACATAACAATTAGTCTACTATAGCAGCACCGTTTATCTTAGTCCTCGCCTGCGCGGTACAGAGGCGCGGGGGTATGACGACAAAGGGGACTGAGAGAGGTGCGGGTGGCGGGAGCGCTTAGTGTGATACACACGAGAAGAAATGCGCCAAGATAGTTCCTAAGATATGTGACGTCATAGTGGTTACCTGTGATGAAATAGTGATTAAATTAAAATTTGATTTGAGGAAGATACATTATTTGTATGAACTAACATGTATAAGCTAATAGGTAAGTAAATAAAATATTTGGTAATAAAGTATTGGACTATTTATTACATATAAAAATTATAAATCAGTCACTAATGTCCATATCAATATCGGTGGAACTTGATTCTTCACTTTTTTTGCTTTCTTTGCCATTTGCTTGCACTGACTATTAACTTTATAAAATATCTTTCGATTCATCTTGAGACTGTAATGTCATGTGTATCTCTCACGAAGCGTCCACAACAATTAACACGTGCGATCGCTGCCCGCGTAGCGATCAAAATGAGCTATAACAAAAATGCGCCCACCGCCCGCACCTCTCTCAGTCCCCTTTGTCGTCATACCCCCGCGCCTCTGTACCGCGCAGGCGAGGACTAAGATAAACGGTGCTGCTATAAAAATAAATCCGTTTGTATGGAGCAGATCGCAATATTTGCAACTGGGGGGATTCTTTGAAATTATAATAGGAAAATAACAAAAAATTATAGATTAACAATAATCCCCTATTTATAGACTAGCTGCGTTCCGCGGTTTCACTCGCGTAGTTATGAAAAACGGTGATGATTATGATGATGATAAGTAGCTAATGTCCGTCTCCAGGAGGTCTAAAGCTATCTCTATACAAATTTTCATAACGATCGGTTCAGCCGTTTGAGCGTGTAAAGGTAACAACATTAGCTTTTATAATATAATTACGAAATTGTGTAAAATGTATTTCAAACCACCAGTACATTCATTTAAATAACAATTTACTTAGTTGTCTTTTATGTTGTCACAAATCTTATATGGCATAAATAAGCTTAAATCAAGAAGCTCTGTTGTGCCAGATAGCATTCCTCCTGTGATAATGAAGTCCATGAAAAAAGAGCTATGTAGTCCTTTGTGCCATATTTTCAATCTTGCTTTGCAAACTGGAACATATCCTTCGCAATGGAAGATGACGAGAGTGACTCCAATACCTAAGAGCAGTGACAAGTCGAGGGTCGAAGACTATCGCCCCATAGCGATTCTATCCTCACCAGCAAAAGTATTTGAGTCGATCTTGCACAACTACATATATGAACAGGTAGATAAGTATTTGTGCAATGAGCAACATGGGTTTCGGCGAAAGAGATCAGTCAACACCAATTTGCTCTGTTTAGTAAACTATGTTTCTAAAAATCTGGATAGAGGATGCCAGGTTGACGTTCTTTACTTTGATTTCCGGAAGGCGTTTGATAGGGTCAATAATGATGTACTCCTGGCCAAACTAAGAGCTATCGGTTTCGCTCCAGGTATTCTTAGATTACTTGCAAATTATCTCCGCGACCGCCAGCAGTTCGTCCGGCTTGGTTTTTACGAGTCCCGACCCTATCATACGCGTTCCGGGGTGAGTCAGGGATCAATCTTGGGCCCATTGCTGTTCTTGATTATGATCAACGACTTACCGTGGATTGTCAAGTACGCCAAATGTTTACTATATGCTGATGACCTCAAGCTTTATGCTGAAATCATGTCGGTATCGGATTGTCTCCAGATGCAAAAAGATGTTGAGGCTATCTATGAGTGGGGAATGGCTAACAAGATGGAGTTCAACCCCACCAAGTGCACCGTGATGAGTTTTGGTCGAATGCGGAACCCTATCACTTTTGCCTACAAAATAAATGACGAGGTAATACCAAGAACTTCAACCGTGAAGGATTTGGGAGTCACATTCGATACGAGGCTTACGTTTCATGACCACGTCACCATGCTGGTGAAGGAGTCCTTTAGAAGATTAGGTTTTGTTTTAAGAAATTCACGTGATTTTAACAATCTCCACGTTGTGAAACTTTTATTTAATGCGCTAGTCCGTGCAAAACTCGAGGCTAGTGCTTGCGTATGGAATCCACATGAGTCTAAGTATGTTCTAGCAATTGAGAAGGTTCAGAAAGCTTTTCTGAGGGCCCTCTACAAACGACAATATGGGTGTTATCCCTATATGTACCCTAGCAAATTCATTTTGGGTTGTTTAGGGTATAATTCCCTTGAAGTACGCCGGTTAAATGAGCAAATTATAACTGCTTGCAAGATCTTTCGAGGCAGAATAGATGCTCCAGAGCTGAGCGATGAGCTGTGCAGGTTGAACGTGCCGGATAACTACGTGAGAGGTCGAAAACACATTTTTTTTGCCGAAGTTAGCCATCGCACCGTGGCGCATGCTAACTCGCCTCTCCCTCGTATTCTTAGCACACTCAATGCGCTCTTGGATTCAAACCGGCACTGTGACTTGTTTGCGGATGGATGGAAGGAAATACTGTCAGTGTGTTTGAGTTTCTGTGAGTCTGTGTGAATGAATGTACCTGCTTAAAGTTAAATGTATTTTATTTTTCTTTTATGTTTTTGACTAAATAATTTGTTTTATTTTTAAAATTATTTATTTGATGTTTTTTTTTAAGTTTGACGATAATGTGATTCATTTAATGTAATTGGTCTTCAACCGTATTAATTGAATTAAATAAATAAATAAATAAATCTTATTTTTACTAGACTAAATATGATTACCCAGCTTCTGGCCGCCACTACATAGAAGACAACTAAGAAAATTATTATTTGAATTGAAGTATTGATGTTTTGAAATACATTTGACACAAATTTATCCAAATCCTAACTATACAAGTAATCGTTTAAAAAACTAAAAAAATAAACCCGGCCAAGTGAGAGTCGGACTCGCGCACGAAGGGTTCCGTACCATTATCTATAAAACTGCAAAAAAATCACGTTTGTTGTATGGGAGCCCCCTTAAATATTTATTTTGTTCTGTTTTTTTAGTATTTGTTGTTATTGCGGCAACAGAAATACATCATCTGTGAAAATTTCAACTGTCTATCTATCACGGTTCATGTGGTCGGTCACAGCCTGGTGTCAAGACGAATCAAACGAGCCGAAACTCGATGGGGTTGCGTCGTTTCATTACAGAGTTCCTATGACCACCTTCCAGCTTCATCATCAGACCCTGGTTACAATTGAAAAACAAACTACTCGTCAAGACGATTCAAATGAGCCCAAACTCGATGAGGTTGTGTCGTTTCATTGCGAAGTTCCTTTGGCCACCTTCCAGCTCCACCTTCCAGCTCCATCATCAGATCAGCACCATGCCATCATAATATTTCATTGTCACGCGATTTACACGTGTATGCAAAATTTCAGCTCAATCGGTAACCGGGAAGTGGATCAAATTTAATTTGCAAGATTTGATGACAAACATCTGAACAGATGAAACTAAATAAAACCTTGTAATAATAATAAATTACAGTTTAAAAAACTAAAAAACACGCTACAAATTATTGTGGTCAAAGTTCATTGCAAGACTTTTCTAACAAAACCAAACATATACGATGTTCCATCATGAAGTTCTATTTCATATCTTCCGGCTCCATCATCAGATCAGTTCGACAGTGCCATATTATTGTATTGTCATCAGAACTACATACAGCTGCCAATTTTCATGACGCTACGATCCTTGGAAGATGGTTAAATTAGTTACCTTAGATTTCATTACATAAATAGTTACATGCAGGTCGACCTGATAAAAGCGTGTTAAAAAGGCGGCAAAACCACGAAAAGCTAATACTACGTTTAGGTCAAAATCAAATAAGGAAAACACAAAGGTAGTTAGTTACCTTAGATTTCATTACATAGTTAGTTACATGCAGGTCGACCTAATAAAAGCGTGTTAAAAAGGCGGCAAAACCACGAAAAGCTAATACTACGTTTAAGTCAAAATCAAATAAGGAAAACACAAAGGTATATAGCAATATACGGTTATGGTGGTACGTTTATTTTTATTGACCTTATCTAAAGTACGACAGTTATCTGAATACAAATACAGATTTGATAGAACTGTAATGCCGGTTGCACACACTCTTCGAGACGAAAACCTCTCGTCGGTTAGTCTAAAAATAAAACCAGCCAAGTGCGAGTCGGACTCGCGCACGAAAAGTTCCGTACCATTATCTATAAAAACGGCAAAAAAATCACGTTTGTTGTATGGGAGCCCCCCTTAAATATTTATTTTTAAAGTGAATAATATAACTCAACTCAATATAAATACATATTTCAAGCGTCTACCTGCTGCCGTTATCAATATCGAGCAAAAAAAACACGTTTGTTGTATATTAAATGTAAATGTATATTTTAAAAAAATTTATATTTAAAATTAAACTAAAAATGTATACTTAAATGTATATTTAATTGTATATGTATATTTTGTATTTTAATGTATATTTTATTCAATTTTTTTTTGTATTTGTTGTTATAGCGGCAACAGAAATACATCAGCTGTGAAAATTTCAACTGTCTAACTATCACGGTTCATGAGATACAGCCTGGTGACAGACGGACGGACAGACAGCGGAGTCTTAGTAATAGGGTCCCGTTTTACCTTGTACGAAACCTTAATAATGTCCATATAGTCCGTATGTATGGAGCAGATCACATTAAATGCCACGTAAGGAATTCTTCGGCATTAGATACGGTAAGTATATAGTCCGCCGTGTAGTGCGACGTCGTCCAACAGTTGGTTGTGGAGTGGAGTAGAAGATGGAAACTCTGCTCGATGTTTTTGACGTATATTTGTATGAAGTTGTTACTAGTTCTACGACTTACGGCCTTACCGAAAAAGGTTACTTAACTTTAAGCAATGCTTAACATATTTTGTCAACTTCTCGCTGACACGTCATGACACTTGCGGAAAGAAGACAGAGAATTTAAGACGTTGGTTAAAGTTAAGTAACGTTTTTCGGTAAGGCCCTTTAATATCTACTCAATAAGCTAATATACAATTACTAATAAGGAAAACTATCACTTCCGCGGTAGGAGCACGTATCTTTAGATAAGCGGCAACTGAGGAATGTGCCATGTACGTTTGAGATCGTACAGTAAGTCAGCATCATCATCATCATATTTCATCTTGACAGATGATTTAAACAGCGTCATGGATTGGAACACTTGCGTTGGTGGCTGAATAAGCCAATACGGGAACCGCAGCTACGGCCGCACCGCTACGCGCTGGCAGGTATAATATTGTACGTTTGTCGGAGGTGCTAAGTTGTGTCTGCGCGTACGCTTTTGAGCCAGCACCCCCAACCACGCGTCGTCATGATGTTTAAGACCGTCCGCGGTGATTTTTCTCCACTGGGTACGATTTTTTGCAAAGTCTTCCCAGAGAGAAAAATCAATGTCAAATGAGATCATATCTCGCTTCACAGTATCCTTGAAGTTCATAATAACACATGCGGAAAGAAGACAGATAATTTAAGACGATGGTTAAACTTATGTGACGTTTTTCGGTAAGGCCGTAAGTGTTGAAGTGTAATACTATACTGACCACCTCTGCGATGCTAGCCGCGCCCATGTGCACAAAGGGCACGTATTGCGGTGAGACGAGAGGCGTCGCCAGTTTCTTAGTCGTTTCGTATGACACGAAGAATAGGGCCGTCGTGGGCATGGAGCCCGTGGCTACCGTCAGCACGCCTGCAATCAGCACAACTTTGAGTTACATTCATTTGCATAAATGGTTGGCTGGTATACATCTTTAGGCCAATTATAGACTGGCCTTGTGGCTCAGTTGGTTTGGTAGTATTTCTGCCTGCTGAGTCTAGTTTGGGCTAGATGGTGTTGTGTCAAATGTCCACCAATATTTATTTAATATTATTTATTTATGTGATTAAAGCTGATAATGTGTAGTAGCTTCCATACATTCTTAGATATTATTTACGTAAAGTAGCGTACCTATCTAGACAAATAAAGTGCAGTGGCTGGCATACACTATTAGGCCAATTAAGAAAAGTGACGTACATTATATACCTATATCTATAATATCTAGGCTATTAAATTATAGTGGTCTAGATATATGTTACTGACGTATGTCCATGCCCGATACATTAGTAACATTACATATCTAAACGTAGACAGAAATTTATTGGAACAAAAAACATACGACAGAGAATGAAAATCACACACAAATAGATAAAATGTTTTTGTCACAATCCGGCCCCAGCTCAGTATAATGCTAGTTGTAAACAACCAGCGCTGGTCTTCCGCTGGGACTGGTAGGTGACGTCACGCATGTCGCGCACGAGCGAACACACAATACAATTATTATTTATGATATATACACAGATATATAAAACATAAACATAACATAAAAATAAATATTTGACAAACATTGTCTTTACTATCTACGCTAATCAATAGTCATATATTACATTGGATACACGTATTACATATACATTGGATATCTACGAACACCAACTACCAACTATTATGCACCAAATCCACAGAACATAATTATAATAATACTACCCAAAACAATAACTAAAGCAAAGCAAGTGTATAAATTAACATAAAAAACCGGCCAAGTGCGAGTCGGACTCGCGCACGAAGGGTTCCGTACCATTATCTATAAAAACGTTTAAAAAAACACGTTTATTATATGGGAGCCCCCTTAAATATTTATTTTATTCAATTTTTTTGTATGTGTTGTTATAGCGGCAACAGAAATACATCATCTGTGAATGAATTTCAACTGTCTAACTATCACGGTTCATGAGATACAGCCTGGTGACAGACGGACGGACGGACGGACGGACGGACAGACAGACAGCGAAGTCTCAGTAATAGGGTCTCGTTTTTACCCCTTGGGTAAGGAATCCTAAAAAACAAAATAACCAACTGTATAAGAACGATTATCCGTTACTGTTAAGGATTCGCTCAACGCACGCAGCTATCTCTCTCGCACATCACATTTTTAAACATATAAAATCATTGAGTAGATAATATGTATATTAGCCAAGTGAGAAATTTCATTTTCATAGGAGAGATATTAAAATAAAAGTTTTTCTTTGATATCTTTTGAATTGGCTGAGGGATTGTAAAATATATGTATTTTAAGCGACTTCCAAAAAGGAGGAGGTTCTCAATTCTTCGTATCTTCTTTTAATATTTTATATATGTTCCTCGATTACTCGAAGACTCCTGGACCGATAAAAAAAAAGTATGAAAGAGTAATACTTTCCAGGTGGTCCTATAGAAATTCTATCAAAATCGGTTCAGTATTTTGATTTTTATAACAAAATAACTGGAAAAATATGTCATCCAAATAAACGAATTGCGTATTTTGAAGTCGGTTTTTCTTTGTTTTTTAAACGATTTCTTGTCACTACTCCGTCGCTAGTATAAATGATATCTGAATAAAACCTTTTTTATATATTTCTCCTATCTAAATAAACAAATTCGTTTCTCACTTTTCTAATATGCCTAACCAATGATTTTATATGTTTAAAAATGTTGCGATGAGAGAGATAGCTGCGCGTGTTAATCTCCACCTTAAGCTTGATATGATGTTGAATGTACATTTACAAATCGGGGCTGAAAGTCTCGACTTTTCGTATCTATCGAACTCCATTGAAAGTTGATTCATACAGACAGTATGGACTAAGGTTAATACAGAGTAAGTTAGTGGCGATTTATTGCAGTGTTATCGATTTATGTTTGTCTGTAATATGACAAATCAACATAATAAGTGCGTATAGAGATAAATCGATACTAACTTGCTCTATACTTACCTGTGTCCATACTGCCTGATAAGCAAAGTCCAGACTTGCAGCCAGCAACCGACACAAAAAGACATCAACCACCACCGTGATATACCTCCGTAGATTCTGTTAAATCCTCCCGCCTTCCAAAAGCCTATTCCACTCTGTAGCCGCGTCTTGATCGTGTCCACTGGGTACAACAAGGTATACGCTAATAGCCCCGCTGTAGCCCCTGCCTAGAATTAAACAAATGAATAAGCATACCTCGGTATACTCCTTTGAAGCCGCCTGCCTTTTGAAAGCCTTGTGCGCTTTGCAGGCGCGTCTTCAGTGTGTCTAGTGGGTATAGAGCAATATCTACGGATAGTCCGGCGATAGCCCCCGCCTAGAACGGAGAAGGTACCTGGTTAATGTATTTTTTTTTTTTTTTTTTTTTTTATTTATTTATTTAAGTATACAAAACAGAATATAGCCTAACATAATATAAGATAACATGTGACAATCGATCACAACCAGACTATACTCCAAAGCATGTATACATCATTTGAGCAAACACATTTTAGGTATTATATTGAAACAAAGGGAAAAACAGAGAAATAGAGGCTATGCATATTTTGTAAGTTTACATAGGTGAATATGTGTAAGCAAATCTAAATTATTCATTTTGCAATTGATTTTATTTTACAATCTATTTTATTTTATGGATTGGTATAGAGGATATCCTTCACTGATTTAGCATAGAATGAGAGTTTAGGAGTAAAAATATCAATGTCTAGCTTATTATTAATACAATCATTATACTGCCGAGCCATCCTTACTAGCGGATTATAATAGGAAATATTGTTTTTAAAAGTTTGTAGTGCGAAGAGATTTATTTCATTGGACCTACGTGAACTATACTTTGTGTTAAAGTTTATTTGTGAAAGTAATTCGGGTGCGTCTACTACGGAGTGAATTATTTTATATAAATAAATAAAATCGAAAAAATTTCGACGGGCTTCTAACTTTTGCACATTATACATAGACAATCTTAATTCGTAGTTAGGTTTGGGGCGTCCTAGCTGTTGACGGTAACAAAGCATTCTTAAACACTTTTTCTGTACCCTTTCTATTTCTTCAATATGCACTTTGTAGTGCGGAGACCAGATAGGACTGGCGTATTCTAAAATACTTCTGGAGAGAGTAAAGAATAAATACAGTAAAGACTGAGGTTTTTTAAAGCCTTTAGTAGATCTAAAAATAAATCCAAGGAGTTGATTAGCTTTGGTTGTGATATGTTGATAGTGAGCCCGAAACGAGAGTTTATCGTCGAATATAACACGTCGAATATTTCTTCTCTTCTGTTCTGTTCTATGGCTAATAAACACCTTGATTTTGGATTTATTTCGTTCGTCTATTCTCAGTGGTAATAGAGAAAAAAAAACAGGATGTTGCTAGAAGTGAGTTGAATGTTTATAGCCCCAGTTGCCAACAAATCGCCACTGGGGATAACTGGAACATTTAGACCCGCTTCAGTTTGTCTATTTTCAGTTGTCATTAGGTACAAGTTTCTGATGGCAATAGAGAAAAAATCCCAGTTTACGTTGCTAAAATTTTGTTGAGTGTTTATAGCCCCAGATGTCACCACGTCGCTATCGCCACTGGGAATAACTCGAACATATATAGACCCGCTTCAATTAGTCTATTTTCAGTTGTAATTACCAGTTTCTGACGGCAATAGAGAAAAAAACCCAGTTGACGTTGCTAAAAGAGGGTTGAATGTTTATAGCCCCAGTGGCCACTGGGGATAACTGGAACATTTTTTAGTGCCGCTTCACCGCTTGCAATAACTTCAGCTATCAGACGGTTATAGTATATAGGCCCTATTATCACTAGCTTTATCTACGTAGAGATATCCCACATCTCTACGTAGATAAAGCTAGTGATAATTCCCTTTCCCTTTGTATCATCTACCGCTTTTTTTTCGGGGAATACTCTGAAAAGCTTTTTGACCTAACTCCTGCTGCAGAATTCTACTATCGTACTTCACGACACCGCCAAAAAGCTCATCACCACATTTAGTATAACTGTAAATCCCATACAGTCAGATTCTTGTGGAACGTCCTTCTTCGGAAGGTTTACCCGCCGAGCTTCAACAAAGAGGTTGTTCAGATATTTAAAAAAAATGTTCACAAGAAATTCGAAACAATGAAAGTATGTTTATTCATCTTAACCTGTGAAGCGAGATATGAGCAGAGGGTAATTAATATTTGTGGACATTTCACACAACACCATCTAGCCCAAACTAAGCAAAGCCTGTACTATGGAACTAGATGGCTGATAGAATACATAAATATACTTTTTTTTTGTAAATATATACATATGATACATAGAAACACCCAGACACAGAACAAACATCCATGCTCATCACACAAATGTTTGCCCTGGGTGGGGATCGAACCCACAACCTACAGCACAGCAGGCAGACATACTAACCGAGCCAACTAGACCAACTGAGCCACAAGGCCAGTCGTAATAAAACTGTTGTTATCATTTACATGCCTCTTTGGTCTATAACTAAAACATAATAAAGTATACAAGCTCTTAATAACAGCTATTCTGAAGGCACCAACTAATTAAAATGCTCCCTTTTCAGTTTTGAAGTCTGTTTAATTTTTTTAAATTACTTTTTTTTTTCTTTGATTTTGGCATCATGCATCCACATTTGCTTTGAATTTATTGAGTTTGAGAATTATAATTAGTTTAGCAGTGCCTTCAGAATTAACCACATTCTATTCTTAGATTATTTTTTTCAATTTTGAACCTCAACTAAAACATGGGGTGGTATAAGTTTGACCTGTCTATCTGTATGTCTGTCTGTGGCATCATAGTTCGGAAATGGACGGACTGATTATAAATCTTTTTTTTTAAAGAGGATTTCATAGAGCAGCTTTGTTTCATCCAAATCGGTTGAACCGTTTTTATTTGGCAGAGGTTTTTGAGTGTTCTAAACTAATACTTGTTTTTTAACCTTTCTATTTTTTATGTGTTGCATTTTTTTATGATTACTTTTTTTTGTTATACATTTTTCAGCACAATAAATTCCATGTCTGTCTATTTTTTTTAAGTGAATAAGTCTATGACTTAGTAACTCATGACTTGACTTATGACTATATTGACTGTTGGAAAGAGACAATATGTCAAATGTCAATAAATAAAAAAATCTTTCTCTTGAATAACTTAAAAAAATATATATATGTAAGTAGTTAAAAATATGTAAATTAGTTTATAAAAGGCACAGACCCCGGAGTCTGTGGAGATTAAATTTGTCAAATAAAAAAAAAAAAGGTCAATAATGAACAAGTTTCGAAAACAAGCAGTAGAAGTTGCAAGCAACAAGTATTATTATGCTTGTTAAGTATATCAAACTACTAGTATTATAATATGATATAAAGATTGCTTATGTCAAGCTCTTCAGCCCATATTACCACATCAATTTCAAATTCAAAATCATTTATTTGCTTCAATATAGGTTTGTACAGATCTTATACATTAATACACCAGTAGCACTATATTCAGGCCCATAGGGAGCATGCATCATTTCTAGTAATAATATAACTTATATAAATATAACTTAATAAAATAATACTTTTTAGTAATCTTTAAACATGTAATTTTACATTATAATATACATAATTCATCAAGGCATAAATATTAATATCGGAACATACCACATACAATAATAACAAATAAATATTCAGAATATAATTATCAATATTAAAAAATAATATAAATATATGTTATATATGTCAAAGTCAAATTTAAATCAGCATTATCAAAAGTCCACTAGATATTATATATGTCAAAATATATACATAGATAAGTCACTTCAATTAATCAATCCTAACCAAAATTATTAAAGCGAAAATGCTGTCTGTCGTTTGTCTTCTGTCTGTTTGTTAGATCTTCAGGGCAAAACGGCTAAACCAATCATTACGAAATGTTGTACAGAGATTCTTTAGGGCCTGGAGAAGGATATAGGTTATATTTTATCATCATCATCATCATCACTACGCGGGTAACACCGTGTGGCGCAGCTAGTTCCATATAAAGCAAAAAATTAAAAATTCAATCAAAGCATTTATTTTTATTCGAAACATGGGGGGCCAAATGGGCTCCGACAGCCCCTGCGACCTTTAAAGATATATTGTGAATTGTGATATCCCCTGCTTCACAGGACCTCTCCAAGTCCAATGTTGATCATATAGTCAGTGATGGCCTTGGGGGAGGAGGTTTCTATCATATAATTGGGTGAGCTTAAGTGGCCTCCAAAGTGACGGCATCTGCTTTGGTGCAGAGGCTCACATTGTGCTGACTTGCAGAGAATAGGAGATTCAATGCAACCTGCTACCACACATAGAATACTGTTGGTGCTGCCCCGGATACAGAAAGACAAAGAAGCAGATTTTTGTGCATTATAGCTTAAAAGTCATCTACTTGAGCGTCAGCAAACATGCCTGATGCACTGGAACACCAGGGTACTCTATACGCACTGATGTACTTATTATGTATACGACTTTCGTTGAGCAAGGACATTTTGTGAAAAGAAAATAGTAAGGGGTGGTTATACCAGCTACCATATAAAAATGTTAGAATATCTTTAAATAGTTTCTTATGTTAACATTACTCAAAATTGCATCATTCTTAACCATTATATTTATAGTACAAAATATCTGTTATCGAGCTTTCAATAAAGGCATTACCTTAATTTTAATATAAATTTCATAATAATTCATTTAATGTAAAAAATTTACTAACCTAACCTTAAATACTTTTGAGAGACAAACAAAGTGAAACTCACCCCTAGTGGAGGAAGGTAGGTATATTTTAGACTCTTCGTTTTATTTGCTGTGCTAGCCATGGTTATTTGATTATACTTTCATTCAATATTTTGAGTTTTATTGTTCGTTTTGGTAATGGGTGCCGAAATATAACACAAACAAATCACCATAAGTGTACATACGTAGTGTGTAAGCTGGAGAAAAAGACATACTTATATCTACTGCACTTAAAATGAAGTTACTTTATTTATCAAATAGGTAATTACACTTTTTTTAAATAATTGAGATAATTCTCTAAAAAGCGGTCAACACAGCCCATGGAACAAAATAGCGAGACACAGCCCAACAGCAAAGCAAAGCCCAACCAAAGCCCAACAGCTGAATGAAAAACAGCTTTTTTTTTATTCTTTGCCGATAGCGCCAAAGAGAATATAACGTACTGAGGCGGCACTTCCATAGAAAAAAAATTGTATGGATTTGAGTCGAAATGTATGGAGTTTAGGTCGAAATTCTTAATTCAATTCATTAGATAAGATAAGATAAGATAACGTTTATTGCTAAAACTGTGTACATAATATAGATGTTAAAAACAATTTTTTTGGACACAACAGTTTATCCTACCGGACATGCAATATTTTTTTCTATCTATTAGACCTTTAAGTATGTATATTTACAAATTGTTTATATTTATTATATTTACCAATTCCATTATAATTACCAATCTTATCTACACAGTTAAAACCCTATGTATAAACAATGCAACATTAATAAATGAGATCAATATAGCTATTATATCTAAACCTTACTTATGTAAATATTTTTCTTATAAGTATCTGGGGGCACGGCCGTGCCCCCGCCATGTGAGCGAGCGGGTGCGTACGGCCGGGACTATCTTTACACGAAGAGATTCGTCGGACTCGAAGCGATTTTTCGGATTTTTAGACCGTCATAGCTTCGGCCCCGATAACACTAGATAGTTTAAATTTTCAGGATCAAGTGTGGTCAGTAGACTGATACAATATAAAAAAAAAGTATGTATCTAGTTTTTATAGTTTCTATTTTATTGATACCTAAAATACGCCGATTTGCCGTTGATTAACCAAAAAAATAAGCGACTTGCTGAAGACCAAGAAAGCTGAAATTTGGTATGTAGGCTATAATTTTCACACAAATAATGCTAAAGCTAAAACATTTGTAACTTTCACCCTCCAACCCTATTTGAGGGTTATCCCGTTATTTTCATCAATAATATATCAATAATTTATGGTACTTCCTGAAGTCTTAGAAAGCTGATATTTGGTGTGTAAGCCAATATTTACACATGAATAACGAAGAAATTAAAACATTTTTACTTTTCACCCTCCAACCCCTATTTGTCGGTACACCCTCTGAGTGTAAACAAAAAGATAGGGCACTTCCTGAAGTCTCAGAAAGCTGAAATTTGGCATGCAAACTACAATTAGTACATTAACAACAGAAAAATTAAGATATTTGTAACTTTCACCCTCCAACCCTTTTAAAGGGAGAATTTGACTATATTTTTTTAACATAACATAACTTCGTTATGGATAATTCTAGAGAGTCCAAATTTTCAGGATAAAAAGTAGTTAGTACATGTATAAAACGTACAAAGTTTCATTTATGTAGCTTTTATACTATAGATTTAATTCACATGTAAAATACGTCAACTTTTGGCACTCACCACTAATGATAGTTAGTTTCTAACGGCGATGCTAGATGGCGTGCGCGATCGACTTTAGCACACGCTATCGATTTGCGCGCTTTGCTTATACATACATCCTTTTACTTATGGATGGATAGTGCGTTTTCGTTCGTTTTATGTTTAGTAAATATGGGTTTGTATCATACATATTCAACTTTCGTTGAAAATTTGGTTTGTTTTAGGTAGTACTTAGGGACTTATTTACACAGAAAAATATAATACTCTCAACCGAGAGCTTATTTAGAAGCTTGGATTCGGGACGGGTATCTTGTTAGAGAAGGGGTACTAATTAGGTTAAGAATTTAAGTTATTGAACAATAGTCCGGATACAAGAATAATCTAAAGTTGGTTTAAAGCACGTATTTCTATAAAAAGGAAATAAGACGAACAATATGAGTAACGAAATAATTTCTTTGGGAGACGGGTTAGGACGCTATCGTACAGTTCATAGTATGTCTGGAAATGATTCATGTCTTTTCCATTCATTGAATCAATCTATAGAAGACCGTATTTGGTGTGGCGTTGCAAATTAAGGTGTGCTATTGTTTATTATGTTGTATAACATTGGGACGAACTGCAACTTTATACTTGTGCTGAAGACTGAGAAGTGTTTCTGGATACCGACTCTTATTCACGCGCTATAGTATGGCGCCTTAACAGAATTGAAGGTTACAGCAACTACGAGTATCACCTATTTTAAGTAATAAACCAACAAAAAAGAGGCTATGACAGAGAGTTTGCTGCAAAAAAAAAAATAACAGATGCACAGGAAAATACATTCCGTTAAAATAAAACGTTGCAGAAATTACAGGGTATCTTACAAAAAAGAAATGAAATCCCACCAAAAACATTTCATGTAAAATTGGTTGCCATGTCTCGCATTGTCATGCCACTTTCACTGACAAAAAGAAATCAGATGAGATCTGACTGAATTTGAAAAGCCAAGCTGCTAACTCTACAAAGTCTAACGCTACAATACTTATCTCTGTAAGCCTTAAATCTTGGTCAAAAAGCATGGCTGGTCGTTTCATGGAACTATTACATTACTATTACAATTATACATCATTCAAGAGCAGAGATTTTAGTTTGTCTTTCTTTTTCTTCCTTAGAAGTCCATGTACGACATGTTATGCGACATATGTTTGTAACTGACAGCCGGAAAACGACCAAGCCATGCTTTTTGATAAAGATTGAAGGCTTACAGAGGTAAGTGTTGTAGCGTTAGACTTTGTAGAGTTAGCAGCTTGGCTTTTCAAATTCAGTCAGATCTCATCTGATTTCTTTTTGTCAGTGAAAGTGGCATGACAATGCGAAACATGGCAACCAATTTTACATGAAATGTTTTTGGTGGGATCTCTATATTCATAAAATTCTCTTATATTATAAAATGCATTTTCTATTAACCATTTCTTTAGGGCAGTTTTAAATCTGTAACCGTCTAAATTTTTTATATCTATTGGAAGACTATTGTAGATTTTAATTGCGCAATTAAATGTGCTTTTGTGATATATTGCGTTGTTCGCTTGTAGGATACGAATGTTATATTTATGTGTTGTGCGTAAAATATCTGCACGAACTGACTTATTCTCAAAGAAATAACATTGATTGGCTTTTACAAATAAGCAAATTTCAAGTATGAATATACTAGTAAGAGTTAATAATTTATTTTCTCTAAATACATTTCGGACTGAGTCGGTTTTATGTAGGTTATAAATAGCTCGTATACATTTCTTCTGGAGCTTAAATGTAGTTTCTATATTTACAGAGTTCCCCCAGAATATTATGCCATAAGTTAAATGAGGGTACGCAAAACCATAGTAGGCGTTTTTAGCAATGTCTTTGGAAGAGATGTTGCCAAGGATAGACAATGCATAACAGTATTTAGAGATTTTTGAATTTGTTTGAGAAATATTTTCTTTCCAATTCAAATACGAATCTATGATAACTCCTAAGAATTTAGATTCATTCACTTCATCTACTTTAGCGTCTTTATATTTGATGTTCAATTGTAATGGTATGGTTTTGTAATTTCTAAATTGTAAAAATTTTGTTTTTTTAATGTTCAAACTTAAATTTATTGATTCTAGTTGATTAGCTATTTCTTCTAATGTGTCATTAATTTCTTTTTCGTAGTCTTTTTCACTTAATTTATTTTGTGGTATATATACTGTTGCATCGTCTGCAAACATGATGCACTGATATCTTGTGGCTAGGGGCAAATTATTTATATATATATAAGGAAGAGCAGTGGACCTAGAATACTGCCCTGAGGTACTCCCAGTGTAATATTTTTAAAGTCGGATTCTATACTTTGAATGGTTTTATTAACTCGGTCGTAAAAATCTAATTTTGTGGATTGGCTTCTGTGTGAAAGATAACTTTTGATAAGCTCTAGAGCTACACCTCTTATTCCTATATTTTCTAGTTTATCTAGTAATATTTTGTACACTACAGAATCGAAAGCTTTCGATAAATCTAAAAATAGGGCAATACCTTTATTTTTGTTATTTACGTCTTCCCATACTTGTTTTAGAAATTTAAAAATGGCCGATGTAGTATTTTTACATTTTTGAAATCCAAATTGAAAGATGTAATAAATTGTTGTGTTCAAGGAAATTGTCATTTGTCATTGTCATTGTCAATTTGATTGATTTTATTCGCGCTACGGGCAGGCTAATGGAGTTTGGCCATATTGCCTTTGTCAAGAATAACTTATAATGCCTTGGAAAGTATTGATGAGTTTACCCCCGACAATTTAATGGAGGTTTGTGGGACGGATAAAAATATTATACACTTTACCATTTATTTAACTTTCCAATATTCCTGTACGGAAATAAAACATATACATTTTTATTTAGGAAAATGTATTAAAGATAAAGAAAAAATTAATTAATTATGTTAAATTTGAAATAAATCATATTCTTTGATATATATAATGTTGTTTTATTGAGAAGTATGTTGGAATAATAACTCGACACCCATTGTCATGTATTTTATGAATGTATAGTCTATGCTCACAATTAAAAAAAAATGATATAACCCTAGCTCAAGCTCTCAAGTGTAAAACTATAAACTAAAATTAATAACTTTGTAACTTGGTATATTACGTAAAATAAGAAGTATTGAAGAATATCTAATAGCATTTGATTTACTTCCACACAATATTATAAATCTAACATGGTAGCAGTGCTCCGTGGTTCCTGTAACGAAGCAAAAATCAGTGCAACAAAATGGCTTCTACGAAAATGTCTAATATAAATCTACAACACATCGAAAGACTCAGTGATGAAAAAACATTTCCAATATGGAAATTTCAAATAAATATACTTTTAAGAAGTGAAGGGTTGCAAAACATTATAAAAAATGGAGTTCTGGCAGACGAAAAAGACGAAAAAATTTTACAAGAAGACGCACAAGCTCAACGCATCATAACAAGCACCATTGACAAAAAACTTCTTTCAACACTATTGTCGTGTCAAGATGCAAAAGCAATGTACTTGAAACTGTCTGCGATTTTCGAAAAGCACACAGAACAAAAGAAATGTCAATTACTCCAACAATTCTTTCAATACAAATATGATGTAAGCCAAGATATTACACATAACATAAGCGTCCTAGAAAATCTTGCACATCAACTAAACAGCTTGGATGAAAAGATCACTGAAAAAATGGTCATATCTAAAATACTTTCCATGTTGCCTGACAACTTCAGAAACTTCCAAACCGCCTGGGAGTCGGCACCTACTTCAGAACAAAGTTTAACAAATTTAACAGCTCGCTTATTGACTGAAAATCAAAGGAATAACGCACAAGAAACAGATAATACAGTGGCATATAAAGCTTCATATTCCACATACAAGAAATACAACAAAATAAAAAAATATTGCTCTGTATGCAAAAAGGATAATCATAACCTAAAAGATTGCTATTTCAAAGGAAAACAACAATGTCAGATATGTAAAAAATTTAATCATAAAGAAATTGACTGCTTCTGGAATAAAAATAAAAATATAGACAAAAAGAAAAACCAGGCAGTGTTCTTCACACAAACCGAAAATTTTATTATAGACTCAGGGTGCTCAAAACATATGACTAAAAATCAAGATATATTAGTACAACAGAAAAATTGCTCTATTATTATTCAAACAGCTAAAAAAGACCACATACTAAATTCAAATAAAATGGGCTCAATACAAACCGAACATGTGAATTTTGAAGATGTATTATTTGTGCCGAACTTGAAAAAGAATCTCCTGTCTGTAAATGCCATTACTGAAAAAAATGGAGAAGTTATTTTCACTAAAAAAGAAGTAATAATAAGAAAAGATAATGAGATAATACTCAGAGGAAACAAAAATGAAAATGGACTTTACAATATAAATTTAAAAATGGACATTGAAGATGTTTTATTATCATCGAAGAAAGAAACGGCAGAAGACTGGCATATAAAATATGGTCATCCTGGAAAAGAAACATTAAAAAATATAATAAAATCTGTAGATGGTATAAATATATCAAAAGAAGAAGTAGACTCGCTTACCTCCACATGTGATGTCTGCCTAAAAGCTAAACAGACCAGATTGCCATTCTATAAACGCCATAAATCTGAAAGAAAATTACACACAATACATACTGATGTCTGTGGACCAGTCTCACCTGATACATGGGATAGAAAAAGATATGTCTTAACATTTATTGATGACTTCACCGACTATGCTCATACTTACCTGATTACCAACAAAAGTGAGGTATTTACCCATTTAAAAGAATATATACAAGAAATCGAACGAGATACCAATCAGCAAGTTAGTATGATCCGTTGTGACAATGGTGGTGAATATACCAGTGCCCAACTAAAAAACTGGTGTAGGAGTCAAGGCATAAGGCTAGACTACACTGTCGCTTTTACTCCTCAACAAAATGGAAAAGCTGAACGTTTCAACCGTACCTTGATGGAGAAAACACGAGCTATGATGATTGAGTCAAAGCTAGAAAAAGAAATGTGGGGTGAAGCAGTTTTATCAGCTACATACCTACTGAACAGAACACCTAAAGATGGACAAATAAAAACACCTGTAGAAAAATGGACAGAAAACAAACCTAATGTAAAAAACATACAAACTTTTGGCTCAAAAGTATATACTAAAACCCTCACTCCTATGAAGAAACTTGATGAGAGATGTGAAAAAATGATAATGGTTGGATATGCTCCAACAGGATACCGGCTCTGGATACCTGAAAAAAGAAAAATTACAATTAGAAGAGATGTTGTATTTGAAAGAAATTACTACAATGAAGAAAATATAAATAAAACAGAAAATAAAAAAGAAGAAGACACAGAATATACACTTACCAACAATGGAGATGAACTTTACTACGATTTACAGATATTGAGAAACACTATAGAAGAAAACAGAATAGAAAACTTAGAAGAGACAGAAAATGAAGAAAATAGTAACTCGGAAAATGAAGAAAATAGTAACTCGGAAAATGAAATGGAAAATTTAGAAGAGACAGAAAATGAAGAAAGTAGTAACTCGGAAAATGAAATGGAAAACACTGAATTACCCACAGTAACAACAAGATCAGGACGTATAATAAATAAACCTCATTACCTCAAAGATTATGAAACCAATATAGCTAATGAAATAATCAAAACAAAAATACCTAACACATACAATGAAGCAATAAAAGACAAAAAATGGAAAGAAGCGATAGACAAAGAACTTAAAGCATTAATCAAACTAGAAACATGGACTGAAGAAGATTTGCCTCCAAATAAAAAGGCTATTGATACCAAATGGATATTTAAAGAAAAAGAAGATGGTACAAAGAAAGCTAGACTCGTGGCTAGGGGCTTTCAGTTAAAAAAGGACGAGCAACCTGACAACATGTACTCTCCTGTAGCCAGAATGTCAAGCATTAGACTGCTAATATCAAAAGCAATAAATGAAGACTTACCAATAAGACAATTGGACATTCCAACTGCTTTCTTAAATGGAAAAGTTAAATCAGAAATTTATATTAAACCACCAGAAGGGTATCAAACAATGAACAAAATAAAAACTTTAAAACTAAAACGAGCACTCTATGGTTTGACAGAATCACCGAGATGTTGGAACGAAACAATAAATAATTTTATCATAGAAAAAGGTTTCAAACGATCTGAATATGACACCTGCTTGTATTACAAAGACGGCTGTTGGATGATAATCTATGTCGATGACATATGGTTGATTGGAAAAAATTGTGAACAGATAATAAATGATTTAAAAATAGAATTCAACGCTAAAGATTTAGGAGAAGCAAAATTATTTTTAGGAACAGAAATTGAGAGAACAAAAGATACAATAATAATGAGACAAACTAAACTAATAGAAAAGATACTCACAAAATTTAGTATGCAAGAATGCAACTATATAAAAACACCTATGGAAGTTAATTTTAAAGTAAATATACAAGAAGAAAAGAACACAGAAAAAGAAGAGCTATATCGAGAAATGATTGGAAGTTTACTATACCTGACAATGATAACAAGACCTGACTTGACATATTCAGTATCTTACCTAAGTAGATATCTTGATAAAGTAAATGAATCTGCATGGAAGGCTGGAAAAAGAATATTAAGATATATAAAAGGCACTAAAGATAAAGGACTAATATTTAGAAAAACTGAAGATAACAACTTATATGCATACTCTGATGCCGACTGGGCTAGTGATGAAAAAGATAGAAAGAGTGTGAGTGGAACAATGATATATCATGGCAAAAACCCTATAGTATGGTCATCTAAAAAACAGCCATGTGTAGCCTTATCGACTGCTGAAGCAGAATATGTTGCTGCTGCTATAACTGCTCAGGAACTGCTAAATATCAAAGGAGTTGCAAAAAACTTAGGCTGCCTAGGATCTAGAAGTACTCTTCTAGTTGACAATAAAAGTGCAATTGCTATGGCAAAAAGCTTTGAAAATTCAAGAAGAACTAAGCATATTGATATAAAATTCCACTTCATCAAAGACCTGATTGATAAAAAGCTCATCTCAATTGAACATGTTAATTCTAAATGTAATGAAGCTGATGTAATGACAAAAAGTTTGCCTAGGGAAGGATTCTATAGATTTTTTGATAAGGTGTTAAATTAAAATACCAAGAAATGTTTGTAAACTTTATTGCATTAATATGTAAATTTAAATATGTATTTCTATGTAACAATAGTTGTCGAATTAAGGGGGTGTGTTGGAATAATAACTCGACACCCATTGTCATGTATTTTATGAATGTATAGTCTATGCTCACAATTAAAAAAAAATGATATAACCCTAGCTCAAGCTCTCAAGTGTAAAACTATAAACTAAAATTAATAACTTTGTAACTTGGTATATTACGTAAAATAAGAAGTATTGAAGAATATCTAATAGCATTTGATTTACTTCCACACAATATTATAAATCTAACAAAGTAAACATAGAATAACAAGACTGACAAGTATTTGTATAATGACGGATGATCTGATGATAGAGTGAGAGGATGGAGGTCTGTTATAATAATGAAGGTTGTAACATTCCTCCCCAATTAAATTTCGTCAATCAGACGACGTGGAGGTTTTCCCTGTCGTTGACTTCGGCGAAGCTGGGGTGCCGGAATGGATACTGGAGTCACAAAAGCTGGAGATGAAGACAGTGATGTGGGTGATGAAGTTGTATATGACACGGGAGATGGGGAAACAGTAGGTGATGGGGAAACAGTAGGTCCAAGAAAAGATCTTAGTTCTTTGGTATTCGTTGGCGGTGACGCTTTGGTATTCGCATCTATCTTTCCTTTTGTAGGATGTATTCCATTCTGGTCAATAATGTGTCCTAGGTATTCGATCTTTTCTTTTAAGAAAGTACATTTCTTAAAATTCACTTTTAAGCCCGCTTGTTTCAATCGGCTTAGCACAGTAGAGAGTGTACGTAAGTGTTCATGTATATTTTGTCCTGTCAGTGCGATGTCATCGAAATACACAGCTACGTTGGGTATGTCGCTAAGTAGTTGGTCTAAAAAAATTTGAAATATCGATGGGGCGGTTGAAATCCCGAAAGGCATTCTATTGTATTGGAAATACCCTCTGTGTGTGGATATAGTCAAGTATTTTTTTAATTCAGGAGCGATTTCAAATTGTAGGTATGCGTCTTTTAGATCAATTTTAGAGTAGATAACACCGTTTGCTAGTTTCTGTCGTAAATGATCGAAGATAGATACTGGATGTAAGTGTTTGGTTAGTACTGGGTTAAGTGTAGTACTATAATCTCCACAAATTCTAACATCACCTGAAGGTTTCAAAACATTTACGGTAGGCGTAGCCCATTCTAATGCGGTCATGTTTGGATCTACTTTGTTAATGATGCCAGTATCAACAAGGCGGTCTAACTCCCGTTCTACGTTTTTCCTTATGCTGAATTTAATTGGCCGTGCCGGAAGATGGACAGGTTCTGCATACTGTTTTAGTACATGATCAAGTTTTGTAGGTGATTCTGTTTTAATAGAATAAACTGGTTTTGGAAACTCCATTTCCATCATTTCGCTCCATCGTAGTCCAAAAAGTAATGGTTTCGCATTTTTCATTACAACTAAAGGTAACTTTTTCTGCTCGCCGTTGACTTCAACATTTACGTCAGTGATTCCTTCAGTTTTTAATTTGTTCTTGTGATTGCCGTATGCTTTGAGCCCACCCTCGGACCCTCGGTTAATGGTGGTGATCCTATCTTCTGCCAAAGTTTGTCGCTGATGATAGAGTATGTGGATCCTGGGTCCCAGTCCATTGTACATGTTACGTTATTGATTTTCACGTCTATTTGTTTACAACCTTTACGTATCTGTCGAGGATCTGTAACGTTGTAGACCACGTCACTGTTCGCTATCGTCGCTCTCGCTATCGTTGTCCGTCGATATTGTAGAGCTGGATGTCGAAGCTTGTGCGTCATTTACTCTCTGTAATCGTTTGGGTGTGTTCTTAGTATTTGGGACAATATATGCTCGTCCAGTTTTTATACAGCAGCTCTCAAAATGTCCCTTGACGTCACATTCGTCGCAAACGTGATTTCTGGCAGCACATTTTGTAATATCGTGCTTGTCTTTCTTAGATGTGGCAAGAAAGACTTCTTGCCACATCTAAGGCACTGTTCAAAATGTAGTTTTCTTTGCGTATTGTAATTTGATTTCGACTTTTGAGCGTGTCTCCTTTTGATTCTGTTCACGTTGGTTGCCATTGTGCCTGATGTGTCATGTTCCGCTTGTTCACGTGATTGTGCAATGGAGAAGAATTCTTGGAATGTTACTTCTCTGCCTGATTCTTGTAAATCAGGCCATTTTTGTTTGAGGTCTGTTTCCAAGTCAGGATGATTCAGACCTGTGGCAAAACGATCTCGCAGTTGTCGTTCCAATAGTTCGTCACTGTAGCCGCAGTCTCGACTTAAACTCTTAAGTCTGTTTGCGTAATGCTCCATAGATTCATCAGGTTCCCTCATGCAGTTCCAAAACTCCATTAACGTGCGGTATCTAGTTTTTTTGATTCTGAATAGATCCAAGAGCTTGGACCGTATGTCTATGTACGTACTATTATCAAAATTTGGTGTAAGTGCTATTTTTAACTCACGGAATGTATCTGGTGATATTATGTTCAACAGGATGTCTTTTCTTAAGGAATCATCACTATTACTCACGTTTAGAATCTTGCATTTATTCTCAAAATAGTCGATGAAATCCTCGATTTTGTGTTTGTCCGAGTAAAATTTTTCCATGTTGAATTTTTTTTAAATCATCATCCTATCGTTAGATGATAGTGATGAGTTTGAAGCGTTTGTCACGCTGGTAGTCGCTTGTGTGTCATGGCCTTTATGTATCGTTTGTACTAACAATTTCAATATAGAAGTTATTTGTTCTTGTTGGACTTGTTGAGTCCGCAGAAACTGTGCAAATTGTTCATCGTTCATTTTTCTTATTTACTCCTCGTCGCCAATGAAATAAATCATATTCTTTGATATATATAATGTTGTTTTATTGAGAAGTAAACATAGAATAACAAGACTGACAAGTATTTGTATAATGACGGATGATCTGATGATAGAGTGAGAGGATGGAGGTCTGTTATAATAATGAAGGTTGTAACAAAATTGTTATGACTTTTCACTTGACTCAAAAAAAGAGGAGATTCACAGCTTCTACTTTTTTACGTACTCATACGCTATTATTAATATTACATTAAAAAGTGCCCAAAATTACTAAAAACGGACATAATGAAAACATCTGTGGTTATCGAAATCCATACAAAATTTCATGCCTATCTTAGGTACAAGCCGTTGTGGAGTTCCCTAGTGAGGAAACAACCCAAGCTAAAGCATCAGTTTATGGTGTTAGTATTCTGTACGTACACCGTTCTTATGCCAATAAATAAATTTTATTTTATTTGGCTCTTAAAAATTTCATTAATTCGTCGAGCGGAAAGCCATGAAAATGCGTTTTGGACCATCTTTTTTCCCAGATTTCAGGCCACATTCTTATTATTCTTATTCTTATTCGAGGTGGGGGCGATAGGTCCTGCACTGACGTCCCGCTTGGGGTGTATTGTGCATTAACATTATTCAGGTCACATATTGTGCATCTTTTACAAGACATAACTTTTGAAAATAGCGTTACGATAATTACTGTTAAATTAAATGTTTAGTTTCTCGGAATAAGTGACAATTATTATTGAAAATTGAAGGGTATGCCAGGGAGGAGCCACCGCTGTATGATGATACGGCGGGGGCCCAATGGTCTCTGGTTCCTTCTTTTATGAGCCAGCCGTGGCACGCGGGATGGTGGACAACCCGCCTCCTTAGGCGGACGGTTCCAAGGAATAAAACACCATGAAAATGAAAAAAATGAAAATGAAAATGAAATTTATTTATTTGCCAGAATGTAGGTAAACGAGGTCTTAGAAATTAATTACAATTTTCCATTACATTCGATCATTTCTGATGTGCAAATATTTGATATTGAATCAGTATGACCTAAATAATATTAAATTAGAATTTATAATAGTAAAATTAATGTCAAATGGAAATTAGATTCAAGTATATTTTATGCCATATGAAAATAATAATAATTACAAAAAATACGCAATTTGTGATTTAATATCAGGTACTTGCTTTCGTCAATTTTACAGTATTCATGTGTATGTCAGGAGAAAATGATCTTTCAAGTCAACAGTTCACTATTACGTTATTATTATATTAATCTTTTTATAGTCAAAATATTCTGTCACAGTATAGAAACAGTTTTCTAGGAGATAGTTCGTCAATACGTGTCTTAACTTGTAATATGGCAATTTTTTTATGTCTTCTGGTAATTTATTGTAGACTTTTACTGCCATACAAAATGAATTTCGTTGACTGAGCTCTAGTCTAACTCTTTTTGGCATTGCTAATTTATCATGACGGTTTGACGTAAGTTTTTCAAAATAATGTTTGTTTTTTATTACAAATAAACATAATTCCTTAATATACATGCAAGCTAATGGCAGAACCTTAAGCCGTTTGAACAATGGTTTGCAATGATCTCGAAACCGAGCTCCACATATCGCCCTTATACATTTTTTCTGTACCTTAAAAACCTTCTCAACATCTACTGAGTTACCATAAATAATGATTCCATAGTTCAGTACAGATGACACATACCCATGATAAGCGCATAATGCTGCTTTTTCTGATGCAACTTGTCGCAATCTCCTAAGAGCAAAAACAAATCGATTGAGTTTATCACATACTACAGCACAGTGTGTCTTCCAGTTAAGGTGCTCGTCAATATGAATTCCTAGAAAATTCGTACAGTTTACGGTATTAATTTGATTATTGTTATTCTGTATATTTAAATTCATATTTTTGGAATTTTTTGTTTTAAAAAGTATTACGTTTGTCTTACTAATATTAATATTGAGTCCGTTTATATTTAACCAATTTATAACTTTACTAACTGTGTCATTGATGTCATTTTCAAAATTTTCTTTATTTTGGCATTTAATTAAAATTGTTGTATCGTCGGCAAATAGAATACATTTATTAGAGGTAACATCGGGTAGATCATTGATGTATGACGTAAAGAGAAGGGGCCCTACAATGCTTCCTTGAGGGATTCCATCCTTATTAGTCATATATTCCGATCTGTGTATGAGTCTCTCACTTTTTTTAAATCTGACTATCTCCGTGCATTGCTTTCTATCCTCCAAATAGCTGGAAAACCAATCTTGCGCATTGCCTCGAATTCCGTATTTTTCCAACTTGTTCAACAAACGATTGTGATTAACAAAATCGAAGGCTTTACTCATATCGAGAAAGATTGCAACTATTGGGGTCTTTTCGTTAAGACTTTCTGTTACTATTTTAACTAGGTTAAAACATGCCAGAGTGGTAGAGCTCCCTTTTCGAAACCCAAACTGCTCTGGTTTAAAAATTTGATTACTTTCTATGTATTTGTAAACTCTGCTGTGCATAGTTTTTTCAATTATTTTAGATAATATGGGTATAAGTGTTATAGGTCTGTAATTTGTCATATCATGTGGTTCACCTTTTTTAAATATTGGCTTTACGATTGAAAATTTTAGGGAACTCGGGAATTTGCCTTGTGCGAATGTTAGATTTATAACATGACTAAGGATATTGCTTATGAATGGTGCGATCATCTTAATTGCTTTTGTATTAATGCCATCATATCCCACAGCTTCACTGTTTTTTAGTGTCATTATGATTTTATAAATCTCTTTTGGGTCAGTTGGTAATAAGAAAATAGTTTTAGGTGTATTTGGTATATCTGATTTTGAATTGATCATATTCATTTTATTTGAAGTAAGGTTTACAAAAAACTTGTTAAATTCTGTGCTGATGGCTTGAGCATCCGTAATTTCTTTGTTATTTATTATTATTTTTTCTATATCATTTTTAAGACTCGTACTTTTTGTATAGTTTTTAATTATCTGCCAGCTGGCTTTACATTTATTTTTATTAGTTTCTATGTATTTATTGTTATGAAGAAATTGAGATTTTTGTAGACATTTTCTCAGCAATTTGTTATATTTATTGTATCTTATCCTATTTTGTTGTTTATTCAAATTTGATTTTATGTAGTGGAGGTAGAGTCGCCTTTTCGTACAACATGAGCGTCTCAGTCCTTTAGTTAGCCATTGAAGTTTGTTAATAAAATTACGTTGTTTTATTTTAATTATCGGGAAACAAAGGTTATAGAAAAGAATTAAAAGAGAGTGAAAGGTATTAAATGCTTCGTCAGAGTCTGTCATTTCGTAAATATCCGAAAATGATAGGGACGAAATAGCCTCTTTAAACTTACGTTCATTGTCCTCACTATAATCACGTCTATATTCGAACCAATATGGTATAGTGTGCTGTTCGTTAACTTTTATTGTTAGAGTTTGTCCTGTTTCATGGTCAGATAATGCTAGGTTATGGACATTTGATTCTACATTTTTAATATTACTTGCTATTAGATCTATGCAAGTTTTATTCTTTCTAGTGGGTGTATTTATATGTATTTGAAAATTAAAATTTTTCATTAAAGCCATTAATTGTTCACTGTATTTTTCATTAAAATTAAGAATATTTATATTCCAGTCACCACAAATAATTATTTTCTTTTTTTTATATTTCTTGTTTGTGACGCTATGCAGTAGTGTATTCAATTTTACGAAAAAATCATCAATATTATGTCTATAAGGCACTCTATATATACATATTACTGTTAAATTATATTTGGTTATTTCTATTCCACAGGATTCAAAAGATCCCACCGTGCTGAGTTCCTTAGTTATATTTAAATTTCTAAATTCCGTATTATTTTTAACTAAAATGCAAGTACCGCCTCGACTTTCATTTTTCCTACAATAGGAGTCAGCTACTTTATAATTAGGCAATCTTATGTTGTTTTCTGAATTCCTTGGCACAAATGTTTCACTCAGACATATTATATCAATTTCAATCTGCTGCTGTGCAAGTTCTACTAATGATTCTGTTAAGTTATCAAGTTTTTTCAATAAGCCGGCTATATTTTGGTGAAGAACTGTCACTCTTGTAAACTTGTTAGGTTCGAAAAAATGTTTGATCAGATAAAGAGGCTGTAACTGTAGTTGTTTTAGGGGTCAATTTGAAATAATAGGGAATAGTTCCTTTTTTTGGTTGTTGATGCGTTTGATTTATTGTTTTATGAGCGATATCTTTATTTGTTTTTAAACGTTTTGCGAGTTTGCCTTTGATGCTGGTGAAATGTGTTTCATAGTCAATTTTTGTAATTTCATGTATAATAACTTTCGATTTTTTTATAAGCTGTTGATTTTGAGGTTTATTTGATGGCCTAATATCGTCTAAGAATATGCAGTTTTTGTACAATTTGACTATGGACGAGATGTGTGTGTTTAAGAGTTGTTTATTAAGAGAACGATTTTGTGTTACTGGAAGTATTAATACACTAGTACCTTTAAGTGTATCTAATGCTAGACATAACTGATTTAAAATTTCAACGGGGTTTGTGTCATTTGCACCAATGGCTAGTATCACTCTATCAGAACAATTATTGTTACAAAGATTTTTACATTGAGTGAGTATTTCAGCTGATTTTGCATTTGGTTTTACGAAAGCAGTGATATTATAGACGTCATTCCATTTGTCTATCCATGATTCAGCTAATTTTGCCGAAAGCCCTAATACTTGTTGGTCGCCTATAATCGTAATATTAGATTTATTTGGATGGGTGCATGAGCTTCTGGTATGGGTTTCTTCTGTTGTGCTTGTCAAGTTTAGTTTTCCAGACGATTCTAAGTTTTGCAACTGCCTTTCTTGAATGTCTGTCGAGATACTGATTGATTTTAGTGATTTTATTATTTTCTCATTTTGATCACATTTTTTTGTCAATTCTAGATTTTCTAAGCTCAATCTATCAATTTCTGAATTTGCTATCTGTAAGTTTATCTTGTATTCTTCCAGTTCTCTCTTTAGCTCAGAAGTCTCATCATTTTCCGTTGGTCTATTTGGCAAGCTTCGTATAGAATCGTCAAACAATATGGATGTGAAGGAGTCTAGATCTGGAGTTTCATTATTATACGTCAAGTCAAGTGTCGAGCTCAAAGAGTGGGCTCGCTGTCGTTGTTTGCGCTGTGTAATGTTGTTTGTACAGTCAGATTTTGTAGTCGAACTGCTTTGATGATCTAGTGTAGTTTGTTGTGCTTGATGTGGTATTTCATAGCATGCTTTACATTTCCATTGGGATTTATTTTCAGCTGTCATTAAAAAATATCTTTTTTCAGAGACTACTGTATCAACTATGTCATAAGTACGACGACAATTAGAACATTCCAGACATAATTTTTCTTTTTGTAAGTTATTAGGCTCCATAACCGATTTAAAATTTTTCCTTCCTCTGAACATTTTGCTGCATACAACTAGCGCCCTCTATCAACTACTTCATGAAACTAAGTTTCCAAGGGTATACAAAAGTGAAATGTTTAATCTGTGGTGAGATGTTCCAATTCATGCGAATTCAGGTTGTCATGTGTCATTTAGCATAGGAACTCAAATGTCACAGTCAATTTTCAGGCTGTCATATTTATCTCAGTCAGCTGTTAACTGTCAGTTTGCGACAAGTGATTCATTGAATATGATAATTACGAAGGTAATTAGTGATTTGTGCAGAAAAATATGACTAATGGCCGTTTGCGTTGGATATTTTAAATAATGCAGTGCTCACCAATTATGTTTCTTTCTTTCCAAACGATATTTATTTGAATGACAATTGTTTTGTCCCTTGGATGACGATTTCTTGCAGTTGATATTTAGGTAATTTTGCACTTTTTACTATTTATTTATAATAAAACTTCAACAGCAGTTCTGAATATATGTTTTACCGGCAAGTGTTGCCAGAATAATCCTCCATGTCCCAACTAATTATGTATTTAGAAGACACGAACACGAACACAAATATCAATGCGATGCACAAGATATGAGAGTGCGGGAGGAGACCGAGACGAGTAAGATAATCGGCACTCTTCGGTCGTTCGATCGCGCGTCTCTTGTACCGCAAGAGAATTCACTCCGCGTGTGTGTCGCGTGCCATAAGATTGCTGACTGTTTTTGGGTGCGTATCCCGACGCGGGCTAAGTACGCCCGCCTCACTCGCCCTCCCGCGCTCTCGTGTGTGTGCGTGGTGACGTATGTCGCCACAAAATTAATATTTTTGGCGGGAACGTAAATCTTTTGACATTCCCGCCAAAAACCTTAAGGCGAGGCTTGTCCAGAAATTTAGGTATTTTACGCTACCTCAGTTTACGGCATAGTTCCGCGTTTTATGAGTGCGCGACGTCCGCACAAAACGTGGCGTACGTTTAGTGCGATACCGATCCGCCGCGCGCGAGTCTCGCCGCGCCGCGCGCGACTCGTCTGAGCCACATCTTCATTACATTGTAGTGGCAAGTAAGTTGTGATATACTGATATCAATCTATAAGCTTATTTCTTGAAAATCTATGAAATAATAATTTACTACAAGTACTCGTTCATTTTTCCGGGATAAAAACCTAAGTATGTCATATTATGTAGTATATCTATCTCCATATCAACCAACTCACTAACTCACATAAAACACTAAATTATCACATTTATAAAATAATAGCTATGCCCCTGCGGTGTAACCTGCGTAGTGATGAAAAACGATGATGATTATGATAAAATATAGCCTTTGTCCTTCTCCAGGTCTTGAAGAATCTCCTTGCCAAGTTTCATAAATATTGGTTAGAATTACATATTACAGGTCAAATATATCACGTAAATATCTTTGATAATAATGTAAAGGTCTATACAGGATGTTAGGTAATAAACACAAGCAGACACAACAAGGTTAATTTTAAAATTATATTGCAATACCATTAGTTAACCGACTTCCAAAAAGAAGGAGGTTTTCAATTTGACTATGTTTTTTTTATGTTTGTTCACCGATTACTCCACCAATTGTGAATCGATTTTGAAAATTATTTTTTCTTTGGTAAGTGATTTCAGTCAGTTCAGAAGTGGTCCCATATAAATTTTATCAATATCGGTCTAGTACTTTGGATTTTTATAACAAAATAACTTACAATTATTGTAGGTTTTAAAAAGATCCTGAGAGAGTTTCCTGCAAATAATATAAATAATAAGTTGTCTATTTTGTTTGTTTATTGATTAACAGATTTACATATTTACAGATTTGCAGATTTACAGATTTACATATTTACAGATTTATAGATTCACATATTTACAGAGTTACAAATTTAGAATCCGGAGTGTAACGAGGGATTCAAGCTCGCCCAAGACAAAAACACCTTTATCCCCGAAGTGCATACTCTACTTTTTACACCTAATACGTGATTATAGAAAGAAATGGGTTTGAATCTACATTATTTAACAAAACAGAGCGCTTTGTTGTTATTTTTAACGTACAGCCTTGAAAAATTTCAGCATACGCTACCTGAACGGATTTTCTTTGATTCATATTATTATACCTACATTATGTAACAGAACGTCGCAATCGCAATTAAAATTGCGATTGCGACGTTCGAGTTTTTCTAAGCAAACGCGCTCCATCGTAGACCGTAAACGTCGTTCAAAACTAGCGGGATCGGTGGTCAAGCTAAAGTTTCCCATAACAAAAATATAAAAAACAACCGTAGTACAATATCAAAAAATTAACAGATCTTTCAGTTGTAGCATATTTCATCTTCTTTGGTTGCAGTATTCGTGCCTGTTTTATTTCTTTTTTATGTTCTATTCTCACAACTATATCACAACTCACATGTCGATGTTATTACTCTCACATGGTGGAGTACGGGACAGTTTATGCGAGTTTTCATTGACGGTCGTTCTGTAATATCAAAGTAAACGTTGTAGCAACCACACATTTTATCATTACAACGAGGCTAATGCACATAAGATATATTTTAATTATACAAACAGGTGCATTATAATTTATTTTACTTTTTTGCGTGAGGTTTTCACATAAATTGCTGGTCTACCTACCAATTCATACAAATTTGCAGTTACAAAAATATATGTGCATAAACCTCATTTTTTGTAAAATAAATAAGGTTGTAGTGCTCACTCAATCCTAGAAGTATTCAAATCAATTGGCTCTAATGTTATCAAAGACTCGTTGATTACTTCAAGATGCTTCTTTGATCTGCAATATACAAGAATAATGCTAACAAGGTCGATCACTGATAAATGTACCTAACTAACCTAGTCTAACCTAACACCCTGTATTTGTGGTGGAAATATAAATGTTATGAAACTACCTATCTAAAATATTTTATACTCAAATACGTAATATATGTATACGTAAAATCGCTGTAATAAGTTGTAGTGTGTATTATTTATTCCAGTAAAATTACTTATTTCTTATTTATCACGAAGAAGTTCTAGGTTATGAAAAAACATTTTATTTTATTTTTGCAAGAGTACAAAAAATGCGTTACAAAAAATATAATATAGCATATGATATTCAGGGAGTAAAGACGAATCTAACGACACCTAGCACATCAAAATCGGTCAAGCTGTTTAGACTGTAGGAGGTAATCTAAAAATATGCATAGTACATACATAGATATACACCCACATACACCCTTACATACATAAATACAAACATACATATACTCGATAAACAACCCTCCTTACGCAATCGGGTAAAAATTACCTACCTACGCGCGGCGCGGGCGGCGCGCGACAGACGGCGGTATACCTATATATAGGTACTCTCAAAGTCTGTGACGCGTTCAAAGATGCCGCGCCATATGCCGCCTGCCGCGACCGCGGTGTATTTTTACCGGACTGTGCAAAAAGGTGGGTTATGTTTTTCAAATGTATGAATCATATAATATTTTAAAAGCGAAATTGTCTGTCGTCTGTCTCTCTGTCTGTTTGTTACCTAAACGGCTGAACCAATAATTATGAAATTTGGAACGGGGATTCTTTAGGACCTGGAGAGGGGCAGAATATATATATTATTATCACCATTTTTCATCACTACGCGGGTGAAACCGCGGGATGCAGCTAGCATGTGTATGTATGTTTATGTATACATCTATTTTTTATGAGCCCTGTTTGTACAAACTGTCCCACTGCTGGGCGCGGGCCATCTTCTCATTATAAGAAGGGTAAGGCCATAATCTACCACGCTGGCCAAATGCGGGTTGGCAGACTTCACACATCTTTCATAACTGAAATATTTGAACATCAGGTAAGAGTAAGTACATTTTCTTTATACGAGTATGAATAGAACTCATAGGTTTATGAACTGCGAGTGCGAGTGATCTATATAAATACTTACATGCTTGCTACATGTATAATTCTAGGAAATAATAACTTGCAACTGGGTATTTACCTTTTTCGGGATCGCATCATTTCTATATAAGCCAAAATTTGGCGCTTACGCGTTCGCTTATTTTTTGGTTTCTTTGTTCTATGATTTCCCATAGTAATTTGTTTTATTTGGCGCGCGATGCAATCCGACACAGTACCGTCGCTGACAGTGGTCACCGACAGACTGGCGCGGGTGAACAGCTGAAGCAAGGCGGCGGGACGGTTGCTCGCGAGCAAAATTATTGTAAAATAAATTACTATAAAATAATGCACTAAACGTATCAAAAATGTAATTCTAGAGAACACTAAAAAAATGTAATAGCTACTTAACATGGTAAATTTGGTTTTGATGGCTTTAAACACTTTGGAGATAAATGGGAAAAATAAATAAAAGGCATATTTTTCAAAAAATAAAGCTATCGAGTTTTTTTTCAGCAATCGTGTTTTTGTTTCTAGAGAACCCTAGCCAACAGATCAAAATTTTACATACAAAAAATTTGAGCTTGAACTAATAATACAAGTATTTTTTGTAAATTTTCAAAAAGCTTTGTTTTACTGCTTTTGCGGACTAGCCGGGCCTTAAATCCAAATCATCAATTTGATCGAAGGATCAGACGGAAGCGTCTGTTGTTGGAAGAATGGACTTTAGAGCCAGCAGCCACAAAAGATTAAAAAAATGTTGAATTCTGTGTCAAACAGTGAAAATGTCAATTTCGGACTAAACTCCACTCCGGACTAAACAATTTTCTAATTTTTCTATAGAGTTGCGCCGGCCAGACCTCGTGGAGTAATAATGTTCCTTGCTTGCACTTGCACTAAACACTCTTGCAGAGAAACAATAAAAGTGCGATTATAAATGTTCTCAAGCAGATAATTTTTATCGGCACAAGTTAACATAAACTGGAGAGAAGCCATATCAATGTAATATGTGTGATTATAAAGCAACTCAAGCAAGTACTTTAAAACAACACAAGTTAACACATACTGGACAGAAACCATATCAATGTAATATGTGTGATTATAAAGCAACTCGGGCAAGTCATTTAAAACAACACAAGTTAACCCACACTGGAGAGAAACCACATGAATGTGATATGTGTGATTATAAAGCAAAACAGGCAAGTTATTTAAAACAACACAAGTTAACCCACACTGGAGAGAAACCATATGAATGTGATATGTGTGATTATAAAGCAACTCAGGCAAGTTATTTAAAACAACACAAGTTAACACATACTGGAGAAAAACCATATAAATGTAATATGTGCGATTATAAATGTGCTCAAGCAGGTTATTTAAATCAACACAAGTTAACACATACTGGACAAAAGCCATATCAATGTAATATGTGCGATTATAAATGTGCTCAAGCAGGTTATTTAAATCAACACAAGTTAACACATACTGGACAAAAGCCATATCAATGTAATATGTGCGATTATAAAGCAACTCAAGCAAGTACTTTAAAACAACACAAGTTAACACATACTGGACAGAAGCCATATCAATGTAATATGTGTGATTATAAAGCAACTCGGGCAAGTCATTTAAAACAACACAAGTTAACCCACACTGGAGAGAAACCACATGAATGTGATATGTGTGATCATAAAGCAGCTCACGCAAGTACTTTAAAACGACACAAGTTAACACATACTGGACAGAAGCCATATCAATGTAATATGTGTGATTATAAAGCAACTCAGGCAAGTCATTTAAAACAACATAAGTTAACACATACTGGAGAGAAACCATATAAATGTAATATGTGCGATTATAAATGTGCTCAAGCAGGTTATTTAAATCAACACAAGTTAACACATACTGGACAAAAGCCATATCAATGTAATATGTGTGATTATAAAGCAACTCAGGCAATTCATTTAAAACAACACAAGTTAACACATGCTGGAGTGAAGCCATATCAATGCAATATGTGCGATTATAAAGCAACTCAAGCAAGTACTTTAAAACAACACAAGTTAACACATACTGGACAGAAGCCATATCAATGTAATATGTGTGATTATAAAGCAACTCTAACAAGTACTTTAAAACGACACAAGTTAACACATACTGGACAGAAGCCATATCAATGTAATATGTGTGATTATAAAGCAACTCTAACAAGTACTTTAAAACGACACAAGTTAACACATACTGGACAGAAGCCATATCAATGTAATATGTGTGATTATAAAGCAACTCATGCAAGTACTTTAAAACGACACAAGTTAACACATACTGGACAGAAGCCATATCAATGTAATATGTGTGATTATAAAGCAACTCAGGCAAGTCATTTAAAACAACACAAGTTAACCCACACTGGAGAGAAACCACATGAATGTGATATGTGTGATTATAAAGCAAAACAGGCAAGTTATTTAAAACAACACAAGTTAACCCACACTGGAGAGAAACCATATGAATGTGATATGTGTGATTATAAAGCAACTCGGGCAAGTACTTTAAAACATCACAAGTTAACCCACACTGAAAAGAAAACATATGAATGTATTATGTGTAATTATAAAACAACTCAGGCAAGTACTTTAAAACAACACACGCTAATCCACACTGGAGAGAAATCATATGAATGTAATATGTGTCATTATAAAACAACTTGAGAAAGTTTAATCCACATTGTAGAGAAACCATATGAATGTAATATGTGTCATTATAAAACAACTTGAGAAAGTTATTTAAAACAACATACGAGTAAGTTAACCCACACTGGAGTTAAACCATATGAATGTGATATGTGTGATTATAAAGCAACTCGGGCAAGTACTTTAAAACATCACAAGTTAACCCACACTGAAAAGAAAACATATGAATGTATTATGTGTAATTATAAAACAACTCAGGCAAGTTCTTTAAAACAACACACGCTAATCCACACTGGAGAGAAATCATATGAATGTAATATGTGTCATTATAAAACAACTTGAGAAAGTTTAATCCACATTGTAGAGAAACCATATGAATGTAATATGTGTCATTATAAAACAACTTGAGAAAGTTATTTAAAACAACATACGAGTAAGTTAACCCACACTGGAGTTAAACCATATGAATGTGATATGTGTGACTTTATGTCTGCTCATGCATTAAGTTTAAAACAACACAAGTTAATCCACACTGGTGAGAAACTATATGAATGTAATATGTGTGATTATAAAGCAATTTGGGCAACTAATTTAATTCGACACAAGTTAACCCACACTGGAGAAAAACAGTATAAATGTGATATGTTTGAATATAAATCAACTCAAGTAGGTCGCTTGAATCAACACAAGTTAACCCACATTGGAGAGTGCTCACAATAATGTGCTCAATGTGGTAGCTTAAAATAACTAATTAATACTTTAATTATTGAAGTATTAATTAATTATTTTAAGCTACTATTAAAGTTTAATAGAATCATATTTATGTATATTTGTGATGTGTGTAAATCAGCATGAGCAAGAAATTTATGTATTTAATACACAATGTAACAAAGAGAAAATACATAATACATTTTTAAATGACTTCCAAAAAGAAAACTTGCAGTTTGAATGTCAAAGACTTACAAGACTCCTAATGCGATACAAAATATTGTTCCAAAAACTTAACACCAAAATCAGGTGTTTGCTAATGACAGGTCACAAATGTCATTTAATCTTAAACGTCATCTCATCGCAATCACTTCTCAATTCTTACGGTGCCAAGATGGTGAACTGTGTTAAACAATATTTTAAAAATTACAAACTTCTTTAAAAAACTATGGAAAACATTATAACCTTCCATCTCTAAGTAGCATAAATATATTTCTAACAGTATAAAAAGCGAAATGAAACAATTTTTTACGTATTTGTAGCGTATGTTCGTGTCTCACCTATGACCACGGATGCTTCAGTGTTTGAAAAAACGGGTCTTAAATTATGTGAAATATATGTGATGAAATTGTTGAAATTTATTTCATTTCAATAAATAACAATCGCGAATATTAGTATAAAAAGCATATATGCATTTCATTTCATAAATTGATTTTATTATTTAATCAAATTACTGCAAAGAATTAAAGATGGGTCGATGTAATATAAGTTATCGATAACAATTATTATTTTTACGGACTTCAAAAACGAGATTATCAGTTAGCTTATATTTTTCTTATGTGTTACCCGCATGATTTCGTCATTCAAATTGATTTAAAAATCCTTTCAAATCTCAAAATCACTCAGTAGTTTGGTTTTTAAAACAAAATTGCGAATTTTGAATTCGGTTATTCTAGTTTTGTATAGGTACTATAATAATATCATCATCATCATCATCTCAGCCATAAGAAGTCCACTGTTGGACATAGGCCTCCCCCATGGATTTCCAAAAAGACCGATTGGAAGCGGCTTGCATCCAGCGTCTTCTCAAACTTGTATGAGGTCGTCTGTCCATCTCGTGGCTGGTCTTCCTACGCTGCGCTTGCCGGTACGTGGCTTCCACTCTAGAACCTTTCGGCCCCATCGGCCATCAGTTCTACGTGCTATGTGCCCTGCCCACTGCCACTTCAACTTGCTAATCCGCTGTGCTATATCGGTGACTTTTGTACGTCTACGTATCTCTTCATTTCTGATTCGATCTCGTAGAGAGACTCCGAGCATAGCCCTCTCCATAGCTCGTTGCGTGACCTTGAGCTTCCTTATAAGGCCCATAGTTAGGGACCACGTTTCAGTGCCGTATGTCATCACTGGTTGTAAACTTTCGACTTGAGGGACTGGGGAATATTGGACGAGAAGACGCTTTTAAGTTTCCCGAACGCTGCCCAGCCGAGTTGGATACGACGATTGACCTCCCTCGTAAAGTTGGACCTGCCTAATCGGACCGTTTGTCCTAGGTAGACGTATTCGTCAACAACTTCAAGAGTGAAGTTCCCCACAGATATTGGGGTGGGCACTACATGGGCGTTCGACATAACCTTCGTTTTGTCCATGTTCATTTTGAGGCCCACCCGTTGGGAAACTCTATTGAGGTCTTCGAGCATCGTACTGAGCTCTTCCATCGACTTTGCCATGACTACTATATCGTCGGCAAACTATAATAATTATGATATGTGAATCATCATCATCATCTCAGTCATAAGAAGTCCACTGCTGGACATAGGCCTCCCCAATAGATTTCTATAAAAGCCGATTGGAAGCGGCTTGCAGCCTTGCATCCAGCATCTTCCTGCCACTTGTATAAGTTCATCTGTCCATCTCGTGCCTGGTCTTCCTACGCTACGCTTGCCGGGGCGTGGTGTCCACTCGAGAACTTTTCAGCCCCATTGGCCATCAGTTCTACGTTCACTGCCACTTCAACTTGCTAATCAGCTGTGCTATGTCGGTGACCTTTGTACGTGAAACATGGTATTTGATTTTACGATAAATGTTTATTATATTTTTTACAATGTTTATTATTATTTTTTGACAGGTTAGTTTGAGAATAAAATGATGAATATGCATAATAATAATAATAATGCATGAATGAGCACTGTTTAGATTTTCTAGTTGATGCTGTACAAACAGAACATTGGGCAGATATAGTAAGGCGAAGTCAAAATGATACTTGGTGGAAACTGAATTTATTCTGTGAATTTCCACAATAAATGTAAATACATAACAAAAACAGGGCGCCAGCGTTTACAACATTGAGCAATACCTTCAAAGGTTACTTTAAATTATTAAATCATGACATTAATAACATTTATTCAAATATAAATTTATAGTCCTATAGAGAAGTTGGAATCACAGAATGTTCAAAATAATTTTCATAATGAATTTTTAGGTCTTAGTCCGTTATATTATAGTAGGTACTCTTTGGTCTTAGTTGAGAAATGTAGGGGGGGGGGGGGCACACTATTTAACTTTAGCGAGCTATATCTTCTTCTTCTTTTTTGTATTGGACCCGCATTAAAGCATTTGCCAGTGTCAAGTATTAGGATTTTTTCAAGTTTCTTGAATAAAACAAGTTGTAAATGTTCTAGTCACAATCTTAATCACGTATACAGTCAATTTATAAGTCGAGTCCTGCTTCAGTAAAGTGGTGGCGACTTTACTAGAAGCTACTATAGAGTTTTGCCGACAACGTAAAATCACACGTTTTACTGCTTTATTTCACTTGCCCACACTCAGGCACTTTATCGAACACTTAATGAATAAAACACCACCATTTTTATAGCATTAATGTTCAAAATAACACAAGTTTACGAAAATAAAACAAAGCAACAACACGTTACTAAGCCGTTCCCGCCAAAACTCCGAGCTATATCTTGCACATATCACATCTGAGACACGATAGGGTGGGGGTTAAAAAAATTATCCACTCTTTATTGTATATATGAAAAACCCAATCTATTTTTCATTTTTTTTTATTTTTTTTAATTTTACTACGGCTGTAGCGGCTCACAAAACACATTTATGTATAAAAATTTGTTTTTATAGGGTTAATAGTCTCCGAGTAAAATGACTGTGACATACGGACAGACAGTCAGATGGACATGACGAAATTATAAGGGTTCCCCGTAGTTACTACGGAACCCTAATAAAACGATGTTTCTTGAAACATAACAAAAAAAAATCAAAAGAAAAATTTGGTACTAATACAATTACTTATCGATATCGATACTTTAAATACCTCTTGGTCTATCTCTGGCTTAATGTCATTAGGTTTTTTTTATTTATTTCAGTATTGCCAGTATATGTTTTCTCAATTTCCCTGTATCATTTGTATTTACCTATACTATATTGTTTGTAAATAGGTGTGATAGGTAGGAAAATGAAGTTTAAGACTTTAATCATGATTACCCGATCAAATCGGGAGATATCCTTTTCAAAGGCAACTTTGTAGATAAATTTGGCAAATGGTCGTGTATCTACGGTTAAAAATAAATATATAAAAAAATTAAGTGTCAAATGGAAAAAATAAAATTGGCCCGAATTTAAAAGGCGTTTTTTATGGAGATTATCCTTCTGGGTCCTGTGTAATAGGGCGAATTCTGTGTTGAATGTATGTTTTTATTTGTATGCTTGTTCAGCGTTTACTCCACCAATTATGAATAGTTTTGATGATTCTTGTTTTGTATGGTAGATAATGTAGCGATCAGTATCGCTACTGTTATTTAAAAATCTTCTTATAGTATCCTTCATGCATTGCAATGTAAGGTTTCACAGTTTTCCAATGACGATTCCGCGAAGCAACACAACTACGTAGAATTCTGAGAACAATAACACTTATTTATAACGTCACAATATTCACTGTCCTTAGTTTGCTCTCTCTTTTCAATGTAATTGTTACCTGCTTGAGTTTATATCCTGTTTTTGGTAATTTTGTTTATTGAATTCCGAAGTCGATTTGTTTACATTATTTTCTGGGGTCGAGAGCAGATCGTGGATTTGACGGATGACACTGACAGCCACGTTTCGCAAGACATCGACTGTTCTAATTGCAAACCATAGAGGCTAAGTGTCGTACCGCAAAATACTATCTGCTCTCCAAGCGAATCTATTCGATGTTTTTAATCGTCTTTGTTTTTCATATTTTATTTTAAGAAAGCATTTCAGCAGTGTTTTCCTTAATGCTAGTTTAGCATTTGTTTTATAATGTCAAACAAATTGGTTTCGGACACTATTCTTAAGTATTTTTTATTTTGTAAACTTATTTATAAGAAAACTTAATCGATTACCGCATCGACTGAATGATTGAAAACGAATCATTTTTTTACTCGACGGAGGGACATCCCCCCACTATTGAGATGAGTGGAGAGGAGTCGAAAAAGAGATTGGGAATATGGCTTACACTTCCGGACATCGGCTGAAGAACACCTCTTTTTACTGAAGATCGAAAAAAGGACGCTTCGAGGAACGCAGGCGTGATCTCGCCCGAGGAGGGCTGAGCGACATCCACAACCAAGCTTCTGAGACGACCTTTGGAGAACCTGAGGAGGCGTGATGAGACATCCCGTTGTCTAGGTTGTATTTTTATTCCCGAGGATCACCGTCATGGAGCATCCTTCTTAACGATCAGCCCGCCATTAGCCTGCTGTTCAGGACGTCGTGGAGCGCCCAGCGCCCGACGTCATTTCCACGTGCGTGTCTATTGACCGCATGCTCACTCTATCTGCGAGGAGCTTACCGTCGGCGCGTGCTTTGACCCGCCGATTTATCATCACCATCAAAAGTGAATCTCACGTGAGTAAAGCGATCGATCGATTTTTATTTGCGTAAAATGGCCATTAGTGTAATATCTGTGCGCGTTCGGAACCTTATGTATCCACGCTTACAACGTTCTTGAAGAATTTTGAACCGTATCTTTGTAACTAGAATTTTTGTAACCTACATTCAACCTATATCATGATTTTTGCTAAATATAACCTTCATTATTAACTTCAAAACTTTTGTTTCTTTTGTGGGCTAAAACCCATATGTAAGCCGGCCGAACAGCAAGAGGACCCTTGAACTAAATGTTCAATGGCTCTCCGCTGAACCCTATCTAGGTAACCTTTTTTTATCTACTTTTCAACATAACTAAATATCTCCTTTTTTTACCTTTTTGTAGCAGTGCGGAGAAATTCTATTTTTCACCCTCACTTTTTCCTCTTTCGAGGAAAAAGTCTTTTTTTTTTTTTTTTTTGCACGCTACAATAATACGTCAGAGGTGGTCCCATATAAATTTTATCAGTCGGCTCCTTAGACCATCTAAAAATGGACGCGCCTTCCAAGAGATTACCCCTCTGCCAAGTTCTATAAGACAAAATCTATCGCGTTTATAAAAACTATTTTCAATCGACATTCATCAGTCCTGATACCGATGCAGAGGTGTAAGGAAGTCTCTAAAAATGCCCAACTGTGCAGTTTTCGACTGTGGCAAGAGATCAAATACTTCTACAATCCAAAAAGATGGTGTATCATTTCATAAGTGAGCATTTTTTTACAGTAATTTTAGTTTACTTTTAATAAAATTGTTTAAAATCATTCTTATGAGCTCGTGATTCTAGACGCCGGTGAAATCTCGAGTACAAAAAGTAACAGAATATACCTTCGTAGTATCTTCACTCAATTATGTATCTTATACCTAAAAGCCAGAGTCTATATTTCTAGTGGAAAATAAATGTCTTGAAACCACAGGATTTACGTCATCTAACGGTTTTTTGAGTAACGAGACAACTCATTTTGATAGTCAATTTGTGACCTTATTTCGATTATAATTAGTTCCATATTCGATAGCAAAGTAGTTGCTTTGTTTCTTTCTCTCACGCGCTAGTCTCGGCGGGGAATCCCAACTAGTGATGTACCTTATCACCTCACACAGTTTACAGTGTTGATATCGATAAAAGGTCTGAGTGAATTCCTTCCTCTGACACTTTTTTAATCTATTGCGGTTTTTCATTATAATATAATATTATAATGTGCGGGATATATACCGCGGGTTTAATTGATTTGAGTTCCCGATGTTTCAGCGCAGTTGCATTCGACAAGTTCACGGGAAGACTAGAAAGTGTATGTTGATTGGAAAAACAGTTAAAAGTAGATGTAACGGTCTACGTTTTTAAGTATTTTGCAGCGGAACTTGTTATCACCGGTTCTTTATTGCGCTTTAAAGCCCGAGAAAACACAATTATGGTAGAAATATCAGTATTATGAACATATTTTGGATGCTTTTCTATGTAACCTAACACTGATTACGATTACGTGACATTATTTTCATTTTATGACATTACTCAAATTATTATTAATCATCATTATAATACGACATTACATTTATTAAATTATTTTGCTAATGCAAGCTCTATGTAACTGTGTAAAAATTATATTTCTATGACAACATACCTATATCAATATTTACATTTGTTGCATCAAAAATGAGGAAGTTTCATACAAACTTTCAACATTCTCGTTAGTCTCTTAGAGGATGTGTTTATTTTTCATTAAAAACGTTGTCATTATTTAGCTTATATTCTATAACTTAAAATATAAAACACTGAATGAAATTAAAATATTGACAGGACAAAGTCAACTTATTCAGTGGTCAAAATATCGATATCATTATTATCGATATTTATCAAACACTATCGTCATTTGCAGTTTTGATACTGGTGCTGCCGCAGCTTATTTTGCTTCGATTATGGGTAAATTCTGCGCCTCCACTAGTCTGATAAACGCGGTGCAACTAACGCAAAAACAAAGTGACAACGAACCTGTAAATTTCAGTTCCCAAGTTTTGTCATCGGACTTTAAAGGTGGCACACCACCTTTAAACTCTATAAATGTATTGTTTCTTTTACAAAAACAAATGGACAGAATAGTAGTTCCCAAGAAGAATAGCACCTTTTAGATTCCAAGTTTTGCCGTCGGACTGTAGTGGTGGTGCGGGCTCTAGTCTCTAGTCGATTACCTACAACACTCGGAATATTGTATAGTTTACTTAATATATGTCTCGTATATACTATTATAAAAGTACTGTTATTTTCTGAGAAAAATGGCTGTGTTATAAGGACAAACGAACATGGATAATTTATAAGGGTTCCTCATTTACTTTGGAACCCTAAAAATAAACCAAACTGACTTGATTATAAAGTGTTAATGATAACTTTTTCTAGTTACTTATACGATTTCTAATAGGTTTTCTTATAAGTATTTTTTATCAACTGCATATTTGGTGTAGGTACATTATTTTAACAATCATAAGGAAAAAATGGCATTTACATGGCAGCACTGTTATGCAGAATATTAAGTTTATTTTGCATGTTGTATACGTCTCTTGTTTGTTTATGTAAATTTACCCTAACCACGCCCTTTTTTGTAAAAGTGTTGAACATTTGTATTTGTGTGCGAATATAAATACTAGAAGAGTTAATCTGTGTGACGATAGTTTTTAAGTGTGTGTTTGTCCTCGCCCCCCGCAAAAAATGGCAGAAATTTTTGTTCGTAGCATTTAAACTAAGGCGCGTCCATTTTTAGATGGTCTAAGGTCGGCTCAGACATTTAGTTTTTATAACAAAATAATTGCAGAAATATCATCCAAGTAAACGAATTGCGTATTTTTAAGTAGTTTTTTTTCGTTTTTAGAGTTCCGTACCCAAAGGGTAAAAACTGGATCCTATTACTGAGATACTTCGCTGTCTGTCCGTCCGTCCGTCTGTCTGTCACCAGGCTGTATCTCATGAACCGTGATAGTTAGACAGTTGAAATTTTCACAGATGATGTATTTCTGTTACCATTATAATAACAAATACTAAAGTACCTTAGAATTTTGATGATCGGTGAGTAAGTGAGTAGATGAGTGAGTCAGTGACAAAATCAAGGAAATTTGACTTGCAATAATTCATAAACCACTGATTCAAATTAATTGAAATTTGGAAATATACTTAGGTACGGTGTGGCCTTGCTGCTCGACTTGGCTGGGGCTACTGCTGTGCCCCCAGATTTTTAGTAACATTATTTATTATAGTTATTGCAAGGAAGTTTCAAATGGTGACTTGCATGAAGTATTCGCATTCATATGAAGTTTTTACATTAAATATTGATTTGTAAATATTATTTTACCAATAAATATGAATATTCTATCTCAAAATATATTTTCGTTTTATTTTGGAGATTCTTTTACTCTGGCAACATAAAGGCCGTTACAGACATAGCTATAATTTATATTAATATATTTTATAGCTAAACATATTACCATATATTTTCTATACAAATTTTCGAGAGTAGATACATTTATTTCCATAAACTTAAAAAACATTTGTAACTACCCTCAGTTTGATTTATTAAGTGTTCGATCAAGTACATGAGTGTGGGCAAGTGAAATGTAGTAGTGAAACGTGGTCATTTTACGATTTTTACATTGTCGACAAAACTTCATAGAAGCTTCTAGTAAAGTCGCCACCACTTTACTGAAGCAGGATTCGACTTATAAATTGACTGTATACGTGACTTAGATTGTGACTAATTTTTGTGCCTGACAGGGCAACTAACATCTCTAAAGCAACATCAGAATCGTCGTCTGAAGAACTGTCAATTCCATAACAATGCACTTGTTGAATTCATAATTACTGTGTTTTAAAATCATCCTTTATTACAAAACACGTGCAAACGCTAGGCCGACCATCAATAAAATGAAGGCAAAATATATATTATAGCATCATCTCCGTGTGTGGTAGCTTGCTATAATACATATTATAGTAAGGTATATTAATATATATTATAGCTGTGTCTGTGACGGCCTTTATGGGCCTTATCGAAAAACGTTACTTAACTATTAACCAAGGTCGTCTTCTTTTCGCAAGTGTCATAATGTGTCAGTCAGAAGTTGCCAAAATATGTTAAGCATTGCATAAAGTTAACTAACGTTTTTCGGTAAGACAGAATAATCTAATCATGTCTTTTTTTTTCAATTTAGAACACTAATGTAACTATGGGCATACTGTCAACAAATGGAAATAAATTACTTTCGTTCATCATTTTTATGCAGTATGTTTTGATCATAGGTATTTCAATTTAATTTTAAAGCTATTTACATATTACCAACTACAAACTATCTACACATTAAGACTATTAAAAAAAAAACAATTTTTAAATATATATATACAGAAAACAAATAAAATAAAAACTTACTCAAAAAGTCCACTGGTAGTGGGAAAAGTGGCAAGAATACTGGCAGCATTGCCACGTTGGATGGCAATGCTTACTTTTTGAGCAAAGTAGGAGCCAGCATTCTGGTCACTTGTCACCTCTACCAAGCGTTTGGCTATTTCCCTGTATAAACTCTGAGCGGCTGGACCCCATGAACCTAATGTTTCGACCCCAAACGGCACAACCATGTACATCCGGTCTAAATATGCATATTTGCGCCGTTTGAGGTTTTCTGCTTTTGTTGCGGCAGCACCAGCTTGTTTGCTAGTCTCTGAAAGATGGGACGGCACCAGTGTGTCAACACAAGTAGCATCCCAGACTACCTGCATCGGCTGACCCATCTTCCAAGGGATAAGTGTCATTCCATCGGGCCTCTTGCCGTCGTCTCGCATAAGACCGTTGGGCTCTAAGACTGAAGGAACGCCGGCACTGACAAAGGCCCGACGGATGACATCATTCAAACTGGCGTGCCGCGGTATACGCCCAGCGCTCTTACTGCACGATAGGGCATGGTGGCCCAGCCGATCCGCCATGTCACCACATGAGCAGCGGTGTGGTACTTGGCAAGGGGCGCCTAAACGGAGGGATACGGCTACACGGAAAGTATTGCTGTCCAAAAGATTGCCAATGTTTTTAGATGGTAACGCTTGCAGCCAAAGCCCCGATTCCCATCGAGCAACAGCAAGAAGACGAGCACGCTCTGTGATAGAACTTGATGAATTTAATTGCTTTTGATATTCCAGTTCACAGAGCGGCCCGTCCCACTGCCTCTGAGAAGCGGGTATTTTGGGTAAGGATTGGGCTGGACAAGCTATTTTCCAGCGTTCTACAGCCTCAGCGAGATAACTAATTTTGAAATTCTGAATAGAAGGCGATAGAATAGCACTCACTAATTTTTCAGTACTGAACGCTGATGATATAAAAGCTGGCAATGAAACACTAGAAATTTTACGAATACCGATACCTCCAAAACATAGGTATTTTAAGTCAGATTTATTATTATAGCCAGAGATCTATATGTACCAACGAATTCTTTGATTAAACCATAGATTTTTTCGCTACGATCTAATATTACCGTAACAACCAAACAGGAAAATATTCGTTCGATCAATAAGACCTATGTAAGCCATCGTACCTTTTTGAAGAAAGAGAATTAAAGTTTTCTTTGTTAAAAAAAAGTCAACCGTTGCCAAGTAACGAATCGACAGGACCTAAAGTTTTATTCGCTATTATTATTTTCATTTTATTAGTTTACAATGCCGAAGGAGTATAAAACCGCCCACGACGGAATCCCATATCATGCGATAATGACGGGGGATGAGCCAGGCTGCTACCAACTTCACAGGTTTGGTACTGTTAAAGTATACCCTTTAGTACCATGGACCAACCTTCGCTATGAATAATCATTGATAATGTCATGGACCTCAAATTCTGTGATTTTTACAAGCTTATTTTTTCTCAGTCTTCGAAATTATCTTACAGACCATCAGTATGTCGCCTCAAATTCCCCATCTCAAAAGTTCCGATCCACAAATGCCAGGGACCGAAGATCACGTACACGAAGATTCTCCAGAACGGCGGGTGGCGCAAGCTGGTCATCCCGAAGGCTGAGCCTAACTTCTACCCTGCTATTATGCAGAAGAAGGAGTATGAGCGATTGCAGCAGCAAGCTAAAGTACGCGCCTGACAGTTTTCTCTTAGTCAAAATTAATTTGATTGCTATCATAAAACATGTAGGCTCTAGCGTGCTCTTTCACCGTTATTCCAATTTTTTTTCGTGAATTTGGAGTTGTGCCCTAATAGGTACAAGTTGTTTATAACGATGGGTAACATTTATTGGGTTTATGTTTAGTACGAGTTACGTATTGATTCATCTGTTCGATCGTTAAACACTTATAGGCAGAGTTACTCTTTTCGAGCGAGAGAGCAGAGCAAAGCGAACAAGTTTATGTTGCGAGACACAAGGTAAAATCTTAAAAAATATATAAATTATCATAATACTTACCTGACGAATCCACCCACCCGTACCCGTACCCGTTACCATCATTAGTATTATAAAATAGATGGAATATTCCGCTTCGGCCGCGTACGTACGAAACTAGTTATTCTTGGTACGATACTAGTGTCGATCGAAGAAGTTTTTTTCCGTATTCGTAATCACGGTGATTGTTACGTAACTGACTACGTAGTAAGCATAATTATTCTTTGTACGAAACTGAACGTTTCGATAAAATATGTATCCTTCTGTTATTTGCTTCACTAGTAAATAAATACACAGATACAGATACAGATTTTATTGGTGAATCATTACAATATGTCACACGTCAAAAAACAACAATAACAAAATGATAAAAAATAATAATAATATATGTACATAATGATTCATTCTTAAACATGCTATTAAGCCATTTGTTACTACGCAAGTAATACTTTGCTCCGAAATATTATTTTAGTGAGTAGTAGGCTTTGCTGATCAAGAACTTCTTCAGTCGAATTTTAAATATTGCATTTGAATTTGATTCCCGTCCCAGAGTAGAATTCCCGTATGTCGTCAGGAAGCAGGTTATAAAATAAATATAAACAAACAACCAAATACACATTTTTTACAGTTTTTATATAAAATTATTTTTACGTCCTTGCAATTAAAAGTTCGCGACAGATGTCAAAGTGACAGGTGTCACCTGATTAACTTCTCATTTAACTCATTGACTGAAGGTTTGGCAGATTGACAGCTGTCAACCTACGTATATTGCCAAACAAAGTTGATATGTGTAGATTGTGAGCCAAGAGGAGCAACTGCAAGCGATGCGTGAACAAGAGGCCGCCATACAGCGCGAGGCGAAAGAGTCCGAGGCTAGGAAGGAAGAGCTCAAGAGGAAGCTCAAGAAGCAGCCGGGAGCGGAGGCGGCCGCGGGCACCGCGGACCCCGAGCTGGAGGGACCTGACCAGGCGGCGCATACTCTGACCAGGGCCGAGGGTAAGGCTTACAATGTTTAGGTCTGTTCAGATTGGTCGCATCAACGAGCGGTTATCAAGTTTACTAGGAAGGTGCGGGCGGGGTACCCATGTTTCCGTTTTTTAGGGTTCCGTACCCGAAGGGTAAAAACGGGACCCTATTACTAAGACTTCGCTGTCTGTCTGTCTGTCTGTCTGTCTGTCTCCAGGCTGTATCTCATAAACCGTGATAGCTAGAAAGCTGAAATTTTCATAAATGATGTATTTCCGTTGCCGCTATAACAACAAATACTAAAAATTAAAAAAAAATATTAAGGGGGGTCCCCATACAATAAACGTGTTTTTTTCGTATTTTTTTGCTCAATATTAAAAACGGTAACAGATAGACGCTTCAAATTTTCACAGAATATTTACTTGTATATTACCTTTCAAAATAAATAATTAAATAACAATAAAGTAAATATTAAAGGGGGCTCCCATACAACAAACGTAATTTTTAAGCAATTTTTACTCGATCTTAATTAACAGGTAGAAACTTGAATATTTGTAAGTAAATATTTAGAAATATATTAACTATAAAAATAAATACCTAATCTAATACATAAAAACTCACAATATGAAAATAATCCGTACATCTAAACGCGGTGCGAGCGCCGCGCCGCGGTGTGGTGGTGGCGCGAGCGCGAGGCGGTTGCTAAGCAACGGCCGCGCGGGTAGCGGGGAGGTAACATCACAGAGCGAGCCATAACCGCGCGTATTCGCGCGAGCGTCGTCATGCTGCCCGGATGTGTATCGAAAACCTACCTATAAGTTTGCAATTTACTACTTGGAATTTCGTTGATATCTCGTTATTTTATAAACAGAACTAAACTTTGTAGTATTATAGATGATAGTACGGAACCCTTCGTGCGCGAGTCCGACTCGCACTTGGCCGATTATTATAATGTAGGCAGCACCGTTATGGGGGGGAGTTTCATTTGATTAATTTGATAATATATGTGCCTTGTAAGTTAAAGGCGGTTAAGCGGCGGTGTGGTCGAGGAATGAGCTCGTTGATCTAAAAGATATCTATTCACTCAGGCTCTAGAAGGCGGCAAGGAATTCCAATCTTGTGCAGTACGTATCAAGTATCTGGACTGAAATTGAGTAGGAATATTTGGCATTTTAATGAGAAATTCGTGTTTATGTTAAGCACAGCGGATTAGCAAGTTGAAGTGGCAGTGGGTAGAACTGGGGGGCAATTCAGTTAATCAAGACCGCTCCGTAACTGAACCGTACGTGAACCATTTCCCGTCGGCCGACATTTTATTTTTTGATTCAGTCACTTTTATGTCGAATTGACACATTTGATGAAACATGACGTACTTCGCTCGTTACTAAATCAAAAAAGATAGCAGCCGACAGAAAATGCTTCGCACAAGGTTCAGTTACGGATCTGTTTTGATTAACTGAATTGACCCACTGATGGTGGATAGGGCCGAAAAGTTCTCGAGTGGAGTCCACGCACCGGCAAGCGCAGCGTAGGAAGACCAGCCACGAGATGGATAGATGACCTCGTACAAGTAGCGGGAAGACGCTTGACGGCAGCCGCTTTCTTCCAATCTATCTTTTTGGAAATCCACGGGGAAGGCCTATGTCCAACAGTGGACTTTCTATGGCTGTGAATAATGATAATGAATATAAATAATATAAGAGAATGTCAAACAGTTGTTTGAAACTGAATAGATTTCGTATAACGCACGTGGCAGATGACGTCATCGCTCATGACAGTTTCAGTCCAACATGAAATAATTATAGTTTAAAAACCTGAAAAAACCGAATTCAAAATACGCAATACAATATATACATACGCGACTTGCTGTGCACTTTTCTACATGCACTTTGATGATATTGTACCAGTTATTTTGTTATAAAAACTAAAGTACTGCATCGATTTTGATAAAATTTATATGGGACCACTTCTGAAGTATGGTCTATCAAATACAAAAAGAATCATCAAAATCAATGCACAATTGGCTGAGTGATCGGTGAACAAACATAGAAAAAAACATACAGACCGAATTGATAACCTCCTTCTTTTTGGAAGCCGGTAAAAAATGTCTATAACATAATATATTTCTGTGTTACGGTACCGATGATCCATTTACGATTAGCTTTTTAATGGGCGTAAACGTAAATAATCGTGCATCTCTGCCTCCAGAGCTGTAGGTCGTGGGTTCGATCCCCAGCCAGGGCAAACATTTGTGTGATGAGCATGGATGTTTGTTCTGTGTCTGGGTGTTTCTATGTATCATACTCGTATGTATGTATTTACAAAAAAAAGTGTATTCTATCAACCATCTAGTTTCCATAGTACAAGCTTTGCTTAGTTTGGGCTAGATGGTGTTGTGTGAAATGTCCACAAATATTTATTTATTTATGTTCTTGGACCGGATGCAGTGTTGCAGGCGGACAACATGCAGGGCCCGCGTCTCTGCAACCGCATCATCCTCGCGTCCAAGTGTCACGCGATACGAGATGCGCAGATCAACGAGAAATTACTCATCAAGAAGGAGCTGGACGTCGAGGAGAGACGGTAACGCGTGCCCGATGGTCACGCTCATCTATTATACCAACTTACCGATGCAAAGTTGGCTCGCGCTAGTTTTTACCCGACTGCGTAAGAAGGAGGGTTATGTTTTTCGCGAGTATGTATGTATGTTTCAACATGATCGCCTACAGCCTTAGCGTATAGTTTCTCAAAAAACGTGTAAGTACTTACTCAACAGCTTACGAAGTGTAACGAAATCGTAAGTTAGACTGCAAAAACCGCTTTTCTGCAGTCGGGTATTTTCTTTTAATTCAAATTCGTTTATTATCAGACAACAAAATCCACTTAGCCTAAAATTAAATTAAAAACTATATTAATAATACTTACATATATAGATATACATTTTAATATACATACATCATAGATGTTAACAGTACATGGATATCAAAGGCAATTAAAACAGATCTTACAAATCTTACAAATTTATAAACATAATTTGTAGCTCCTTCAATAAATATCTCACAGGATTTGTTATTATATTTTGTCAACTATATTTAGATTTAGATGTTAGTATTAAATTCAACACTAATGGTTTAAAGTTTAATTTAATTTAACTTTATTTCCCACAATGTATCACCTACTTTACTTTATCTAGCTAGACATACATAATTTTAGGATGCGATACAGTTTATTAATATGTATTTGAAATGTGTACTTTCTCTTATTGCATTTTGTCGTGTATGATATTGAATAAAGAATACTTGTTACCCGAGCAAGGCCGTAGCCAGGAATTCATTTAGGGGGGGAGGGGGAAGGGTTTAGCTCTCATAGGGGGAGGGGCGGTGCGCGGGCGGAAGGATTTTTGATAATGGCCGGGATATTACCCGGGGTTTTGGGGGTCAAAGCTCCCCCCTGCCTATGGCCTTGTACCCGAGATTTCACAAGCTGTCGTCGTGCAGGCTGGACGCCATGATGGAAGAGAACCGGCAGATGGCCGTGAAGCGCGCCAACGACGAGGAGGAGAGGACGCACCAGCTGCGGCTCCAGAACCTGGCTGCGCTCAAGGAGCAGATACACGCGCATGAAACGGCTAAGGTGAGCATCTTTTGCTTTTGGTTTAAGATATTTATTTTCTCTAAGAATCGTACATATACACCTAACGAGAAAATACATGATGTGCTAATTTATTAAACCTTAAATAATAGTTATCTGTTATACAAGAGTGCAAGGTTGCTTTTTAACCGCGTGCTCAATTTTGATGACCGAGCAAGCGAAGGATTCAAAAATTTAAATTTTGAGCGTTAGCGATTCGAGGGAATCAAAAGAGCACGAGGTGAAAAATCTTTGCACTCGAGTGCAACACGTAAAACTTTCATCCCACCTCAGCGAGCCCGCGTACGACCGGTCATTTCTGTCCAGCAGTGGACTTCTTGTGGCTGAGATGATGATTATATTCCGTTTCTTGTCGCAAATAAAAGTTAATGTCACTGTCAAAGTCTCTGTATGTCAGATAATGGAAGCGGAGCGTATCGAGGAGGAGAGCATCCGTGTGAACCAGGCGAACATCGCGATGCAGATCGACGAGGCACACAAACTGAAGGAAAAGCACGGACGCGCCGCCAAGCTCAAGGAAATACTCGACCAGGGTCAGCTACTTCGCACTGCGCTTCCATTGGAGCGGAGCGGAGCGGGGTTTAGATATGCACAAATGAGGGCTTTAAAAAATATTAAAAATTGCCGATAGATGGCACTCATAAAATGATCATGACACACTTAAATCTCTCTGTGAAAGGTGCGTTTCAAACGTTACATTATATTTTTAAATGCATTTTTCTGTTAATACAGGATAAAAAATATTGTTGTTTCTCCAAACTTCTGTCTTCAAAATTATTCTAAAGTTTTTATCATTTATATTATTATACACTTTATTCAATTTAAAACTTAAATCTAAGTTTTTTACAATAGAAATACAAAAATATAAATATTATAAAAAACTTAAGCCTAGGGTGCCGCCGGCAGCGGGGCGGGGCTCAAGCTGCCGGTGGTAGGCGCTACAGAGAGAGGAACCTCCTGACAATGCGTGCCGTGTCCAGGATGACTGCCTTCTGTATCAGACCCTTGACCCAACCATCGAGCGAGAGCCTCTGGAGATGTTGGTCGAGGCTCTTCGCTATGACACCATTCACCGAAACGACTATCGGGACAATGATCGTCGAGTCAACATCCCACATGGCGGTTATCTCGTGAGCCAAGTCAAGGTACTTGCTGAGCTTGTCCTTCTCGGCCTTCACGAGATTCTCATCATGTGGGATGGTGATGTCGACGAGCACTGCCCGGCGCTGAGACCGATCTACAATCACGATATCAGGCTTGATTGGCAACAATAGTCCTGTCCGTGATTATAGAACGATCCCAGTAGAGCAAAGCACGGCTATTTTCGAGAACTGGCGCTGGTGCGTACTGACAGTACGGCACCTCTGACTCGACAAGGCCGTATTGAAGGGCAAGTTGCTGGTGGATGATCCTGGCTACTTGGTTGTGTCTGTGCAAATACTCGCCGTTAGCAAGATGCGAACAACCGGATACAATATGTCGGAGAGACTCTCCGGGACGGTGGCATGCCCGATATTATTATTATTATTAGTTTGATTTATTCATTTAACAACGTATTGAAATAGACGTAATCGAACTCAGTCAACACAAGTTGTTCGACTTGACAATTGAAACAATCGACGCGCCACCTAGTGAACGACGTAAGAAGTAAGATTTAAAAAAAGCTCTCATTACCAATCATAGCGAAATTCGCGAAATCTCCGCGCGTAAAACAGAGCATTGTGATTGGTCGATTTATGAACTCCGCTCCGCTTCAGTGGAATCGCAATCTTATCTTCCTGATTTGTTTCATAGTTCAGCATGGGCGTATATAAGGGCGGGTTGAGTGGGCCAGGCCCAGCTCAGAATGGCCTGTGGCCCACCCCAGGATTTTGGGTTACCCATCTAGAAGTATATAGAAATCTTTGGGGCCAGGTCCACCCTGAAAGTATCTCTGGATACGCCAATGTAGCTCAGTCGGCGGTATGTCTGACTTTCAAGCTGTTTGTTGTGGGTTCGACCCCTAACTAGGCTAAACATTTTGTGAAATGATTACGGATGTTTGTTGAAAGAGTTAATCTCGTGTAATCTAATTACCACAATCTTACTTTGACCTTTGTCTTGCTCCCACAACTGTAGAATGAGCGAGACAAAAGTCAAAGTAATATTGGAATAACACTGCTTGAACTCTTGTGGTACGGGCTCAGGTAACGCGGAGCTGCTGTTCTACAAGCAGCTGCAGATGGAGGAAGACCGCATCATGGACATGCGCATCAACAACTTCCTGAGGGCGAAGCAGGAGCGAGAGGCCAAGAACAAGGCAGACGCTGACGCGGTGAAGGCGGCCAAGCAGAAGGGGATTGACCATATCGCCAAGGCGCAGAAGGTACGTGATACATCCTAAACCGACGAGCTCCATCCTCGACCACACCGTCGAACACGTGTTCAAGCAATAAGAAAATAAGACTATTTCAATATTACTTTGACTTTTGTCTCGCTCCTTCTACAGTTGAGTGAGCAAGACAAAGGTCAAAGTAATATTGAACGTAGAACTCGAACGCAAACTTTTGTAAAATGACTTGTTGTGACAAAAAAATGTGCTCGCAAGGTTTACTGCAGATTTTATCAGAATTCAATATCGTATGATTCTGCCAAATATTTAAATCGGCCGACAAATGGACTCGTAGCAAACTTCAAAAAGGTTTCACAACCTTTTGTTTTCACAATCTCTCGACCTCTTGATTTCGCGCATATTTTATTGTTTAAGCTATTACATTACGTTATAACATTGATTATATGCAGGCGGAACAAGAACTGAAGGAGGAGCTGGACCGCATCAGGAACCTGAAGATTCAGGAGGACGTGGAGAGGGAGTACCGGAGGAGGGAGCGAGACAACGCCATCAAGAGGAACAAGGAGCTGAAGGAGCTGCACCGATCTAGAGAGCAGCAGGTCAGCTAATAAAAGAAACACAGTGACTTCCCCAAGGGAGGGCATGGGGGGGCAGCTGCCCCCCCCCCCCCTAGAGATTTAAAAAATATAGCCAACCAAAGCAACCAGTCCTAAGGCCGTGCAATTGTACCTGTACCTACAATTCATATTTTTCTCATCCTCCATAATATTAACTTGCCCCCCCCCCCCTGGGCCATGGGCTGGCGACGCTCTTAGACTTCCCCTTTTTTACACTTTCCTTTTATTTTTAGGGTTTCGTAGTTAACAATTACTCTTATAGTTTCGCCATGTCCGTCTATCTGTCCGTCCGCGGCTTAGCTCAAATACTACTAGAAAGCTGTAATTTGGCATAGACACCGAAAAAAGAACCGAAGTTTTTTTTTGGGTACCTTCCCAATAACGTAAAATGGGGATGAATTATTTTTTTGTCATCTACCCCATCGTCTGGGGTATCGTTGGATAGGTAATTAAAAAGACATTAGAGGTGTGCGAAAACAATTTTTCAATTTAGGGATCCGTTTAAAATAATTCATGATTTGATTTGAAGAGTTATGAAAAAAAACATACTAGTAGCACATATGATGATAGATAGATAAACTCTTTATTGTACACACCATAAAATTTACAATCAAAAGAAATTAATTAAAAACTAGTGTAACAACTGGCGGCCTTATCGCTAATAGCGAGCTCTTCCAGGCAACCTTACTTAAAACCTTACCAGGCAATGATGAAATTAAAAGGAAAACTATCACGGCTTAGTAGGATAATTTATCAGACGATCAACCTATAAAATGTACTTAAGTATACAAGTACAAAAATGAAAATTTCGTGTACATTTAAACTATCATTAGTTAACTCGTATATTCATAGTATCCCCATTTTAAGTTCGCATAAATTATGATATGCAACTACGGAACCCTACTTTCCGCGTGGCACAACACGCACTTAGCAGCTTATTTTCCATAGTGTAGGAATTTTGTGCATAAATTGTTGTTTCGTTAAAATCTTATCAAAATAAAATGCTAAATAAGATGAGATAATGGGTAAAATATCACAGAACAGTTTAATGCTCTATTTTTTTTCAAATAGCTATATTTGTAAGGCTTGAAAGTATTTTTTTAGAATAAATGATGTATATAACTCATGTATAAAAAAGACTTTCAAGTCTTATACATATAGCTTTTTGAAACAATATTGAGCATTAAACTTTTCTCCTGTGAACTTTTACCAATGGTAGATAGCGCAAAAAGCACTGAGGCAACGATGAGTACTTATTTTTTTCTCATCTCCCCTCTTTTGGCCAACTATCATAATCAACCTATTTGGTCTCTATCAGTGGTAGAGACCAAATCAACTTATGGATTCCTCGTTTTCAGATCCAAGACATCCACCGTCTCATTGCGCGAGAGATTGCCAAAGACGAGCAGAGTTTCAACAACGCCGCCAGACAGAACGAAGAGTTCTTGGCTAAGGAGAAAGAGGTAGGTATTCTCGCCAATTACTATTGGTTTTTTAGGCCACGCTACCCGCAAAAGCAGCAAAAAACAGCTTTTTGAAAATTTACAAAAAATACTTGTACTATTAGTTCAAGCTCAAATTTTTAGTATGTAAAATGTCGGTATTTCATGTGTCATTCTGGGTTCTCTTAGTACACAAAACACGATTGCTGAAAGAAGTCTCGATAGTTTTTTTTTTAAACATGCCATTTTATTTATTTTTTAAATTGATTTCCAAGATGTTTAAAGGCAACCAACACCATGTAGTTATTAATTTTTTTTAGCGTTCTACTAGTATACATTTTTGATACGTATGGTAAAGTACACTAAACATTATTGTATAGTAATTTATTTTACAATAATTTTCCTTGCGAGCAGCCGTCCCGCGCACGCGGCGCGGCGGCGTCGCACGTCGTACGTACTTCTGTGCTGTCCGGCTGAGTAATTGCACACTTGGACCGTGTTACGGGTGGCGCTATCAAGGCTCGATTGGTTTAAGCAAAAAATACTGTTCGAAATTTTCGACCATCCCACGTGACACCTCCGCAGCCAAAATGGTAAAGGCTCCCAGGTACAGATCGGGATAGTGCAGGTTCAAGTCCCGTCGGATGTGTGTAATTTTTGAACTGTCTATAAATTTGCAGTTTTGTAATTTTTCCAGTTGGAAGACAAGCGCAAGGCGCGCATCGAGAAGCATCGTCAGGAGATCATGAAACAGATCAACGATAAGGAGCGTGCCAGGTGAACCTTAGTTAAATCGTTTTTATCTTCAGTGTTATAGACTATTTTTAGGGTCCCGTACCTCAAAAGGAAAAACGGAACCTTTATAGGATCACTTTGTTGTCCGTCTGTCAAGACCTTTTATCTCGGGAACGCGTGGAGGCATCGAATTAAAATTAAAACCATTTACGCATATCTGTAGTCCCTTGCAGCTATGAAAAAATCAAACTTCTCGGTTATAAAAAAAGTTACAGCCGTATAAGTCGCCAAAACACGCATATTTCGACACTCACAAAGGAATCAAAACCTTTAAGGTACTTGACCTGTTGACCTAAAGCTATGAAATTTGGCAAGAAGCATTTTCATAAAGTACACATAAAGGTGATGATGATGATGAGCTTCATTAGCACAACCTAAAACTGGTTTTTATTACTACGATGTGTAATTTTCGGTTTATGACCAAAAAATATACATACAATTTCTCCCTTTTACCAATGACCAGCATCGCCTGGTAGTTCTTTTATCTAGTTTGCACGGAACCCTCGGTGGGCGAGTCTGATTGTCAATTATTTTTTTCTTTACTTGTGATAATGACTTGAACGCAATGTTGTAGAGCGGAGCTCCGCGAGAAGATTCACAACGAAGGTGTCGCACTGCGTATGGAACAAGAACAGCAGGACAAGTACGAGAGAAAGATCATCAAGCAGAAGGTAAGCGCCACGCTCAGGAGACTAGACGACTTACGCTCATACCTTATATCATTCAAAGTTGGCTCACGCTCGTTTTTATCTTATAGCATAGCAAAGTTGGCTCACGCTCGTTATCTTATGGCGCTGCAAAGTTGGCTCTCGCTAGTTTTTATCTTGGTTTTTCTGCAGGAGTGTGAGACAAAAGTTCATATCAGCCTTCAATGAGACTTCAACTTTTGTAAATAAATATTGAAGGACATTTTCACACAACACCATCTAGCCCCAAACTAAGCAAAGATCGTACTATGGGAACCAGATGGTTGATAGAATACGTATATAATTTTTTTGTAAATATATACATATTTTACATAATATCAATACCCACAGAATAAACAACTCCTAATCGCAGAAAGAGCAAGAGAAAAGCGGGCGCGAGCCAACTTTGCATCGCTATAGAAGTTGAGCGTTATTAGTATTACTTGCGTGTTATGAGTATTAGTATATTTTTTTTAATACAGGATAGATTGGCCACCAACTCGCCTAATGTTAAGCGACGGTGTGGCCGAGGATGGAGCTTCTTATTCTTCTTCTTACTTCCTCCATTAACAATAAAAAAGTAATAAAAAATACGACTTGAAAACAATATAATTAACTGAAAAGGGAGAATTAACACGAAAAAATCAAACCTGAAAGAATTATTGCAATACGACTTCTAGTTTCTGCATAATACCTGGACAAATATACAAACAGACATACACATACAACATATGGCACACATGTTTAGAAGCTGGTATAGATTAACATGTACAAAAACTGTTCCGAGAATATTACAGTTCTGACAATATTACATACATACAGGTCGAATTGATAACCTCCTTTTTTTGAAGTCGGTAAAAAACATACAACAGAGAATAAAAATCATATACACAAAATAGAAACGAAATAATGTTTTTGTCACAATCCGGTCCCAGCTCCGCATAATGCTAGTTGTAAACAAGCAGCGCTGGTCTTCTGCTGGGACCGGTAGGTGACCGTGTCTCAGTGTGTCCCGCTAAGTACATACAATTCAGCAGTTGCATTGTTCCCCAGGTGGCAGCGATGCGTCAACAGAAGGTGACAGAGAAATACGTGAAAGAAGTGGAACAAACTCTCGGGAAACACGGCTATGCGTAACGACAGCACGTTTTGAAAATGCTCGACCAATTTTGATGACGCTTTTTTTTTATTGAGTTGCCTTGACTGTTTTTATAAGGTTTCTCCATGAAAAAAGAATGCTTAACCGTTTTGATGACGTTTTCATTTGGAACATTGCGTGTATCACGTTTGAGTGAATTTGCAATAAAATTGTTTGATATTAAAAAAAATGTGTGTTGATATATTTTTGTAGAGGTAAAAGTAGTATTTAAAAAAAAATAATGCTCTCATTATTATATATAATTTAATTATCTAATTAAAAATTACTATCAACAAATCAGCCATAACAATAATAATTAAATAAATGTGTTAGTGATAAAGAGGAACTTTGTATAAAATCTCCATTTGGTGTTACCAACCAATCGTTTGTATTTATAGATTGACAACATCGAATGATCGATCGATGATGCTTATCTTCGATCGGCATTATAGATCAGTACTTTCGATTGGAATCATCGATCGGCATCTTCGATCAGTGTTCGCGATTGGAATCAGCGATCAAGTATAGATCGGCATCACCGATTGGTATTTAGATCGGCATTATCGACCAGTATCTTCGATCGGCATCATCAATCGACATCTTCGTTCGGCATTGTCGACCGGTATCATCAATCGCTATCTTCGATCGACATCATCGATCGACATCTTCGATCGGCATCATCGATCGACATCTTCGATCGGCATCATCGATCGGCATCATCAATCGGTATCATCGATCGGCATCATCAATCGCTATCTTCGATCGACACCAGTGATCGATATCTTCGATCGGCATCATCTAGTGATAGATCGTTGTGTCAGTCATATTGAATAAGAGTTACCTCTGAATATGCACGCATATACACAATTAAGCGTGCTTTTCCTTTGTGCGACATTCACTGCGTTAAACGCAAACGTTAATTAATACAGCGTAACGCAAAGTTGTTCGCAAAAAAGAGATGGTTCCAAATATTTACATCTTAGTAAAATATTCAATGCGTTTCACGCAGTGTTTAACCTATAACGCAGAAATCAATGGCATCTGTAAACCGTGACGTAGACGCAGCAAACGCATTGAATTTACAAGACGCGTCATCCGAAGTGAATGTCAAAGAAAAGCTACGTTTCATTACTAACACATTTTGTCAACACACAACCTACACAGGTATACAAACAGTCACGCCTTATAAACTACTTTTATATAAACATGGAAATTAATACAAATTAATATTAAACATCAGCCAATGAGACAGTTCACGCTAAGTCGTGTCATGGCACAAGTGTAAGAAGCATAGTAACTTAATAATTAAAACAGGATCGACGCAAATGGCCAAGAACGCAAAAGACCATTTGGCCAACGCGGGAGATGGCGAAACTTTTTAGCTACAAAATACGAGAAATTAGGAAAAATTATTGTAAAACGGAACCCTTTTTAGGGTTCCGTAGAAAACAACATCCAAAGAACCCTTATAGTTTCGCCATATCTGTCTGTCTGTCCAGGGCTATGCTCATATTAGAACTAGAAAGCTTTAATTTGGCGTGAATATGTATGTACATTAGTTATGCGGAAAAAGTAGTTTTTTTTTTTGAAAAAAAAAAAAAAAAAAAAAAAACTTTTTGGGGTACCTCCTGTACACGTACGTATTTAAACTAAATTGACATAAATACCAGACATTTTTTTATCAATCTTAGCTTTTCTGTTAACTTTAATTAATTATTGTGAAAATTCCATGTCAGAGATTTACCTACATTCTTGCAAATAAATTTCATTTCATACGTAAAGTATGGATGAATTATTTTTTCGGATCCGTTCGAAATATTAAGATTTGAAGTGTAAATTTTTGTTAGTCACGTGTTAATAATGTCAAATAGAAGACCCTGTTTTAAGTTTACTTATAATATGATATACAACTACTGAACCTTACTTTGCGCGAGGCACGACACGCACTTAGTCATTTATTTTTGCATTAGATAGATCTACGATTGACCACCAACTCGCCTGATGTTAAGCGACGGTGTGGCCGAGGATGGAGCTCGTCGATCTAGAAGATATCTATTCACTCTAGCCTTGAAAATTCCAAGATTGTAGGTCTCAGGAAACAGAGATGGCGACAAAGAATTAAATTCCTGTGCAGTACGCATCAAGAACGTAGACCTATATCGCCGAATACGGATTTCTAGCATTTCAATGATAAATGGGTGTAATGCGTCGACTTTCTGCTAGTCCTGTAGTGAAATGGGGAGAGGTCGTGAAGCTCTTGCGCACACTCCCCGAAATGAATCATATAGAAGAAAGACTAAGCTATTGTACGGCGGTACTCGAGACAAAGTAGATTCTTAGCAACTAGCTTATCGTCACCGGTTAACCTCACAGTTCGTCGGTCCATTGACTCTAAATCTTCCATGTGATACGTGTCCGCTCCATTACTATGCTTCTATATAATTATATAACTAATTATCTAATACAATTGTGTAATGACGCTAATATAATACGCAATACTTATGATATTTATTTACTCATGCGCCGCATGTGTCATCTCTCGGGCATGCAGTATAAATTTGATGGGTAATGCTTGAAGAATAAGTAAATCTAGGTTTACCCGGGGTTCACCCAAGTTCACCTAGTATATCACCCAAAAACTAGGTGAAACCTGGTAATCCCAAGTTTACTTATTCTTCTAGCATTACCCGTAACATGAACGCTAGGTACAGTATAATAAGTTAAATATACAGTATAACAACTTGAATATACAGTATAATAAGTTGAATATACAGTATAATAAGTTGAATATACAGTATAATAAGTTGAAAACATTCACTTGGGTATGTTCTTCTCCCCGAGACGCACCATCTTGTCGAGATTGTCCTTCAGAGTCTTCAGCTGCGAGAGTACGGTCGCGTCCATCAGCGAGAACGGAATGTACGACTGCGACACAACACAATCAAACCTTAATAAAATAAAACCGGACAAGTGCGAGTCAAACTCGCCCACCGAAGGTTCCGTACAAACTAGTAGATAAAAGAGGGAAATCATATATTTTTTAAAATATATGATTTCCCTGTTTAAAATATATGAAAAGAGGGAAATCATATATTTTTTAAAATATATGATTTCCCTCTTTAAAGGTCTTGACACCCGGACGGACGGACAGACGGGCAACAAAGTGATCCTATAAGGGTTCCGTTTTTTCCTTTTGAGGTACGGAACCCTAAAAAAAATGGTTGTCTGGAAAGTCGGTTTACGGACAATAATTTTACGTGATAACGATGCGACACAAGCCGAACGCTTAGGCCGATCGTGCCTCTCTATTACTTGTTCCGCGCTCTCGCTTGCACGCTCGGCTCAGGCGGAACGTGACAATGAGTCGTGCTTTTTCGTGATTATTACTCAATAAAAAGGCTGGGTACGCCCATGGCTACACACCTAATGCCTTACCGAAAAACGTTACTTAACTTTACGCAATGCATAACATATTTTGTCAACTTCTGGCTGACACGTAATGACACTTGCGGAAAGAAGACATAGAACTTAAGACGTTGGTTAAAGTTAAGTAACGTTTTTCGGTAAGGCCCCGTGTCTTACTTATAAACGCTGAATAAGTGCATTTTAGTTAAACAGTGTTTTGTTTCGTTCTCGCGCGTGACAGTTCCCGTCTAACAGGTGACAAGTCCTTATTCAGTGAATAAGATTTTAACATGCGTTTATACCTAAGTAAGACGGCTATTTTCTTTAACTCTACGACATTATTCCGACTGTCAACAGACCTTCACTTATCATTTTTTGTTTCTTTTTTTTTGTGGAATCATCATCATCTCAGCCATAATAAGTCCACTTTTGGACATAGGCCTCCCCCATGGATTTCCAAAAAGACCGATTGGAAGCGGCTTGCATCCAGCGTCTTCCCGCCACTTGTATGAGGTCGTCTGTCCATCTCGTGGCTGGTCTTCCTACGCTGCGCTTGCCGGTACGTGGTCTCCACTCGAGAACCTTTCGGCCCCATCGGCCATCAGTTCTGCGTGCTATGTGCCCTGCCCACTGCCACTTCAACTTGCTAATCCGCTGTGCTATATCGGTGACTTTTGTACGTCTACGTATCTCTTCATTTCTGATTCGATCTCGTAGAGAGACTCCGAGCATAGCCCTCTCCATAGCTCGTTGCGTGACCTTGAGCTTCCTTATAAGGCCCATAGTTAGGGACCACGTTTCAGTGCCGTATGTCATCACTGGTAACACACACTGGTTGTAAACTTTCGACTTGAGGGACTGGGGAATATTGGACGAGAAGACGCTTTTAAGTTTCCCGAACGCTGCCCAGCCGAGTTGGATACGACGATTGACCTCCCTCGTAAAGTTGGACCTGCCTAATCGGACCGTCTGTCCTAAGTAGACGTATTCGTCAACAACTTCAAGAGTGAAGTTCCCCACAGATATTGGGGTGGGCACTACATGGGCGTTCGACATAACCTTCGTTTTGTCCATGTTCATTTTGAGGCCCACCCGTTGGGAAACTCTATTGAGGTCTTCGAGCATCGTACTGAGCTCTTCCATCGACTTTGCCATGACTACTATATCGTCGGCAAACCGAAGGTGAGTGATGTACTCGCCGTTAATATTAATGCCGAGCCCTTTCCATTCCAGAAGCTTATAGGCATCTTCCAAACCGGCGGTAAACAGTTTCGGAGAGACAACGTCTCCCTGCCTCACGCCTCTCTTCAATGGAATTGCCTCTGAGTTCTGGTCTTGTACTCGGACTGACATGGTGGCGTTGTTGTACAAGCACTTCAGCACTTCGACATACCGATAGTCAATACGGCATCGCTGGAGAGCCTCAAGCACCGCCCAGGTCTCGATCGAATCAAAGGCTTTCTCATAGTCCACAAACGCTAAGCAAAGGGGCAAGTTATACTCTTCGGTCTTCTGTATCACTTGCCGCAGCGTATGGATGTGGTCTATGGTACTATAGCCTTTTCGGAAACCGGCTTGTTCGGGAGGCTGGAAGTCATCAAACCTGCGTTCAAGACGATTCGTAATGACCCTTGAAAACAGCTTATAGACATGGCTCAGAAGCGAGATGGGTCTGTAGTTCTTCAGCAAAGTGTTGTCTCCTTTTTTGAAGAACAGCGCCACCACGCTTCTGTTCCATGCTTCTGGCGTTGTACCTTCAAGCACGACGGAATTGAAGAGCCTCTGAAGGACTTTCAGTACCGGTGTTCCACCCGCTTTCAGTAGCTCTGATGTAATTCCGTCGTCGCCCGGTGCCTTGTTGTTCTTGAGCTGTTTCAAGGCCATCCTAATCTCGTACAGGCTGATGTCCGGGATATCTTCGGTATAATGTCGAGTCAGTTTGGCTCTTGGATCTTTGCCCAAACTGCTAACAGGTTTTGCGACCGATGTGTATAACTGTCCATAGAACCTCTCGATTTCCCTCAAGACTTCTGCTTTGGTCGACGCTATACTGCCATCTTCCATCTTCAGCTTCGTCAACTGGCTCTGCCCAATAGACATGTCTCTTGCGAACACTTTGGAGCCTTTATTCCGCTCTATCGTATCTTTAATACGATTAGTATTAAAGATACGGATGTCGTGTCGCATAGACTTTGATATGAGTCTATTGAGCCGCCTATATGACTCGGCGTCACCGGAAGACTGCAGTTGCAATGAGCGTCGTTCAGCCATGAGGTCGAGGGTATGGCTCGAGAGCTTTTGCGGTCTATTTGTACGGTGGGGTTTATAAAACTTCGCGCCCACCGTACGGACAGTTTCCACAAACCTGTTATTGATCTCATCCACCGATGCGCAGCTCTCCAGGCACTCGAAGCGATTTGATAGTTCGAGCTGAAAGCTCTCGGGGTTTTGGATATGGGCGCGAGTGGGTCGGAGTGTAGACTTCATCATACGGGACCTCTCCAGTTTAACATTAATATTCAAAGTGCCTCGTACCTCGTATCTTGCAGTTCTCGGACATAACAATTCAAATATTATTTACGTATGCTTGTCTCGCACTTCACCAGTTTTTAGTATTTGTTGATTTACTTTAAGGTAAACCCTACAATTTTGACAATTTTGAGACCTTGTATCTATTACCGTTCAAAAGATACAACCCTTTAAGTATAGGACAGACAGACACGCAGTGATTTGCGAGCATTTAAAAAAATACCTCAGCAATTATTGTGTTAAGTACTTATTAGATGATATGGAGATATATATATATATAATATATATATATATATATATACACCGTGCACTTTTATTCATTAGGAAGCTTTGACGATAGCGATCTATACACTATATGAAACCCACTACACCTATATTAACGTCAGTTCAGTATACCGTTAGAGATATGACAAAAAATAGAAATTCCGTTTTTTTCTACCATATGATGAACACCCTACGCACAGCTGTACCGGCGAGGTCATCGCTCCTTGCCGCGGCGGGGTGCGTGACCTTGTTTGAGCTTCGCGATTTTACTACGCGCACACTACTAGGTACCTACCGTTTACATGACTGATAGCTTACAACAATTGAAACATGTTTATTACTAGCAGTGTATGTTTGAAGTTTAAATGAAACATTATTTTTGTGGTTATGTTGTTCGAATTTTCTCTACACAAACAATAAAAAAAACCTTTCCTTGTTAGAGACAGTCAGAATTATTTTATCCGTAATAGAGTAATTAACCTAATGACTTACCCGATTTTGTGTACTGTTGGACGGTGGTAGGTGTCTAGTGTCCACCACTATTATAAAAATTTATCGAACTGAAATCCATTTTGTTTAATACACAAACGCTTTTTTTTTAAGGTGTCTATTTCACTTAAAGCTTTTTTTATTCGTGGCTAATATGAGACCATGCGTCTGCTACTTTCTTTTTATCTTTGTGGTTTACGTCCTTCGGATTCCATATGCACGATCCACTTTGATATACCTCGAGAAAGGCCATAGTTTCATCGTTTGATCAACTAGTCATGGTCTATACGCGATCGTATACAGCGACTGTCGACATCCATTCGGTTCGAGCTCGTGCGCGTCACTAAACACGCGCCAACGTGTAAACGTGTCGCAAACGCTTGCCACAAGCTCCCTTTGATCTGTGTTCAAAAACCGACACTAACCCGGATCGGCGACAAGCTCACGCAAGCCACGCCAAGCCAAGCAAACACCCCGTTTACACGCTTGTGTTTATGGCAGCTTGCCGCGGCTTGGCAAGCGTGTAAGCGTAGCATTAGATTTAAATTTATTTTCTGATTATTTATTATCTCAACGCGCAGATAGGGTGACTATGAGCTTAATATTTTTAGGAATTTGTGTTTTATTTATCTTAATTTACTTTTTCTTCAATAATGCTTTTATTAATGTAGAGTGCATCTAAGGAACCTAAAGACACTTTTGACTTATAAAAAAATAGTGGTTACATTTTACTAAAAAATAATTAGAAAACGCTATGTACTGCTTCCATTGTATGTATACATTACCCTCACGATCGCTTCCTAATGAATAATATAGCACCCTGTATATATATATATCGACGGTTAAAAGGTAATAGGGTATAAGCGACATTGCAGTCGAAAGGTAATAGGGTATAAGCGACGATAGCATTTTAGTCAAAAATGAGTTATGAATGCTATCTTACTTAAAAAATTCCGCTTTTTCATTTAGCATTCATAACTCATTTTTGACTAAAATGTCGCTTATACCCTATTACCTTTTAACCGTCGATATACATATATATATATATATTTATTTTACCTGCGACTGTCGCAGTTGCTTCGGCTGCAGCGACAGCATGGTGCCGTCCTGCAGCATGATGTTGCAGTTAGCCACCTCGTCGCGTTGCATGCTGAAACACAACAAACACACACACGGGATCCATTATATTATTCAGATAATTTATTGCATAATAATTATAGTTTAAAAACTGCAAAAACCGACTTCACAATACGCAATACAACACATACGCGATTTTTTTTTGAAATTATTAATGCAAAATGATTTTCATGAATGAAAATTAACTTTGATTAAAATTATTTTTTTGTCGAATATTTGTGATATTGTTTTCTAGTATTACAAACCACGATTTTTTTTATAATTTCATGCAGTCATATTTATAGCTTCAAAAATGTTTGTATGCGCGAGCGAGATGGACTCTAGTCTTCATAGTGAACGCATCACGTTACGTTCACGTAACGCAGCCGATGACCATACGGAGTCGGGGCCCGGTTGAGACGTACTTGTTGTATGTAGGCACCATGACCGGCGACCCCGACATGGAGACCACCATCTCTCCGACCCGCGGCTGCCGCAGCACTGTCAGCGGAGTGTGGGGCGCCACCTGCCGCCAGATACCAGATATTCAACACAATTTGTCTTACCTATAAACGCATTAAAATCTAAAATTGATTACAAATTATACAGTTTTGTTATCTTATTTCTTACGAATTATACAATAATAATGTTCAATTAATTTTATTAAACTATCATATACATGCATAAGGTTTTTTAAGTTTAGTTATCTGACGAGGCCCCTTTACCGACGGACGGACGGACAGACAGACAGACAGTGGAGTCTTAGTAATAGGGTCCCGTTTTACCCTTTGGGTACGGAACCCTAAAAATGATATATGGAAACTTAAGTCTTATTTTAAGAGACCTATATTCAACGTTACCCCACACGATCGTTGATTCCCGTTGTCCCCCCACTGGTGGATACCGACACAAATTTTTGAAACAGGTGTCGGTGTCCACCAGTGTCCACCTTCCGGTACACGGCAGTGGGGGACAACGGGAATGATCGCACATGATGGGGTGGGGGCTAAAAAAAAGCTACTCGCCTTAGGCGTGATGATGGGATACGACGTGGTAGAGTTCTTGTTCATAGCGGGCGTGCGGTAGACGGAGCGCGAGCGGCGGCGCGTCGCCGACGGCTTGCACACCGTGCCCATCTTGCGGAGCCCGGGGTCTGCGGAGCGGGACCGGCGGCTCGAGGCCGTCGACCGCGACGTCGACACCGGGATACCTGTGCAGATGACACGTGTACGATCTACGGTATGGATAGACTTCTCGGTGTGAAAATTCACTTGAGACGGTCAGGAAAACCTTTATGACAATTGCACCCTGAGAGGTTTACAAATTTATAGACAGTTCAAAAATTACACACATCCGACGGGACTTGAACCCGCATTATCCCGATCTGTACCTGGGAGTACCTTCACCATTTTGGCTACGAAAGTCGTGGAATGGTCAAAACCTTCGAATAGTCCCATCAAGCGTTGGTGGCGCCTCTCTAAGGTTGCCTAGAAGATATCGCTCTATGTCATAAGGCCGCCGTTGTAATTTCAATTACGCTCATTATATATATCTTAAAGCGTATCGACGAATCAATAAAAAAATCGGCACAAGTCAATTCCGCGTCGAAAAGTGCGATCACTCCTTTGCACACCATTTCTTTATGCGACAATCGTTGCAGAAGACGTGTCCAGTCCAGCAAGCGCACTCCGTTTGACTAGTCTGCGTAGCTTAGAGATTGGAATAAGGTTTGCGCTGAACGGTCACGATCAGCATCGTATCACTGTCACAGATACCTAATGGGTAATATTCCACGATCAGTATTATTTATTTATTTGATGATGGGCTAGCAGCAGAAGCTGATGAGCCTATATCCTGCAGTGCAGAAATTTACTGGTTGCATTTTAGTATAATTTGTTCCTTTTTAATCCATTGATCCAGTTTATTTTTAAAAGGGTTGATCGTTTTTGCCGTGACGACATCTTCAGGTAACCGGTTCCAGTTGTGTACAACTCTGTTGCTTAAATATGATGCGCAGTATTGGTTTGAGATGGTTCACGCCACAGTAAGATGTTATGTCGTCTGCTTTCCCTTAAGTTCTCTTATTATCACGCGATCCGCGAATATCACGACAATATCGCGGCAGTATCGAGACGTATCACGGCAATATCTGATACCGTATGAGGTATCATAAGCAGCAACAGAGGTGGAACAATTGTGCCAGCGACCCAAAGCTATGCTCCGTTATTTTAAGGAGCTTGGCTGGTTTGAGTAGGCTGGCGGGGGAAATGCACAATACACCCCAGGCGGGACGTCGGTGCAGGTCTTATCGCCCCCACTTCAAATTAGAATTAGGTATCATAATACTGATACGATACTGGGATCATGATAATATAACACAATACATACCAGTTTTTTTTTTTTTGCCACCTTTTTGATGGATCAGCCAAGTAGCAGCTGGAAGCTTTGGAATCAGTGGACCGGCGAGCTGTGAGGTTAATCGGTGACGATAAACTAGCTGCCAAGCTACTTATTCTCGAGCACCGCCGTAAAGTAGCATGTCTGTCTATTTTCTACAGGATTCATTTCGGGGAGTGTGCGCAAGAGCTTCACGACCTAATTCCACCCTCCCCATTTCACTACAGGACTTGCAGAAAGTCGGCGAATTACCACCCATTTCTCGTTGAAATGCCGAAAATCCGTACTCAGCGATATCGATCCACATTCTTGTTGCGTAAGTGCACAAGAATGTAATTCTTTGCCGCCATCTCTGTTTCCTGAGACCTACATACCTAAATCTTGGAATTTTCAAGGCTAGAGTGAATAGATATCTTCTAGATCGACGAGCTCCATCCTCGGCCACACCGTCGCTTAACATCAGGCGAGTTGGTGGCCAATCGTAGATCTATCTTCTATAAAAAAAAATAAAAAAAAATTATGTCGTGATACAGTGATACGTCTCGATACTGCCTTGATATTATCGTGATATTCGCGGATCGCGTGATAATACTGATCGTGCAATATAAGTACGTTGAAAAATTATCAAATTATACTATTCTCGATCATCTAATATTGGTAAAACGAAGAAATCAGAAATGTAGATATACATAGACGTACAAAAGTCACCGATGTAGCACAACGGATTAGCAAGTTGAAGTGGCAGTGGGCAGGGCACATAGCACGTATAACTGATGGCCGATGGGGCCGAAAGGCTCTCGAGTGGAGACCACGTACCGGCGCACGCAGCGTAGGAAGACCAGCCACGAGATGGACAGATGACCTCATGCAAGTGGCGGGAAGACGCTGGATGCAAGCCGCTTCCGATCGGTCTTTTTGGAAATCCATGGGGGAGGCCTATATCCAGCAGTGGACTTCTTATGGCTGAGATGATGATGATGATGAATATTAGTAAAAACACTTTTGTATGGAAATGGATCAACCTTAAAATTATCCGCTCAGATGAATAATGAAAGAGTATCAAGAACGCTACCAAGCCGAGTAAACAAGCGGTACTCACCATGTTTCTTCTTAGTCCTCTCCCCGGAGCCGTGTGATGAGTTCTCCGTGAGGTAGCCTGCCCCCAGAAAGCACCCGGTTAGTTGAAACATGGAGGTTAGGTGATCAACGATGAAGGATTTTTACAAAGAAGGACTACTAAGAAAAAGGTCTTTACAACTAGTTGGTAAGGGTGTAGTGGACCTTGCAAGCACTCTATAGGTAGGTATTTACATGACATGGTACTTCATATAAATATTAATGGTACATAAACACACAGATTAAGTATTTCTGTCTGTGGGTAAGCACTTATAGGTGTTAAATTTGTTGTATCATCATGCTTTAGGGCTTTCAAATAGTAACCTATCTAAAGTCAAAGTCAAATCATTTATTGCTCTATTATGTTATGTACATACATTGGTAGGAATAACATAATAACCCCATTAAAGGTATCGCAATTGTAAGTGTCTGCGTGGAGCGCGAGCGGCGCGATCTGTTTCTTATTTATAACATTTTATCGTGTAAAAACTCGTCTACTGTATAATAACTTTTTTCAATTAATATTGTTTTTAGTTTATTTGAAAAGCTACGATCATTTTCATCACTTTTTAGGTCTTCGGGTAGCTTATTAAATATTTTTATAGCCATTGCTTGGAGACCACTGCTTTTCATTGCTAGTCTACACCCGCACACACAACCCGAAATACACAATGTATTTATTGTTATCGATGTGGGCAAGTAAGATTTGATCAAACTTTGATCATCAAACTATCTGATACCTGATGTTTTACTTAAAACAAGTTTTCGATTCCATAGTTTGTAGTGTGTAATTTGCCCACACAATTATAAGGTTTTTTTATTTGAACAAACGGGTTACTCACGTCTATTTTTGAGCGGAATTCTTCGACTATAGTTCTTTATACTATAATTCTGGAAGGACGTCTGCGCCGTTTCTTTTGAAAAAGACCACCGTATGCGGTTGAAACTATAGTCTGAGAATTTGGCTCAATAATGGACGTGAGTAACAACCCGTTTGTCCAAATAAAAATGTGTAATATCTACGTTAGTTTTCATAATAAAATTATAAGGTTACGTATCTGCATCATTATGTCCGGAAACATTATCATTTATAAAGGTTATATTAGGTTAGGTTTCACTTGGCACAAGTTTCCTACTCAATAAGTGTGATAACCATTTTAATTTACCCAAACAATTACTAGGTTAGGTTTTGGTACCAGTCAAGTTGTCAAACGAGCTTTTGGGATTTAGAGTGTCGTAATGTAATAATATTATATGTAGTAGTATTGTAATAATATTATAGTATTGTATTGACATTTTAAATGATATTGTATTTATATAATTAATATTTTGTAATCCTCAGACAGGAATTGTTTAAGAATAATCTTTGAATATTGTAAGATAATTGCAATTGGTATTTTTCCGTTTTTATCTCAATAAACGAATTTGAATTTGAATAATACAACAACTAGGAAATCATGTGTCTCATCATTATTGACGGTCAGTCTGAGTGTTTTAGGGATTTATTTATGAAAGATTCCATATTCATACTACTTCCATATTTATCTTATTATGATCATTTAGAGATAATAAACAGACAGACAGAAGTGACAGTTGTTTGTACAATATTAACTGCATTATAGAATAGATAGATCATATTGATGGCTCACCGTCATCATGGGAGGCTGCACGACTGGGTGGCTGCATGACTGGAGCTGTTACAGTTTCTTTTAAGTGCATCTCTGTTTTCTGGAAAAAACATTAAGTATAGCTAAAGAATAAATTAATTTCTCCATTAAATGGGCGCCTAAACAAAATTTACAAATTAGCTATTTAAATACAGATGATTCTGTAAGTTACTACAATTCTTCAGAAATAAATATGCATGAATTTTATTTCATATGAATAATAGTTTTAATTCATATAAATATTTCATTTAATAATTTTGTTTTTGTGGAATGGATCTATTTGTAGTTAAACTTTTATGACCAAATAAAAATAAATAATGCAAATTCCTTGTTAAATCTTAATGTTCAAATGGCTTAACTGATAGTTATGAAATTTGGTACAGCTGTGAGCCAGGAGACGAACATAGGCTACTTTTCATCATTATCATCGTTATTCGGGTGAAACCGTTAGGTGCAGCTACTGGATTATATTTGCTTACCAGTTGACCAATAGATTTCTTCAAGTCGTCGGGCCTTATTGTCTCGAGGAGGATTTTGAATGACACTTCCAACGCTCTCAACTCCATTGCCACTCTTCCGTCAATTTTACTTTTTTGTTCTTCCACTGTAATAGAATTAGGACCATAATGTTACCAGCATCATCATCTCACCCACATAATGCATTGACGGCAAATGTGGGGGGTCATTGCAAATACTGAGTGATGGCCTAGATAGATCACAATGAATATAGCATAATACATAAAATATTAACAATGGCTAGGAATTTCAATTGGCAGCCCTAATGCTTAAAGCAATTTCTTCCAGGCAATAAGATAAGAATAACTGGATGAACTGACTTTTAAGACAGACTTAGTTAAATACTAGATTGCATGTGTAAAACACTAGGATGGCGAACTCCACATTGTTTTAGACTGAGATAAGCTACAATGATATTTATTACATCATAGATGGAGTTGACATAAAAGGGGGTGTTTCATAATATATTTGGCTAATCCCATATAAGCTTCTCGACACTGCTCTGCAGTGTTATCATCATCATTTCAGCCATGAAGCCAGAAGTCCACTACTCGACATAGGCCTCCACCATAGTTTTAAAAAAATACCGATTTGAAGTGGCTTGCACAGTGTGCTAAGCTGTTATTAATAATGATTTTTATTTTATATTAAATAGATCTACGTTTGATCACCAATTCGCCTAATGGTAAGCCACGTGTGGCCGAAAATGGAGCACGCCGATCTAGAAGTTATCTATTTACTCTAGGCTTGATGTGGATAAATGTTGAATATCATATGTCAACCTTTAGCATCAAGAGGTTCATTGCAACTTCTCTTTGAAGCAGCAGATTCATACAAACGTTTATGTTAGGCAGATGCTTAGATGGAGTAGGTGTCAAACTAAGTTGAAAAACATGAAAGTGACTACAAACATGTACCTACATTGAACAACAGTCATAAAATTTGTAGTGATCATTGTTTCAATAGGTTCCAAGAAAATTATATACACAAACACATATATCCAGATACGTTATCTAATAAGCTGTGCATTCGTTACCCAAATTGTTTAATTTCTTCAAAGTATCGTTTTCTTCAGCGATTTTATCCTGTTGTTTAGCAGGCCGTTTTGTTCGTGGCATTTTTAAACTATGCACGTAATGCACGTATCAAACTTAGTTGTTATTAACAACAATCGGCAAGTACAATAACAATATCAAGATTTTAGATATTTCTAAATTAAACATAAACACTGAAGTTCTTGAAATGAATCAAAGAAATGAATTTACAAAATTATCTTTCAAACAAAACAACACAAAACAACGGCTGTTCAATTTGAAAATTAAGAAAATATAACCACAGACTACGTCAAAACGTCAATCAATCTCAAAATAAACTCGCTCAAAAACCTAATTCTCTTTGCCTACGGCGAAAAAAATCCCTTCTTATTTCTGAACGAAATAGGAACTCACAACCGCCCGCTAGTCTTTCAATAACATTACACTTTAATGAAAGAAGAGATTTTAGGTATAATTTTTTGTATAATGCACAATAAAGTTTAATAATATATGTTACCAGTATTTATTGTGCTAAAACTATGCAACGAATTGTTACATTATAATAATTGAAGTATAATTTGACTTTACTAGTACATTGTTTATGATGAGTAAAGAATGGCGGACGTTGTCCTTTTTAGCTTTTTATTCGCATTTTTAGTGATAAATGTGCAATGTGGTATGTTGTTTTCTTAATTTAATGTGTTTCTATGTGTTGTGCATGTTTTATAATCAATTTTTTCCTTTTATGTCATAGAAACACCTAAGTCCTATTTGCATTACATCCCAAGTTCTTGTTGTTGTTTTTGCTATTTCTCTTGTTGTATGTATATTTCTTTAGTGCTAAACTCTTGAGATCTATTTGAAAAGTAACCCATGGCTGGGTGTCGCAAATCTTATCCGTTTCTATATTTCCTACCGTAAATTCACATTTCATACCTGCTCCAAATAACAATAATAGATTGAACTTTTGTAAATCATGGCCTTTGGTGCTTCCACAGATCAGCTTAGATAGTCTCCATAATTTTTTTTGAACAAATCTTGTTCCTTAATCCTGTCATACGTTCTACCTCCCTAAAAGAAAATACCATAGGTATTAAGAAAAAGTAAAGGCAATATAGTTAATATGTTAAAGATGTAAATAAAGTAGTAAAAAATTCAGTATTTTTACTCTAAAAGCATTTATACTATACTTGCAGCTGGTTTATCTCTCCGAGACTCCACAAAGGATGAAGAGTTAATAGGACCAGCAGAACATTTGCTCAGTGATTCATCAGATAAGCTAATAGTAAACACACCCAGGTAAGCTACAGACAAAAAGGATAGAAAGAGATGTCTGCTCTTAACTCTTCCACCTGTGTTGGAAATTTCTAACAAAAGTTTTTTGAGGTTCATTAAGCCTATGTCGAATTTATACAACAAAACTTCATGGTTGGGCCATTAGGGGTATTCAGAACTCATTTGGATTCCGAATCTGAATCTAAATCTCTGTATTCAGATTCAGATGAACATTTTTGTTAGAAATATCCAACACAGTAAGATGCATAGATATCGTTGGATACCATCAATACACCCAAAGACATTGTAGCTTTAATCATTCCCACTTCAAGTGAGAATTATGTAGATCTATAAATTTAGTTGACATATACATACTCTCATAGAGTAATGACACTTAGCATGGGCGTATCCAGGTTTTAGTTTGGGGGGAGGTTTTAGATAATTAAACAACAAAAATCCATTTGCTGATACAGCCCTAAAAAAAAAGGTTATTTTAGTCACGGCCACCTGAAAATCAATGAATGGAATACTTAGACTAAGAATATCGGGAGGGGTTGGAGCCCCCCCCTCCCCCCTCTCCTCCCTAGGTAAGCCACTATGACACTTAGAAAAAAAAACTGTTCAAAATTCTGTTCATAGGTGAAACCAAAAATCAAAATGTTTTGCATGGCAATCACATATTTACTGACATAAACATGAGCATTTGATGTAAGTGAGTAGACGTATTTGTCACAGAGTTAAGGAGTGAAATTTTGCTTATCTGGTATGTGTAATGATGGGAATAACATTACAGGCCTTAAAAGTCCTGTTAAAAGTTGCTACACTGAGCTAGAAACAACTCATTAAATAAATGCATAAAATAAAATTGTATTTAAACTGATATATAAAGTGGGATTGTTGTATAGCATGCCATAAGTCCTCCTAGTGTTATTCTGTAGATTGATACAAAATATATATCAAAACTGTTTTGGTAAGCTTTACCAAAATACATATTATTATAATGCATAAATTTAAATATAAACACAATATTAATAACTAGTTTAGAACAATTTGAACCGTAAAGGTTGCCACTTCCTTACTGTGATAACAACTAGTTCCCAGAATTAATTATGATAATGAATTTATTACTCAAATCCAAACAAACACTATTGTACAAAGTAACATAGGTAATGTATACAATCAGAATTGTAATAAAGTATTAGTTTATAAAAGGCACGGAACCTGGAGTCTGTGGTGCTCGAATTTTTCAAATAAAAAAAAAACAGATTTGACTCTTTTCTAAGTACTCTAGTTTTAGCACTAGGTAACCCTGTGTCGCGAATATGTCTCCAGGTTCTCATCTGTATTTGTATCAGATGTTGCAAAAATCTGTTCAGACATGAAAAGAGAACAGACAGAGAGAAAGACAAGAGTTATTTACGCGTTTATAACTCACAGGCACTATGTCCCGTGGTTTCACTAGGTGATAGCTTACGGTGACGATGATTATAAAATGTAGCTCACAGCTATCTTTGTACCATATTCCATAACAATTGGTAGTGAAAAGTTAACAGACAGAGTTATACCTAGTCTTGCCATAAATATTGTCACGAAGAAAAAAATTATTTTTTTATTGCAAATAATATTTATTACTTTTATAGTGTGTTAGTTTAATACATAAATATAAAACAATTTAAAATATAAAAGCTTATTCGAAGTGGTCTCCATTGGCTGCAATACAGTCCTTTAAACGTTGAGGCCAGTTATCAATAGAAGCACGCACTCTTTCCATGGGAAAATTCTTCACTGCCAATCGTATGGATTGTTTTAGGGACTCCAAATTATCATGGTGTTTAGAGCAAGCCATACTCTCTAAAACTGACCATAAATCATAATCCAGCGGATTAAGATCAGGACTAGACGACGGCCAGTTTTCAGCTCTGATGAAGTCCGAAACGTTCACTTCCAACCAAGACTGCGTGGACCGAGCTTTATGACCTGGCGCCGAGTTTTGTTGGAAGGACTATACTTGGTTATTGAACATGGTGTTGTTAAGGGGCTTAACTACCTTCTCAAGAATGGTATTTTGATACACTTGTGCCGATGTTTTGATACCTTTTTTACAAAAATATGGCTCAGTCACTCCTTCATAGCTAACACCCCACCAAACCATCACTGAAGTCGTATAATGCCCACATTGCACTCTGTCGACTAATTGGGAAGCTTCCTTAGAGCTTTGAGCATAAATACGGTCATTTTGTTTGTTAAAATGTTGCTAAATTGTAAAGATTTTCTCATCCGTAAACAAAATTTTTCTGTGACCTCCTTTTGCGTACCGCTTCAGTAGTTGTTTCGATTTTACCACCCTATTCTTTTTTAAATTATCAGTAAAAAAATGACCAGTGCGTCTCTTATAGGCTGCAAGTCCTAAGTCATCTTTTAAAATACGCGACATGGTTCTGGGTGCTATCTTCATCTCCCGAGATAAAATCTTTTGCTTTCGGACAGGATTTCTTCGAATTCTTTCCCTTACTGCTTTGACCACCTTTTTCGTACGAACACTACGTGGACGGCCAGATCTTTTTCTGTCACAAACAGAGGAGGTCTCATTGTACCTATTAATAGCCCGGTACACAAACATTTGACTAATACCAAGCGTATGGAGAGTTTTAAAAATTGCATTTGGCTCCATACCAACTTTGTGTAATGCAATCACAGCGATTCGGTTCTCTTTATCACCCCACTCCATTTTAATATCGCAAAATATTGTACAATGTATTGGCGCCAAAATTAGAAAAGTCAATGAACAATCGTATAAAAATGACAGATTCCAAATTCAAATGTAATATCTTTCTTATTTTTAACTGTAACAGTATATAAGGCCAGACTAAGTACTTATACATAGATGTACTTTCACTTTTAACAGACTTCAAAAAAGGAAGAGGTTATCAATTCGACTGTTTTTTTAGGATTCCGTACCTCAAAAGAAAAAAACGGAACCCTTATAGGATCATTTTGTTGTATGTCTGTCCATCTGTCCAGGTGTCAAGACCTTTATCTCGGGAACGCTTGAAGGTATCGAGTTAAAATTAAAACCATATACGCAGATCCATAGTATCTTGCTGCAGAAAGAAAAATAAAATTTCTCAGTTTTCGTAAAAAAAAAGTTACAGCCGAATATGTCGTAAAAAATGCACATTTCGACACTCACAAGGGAATCAAACTTATGGGGCACTTCCCGTTGACCTAGAACTATGAAATTTGGCAAGAAGCATTGTGTTAGAGTACACATATTGGAAAAAAAACGAAAACTGGTCATTTTTAATTTACTTAATCACAAAAGATATCTTTATGTAAGGAATGAGGGTCCAAATTTTAAAGTTCTTTAACCATATCATGTGGGGTATCATATGAAAGAGCTTAATTAATATAAGCTAAAACAGGTTTTTGAATAGTTTTACGATGTATATTTTTCGGTTTATGAAGGAAAATAAAAAAAAATATGATTTCCCCCTTTTATCTAATAGTTTGTACAGAACCCTCGGTGGGCGAGTCTGACTCGCACTTGTCTGGTTTTATTTTATTTTGTATATTTGTTCAGCGATTACTCTGATTCTTTTTTTGTTTGATAGATAACACCTTAAAGGTGGTCCCATATAAATTTTGTCAAAATCGGTTAAGTACTTTGGCTTTTATAACAAAATAACCGAAAAATATAATTCGAATAAACGAATTGCGTATTTTGAAGTCTTTTTTTTTCTTAATTTTTTTATACTATAACTATATAATATTAGTAAAGGTACTTAAGGATTTGTTAGGACCATAACAAGTTTTGTGTTATGTTTTATTTAATGATTCATCTACATATTTTTATGCAATCAACCAAAGGAGGGATAAATTCCTGAAGAGGTAAGTTTAAAGGTTTTAATTTTTTGATGTCAATCATCTAAGACGGCGGGTTAAGCCGGCTGTTGGGGTGGCGACGCGTCACCACCGGTGGAGGCTGCCGGCTATTTGGAATTTGATATTCATATATTAATATAATTTTTTCACATAAGAGCTTATCCACTATTATAACTAGATGTTATATTAGTAGAAAAACGAATTATGCATTGTCAGATTACAATAATAGTAATTTGTAAAACAAATATAATGATTAATTAATTGATGATGATCAACTGATGACCGATGGGGTCGAAATGTTCTCGAGTGGAGACCGTGCACCGGCAGGCGCAGCGTAGGAAGATTGTCCAAGAAATGGACAGATGACCTCATACAAGTGGCGCTAGTTTGAAATGTTTGAAAGTTTGAAATGAAGTTTATTGGAAAAAATGCTAGGGCTAATTACAGACACCGAGGAACAAACAATATGAAAATAACAACTAAATAAAATTACAGTTACAACGGTGTGCACTGAAGCCCACACTAGGGTGACCTGTGTCGTGGGTTTCAGGCTCCTCCTAATAAGACGGATTGTGTATACAGATACTATATATACATATTATTATATGGGTTTCCAATCGATCTTTTTGTAAATGCATGGTCTTTTTTTTAATTTATTCTCCATTTTTTTATTTTTTTTATCAGCTCTGTTTATATTACCTTTCAAAATAAATAATAAAATAACAATAAAGTAAATATTAAAGGGGGGCTCCCATACAACAAACGTAATTTTTAAGCAATTTTTACTCGATCTTAATTAACAGGTAGAAACTTAAATATTTGTAAGTAAATATTTAGAAATATATTAACTATAAAAATAAATACCTAATCTAATACATAAAAACTCACAAAATGAAAATAATCCGTGCATATAAACGCGGTGCGAGCGCCGCGCCGCGGTGTGGTGGTGGCGCGAGCGCGAGGCGGTTGCTAAGCAGCGGTAGCGGGGGAGGTAACATCACGGAGCGAGCCATAACCGCGCGTATTCGCGCGAGCGTCGTCATGCTGCCCCGATGTGTATCGAAAACCTACCTATAAGTTTGCAATTTACTACTTGGAATTTCGTTGATTTCTCGTTATTTTATAAACAGAACTAAACTTTGTAGTATTATAGATGATAGTACGGAACCCTTCGTGCGCGAGTCCGACTCGCACTTGGCCGATTTTTTTTTTTTACAAATTAGATAAACTAAGTAGATAGCATTAAAAAGATGTACATACGTATTAATTTACTCTGGTATTTAATCTAGCAACAGCATTAATTTATTCGTTTACAACAGCGTTTTTAATCCGTACAGCCAAGGAATGGAACAAATTGCCGGCTTCTCTGTTCCCTGAGAGATACAATTTGGGACTTTTTAAGCTCAGAGTGAATAGGTATCTTCTGGGTCTGCGTGCTTCATCTTCGACCACATCGTCGCTTTCCAACAGTCGAGTTGGTGGTCAAACGTTGACCTATTCGCAATAAAAAAACTGGTATTTTGTCTAAGTCTAGCAGTGGACTCGTGTCTGAGACGATGATGTGTTCCAGATTGGAGTGCTACCACTGCGAGTCGACGTGCGACGAGGTGCCGCCGACGACCTGTTCGAATGCGTTCGCTTGCTTCACGTCCTCGGTGCGCACGGCGGAGCGCGAGGTGCAGCACTCGCGGGGCTGCATCAATAACGCGGACCACTTCCAGCTGACGTGCCGCCATCAGGCTCACAAGTATGCAATTCAATTCAATTTTTATTTCGACGATATTGACCATAGATTGGATAAACACCACTTGGAAACTCCAATTACAATATCGGTTTTTACAATAAATAATAATTAAAATTCATTATAAATAGTTTATTTATACAGTCAGTATACACAAAATTTCAAATCATCGGGTATATCATTTTGATTTCAAAACAGATTGTTTCCATTATTTTTTGTCTTTTACGAATGAATCTTCGTTGTAATATGCTTTACTCATTGAATCGTGTTTTATAGCATTTTTAAATTGCATTTCATTGAAATCTGCTAACTGTTCAGGAATAATGTTTTAAAAGCAAACGCAATTACCGATTAAGGAAGTATGGGATGCACCATTAGTTATAGACCACCTGATACTTCTTCACATTCTCCTCTACAAATATACGCAGTGACCAGAAAATAAATCAAAAGTACGAGTATCACTCACACATTGAGGCTTGCCTCAATACATGAACATTGACAGACCTCATGGCTCAGTGGTAATACGACTGCCTACTGAGCTATAGCTCGTGGGTTCGATCCCCACCCAGGGCAAACATTTGTGTGATGAGCATGGATGTTTGTTCTGTAGCTGGGTGTTTCTATGTATCATAAGTATGTATTTACAAAAAAAAAAGGAATACATGTATTCTATCAACCATCTAGTTTCCATAGTCCAAGCTTTGCTTAGTTTGGGGTTAGAGGGTGTTCTGTAAAAATGTCCTCCAATATTTATTTTCTTATTTATAACTATGTACCGTGTGTTCCCCAGCAAGCGTCATGCCGGCGTGATCAACGTGACATGTTGTTTGAGCGAGGCGTGCAACTCGGGCGAGTTCCCGCTGCTCCCCGAGGAGGCGGTGGAGCGAGCGCCGCGCGGCTGGCAAACGGCCGCCATAGTCGCGGGCGTAGCGCTCGCCGCCGCCTGCCTCGCCGCCGGCCCCGTGTTCCTACTGCGCAGGACGCACAGGTAAAGGAAAGGAAAGGTTCCCGCCCGAGGGAACCCTGTTCCCACCCAAGAGAGGCGTGTTCCCACCCGAGGGAGGCGTGTTTCCACCCGAAGGAGGCGTGATCCCATTCGAGGGAGTCGTGTTCCCACTCGAAGGAGGCGTGTTCCCACCCGAAGGAGGCGTGATCCCATTCGAGCGAGTCGTGTTACCTACCGAAGGAGGTGTGTTCCCACTGTGTGTCTGCAGCCGCCTCTGTGCCAAATTTCATAACGATCCGTTCAGCCGTTTGCACCCACAACTTCTCGTGCGTTGCGCGTGAACTTAAACATCTGGTTCTAGTTCACTTGTTTTTTTTTTTTTTAAGTATATTTCAATAATATTTTAACACTTAAAATGAGATAAATAATCCTACAATATTTCGTTCCAATCAACGAACAGACAGACAAAATTAAAAAAAAAAAATTTTAGCTTCTATATCGATAATAATGCGAAATTGATTGTATCAATAGTTATTTATTTCATTAGTACGGTTATAACCAATAACACTTATTCAAATAAGTAAGGTAGATAATTTAAAATAACAATGATAATAATAATGGTCTCAATTAAAATACAAACAAATTAATTGTGAAGAATTAACGTCATGAGATTTCTCAATTGGTCAAAAATTTCTATGTCAGTGTTGGCATTCACACAATTCTCTCACAAAACATCAGACACTCAGACAAACACAACTTCCATTCATCACAGAACACATCAAATTCAGGGTTGGCATCCAGAAGGGAATTGAATGCAGAGAGGATAGGCGAGGCACGTGGGATAGGCGATCTTGAACGAGCAACGGTCCGACTAGCAGGAACCGCAAACAACTTATGATGCCTGCATGTTGTGTACCTAATGAAAATGTTCCGAAGATATTTTATGTATGTACTGATTTTGACTATTTACAGTGTTATAATATGTATAAATATTGTGCTACCTGCAGATTGCGCGTGTCGCGAACGGCCCAAAAACTCGGCGCAGAGTCCAACTACTTCTTCTCGAACATGTACAGTCCGCACATTACCAGTGCTTACTATGAAGGTAAGACTTTCCATGCATGTTATTAAAAGTAATTTAAAACTAAGGAAAAGTCGTTTAAAAAAAAGTCGTCTTAGGGGGGAAAAAAACTTAATCGGTTCATAAATTGTTCGTTTGCAGGCATGGAAGGCTCTCAAACGGGCGGTGGCGGCGGTGCTGTAGTAGCTACCGCGGCAGGAGACTCCACGCTGCGGGAGTACCTCGAGAGCAGCGTCACCTCGGGCTCCGGCTCCGGCCTACCGCTCATGGTGCAGCGCACGCTGGCCAGACAAGTGGCGCTCATTGAGACCGTGGGCAAGGTACAGTGCCTCTACTGTTACAAATCTGGACACGTCTCCTATGCATAAATAGCTACGTTGTCCAAAAGACAAGTGCGCTTATTGACACCACGGTGTCAATAAGCGCACTTTTCTTTTGGTAGAGTAAAAAAGTGGTGGTGGTGGTAAAGTGGTGGCAAAAATAAACATGTCCACTGTGCATTTTAAATAAAAACTACAGGTCACCCACGTCTGTTTTGAGCCGAAAAATCCGACCATAGTTTCAACCGCATTCGGCGGTCTTTTTCAAAGGAGCAGCGCAAACGTCACTCGGTCGGTGACGCGCCTCGCACTCAACCACCACTATGTCCACTGTGCATAAATAGGTAATGTGCTACATACGTTGCGCAGAAGACAAGTGACGATTATTGATACTGTGGGCTAGGTATAATGCCTCTACTGTTGCAAATTGGGACATGTCCAGTGTGCATAAATAGGTAATGTGCTACATACGTTGCGCAGAAGACAAGTGATGATTATTGATACTGTGGGCTAGGTATAATGCCTCTACTGTTGCAAATTGAGACATGTCTAGTATGCATAAATAGGAAACGGGCTACATTGCGAAAAGTATAGTTGCGCAGGAGATAATTGGTTAAACTCATACCTATTTTGCTGTAAAATAAAAATAATATGTTGTTCCCCAGGGTCGATACGGCGAAGTGTGGCGCGGCTCATGGTACGGCGAGTCGGTCGCCGTCAAGATATTCTTCTCTCGCGACGAGGCCTCGTGGCGGAGAGAGACGGAGATATACAGCACCGTCCTGCTCCGACACAGCAACATACTCGCGTACATCGGCAGCGACATGACCAGTAGGGGCAGCTGTACACAGGTAGTGTGATACAGCCATAGTGGCTATTCTGTATTATTAACCGGCCTCGCAGCTCATTTGGTAGTATCTGCTAAGCTGTAGGTCGTGGGTTCGATCCCCGCCCAGGACAAACATTTATGTAATGAGCATTGATGTTTATTCTGTGTTTTCTTAAATTAGAAAAGCTTCACCCTCAAACAAAATACAATGTATGTTCCGTTTGTCCGCAGCTATGGCTAATAACCCACTTTCACCCGCTGGGGTCACTGTACGAGCACCTGGCGCGCACTACACTGACCCGCACGCAGATGATGGCCGTCTGTCTGTCCGCGCTCAACGGGCTGCTGCATCTACACACGGAGATACACGGCACGCAGGTCTTTATTAAAAAAAAAGTATATATGTATTCTATCAGCCATCTAGTTCTATAGTACAAGCTTTGCTTAGTCTGGGCTAGATGGTGTTGTGTGAAATGTCCACAAATATTTATTTATCGTCACTCATGTGAAGTCATGTGCAAATAAGAGATAATAGGGAATATGCATGTTTTTTTATTTCATAGGAACAATAGTTTAAGCTGATAACATACTAAAATGTAATAAATATACTAAAAATAATTTTTCAATCAGTCAATAAATATCCGAGATATAAACATTTAAAGTTTACATGCCAAATTTCGTTTATGTAGGGCTGATAGTCTCCGAGTAAAATGACTGTGACATACGGACGGGCATGGCGTAATTATAAGGGTCCCTCGTAGTTACTACGGAACCCTAAAAACTGAAACAACTTCAAAATATGGAATTTTGTTTGATGACATATTTTTTTCCATCACTCTGAAGTATGACCTACCAAACAAAAAATAATCATCAAAATCAAATCATAACTGGCGAAATAGTCACATAACAAATGTAGTCAAATTAAGAAATTCCTCCTTTTTGAAGTCGGTTAAAAAATATTAGCTAGAATAGTTTAGTTTCCAATGAATTCATGAAACAAATACTTTAGAATTTACGTATCCTATTTAAAAGACGCAAAAAATGTTTACCCTGTGTGTACAGGGTAAGCCGGCGATCGCTCACCGCGACATCAAGTCTAAGAACATCCTGGTGAAGAGTGACGGCACGTGCTGCATCGCCGACCTGGGGCTGTGCGTGACGCGTCGCCACGTCGCCGCGCGGCTCCAGCACAACCCGCGCCAGGGCACCAAGCGGTACATGGCGCCCGAGGTGCTCGACCACAGGTACACACTACTAAATAATAAATAATATTGTAATAAATTAATTAAACTTATCCAGCTATAGTACCTATTATGCTATCATAATATAACTTAGGTATTCGTATCAATAATTTAAGTGATTAGTGAGTGTGTATGTATGTAAGTGTAAATATAAAAATATGTATATATAATATTACTCACTTATATGTCTGTATTTGTATTTTCATCGATGATAACTTTATATCCGCCCATTTCATTAGAAATTATTAAGATAGGCCTATTAATGGCTAATTTTATTAATTAAGTATTTTGTTCCAAAAATGTAAATAAGCTGTTGGTCTTAAATAAATAAATAAATAAACAAATTTATTACATATCATCAACATCATATTAGTAGTCACGCTCGTGGCGTGGCTAGAAGTAAACAACAAGAACCAGCCTGTCGATTCTCTAAGCTAATTTACCGATCAAGTGAAGTGAGGCCCTAAGTGAATTTCCATTTCTCAAACTGAAACTGCAGAGAAATGTCTAAATATCAAGTGGGTAGCTACCACCTTCCATTTGCGACTGTATATTTTGATATTATATGCATTAATAAATAATAAAAATACAAGTTCACTTAGGGCCACACTTCACTTGTGCGGTCACTTTGTTTAGAATGTGTACCCTGCCCATTGTCACTTCAATTTGCTAATCCGCTGTGCTATCTCGGTGATTTTCGTATGTCTACGGATCTCTTCGTTTCTGATACGATCTCGCAGAGAGACCCCAAGCATAGCTCTCTCCATAGTTCGTTGCGTGACTTTGAGCTTCCTTATAAGGCCCATAGCCCTAACTATGGGCCTTATAAGGAAGCTCAAAGTCACGCACGTTTCAGAGCCATGTCATCACTGGTAGCACACACTGGTAGTAAACTTTCGTAACTTGAGGGACTGGGTTATATTGGATGACAATTTGATAGCTTGCAAATTATTTTACTGCAATTATGCTAAGGAATGCGCATTTATACTCTTTTACAGTGATTTTACGCATACTTTGTCACAAAAAACGTACATTTAACAGCGTATCATGCGTATATCGTAAATTAGACTGCATATCTGATTTTCTGCAGTCGGGTATTTTGTTTTTCTTTTAATAAATATTTATAAATAAATATTTTTTTATAAATATTTGGAGACATTTTACACGACACCATCTAGTCCAAAGTAAGCAAAGCTTGTACTATGGAACTAGATGGCTGATAGAATACATTTAAAGATACTTTTTTTTTGTAAATATATTATACATCATATGTATATATTCCCCAAATATGATATACACAGCATATACATATACATAGAAACACCCAGACACAGAACAAACATCCATGCTGATCACACTAATGTTTGCCCTGGGTGTGGATCGAACCCACGACTTACAGCTTAGCAGGTAGAAATACTACCAACTGAGCCACAAGGCCCGTCCAGGTATAGATAAATAAATAAATAAATAAATATTTGTGGACATTTCACACAACACCATCTAGCCCATACTAAGCAAAGCTTGTACTATGGAACTAGATGGCTGATAGAATACATATATATATACTTTTTTTTTTTGTAAATATATACATATGATACATAGAAACACCCAGACACAGAACAAACATCCATGCTCATCACACAAATGTTTGCCCTGGGTGGGGATCGAACCCACGACCTTTCAGTTCAGCAGGTAGACGTAAACACACTACCAACTGAGCCACAATAGTTATAGTTGTTTAAACTATAATAATATTGAGCTTGCAACATTCCCCGGGTGCAGTATGAACCTGGAGTGCTTCGAGTCGTACCTCAAGTGCGACATATACGCGTTCGGGCTGGTGCTGTGGGAGGTGGCGCGGCGCACCCTGCCCTCGCCGCGCGAGGCGCGCCCCCCCTTCCACGAGCTCGCGCCCAACGATCCCAGCTTCGACGAGATGAGGAAGATCGTGTGTGTGGACGCGGCGCGACCGGAACCCAACCCGGACGAACATCCGGTGAGTACTACTTATTGTTTACTATACGTGTTACTATGGAAACTAATGGGATTTTCACATATATCAAATAAATACTACGGGTCACTCACGTCTGCTTTGAGTCGAAAAATCTGACTAGTCTCAACCGCATTCGGCGGTCTTTTTCAAAGGAGCATATTGCGTATATTTTTACATAATTTTATGAACTGACGTTTGCATGGAAGAGACGGTGTTGAGGAGTTGGCCACGGATACTGGTCAGATGGGGTATAGTTTTTTTTTTTTTATTTGGATAGATTTATAATTGACAGCCAACTTGCCTGATGTTAAGTGACAGTGTGGCTGAGGATGGAGCTCGTCGATCTAGAAGATATCTATTCACTCTAGCCTTGAAAATCTAGCCTCTACTTATCTGAACCACATGCTTAGACAAGTGGCAAACGTTTCTATTTCTACAAACGCTCACGCTTCAAAATCCTATGGAACTGTGACGTGCCGTCACGTGACATTTCGTTAGCAAATGTCAATCACATACATTTGCTTTTCAATTCTATTGGCGTTCACGAAATTAGAATGCCACATGTCTGATCCCCGTGAACTGGCGATCAATTCATACAACAAAAAAAACAGTCGAATTGAGAACCTCCTCCTTTTTAGAAGTCGGTAAAAAAACAGAATCATCGAAATCGGCTAATGTTTAGGGGTAGAAAAAGATTTCTCCTATTTGTATGGGAGATCGCACGACAACATTTCTTTAACCCATTACACTATAAATTTACTATAAATTTGACCCTAATTAAACCATTATTTTATAAGTAAATTTAATTAATAATGCTGTAGTGGGTTAATATAATACGTAGCAATAATAACACTCATTATATCCAGCAGTGGACTTTTTATGGCTGAGATGATGATGATGATATGAAGTGTAGCGTGGGATAGGGAATTTCGTTACAAAACATGTTTTTCACAGCACATTATGTTTATATCAGACGATGGTCGGCATGACCGCGCTGATGCGCGAATGCTGGCACCAGAACTCCTCGGTGCGGCTCCCCGCGCTCCGCATCAAGAAGACTCTCCTCAAGCTGGCCGCCAACGACAACTCCATACATCTCAACGACGACAACGAGGTCTCCGTGTGAGGTAACGTCGTCTCCCGTCTCAGATGACGAGCTCTCCCTGTGAGATAACGTGATCTCCCAATGAGATAACGTAATGTCCCTGTGAGATAACGAGGTCTCCCAGTTAGATAGAGATCTCTCTGTGACATAACGAGGTCTACGTGGGAGATAATGAGGTCTGCATGTAAGATAACGAGGTCTCCCTTTTAGGTCTCCAGAGATAATGAGGTCTCCCTTTCAAATAGCGAAGTGTCTACGTAAGATACCGAGATATCCCTCTGAGATCTAGGTCTCCGAAGATAACGAGGTCTCCCTGTGAGATCTATGTCTCCGAGTGAAATAACTTGATCTTCGCGCTTAGTCTCCATACCAGATCCGTTAATTTTTTTAGGTCTGTCAAGTTTTTTTGGTTACAAAAAAAAGTAATAATAATAATAATAGCCCCTACCACCGGCAGCTTGAGCCCCGCCCCGCTGCCGGCGGCACCCTAGTTTTAAGTTTTTTACAATATTTATGTTTATTTTTTATAAGTTTATATATGTGTTGTAAAAAATTTAGAATTAAGATTGTATATAAATAAATGAGATAATAATAATAATGGAAAAAACAGAACCCACATAACGAAAACGCCGACTGGATTAAACAGGAAGAACAAAGGTCAGAAACAATTGAACCGATGGAATTTGATAGTGTAACAGGGACAGACATTGAAGAAATAATAAAAAAGACTAAAAACTGGAAAGCAGCGGGTGCTGATAGCGTACATAATTTCTGGTATAAAAAATTCACTGTTCTTCACGGCATACTAGCTAAAACTATAACTAATATCTTAAAAGTCACAGAAGAGCTGCCCAAATTTGCCACTAAAGGTATCACATACATGCTCCCTAAAAGTAACAATACATCTGACCCATCACAATATCGTCCCATTACATGTCTGCCAACTTTATACAAATTGATAACATCTTGCATTACTCATAAAATTAATAGACACTTAGAAATAAATAATATCCTCGCAGAAGAACAGAAAGGGTGTAGACGGAGACATATGGGATGCAAAGAACAACTCATTATAGATTCTACCATTCTCAAACACGCAACCTCTCACCACAGAAATTTACATCTTACCTACATCGACTATAAAAAAGCATTCGACAGCGTACCTCACACTTGGCTTTTACATGTTCTAAAGATTTATAAAATAGACCCTGCTATAATAAACTTCTTGAAGAGTGTCATGACTTATTGGAGAACGACATTGACGCTCACTTTAAACTCAACATCAATAACAACTGATGAAATTCCAATAGGGAATGGTATTTTTCAAGGAGATTCTTTCAGTCCCGTATGGTTCTGCCTAACCCTTAATCCGTTATCGAATATCTTAAACAGCTTAAATCTTGGTTATAAACTAACATCACAAACTGCAGTAAGTCACCTCATGTATATGGACGATATAAAGTTATTTGCCAAATCTGAGAAAGAAATGAATACACTCATTGATGTTACATCCAAATTTAGCAAAGACATTAATATGACCTTCGGACTGGACAAATGTAAAACTCTCCATTTACATAGAGGCAAAATCATAAATAGTAATAGTCACAGTGAGGAAATCTCTTCACAACAGATAAGTTTTGCAACAATGGAAGATGGTGAAACATACAAATACTTAGGACTACACCAAGGCAAATCTATTGACCATGCCAAAATAAAAAACAACCTATCACAAGAATATTCGCGCAGACTCAATCAAATATGTAAACGACCCCTATGCTCAAAGAATCTATATAAAGCAATTAACACATACGCAATACCAATACTAACTTACTCTTTCGGAATTATAAAATGGACTAACACAGACATAGCCAAGCTAGAAATTAAAACAAGAACGACCCTTACTAAACACAATTACTTGCACCCAAAATCAGCCATAGAGAGAACTACGATACAACGTCAGAAAGGAGGTAGGGGCTTAATAGACTTAAAGATTCTCTGTGAAGGACAAGTTCAAAAACTTAGAAATTTCTTCTATAACAAAGCAAACACCAGCATCATACACAAAACCATAGTAGAAACGGATTCAGGCTATACTCCGCTAAATCTAACAGATAAAAACATAGAATTTACAACAGCTCAGACGACTGAAAACCTTAAAATGTCAAAGTGGCGCAGTAAAGAACTACATGGCAGGCACATACATGATTTAGAACAAACTCACATAGATAACGAAGCTTCTAATAAATGGCTTAAACTTGGATCTCTATTTCCGGAAACTGAGGGTTTTATGATAGCTATCCAAGATCAAGTAATTAATACAAAAAACTACAAAAAATTCATAATTAAAGATCCCAATACTGTAAACGATAAATGTAGAAAATGCCACCGTCACTCTGAAACCATCCAACATATCACCGGTGCTTGTCCTAACCTTACACAAACAGACTATACCCACAGACACAATCAAATAGCTCACATAATTCACCAGAAACTAGCAATCAATCACAAACTCATACCACATAAACAGGCCCCATACTACCAATATACACCAATGCCTGTGTTGGAGAGCAGCAGTCATAAACTATACTTTGATAGAGCAATATTAACTGACAAAACCATCCACAACAATAGACCTGACATAACTTTGATAGATAAACAGAATAAAACAGTGTTCTTAATTGACATCGCAGTACCCAACACCCACAATCTTCACAGAACCATAACCGAAAAAATTAATAAATATACTGAACTAAAGGAAGAAATAATAAGAATTTGGAAAATGAATAAAGTATACATTGTGCCACTGGTGCTGTCCAGCACGGGTGTAATTCCTAAACATTTACTACAATCCCTCAAGATAATAGACATACCTGAAAATACATACATGACGATGCAGAAAGCAGCCATCTTAAATACATGCCGCATTGTCCGAAAATTTCTCCAAGAAGAAATAAACAACGTTTCAGATCATGAAACTCACTTGGTCTAGGCCCGTGGTTTCATTTGAAATACCGAGGTATTTTACATACTTCGAGATATAAATACGTATGTAAAAAATAATAATAATAATAATAAAAATTTCATCATGTTCCGTTCAGATGTTTAGCCATGAAAAGGTAACAGACAGATAGAACTACATTATCTAATATTAGTTAGACACTTCGAAAGAAAGAAAGAAAGACAGAAAGTTCCCTCTTATATAATGGGGAATCAGGCGACTATAGAATTTGGCTAGTTTTTTTTAAATCTCAAAAGGCTTGGGGGAGGATTTATAAGCCTTTTAGATAATCATTTTATTATGAAGTACTAAATTAGAAATTATAAAGTTATAGTTTGTAATCACTGAAGTGCCGAATATTATTACTTGTGTAACTTAGTCGTGTAACTGTAAATATTGTACATAACTTGTTTTAATATTGACTTAATGCACATACACATATTTATTATTTACCGGAAATTCATATTCAAAAACTTAAATCTAACTTATATAATTATCTAGTGTACACTAGATATATAAGTTAGATTTAAGTTTTTTTTTTTTTTGTTAAAAATAAAAATTAACAAATATGTTATCATATAATTATTTTTAGTAGTAGATTGTATAATAAGGGAGCGAAATGGTATTTGTATGGCGAGTGATTTTGTTTGAATTTAGAACGTAGCCAGGGATCTTGAATCTTTGGCGCAGCGAGAGATTCTTCATCAGAAACCTAAGCGAAGCTAGGAATTCAATAAACGCACTAGAATAAAAAAAAATATCGTATATGCGTCAGTAGTACATGTACTTGTTACACAAACACAGCTTTTCATCACACTTATGATAAAAGTGAAAGTTGAAAAGCAGAAAACAGAAAGGCGGCGAATTACCACCCATTTCTCGTTGAAATGCCAAAAATCCGTACTCAGCGATATCGATCCACATTCCTGTTGCGTACTGCACAAGAATGGAATTCATTGCCGCCATCTCTGTTTCCTGAGACATACAATCTTGGAATTTTCAAGGCTAGAGTGAATAGATATCTTCTAGATCGACGAGCTCCATCCTCGGCCACACCGTCGCTTAACATCAGGCGAGATGGTGGTCAATCGTAGATCTATCGGGTCGGGTAATTAAAACCTGGCTACGCTAGTGTATGTAGGTGTGATGAAAAACTGTGAATGTGTTTTTGACTACTGAGAATTAGACACAAAAAAAACGATACCGGAAAGTTTTTTTTTTTTTTATGGATAAATAATAAATGTGTGCATTTGTAATAATACGACTTGTACAGTATATGTTTTATACGTAAAGAAAGGCCTACATTTTGTTGCCATATTTTGCTATTATTAGCTGTAAGTGAACACCATAGTATATGTAAGCATTTATATTTAGTTTGTTAGTCTGTTATAGATTATGCAGCTTGGAAGCCAAGCGACAGTGGCCATGACACATACCTGTTAACTATTGACTTCCTGAAATTACAATTTACCTCTGCCGTGTCATAGGCATTTCACACATTATGATAGTCAAAATCAGAATCGGAATGTTATTTTGTTGAACATTGCAGTACACTTATATATCAATATAAGTTAACTAAATATTGTTTTCTGAAAACGTTGCTTATCAAATACTTTTGAATTGTAAAGAAACCAAACTAATTGTTATATTTTGCACAGAAACACCTAGCATTGTTTGGATCCGGTCGCCGGATCTGGTGGATAATATCGGATCCGGTAGGTAGCCAACCAGCACCGGATCCGCCGGATTGTATTTTAAACTAACTAGTTACGTGACAAAAGTTCTCGTCAATGTGAACAGATGTAAATTCAATATATGATACAATAAAAATAAAGAGCCGTAACGCCCATTGTGTTTGTCTTCCACGGAAAGAGCGGGATTATTTTTAACATGACGCCTTGAAACGTCGCGTGTGACGCTACGATTATCACAGCTTTAACGCAAAATTCAATGCATAGTAATTGCTTAAACACGTTGCTATTGTTTCGTTTAACGCAGCGAATGTCGCATAAAAAAAATGCGTATTAGTTTCGCTGGTTGCATACATAATAGCAGTCGGGTATCTTATTTTTCTTTTTATAATTATGACTCGTCTGTATTTCAAATAGTGATCCGTTATATAAGTGCTTTATTCTCGTGCCTTGTAATAAATATTATTTTTCATGCTTTAAACAAATATTTTTAGGTATTATGTTTTTTTTTTTATGAATATACCTACTTAATGCTTAAATATTAATAGGCAGCGATGTTCTTATATTAGTAACTTAAGTTTTTTTTTAATTGTTTGACTAAGTTTTGGTTTAGACTTTTTTTTTAACTCTTAATGTGCAGAATTGAATGGCGCGACTCTCGCTCGCACGCGAATCATTATTTATTAATTCATTAAAATTAATAGATATAATAAGACGGTAACGGGTCAAAATCTGTACATTAAATATTTGTGAAAATGTTTGATTGTAGGATGCATTACTATCGATACAGAAACCAAAACAGCAGTTAAAAAAAAATGTCTGTGTGTCTGTCTGTACGGTGTGTCCGATGGATGCCGAAACTACTGGATGGATTTGAACGAAATTTGGCAGGATTACTACTTATAATATTTGACTGGCCTTGTGGCTCAGTTGGTAGTGTGTTTACGTCTACCTGCTGAACTGAAAGGTCGTGGGTTCGATCCCCACCCAGGGCAAACATTTGTGTGATGAGCATGGATGTTTGTTCTGTGTCTGGGTGTTTCTATGTATCATATGTATATATTTACAAAAAAAAAGTATATATGTATTCTATCAGCCATCTAGTTCCATAGTACAAGCTTTGCCTAGTTTGGGTTAGATGGTGTTGTATGAAATGTCCACAAATATTTATTTTTATTTATTTATAATATGTAGAAGGATCTGGCGTACTTTTTTTCTCGGGTTTTCTATACTTATACTTGTTATATCTGGAAACACGTGTCGCGTGCGAGCGAGACTGCTGCCCCACTGGACTCTGCACCTTAATTAGTGAAATTTAATAGATTTTTATTATAAATCTATTTCGTATAGTCAAAAATATGACGCCAAATGTAAACTGAAAAAAAAGTATGTGAACATATTTTATTGAAATTATATGAGAATGCGATTTTTGATTCCGTATTATCTTTTGCTATGTGAAATTATTACAAAAAAAATCGCATCTGTTTTTGCAAAGTTCGGTACAAAATAGATGTTTAGTGTTCAATGTCGAATGTCGAAAACGGTGGCTCCCAATATTGTATCAAATCCAGTTTTCTTCTACCATTTCTTACATACAATGCTATTTCATGCTATTATGTTATTGCAGGCAATGGTGGTGACATTAGGAGTAAACTGGATTCAGTAGGATATTGGGACGCGTCGATTGTTTAAGATTCTACAGAATATGTATGACCATTGGAATCTCAAATGTTGAAATGTGTAAAGGAATAGTTGCCATAATACTGCATTTACGAAAATAAATAAATTAGAAATACTCATCTATCAAGTTATACCAAACGGTTACCTATCTATTCCAAAATATAAAACATCGAATTCTCTCTAAAAAGAGGGGTTTCCTGTGACGTCATTAAGGTCGAGATTAAAGCGCGCAGCTATCTCTCTCGCGCATCACAACATTTTTAAACATATAAAATCATTGAGTAGGGATATTAGAAAAGTTAGAGATAAATTTGTTTATTTAGAGATAGAGAGGGAGAAACATTTCAAAAAAGTTTTAATCAGATATCATTTATACTGGCGACGGAATTAGAAAAATATATTTTCTTATTCCTCAGCCAATTTAAAAGATATCGAAGAAAAACTTGTTTTTAAATATTTCTTCTGTCTAAATAAATATTTAAAAACTTGTTTTTAAATATTTCTTCTGTCTAAATAAATAAATTTAGCTCTCACTTTCCTAATATCCCTATTCAATGATTTTATATTTTTAAAAAGGTTGTGATGCGCGAGAGAGAGATAGCTGCGCGCGTTGAGCGAATCCTTAACCACAATCGTAATAGCAATATTTTTTCAATATTACTTTGACCTTTGTCTTGCTCTATCAACTGTAGAAAGAGCGAGACAAAAGTCAAAGTAATATTGAAATAGACAGCTTGAACGCTTGTGGTACGGGCCCTGGGGGGCAATTCAGTTAATCAAAACCGATCCGTAACTGAACCTTGTGCGAAGCATTTCCTGTCGGCTGCTATCTTTTTTTGATTTAGTAACGAGCGAAGGAGGTGTTACGTTTCATCAAATGTGTCAATTGTATGACATAAAAGTGACTGAATCAAAAAAACTATGGCGGCCGACGGGAAACGCTCCACATATGGTTCGGCTATGGAGCGGTCTTGAATAACTGAATTGGGACCCTGGTCGATTTTGATATTTGCTAGAATCGTTTGATACTCAGTACTAAACAAAAATATAAAATGTGAGCAATATCGGTCAAGAGGTTGTCGAGACAAAAGGTTGGGGAATCTCAGTTTAAAAATTGATAAGTTTGCTACTAACAATGATGTATTACGTAGATAGGTTTTCCCCGGCTCTGCCCGGTAAGCCACAAGGCAGGTAATTGCCCGACTCGTCTTCAGTCACGTTTAGACGCGTATCGTGACTTGTGAACAGTGACAATGCCATCTTGTGTGCTTAGAAAGTGCAACACCAAGATATATGGCCAAGATACTAAAGGATGGTATTAAGGATGTGGTATTTTCCTTGAAATTACTGAGAATTAAGATTTGCCATGCGTTTACTTCATATTAAATGAGAGAGTTAACCTCTCTCTATCGATAGATAAAATCTCATTGGCTACCAAGTCATTTGTCGGCTGATTTTGAATTTCGAATATGAACAGTAGAGCTCTCGAGCACAGAGTTTTTTGCAACAAACATTGTTGTAAAGCGTTTGTACTCGCGAAGTGTACTGTTTGTAAAACCTCAAACTTATTGAACCAAAAACTCAACAACTATAAAACTCAAAGTCAAGGTAAAACATCTGGAATCAGTTCTATCATATTATATGTTCTGTGGTTCTATGACACGGATTCTGGCAAATAGAATTCGTTTTTTTTTTTTTTTTTTTATGACAAACTAGGCCTGCGTTTGACCACAATCTCACCTGATGGGAAGCGATGATGAGGTCGAAGATGTAGCACGCCTGCCTAGGAGATACCTATTCACTTTTTTCTTAAACAACCCCGGGGTTGTATTTCGGTTTATAGATAGGTTACCGTTCGAAATATTTCCTAGAACATTATAGCAAAACAAATGTGTATGTATGTGTTCAAAATGTGTATATAATAATGTAGTAATAGAATAATGAAATTCTTATGAGTTATAAAGAGAATAAACTAATTATTTGTCTATTATTACAAGCTTTTATTTATTTTCACCTGTCCCTATGTCTGTTTGTTCTCAAATTTTGTAAATTACTAGAGTTCCCGTCCGAGCCGTCCGTTTCCGAGCTGGTTTGTTCGCGCTTACGAACAAATCAGCATTCTTTTTACGTGACGGGAACTATACATTTGACTCACTTTGTGAAAAAAAGATGATCTAATAATGGAGACGGGATAGGGACTGGAACTTCGAAAATTTCGACTGTTTAAGAAGGAGGGTTATGTTTTTCAGGTGTATGTATGTATGTTTCTGTATGTTCACCTACAGCCTAAACGGCTTGACTGATTTTGTTGTGCGAGGTGTCGTTAGATTCGTCTTCACTCCCTTAGTGTCAAAATCATATTTGTTTTGTGATAATAATAATACATCTCTCGCAAAAATAATAAAAATGCGTTTTTCGTAACCTCCAACTAAGTTTTTCCTAATAAATAAGTGATTTTACCAGAATTATTCTAAATAATGCGCATTGATAATCTTTTATCGCATACTTTTTAACAAAAGACGTACACTCAACAGCGTATCACTAATAACGAAATCGTAATTTGGACTGCAAAAACAGCTTTTCTGCAGTTGGTTATTTTATTTTTCTTTTAATATACTTGTTACTTCTGTTGGTAGAGCCGGCAATCATTTTTTTTTACATTTATTTTATTTTGGTCTAGAGGTAAAAAAATATGGTCGAAAGTCTCTATTTCGAACAAACAAGATATAATACATGTACTGTACATATTGTTAAAAAAAGTTTGTTCTCTTGTGGTCTACTGTACTCAAAACTACTGGTATATTGTTAGTTAGGCTAGATGGCGCATGAATCGAGTTAGTTCGCGATGGTGTTCCTGTCGAGCTTGGTTGTAAACGTGTCTTTATTTTCTGAAAGGCTAAATCTCTCTGGAGAGTAGGGATGGGTTATACTTGCAAAATCTCATACCAGGGCTTCCAAGTGCGCCCACATAAAAATACCAGCGCCAAAAACCAGGGCTCAAAACCCTTAAAAGTATTTTTTTCGTTAAAGAAAATTGATTTGTATTTTAACTAAGATAAGGTGCACAATTGCGTAACAAGTTTTTCTACTAAAATACTTGCATAGGATATTGTTCATTATATACGTTATAATAAGAAGCATAATGGCATTCATGAAATTCAAAACGATCCAAACGACACCAAACATGACTGAGCGAGCGATATATATTGCTTGCCTACTTCGTTCCGTGTATTTGACGATGACACCCGAGTGCAGCGCCAAAAACCAGGGTCAAAACCGTTGAAAGTATTTTTTTCGTTAAAGAAAATTGATTTGTATTCAAGTAATAATAAGGTACAAAATTGCGTAGCGAGTTTTTCAACTAAAATACTTGCATAGGAAATTGTTCATTGTAAATGTTACAATAAGAAGCATTATAGCATTCGCGAAATCCAGTAAGGTAAATACTTTTAAGACTTTCTCCTTTCAAGTATTTCGGGGCGGCACCTGGTCGGCACACTTGCAAGCAAATACCTGGTGTAAAAACCTGGTTGCGTAAATACGCACCATCCCTACTGGAGAGGTGTCTCTAGATTTAGTTTTTGACAAGCTTGCCTCGTTTGCTTCGAGGTTGCTTCCTAGTCCTAGCTAACTCTTGGCAGAGAGTGTAATTTTCTTTCGTAGAGAGAGAAAGCAACAGAGTACCAAAGAAAATGAGTACTAGCTAGAGTGCGTCATTTACGATATTTTTTTCTCTTTCACTCCCCAGTGAAACAGATTAATTATTATTAATGGTGCAAGCACGAAAGAGCAAGATTATACTCATTTTTGTCTTTTATTGGTTTAACCGTTTAAATTGAGAAGTTTAGAGACATCTATTTTGACGCTTCGAATTATTTTGAAAAACGAAATTTAATGGTTGCCGCTTTAGACTTCTAGCGAGTACCAATTTTCTTTGCTATAGACCACATTGCTTTCGGATGTTTTTGAACGCTGACGCGAGATCCTTTTCGATTATAATATCATTTAAATTAAAACAATTATATTATTATCTGTATTCTCAACGATATGGTTGAGAATACAGAACTATTATTCTTTAGAGGTAAAGGAATAAAAGAAGCTATTTTTTTTTTAAAACATTTAATTATAAATAATGTAAAAGCATTCAGACCGAAATACTTAATATAAATGCACAAATTGGTACTTTATACTTATTGCGACTCGTCTTGTCATAAAACAGACTTCGATTATAATACTATTCTTTCATATAAAAATTACTCTTTGCACGTATAACGTTCGTCACAATATGTTGACGGGGCTCAGTGCTTATCGTATGATACTCGTACACAGGAAATAAACCTGGCAACCTTTCATATTTCGCAAGAAAATCGGACAACATTGAGCTGTATGTACTTACGTACGAGAGCAGACACTCATAGCTACTTTGTTACATTCAACTGCGGCGAGAGCGCCGCACCTCACTCAGTGGCTTACTTAATGGTACTAGTGAAGTGAGTGCTTTCGACTTTGCTTGCAAGAAAACACACCATAGATGCAATTCTGCGCTACAAGTATCAATCGTACCGTATAATCGTAGATAAACGATGTAATTATTATTCCAGCGCTGTATCGCTGTTTTTTTACTTTACCAAAAAATGTGACAATAATGTTGCTTCAGATAGCTAGCTCCTCTGGTAAGTACATACAGCTCAATGGGCAAAAATAATAATCTGTTACCTAATATTTTCTTGACACAAATAAAAATTCTCAGAAAGCCTGCTTCTGGTTATTACTGTCAGTGTGGGTAACTTTGATTCCGTCAAACATTGTAGATACATAGCCTTATGCGAAGCTTCTTGATTTTTCCCAAAATATTAGTAGTCAAAATGTCTGCCAATTAATTGAGCAATTTAAGCACTAATCTTTTTGGAAAAAAAAAACAAGAAAAAAAAAAGGCTATGTACAATGTTTGACAGAGATTCAAAGCTACCCATAAATTCGAAAGGTCAAAGTTTATATCCAGTATAACAGAACTTTTAAGTCAATTCCTCAAAAAAAGCCTCTAAGTTTGAATTGTTGAGATGGCCCCTCCAAGAGCACCTATACCGGGCTTCGTATTTTAACAGGACGACAAGAATTTAATGACTATGAAAATGAATGATGATAACTAGACACCTAGTTTCTAGGCTAAATGACTGACGATGATAATGGAACATGATGACATCAAGAATCAGATGAATATGGCGATGAATGATGATGGAGCGAAATGACTGATCGTCCTGGTAAATGAAGCCGTCATAAAATTTCGTTGCTCCTAACCTAGACATAGATCTAGCACGCGGTACCAGGATATGAAGAGAGTTAATCGCGGTGCTCATCCTGGGCCAGCTCTTCAAGGTCCTCCTGGTCGAATTCAGTGTCGTCTTCCGCGACCGCCTCCTGGTATTGCTGGTATTCGGACACCAGATCACTGACGTTGCTCTCGGCTTCCGTAAATTCCATTTCGTCCATGCCCTCGCCGGTGTACCAGTGCAAGAACGCCTTGCGTCTGAACATAGCCGTGAACTGTTCCGATATTCTCTTGAACAGCTCCTGGATGGCAGTCGTATTCCCGATAAAGGTCGACGACATCTTCAGGCCTTTAGGAGGAATATCGCAGACGGCCGTCTTCACGTTGTTCGGGATCCATTCGACGAAGAAGCTGCTGTTCTTGTTCTGGATGTTGAGCATCTGCTCGTCGACCTCCTTCATGGACATGCGTCCGCGGAAGATGGCCGCGACGGTGAGGTAGCGGCCGTGGCGCGGGTCGCACGCCGCCATCATGTTCTTGGCGTCGAACATCTGCTGGGTAAGTTCTGGTACGGAGAGTGCGCGGTACTGCTGGCTGCCGCGAGACGTCAGCGGGGCGAAGCCCGGCATGAAGAAATGAAGACGCGGGAAGGGAACCATGTTCACGGCCAGCTTGCGCAGGTCCGCGTTCAGCTGGCCCGGGAACCGCAGACACGTCGTCACGCCGGACATCGTCAGCGACACCAGATGGTTCAGGTCGCCGTAAGTCGGATTCGGCACTTTGAGGGTTCTATAGCAGATATCGTAGAGAGCTTCGTTGTCTATGCAGTAAGTTTCGTCTGTGTTTTCGAGGAGCTGGTGGATGGAGAGGACGGCGTTATAAGGTTCTACCACTGTGTCTGATACTTTAGGCGAAGGGACGACCGAGTATGTGTTCATGATTCTGTCCGGGTATTCTTCTCTGATTTTGGAGATGAGGAGTGTGCCCATGCCGGAGCCGGTGCCGCCGCCGAGCGAGTGCGTGAGCTGGAAGCCCTGGAGGCAGTCGCAGTTCTCGCACTCCTTACGGACTACATCTAAGACTGAGTCGACTAGTTCAGCGCCTTCTGTGTAGTGTCCCTTGGCCCAGTTGTTGCCGGCGCCCGACTGGCCGAACACGAAGTTGTCGGGACGGAACAGCTGGCCGTAGCCCCCGGAGCGGACCGCGTCCATTGTGCCGGGCTCGAGGTCGAGGAGGATGGCACGGGGGACGTACTTCCCGCCGTTCTCCGCCGTCGCAACTGTGGAGGAAGGAAAACAATTGGTCAAGTATGATAGCGTAAGGTCAAAATCTCCGAAATATGCCATAGCCACAGAATTCAACGTCACATGATGATCAGATTGGGGGCACATGATGGCAAAATATCAAGGTGTTGACAGCTGTGTTTTTAGCGGAATCTAGTTCAAAGTACTGCATCGATTTTGATAAAATTTATATGGAACCACATCTGAAGTATGACCTACAAAATACAAAAAGAATCATCAAAATCAATGCACAATTGACTGAGTAATCGATGAACAAACATTAAAAAAACATACAGACTGAATTGATAATCTCCTTTTTTGGAAGTCGGTTAAAAAGAGAAAGCAAGTTCCTATAGGTAAGTACCAAGATACAGTTGTATAAATTGCACAGATATGCAATGGTAAAGAATAACAAGTAGGTATCTAAAGTCAATTACGACTTTGCTATTTTGTGAGCCATCAAGAGGACGTTGACCCGCTTATCTGTTCCATGAACTTGAGTTCAGCACAGTTGCCGACTGAGGAATAAGGAAGGACGTATTTACTTAGGTTTTAGATATGTAGTACATACTATTAAGATATTATGTGGTTTTGGAGTAACTTCAGGCAAGCAAGTCACCGGCTTACCGTCTTTCTTGTGCTTAACAACATTTTTAAAGATATAAAACTCCTAGACTGGAAGAAAAAAAACATAGGATGTACCAGCTGCTTCTTTCCAGGCATAGGTACTATAAAAGTCAGGGGGTTTAAGGGAAATTGGAGTTTATATAGGCGATGAGATGACCCCGTCACTGTAAGCCAATATTTTGTACATCTTGCTCTGTAATACTATCTCTTCCCCCCTAACCCAGGTCAAATGTGGCTTCAAACGACGTCTCATATAAAGATAATTTTATATACATATTTACGATCTTTTCGATTATTTAAGTCCCGTTTTATACATAAAAATATTGACAGAGCCCTAATGAGTATTTAGAAATCAATATCGTGATCCATGTAAACGGTGACGTATGTACAAACGACATAATATAAATAAATTTGTTTGTAGGGCATACATACTGGCATGCTAAATAGGACGTCTCCTTTTAAATAAATTATACTTGTCAAGTGACCAGAATGCTGGCTCCTAAAAAAGTAAGCATTGCCATCCATCGTGGCAACACTGCCAGCATTCTGGCCACTTTTCCCATTGCCAGTATAATTTTTGAATAGTTTTTTTATTTTATTTGTTTTCTGTATATTATATTAAAATTGTTTTTTTAACACGCTTTTATTAGCTTCACCTGTATGCGTGTTTGTTTGTAACCGACTCCTTTGGACTTGATTTTGACCCACTTCAAACGGTCAGATTTCGTTCAAACTTTGTAGACTTATCGAGTACCGATGACAATCGATACGAAATTGCGAATTGAAACGAACGAAGTGTTTTTAGGATTAAAACTGTAATTAATTTATGTAGTCTTAAGGTGTAGATAGTAGAGGTATAGTCATAGCTCTTAGTATAGTTTTTTCTTACATGTTCTTTCAGTAAACATAGAAATATAACTTTTTCTACTTGTCAATCAAATCTAAGTAAATAATGTAAGTCAGGCTAGTCGAGAAGTAAAAGTTAAGTTTTTGCTCGCAATGGTCGGTTGTTTTTGCACCGTGGTCCGTGATTCATCGTCTGGAAGTTAAATTTCCTGCGATTGTTCTTTGTTAGCCTTGGATATGGACTCAAATAATTGGTAAGATATAGTCATATCGAATGCTTAAGTAACTGGGTCTTTGGCCGAGCGATATAGATATCTGACCCTGAAATTCGAGGTCTCTGTCTGTTTGTCACGTTTTCACGGCTAAACACACGAGTTTCGTTATGAAATTTGATATATATTTCGAGGAAGGATATAGGATATACTTTGGGAACAACGTTTTTGACGTGATAACGTCTTATAAATCGATGAACGCCGACTGCACGCACGAAAAAACATGACTCATTGTCACGTTCCGCCTGAGCCGAGCGTGCAAGCGAGAGCGCGGAACAAGCGATAGAGAGGCACGATCGGTCTAAGCGTTCGGCTTGTGACGCATCGTTATCACGTAAAATTATCGTCCGTAAGCCGACTTTACAGACAACCATTTTTTTTACTCGTATCACTCCTGTACCATCACGCAATCTATAACTTATAAAACTGTCGCCTAAAATCGCCGTAACTAAGTGTTTGCAAAGTGACTATAAAATGTTATAGTAGGTATATAACAAGTGCAAATCCAGCGAACGCGCCACGCTCCGCTGCCTCCTAACAGTTATTGTACTGTTAACCATGAAATCTGCAGTCTGTGGTGCGAGTACTGCCTCTCAGGGTACTGGTTTAGAAGCTGCATCCGAGGTGCGGTTAAAAAACTATGCCTCTTTTTCAACTTCCATACTTCAATAATTTAAAAAAAACTGAAACCAACAACTTCAAAATACGCAATTTCGTATACCTGAATGACATACTTAGTTATTTTGTTTTAAAAACAAAACTACTATAATAATATTATAATATAATAATTATAGTATTCATATAGTATATATTGTATTCATATTGTTTCTATTATTTGTATAATTAGATTAATAAATACATTGTAATATTTGTTTATTTAAAAGATATCAAAGAAAAAAAATCTTCTAAAATATTTTCTCCTATCGAAATAAAAAAAAAAAAATCTCACTTTAATATAACAATATAACGGATTTATTGCGTATATGTTACATAATTTTAAAATAAATAATAGAGTCATTTAGTTCCAATAACTACAGTTATTGGATTGTTATAACAATCCCGAAAACTTAAGAATTTTATACTTCAATTTTTTTTTTATCATTAATTTGCCCTACGGGCAGGCTAAGGCCTTTTAGCCATACTGCCTTGTCTTATGTCTTAATCAACAATGCGCACATTACTTCGAAAAGACAGAGGTGCGTGCCGCGGGACTTTTGATTTTATAATTGTACTATAGTAATTATATACAATGGACCCGATATTTTCTCAACGTTTAAACCTTCCCTGGACTACTACAAACATTTCAAGACCAAAATCAGCTAAATCGGTCCAGCTGTTCTCGAGTTTTAGTGAGACAAACGAACAGCAATTGATTTATTTATATATATATATATAGAGAGAGAGAGATTTATATTGACAACCATATAGTTATTAAGTATTGACGTGTAAATTGCAAATTACGAATAAAATGAATATGAATATCCTTAAAATTATCTTATAGCGCCAATAAGTAGTTACACCATGACTGAAGAATCGTCACATTCTGACCTAACCTAATCACAGATTAAGCTGTCTTCGAGTTCAACGCACCTCCTTTATAACCCCTTTATTCGACTCAATTGTCGTATAACTATGGTAATTACTTGCTTACATAGGTACCATTGTCCTGTTTTCGGGCTGTCCTGTGGTTGACCTTATGTGGGATGCGAATTTCATTGTTCTCTTTCGGTTTTTATCGTATTTTCCCTTGTGTCTACAATATTACATACAGTCATGCCTATTTTAGGGTTCCGTACCTCAAAAGGAAAAAACGAAACCCTTATAGGATCACTTTGTTGTCCGTCTGTCCGTCCGTCCGGGTGTCAAGACCTTTATCTCGGGAACGCGTGAAGGTATCGTGTTAAAATTAAAACCATATACCATAGTAGCTTGCTGCAGAAAGAAAAATCAAAATTCTCAGTTTTCGTAAATATAGGAAAAAATCCGAAAACTGGACATTTTAAATTTAATCACAAAAAAAATAGTGTCTTTATGCAAGGAACGAGGGTCCAAATTTTAAAGTGAATTAACCGTATCATGTGGGTTATCATATGAAAGAGCTTAATTAGCATAAGTTAAAACAGTGTGTTAAATATTTTTACGATGTATATTTTTCGGTTTATGAAGGAAAATAGAAAAAAATATATATGATTTCCCCCTTTGATCTACTAGTTTGTACGGAACCCTCGGTGGGCGAGTCTGACTCGCACTTGTCCGGTTTTTCTTTAATAGGCAGGCAATGAATCAAATACATATTTACATTTAGGCAATTTGACCACGTTTGATGGTGGTTAGAGCTTAGAGGGTTAAAAGATTTTCACTCATATCCCTATACCAAAGTTCACAGTTCATTCAGATACCTACTTACTTTACTTGTATCGTTACAGACTTAATCTGAAAAAAAATCGGACAAGTGCGTGTCAGACTCGCCCACCGAGGGTTCCGTACAAACTTGTAAATAAAAGGGGGAAATCATATATCTCTATATATATAAAAATCAATTGCTGTTCGTATGTCTCGCTAAAACTCGAGAACGGCTGGGCCGATTTAGCTGATTTTGGTTTTGAATTGTTTGTCGTAGTCCAGGGAAGGTTTAAACGTTGAGAAATTTATCGGGTCCACTCATTGATAGGTGATACGAAGCCGGGTCATCTAGTATTTCATAAATGGCCTTTCGCGAGTTCCTTCGAAAGTCAATTACTTACACATATTTTCTCTGTGCACAACTTTCTCTCCATTATTTTTAATTGTTAAAGAGTAAAGTACCTATTCTTTAATTGAGCACTCTATCTTGATAGTAAATAATTGAGTCATTACTTTACATGTTCGATAGCTAGTATATGGGAGAAGACAATATTGTATCCTAAAATGGAGTTATAACGGTTGATTAGACATCATTATTTATACGACCATGACTTTTTCTTTTTATTTTATTGCTTTTGACGTGACGTCGTCTAATAAATCGATGAACGCCGGCTGCACGCACGAATAATTATGACGCATTGTCCCGTTACATCATCATCATTTCATCAATGTTTATTATGACGTTGTCACGTTAAACTATCGTCCGTAAACCGACTTCCTATGAAATAAAATTCGTGCATATTCCCTATTGTGATAAATCGCTAGTCTATTATTACATTTACATTATAATAAACTAACAATTTGTCAAAATGGTCGCTAAATCGTATCAGCGAGTGGAGGACGAGAGATAGTCAATAGCAGCCTCGCAGCCCAGTTATTTGAAGATACCTGAAGAAGGAGGTTGTTGGTACGTACCAGAGGCCTCATTGTAGTAGACGGAGATGCGCTCAAGCTGCAAGTTTGAGGTCAGTTCAAATAGCACCCTTGCAGTCCAGTATTAGAAGATACCTGAAGAAGGAGGTTGTTGGTACGTACCAGAGGCCTCATTGTAGTAGACGGAGATGCGCTCAAGCTGCAAGTTTGAGGTCAGTTCAAATAGCACCCTTGCAGTCCAGTATTAAAAGATACCTGAAGAAGGAGGTTGTTGGTACGTACCAGAGGCCTCATTGTAGTAGACGGAGATGCGCTCAAGCTGCAAGTCTGAGGTTCCGCAGTAAACTCCTGTCGGGTCGATGCCGTGTTCTTCAGATATTATCTCCCAGAACTGAGGACAAACAGATAACAGCGTTATCATTTCGTCTATTTATCTTTTTTACCCGACTGCGTAAGAAGGAGGGTTATGCTTTTCTAGTGCCTACAGCCTAAACGGCTTGACCGATTTTGATGTGCGAGGTGTTGTTAGAGTCGTCTTCACTCCTAGAGTGTCATAGGCTAAATTTTCTTATAATAATAATTATATGTCTCTCGCAAAAATAAAAAAAATAGGTTTTTCGTAACCTCCAACGAACTTTTTCGTAATAAACAATTAGTTTTACTAGAAATATCGGGAAGAATGCATTTATTATCTTTTACAACAATTTTACGCATACTGTTTCGCAAAAGACGTACACTCAAAGCGTATCAAACGTAACGAAATCGCAAGTTAGACTACAAAAACAGCTTATCTGCAGTCGGGTATTTTATTTTTCTTTTAACATAGATACTTGTTTCAATTTCCGATTCATGGCACTAAACATAAAACTCTAAAAGGTGCGGTTTCATATTTTTGAATATTATTTTTAACTCTTAAAATAAACGACAATCGAGACTAAGCCGAGCGCACCAGAATAGGGCCTCGTCTCGCGTGTAAAGATTTTATCGCATACAAAAATGTCCTTGTCAATCATAGAATTTATTATATGCCACAGACTTAGGAATACTACAAATTTGTGTTGTAAACATAACTTTTATGGAATTCAAGGATTTTTCACCTTGAACTCGATATACATTTTATGAAAACACGTATGTAATTCCTTTTCATAAAATATTTCGTTGTTCAAAGTTTCGAGCAAATAAAATATGCTTTTATGTATTTGGACTGAAGTATTTCTTTTTAGGTAAATACACAAACCATGCGATAACAAAAACTATAATACACTATAACAGCTTGACCGATTTTGATGTGCGAGGTGTCATTAGATTCGTCTTCGCTTCGTGAGTGTAATAAGCTATATTTTTTTGTAATAATAATAATACACAACTCGTAAAAAAAATGCGTTTTTTCGTATCCTCCAACGAACTTTTTCGTAATATAAACAAGTGATTTTACTAGAATTATTGCAAAAAATGCTCATTTATAACCTTTTACAGCGATTTACGCATACTTTCTCACAAAAAGCGTACACTCAATAGCGTATCAAACGTAACGAAATTCGAAGTTAGACAGCAAATACGTATTAACATCGGGTATTAAGTTTTTCTTACTTGTAATACTTGTTTCATTAGCTCTACGAAGTGTAGAACAAAGTCGCGAGTATAAACTTTTGGTTATATTCCTGACGTACGGAACTTGAAAACCACATTTCTTTCTGTGCAGTCGGTTAAGAACCGGCACACAGGTAAGGAAGGGCGTGATAAGGTCAATGACAGAGGGTCCATTTATTCAGCTTCTTTGTATTGTCCAAATATGTACCGAGATGGTAAAACCATCTGCGACAATGTGGGGAGTACGGGAACCTGTCTGGACTTGTGTGAATACATGAATAAATATTGCGCAATAAATATTGGACGATGTTATTGGTATGCTGGGTACACTGCCCGACTGATAATGGGCCGAGCTTTTGACTTATCTTTAATGTAAATATATTTTTTTTCAGGGCCTCGTGATTAGGACAAGGCATTACTTACTTACCTATTTTTATCGACTTCAGTTGCACTTTTTTTACCTGATTGCGTAAGAAGGAGTATGTATGTTCGTATGTCTTTGTATGGTTGTTTTAATAGGATCGACTACAGCCTAAACGGCTTGACCGATTTTCATGTACGAGGTGTCGTTAGATTCGTCTTCACTCTCCTGAGTATCATAGGCTATGTTTTTTTAATAATATTACATTTCTGGCAAAAATGAAAACAAAAAAAATCGTAACCTCCAACGAACTTTTTCGAAATAAACAAGTGATTTTACTATAATTATCTAAAGAATGCGCATTTATTTTTACAGCGATTTTACGTTTACTTTCTCAAAAAAACGTACACTTAACAGCGTAACGAAGTTAGACTGCTAAAACTGCTTTTCTGCAGTCGGGTATATTGTTTTTATTTTAATGTAGATACTTGTTTAGACTATAACCACTATAATATTATACACTATGGGCCTTACCGAAAAACGTTACTTAACTTTAACCATCGTCTTAAATTCTGTCTACTTTCCGCGAGTGAGCGAGAAGTTGTCAAAATATGTTAAGCATTGCTTAAAGTTAAGTAACGTTTTTCGGTATGGCCGTATATTTGATCCTATTTCTACAGGCCATCAAGTAAGTACATATTTTTCTTCTTTACATGATTTTTTTTACGGTGGACATACATTTAACTTTGTTTTCATAATAGGTAATTATGCCTAGCGCCACTGTTAGCATTTGCAACTGGGTTTTTTTTCACTTTTTTAGATGTAGCACGTCTAGTGCATTTGCCACTGAAGTATTTATTCAATTTTTTTTTACGTCGTTGTAAAAATGTTGACAGTTTGGAAAAACACCAGATATTCGTGCACCGTGCACCGTTATCGATGCCTTATCTCTGGTCGCGCTCTCATGATCATATTTCACAGGAAAGTGTGGAATAAGCAATAAAGACTACAATGTTTTTTGTTTGGATTATGTTTTGAGGACAATAACCTTTTACAAAAAAAAAAATACAATCGGCCAAGTGCGTCTTGTGAAACGCCCAATGTCGGATTTCGTAGTTGCAAATTGCAATCTTCTTTGATATTATGAATATACGTAATAATGATTATTTATCAGCGGAATTCTTTGCCGCCATCTCTATTGCCTGAGAACTACAATCTTGGAATTTTCAAGAGCTCCATCCTCGGCCACACCAATGCTTAACATCAGGCGAGTTGATGGTCAATCGTATATATACATAACATAAAAAATATACAAAGTTAGTACCTAACTAAATATTAATTAAATTCAATAGAAATTTGATGAATGTTGTCATTTTACTAAGCCATATCATCAATCAATCTGTTTCCGGAATTGTTTGTGACCTAAAATAAAAGTTTATATGTTGACCGTTTTTATGTTGATACTTTTTTTGACCGGAAGTGACCTGAATTGATCAATATCAGTACTGTAACAGAAATCGGTGTTTGACCTATGGCGAGCCAGACATTTGACATTAGTTATTCAGTTACTAGTATACCTAGTATAATTAGCTTACCCTAGGGTTCCTAAATTTGTGGTAGTTCGTTGATCTCTAATTTCAAGAGGAATAAAGAAGAATAATTAAATATTTAGTTACCAGCTATTTTGAAAATTAGCCCAAAATAAAATTGACGGAGAAATGAGAAAAAGTACAGTTGAACATAGCTCCTACTTTTTTAAATCAGTCACAAATACAACCGAATATCATTCGACCGTACCTCATTTATTGTAGTCGGTTAAAAAGGTCGCGTTCGTTGCATGGAGCAAGTACATAAATCGTTCAATCGAAGAGCAGCAATGAAGCGACAATAGCTGCAGATTGGCTCTGATTGGAACACACAATATACGGGCTTGTAAGTTCTAACTGTACGATTTATGTGAAATAAGGAACAGGAACGAACAAACTAAAATATTAATTTAAAATAAAAAAACCGGCCAAGTGTGAGTCGGACTCGCGCACGAAGGATTCCGTACCATTATCTATAAAAACGGCAAAAAAATCACATTTTTTGTATGGGAGCCCCCTTAAATATTAATTTTATTTTAATTTCATTATTAAATAAATAATTAAATTTAAATAAAATTAATATTAAATTGAATAGTATAACTCAATATTCAGTGAATATTTCAAGCGTCTACATGTTGCCGTTATCAATATCACGCAAAAACGAGATTTCTATTTTTTAATATTTTTGTTGTTATAGCGGCAACATAAATACATCATCTGTGAAAATTTCAACTGTCTAACTATCATGGCTCATGAGATACAGCCTGGTGACAGACGGACGGACGGACGGACAGACAGCGGAGTCTCAGTAATAGGGTCCCGTTTTTACCCTTTGGGTACGGAACCCTAATAAGGCTTTAAAACCAGAATTTCGTAGTCTTCTCAGCCAACGCAAGTGGTTTTTTTCCCGACTGCGTAAGAAGGAAGGTTTTGTTTTTCGAGACAAAAGCGTGACACATGTCAAAGTGACAGATGTCAAATTGATAGTTGTGGATGTCGATGTTGGGTTACATCGGAATCTATTATAGCTTGGCTGTTGGTTTTGTTACAAGGGTTGCAACAAAGGGCCGTTTTATGGGAAACCCGACAACCACCCTTCCTGTCACCCGACCGGGTACTGGGAAATACGCGATATAAATGTAGCCTAGGGCGTACATAGTGTCCTGGCTTTGTTTACACGATTGAAGAGATCCAATTACTAAATGCTAGACATAATATGGTAACGGTACGTAAGGAAGGACTATTTTGTATAGTAGGTACACTTGGGGAAATAGTACAATTTTATTATTCAAAGAGCAAGCAGTAGTGTGCAAGCAATACTGTTTTCCGGTTAGAACAATGTTTCTAGCAAAATTTTCAGGCATTGAAACTTTAATTTTTTAACCAAGTCAAAATGGTAAATTCTATAAAATGTTAACAAACAAAGCGAAACAGTCAATTCTAATCTAAAGTCTATAAAATTACTTTCAGATAAAATGTTAACCAATGGGAAAGGGCTACTTCTAATTTAAAAAAAACTATTCAAGGAGAAACAGTTAATGCTGACTCAAATCCTATGAATTATTAGCCGACGTAATATGGTTCATCAGTGTTAGTACCAAATTCTACACAATTTTAATCGAGGTGAACCGCTTGTTCTGAGCTTATAAAACATCAACCAAGGAAAAATGCATTCTTGCCTAATTTCTTTAAGATAACCATATCAAAATGTATTTATATCTAAATTCTATAAAATATTAACCATAGTAAAATGCATTCATCTCTCAATTCTGAATTTTGAATTTGAAATCTATAACATAATAACCATAGCAAAATGCATTCCTGTCTAAATTCTACAAAATATTAACCATAGTTAAATGCATTCATGGCTTAATTCTAAATATGTCATAATTATTAACCATATCAAAATGCATTCCTGTCTAAATTCTACAAAATATTAACCATAGTAAAATGCATTCATGGCTTAATTCTAAGTATGTCATAATTATTAACCATATCAAAATGCATTCCTGTCTAAATTCTAGTAAATATGTATTACCCAAGGTTATACATATTACCACTCGAAGCGTCACTCTTGCATTTGCAGACTTATCGATCGAAGTTTATAAGTTACTTATTCTTTAACGGTAGGTGATTAATATTATTTATAAGTTACTTATTCTTTAACGGTAGGTGATTAATATTATCTAGTATTTATAGTTAGTCCAACTTTTGTGATGGGACTAAGCCTAGACATAGGACTCTGATTGAAATTAATGCTTCCAAGAAAAAAAGCTCTGAAATAAACAGATTTGGTCTCCCTTTGTCTGATGTGTCATACATATTTGTTAGGTTAGTATTCTGTTATTTTTATCCGCTGCGTATGAAGGAGGATAATGTTTTTCGAGTGTATGTGGTTATGTAACTATGTATGTTTCTATATTAGGTATTATCTCCTACAGCGTTTTTTCGTAACCTTCAACGAACATTTTCGTAATAAACAAGTGATTTTACTAGAATTATTCTAGAGAATGCGCATTTATAATCTTTTACAGTGATTTTACGTATATTTTTTCACAAAAAACGTACACTCAATAGCGTATCAAGCGTAACGAAGTAGTAAGTTAGACTGCAAAAACTTATTTTCTGCAGTCGGGTATTTTGTTTTTCTTTTAACATAGATACTTGTTAATACTGATATATTGGTGTCAGCAACATGTCGCATTTACCGCTATTAGCCGTTCCACCGTCACACTCCATGGGCTCCGAGAAAACTTTTAAGTACCGCGCATTACTCCATACAAAAGGAGAAAACTGATTTCTACCCTTAAATTGATTCAGTTGAATATTTTTTTATTGGATTGAAATCATAAATGGCTAAGCTTCTATATTTTACTTATTACAAATTTCATTTTATTCAATTTCGCTATGAAAATAAACTTTTTTTAAATGTATACTGATCTCTCTAAATACTGCAGTTTAAATGTTTTTACATACATCTATCAAAAAAAATCCATTGCAAAATGTAATTATTTTTTTTTGACAATTTTAATTTCCACAGACTCCGGGGTCCTGAATCTGAAGAACAGACTAAACTTAACTGAGTTTTCAATAAAATATAATCAAAATCAATAAAATGAGGACGAACACGAAAATTAAATTCGATCAATGGATTTCGAACTGAAGTGAAAGTGATTTATGAAGCAATTCTCATTTGAAAGGTTTGCTCTAAAAAAATGTAAAGACGGTAATTTAATTCCAGCCGAGTTATAACGGTTTGTTCAATAAAGATTATTGTAATAAAAGATATATAGACGGGAGTAAAAGACAGGGAGAAACTGGCAACACAAATTTATTTATTTTTGCGGTTTTTAGCGGAGTTTTTGGCGGGAACTTAAAAGAAACTTTATGCTAGTGTAGATTAGTGAAATAAAACGATGTAACATGTCTTTTCATATTGCGGGATCCTAAAAAGACCTGGACAACCTCTGTAATTATGCAAGAACATACATAGAACATGCATACATCATCCCTTCATGTGCATTTATATAACTTTATATTATAAGCCAACTTTCCTGTTTTCCCAGTTAATATTGTAACAAGTATGAAATAATATTCAAGCAGACTATAGTACTTTGATAAATATAAATCTGAACTGGGAATACCACGCACAAAACGTTTTCCTTTTTGGCCTCGTCCGCCATTGCTCTCCACTGCAATTTGAAAATAGAATACTAGTTTTATTTTTCGTTGTTGCATCGCATTCTGGCCGTTGACATCGGACTGCATCTTATTTTTGGCCAGTCTCCGGGAGTGTTGCCATATTTGTCGAACTAAATTTACCAACGGTGCATGGGAGTTGGAAAAATTAAATAAAAGTGTAACATGACACTGCGTGGTTAGAAAAGACTTGTTCTAAGTTGGCTTTTCGCACATCTTGTGCATTTTGCCCTAATCAAGTTATCAAGTTAATGTTTCTCTTTATAATTTTGTGTCCAGTTATTTTGTGTTTTTTTTGTGTGTTGTGTGTCCTTCCAGGTTTTTAATCTTCATTCTATTTTTTTTGATTGTATCTTCTTTTCTCTTGGGTAGCGTTAGAAGATTGGAGGTATAATTTTGCGGAGTAGGACTTAAAGACTTTCTCACTATCAGAGAGACACTTTTTCGATGTTGTAAAAATTTCGCTGAGGAAAATATGTAAGGATTAAGTAAGTTTTGATTTTTTTATCGCTTTGAGGAAAATCGGAATGAGTCGTGATCAATCGGAATACGGAAACTGTTTGTCTACATTTTTTTCACACTTAACAAACTTATTGTGAACAATGTTTTTATCTGAACAGTATAAAATGTTTGAATTCCTCGAAAATAAATTAATTTAGTTTTTTTACGAATATGTAATGTAAAAATTGGGATTTGAATTGATCAAAATCGTGTTGTTTTATTCATTAAGTGTTCGATCAAGTGCGTCAGTGAGAGCAAGTTAAATAAAGCAGTGAAAAGTGTCATTTTACGTTGTCGGCAAAACTCCATAGTAGCTAGAAGCTTGGGAGTTTTGTAAAGTCGCCATCACTTTACTGAGGCAAGACTCAAATTGGAAAACGACTGTTTACGTGACTTAGACTGTGACTAGAACACTATATAACTTGTATTATTCAAGAAACTTGAAGATATCTCAATATTTGACTCTGGCAAATCGCTTATCGCGTGGTCCAATACAAAAAAAGAAGAACTGCAAACCTTTCTTTTTTCAAATGAATTTAAAAAAATTACAAAAGATTTATCTTAGAAAGAAGAAAATTCGAATAGTTCCTCCAGAAATGGCTCCAATTATACTACAAATAATATCATCCCTGATTGTACAAACTGTCCCACTGCTGGGAACCGGCCATCTTCTCATTGTGATTCAGTACTTAATCTACTTATTTTACAATTCTTCCAAATAAAATGTGTGCTAATGCATTTAACGTGTCGGTAGTCCATTACGTTAGAGTTGTTGCATGTTGGCGCTAGAAGAATATAATATTTCAGCTCACGAGTTTACAGCCTGTAAAGCTGACCATAAACGGGAAGGACCACGCGTGACACGGAATAAAAATAGAACAGAGGGGCAACTTCGCAGAAATAGTGAATAAGAAGAAATAATCGTTTAAAAAACTAAAAAAACTGACTTCTAAATACGCAATTCGTTTACTTGGATGACATATTTTCCCAGTTATTTTGTTATAAAATCCAAAATACTGAAATTAAAAAGATTTTTTCAAATCTGTCCAGGTGCGGGACATACTTAAAAAAAGATTCCGACGAATTGAAAACCTCCTCCTTTTTGGAAGTTGGTTAAAAACAGTCGCATTGTAATTAAACTAGACGTATTAAAATTTTAGTGAATATGCTTTCAAAGGCGTATTAGAATGGAATTTGCTACATCGCTTTAGGTAGCGTGAATTAAAGCGCAATGCGAATGAATTGAACGAAAAATTGCAACTTTTTTTTATAAAATTCTTATTTCTCTCGAGTTTCCTTACAAAATTTACTTAGGTTTGTACCGTATACCGAGTACTTCAGGAAAATATATCTTTAAAAATGTAGAAAGTGTGATCAATTGTAACTGGGGAAAAAAAGTGTATTCAAGACAGAGAGCTCTATTTGATGTGACTTTGCTCGTTCTCTATTGAGAACTTATTTTTTTGTTCACGATTTCAATACTTTATTTACTTCCTTCGCAATGTTGAAAGCAGCTCTGTCAAACAGAAAAATAAAACTGAAAATATGAATAAAACACAAGCTCTAGATTTACATAATATAACTTTGACCACTTCAGTGAATTTTACACAATGTGTGGGTGAGAAGAATGTCAAGAAAAGTCAAAATGAAGTTGTCAAATTATATGTAAAGAGGTTTTAATCTGTGATATCTTAATCTGCTTCACTTGCCCGGAATGGCGTGTTCTAAAGGTGCCAGATGTGGCGATGACTGAATAGAAGCAGGCGTTGTTATATTTTTAATTAGAGATCTGACGCGACGGGAAGCCGACGAGGTTTATACAGGAGTTTATGGACACTTTATAATAACAGCTTAGCGAGTGTTATTTCTACTCAAGCCCGTTAGGGTATTTCAAGGAAAATATTACCGTCAGACGACTCAGAATAGTGCAATAAACTCATAAAATATTATGCATCTACACTTACATCTCTAAGTTGATATTAAAAAAAACGACAGGGCTGTGCGTTGAAAATAGGTTGACGTGTCTTATTTTTTAACAAAACATTGTACTTGCGCGATCTGGAAATTTGCATTTACATTTTATTATCAGCCCTGTTTGTTCAAACTGTCCCACTGCTGGGAACGGGACATCGTCTCATTGTGAGAAGGGTTAGGCCATACTCTGCCACGCTGGCAGACTATGGCCTAAGTCAAGTGTGGGTTGGCAGACTTCACATATCTTCAAGATCATTGAGAACTCTCAGACATGTAGGTTTCCTCACGATGTTTTCCTTCGCCGTTTGAAGTTGGCGGCAATCAACAATACATTACGGATTAATTAAGTTCTAGTCGGTCAGTAAAATAAATTACTTTTAAATACTAGTTACGCCTCAGGAAAGTAGTGTGTATAATTTATTCTAAATACCTGTGGATAATAGCATGAAAAGAGATTTCAACAGGAATAAAATAAAATTAAATATTTACGCTATTTATGGTTTGATGACGTCAGAAATTAATGCTACAATGAGATCTGAAATCCTTAACCACGTTTTAATTGTTAACGTAGCAGGAAACTAAATTGAATACCTACCAAACAACATAAAAACGATGCATACAAAGAACGATAAAAACTACTAATTACAATTTTAAAAACAACTTGCCAAAGAATTCAAAACTGTACGTCTTGAGAATAAGGGCTAAATATGAAACTGAGACATCTTAAAAAATCAAATAAATTATTTACCAAGCGAGTTCTATTCCATTGGTATAAGATATGTTTCTATTTATCATTTAGTTGACGTGCATTTACAGACGTGGTATAGACAGATTAGCAATCAACCACAGTCGGAGAGAGGTTATTGAACCTCTGTAGAGGAAACCTCGATTTAACTTTATAGTCTAGAAAAAAAAACCATTGTGCTGAACGCGATAAAGCTGTGATTAGATATTAAACGAGTTTGCTTAGAAGACAGTGAAGTTTTAAAAAATGTGCGCAGTTTAGTTAGGAAGTTATATTATCACTTATCATTTAAGAAGGAACGGACGACGACATCAGGGCAGACCGACGACATCAGGGCAGACTACCAGCCCGATGGTCAGACGTTATTATTAGGCACGTCGGTTGGCAATGGATGAGATTCGCACAGGACCGAAAAGGATGGCGTGAACAAGAGGAGGCCTATACCCAGCAGTGGATGGATACAGGCTGAATAGATAGATTTAAGAAATATTAATTAAATCTAATTAATTAGATCAAACTGTCACAAATAAATCATTTTTTTTATTTGATTAAATTGATCTCCACAGACTCCGGAGTCCATGCCTTTTATAAACTAATATAATTATGTAAATATAATATATACATTTTATAATTATGAAAAAGGCAGACAAAATGACACTTCTCGGTAAGGAGTACAAAAACAAAAATCAGCCCAAATCTAATAGTACGCAAAAAAAAGACGTAAAACTGTGGCTCTTATATTTTTTAACATTTAATACTTTTAACGAATTTATCGTGTTTTTAAAACGACGTTTGAAATACTTTGCAGGGAACGTGGTCACAGGTGAGACGTACTTAATAAATAATAATAAACTTAAATAATAATAAAAAAACATAAACATAAAAAAACATCAAAGCAATTATTATTTATTAATAAATATTTAAATATTAAATATTATTTAATAATAATAAACTTAAATAATAATAAAAAAACATCAAAGCAATTATTGATTTAATTAATCGTTCCTGTTCATCGATTTAATATAATTTTGTTTCCCGGTAATTAGGGAAAATCAAGTGTCGTAATTTTGCAATCTTTTATTTCAGCGCCAATCTGCTAAAATTTGCCTGAAATAATACAATGACAAGCATGACATTCAACAAAAATCAGATGGTGGGCTTATCAACAGATTGAATATATAATTCCGTAAATTCAAAAGTTATTTAGATTTTCGTTCACAAATGTTGACAATGATTCAGAAAACGAATGTCCTGTCAACGTTAAATTAACTGTTTCCAGAAACTCCATTAGGGAAGATGTTCTTCGGTTTTGGATACGTGCCAAATAAATACAGGACTCAAGGTTGTCTATGGTTCTATCTTGAAAAAAGAACCAGAGTCATGCGACAAAGATTAATTAAAGCCATGGGTGAAACCAAAAATAAATGGAGCATGTTAGATGATACATGCATATCCTCTAAGCGAAAACCGGAAGTTAAAATCTCGACAACGGTCTCGAGTCAATTGAATATCTAACCATCGATTTTAATTTATTAATATTTTATTTCGAACGTACGAGTATGTATCAAAGGCGGTGAACGGAAATAAGCATTATTTGGTTATTTTATTTTATGCATATTTTCGTTTCGTTCAACGAAGGTCTTAATCTACCATTGACATAGGTAGTAATAATTTTACCTGACTGTGTAAGAGGAGGGTTATGTTTTTTACAAAATTCTGGTTATATTTGAAAACTCATTGTTTCTCCTATGACTTTTATTTTATTCTTATTAAATTTGAATTTGAATTTTTGAATTTGAATTCAAATTTTGACTGTAAGTAAAAGCGCCGCAGTAATTAAACTTTTTGTAATTAATTCCGTATTTTTGAAAACTTGAAAGGATTTTACTTCTCACGGTCATACATCCGAAGACTGACATTCGGATAGATGACCGTGCTGAGAAAGAGATGCCCTTTCTCAGCACTATTACCATGGGTCAGATAACACTTTAAACTGTAAGTCCCGGTTCTTAAAAACAGCAATTGTCAAGCCAGGACAGAGGTCTTTCGACTAGGCTGGCTAATCAGACTATACGAACTTACTTAGATTTGATTTCCGTTTCGTTTCTGCCAAATATAATCAAATTCGGATCTTTTTGAGGAATTGTCTCCTAAACCAAAAATCACAATTAATGATCTAATGATCACAATTACAAATAAATCATAGAACTAGATTATAGATGGTTTGAAAAATAACATTTGATAATATATACAAACACGCATAATAAAGCAAAATCAGCTAGTTTTAAAATGGTGATTATTCACTCGATAAAGAAAAACAACAGAATTTCTATGAGTAAGATTTTAAGTACTTTTTCAGAATTCCCTGAAAGTTATTTGTTCATTTCGTGAATCAGGGTTCGCATGCAACGAAGCGAATCATAGATAGCCGTTTATGTAAGAGTAAACCTAGATTAGAGAAGCAATTTACTGATTTAAGTACATAATTTTGAGCTTAGTCATCAAATCTGTTTTTAAGTCATTGTGCAATAAAAGTCTCTTCTGACTGACATCTAGTTCTTTGTGTTTTGTTAAATAGCTGATCAGATTTCAATGAAAATTAAAAGGCAGATAAATTGTCTTTGGTTAATCCACGGACAACTTTTATTCAGATTCAGATTATTTTATTGCCATTCCATAGTATGTATTACATAGGTGGTAAAAACAAACAAGCCCAAGTATCATATCATTCCTAGAAAGATAGTCATTTTGTAAAATATCAGGTAACTAGTTCTAAGGTATTTTATGTATTTATTAAAAATAATATTTACAAACAATGATTATATCTAAACAGGAATAATATTTTTAGATTGTAATACTTTGATACCTTATTGATAAACCACTGTTTATTTAAAAGATATGAAACGATTAAATAGTTTTAGTCGTTTCATATCTTTTAAATAAACAGACTAAAAGATCTAAACTAAAACGATATACATAAGTAATCAAATAAAAAGATTTAGATCTTTTATGGTGGCGTAATATTAGTTATCATCCATACATGGAGTAGATTGTTTATAATATAATTACTTGTTGTTGTATAATTAATTGTGTTTTGAATAAATTTAGATTTGTGATACGATAATTTGTTGAATAATCAAAATATAATAGTCAATAATACGGAATGGAAAAATATAGGTATTAAGCGAATATGCATGTAAGTATTATTTAGCCATAAAATGTAATCAATTCACACAGTAAAAGTGCAACAAGCTAAACCAGAAAAAACATTTTTGGTCTGCCTGTGTCGGGGTTACAAGCGATTCTGTCACCGACCAATAAACGCATAGTGTCAAGAGAAAAATATACAGAAAAAAGTATCCTAGTTGATAAAAGCAACTTATATAAGCGAACGTCAAGGACAAGAGACATGGAGCAAAAAAAGATAAAAAAGTCAATACAAAACCACAGACGGTGCAATGCTTTTCAATCCAATCTGTATTCATTTTATTCAATCCAGAGAGGTTTTGCACGAAATAATAATACAACTCTAGACAGATGCAGTACTGTAGTATGATTAGAGAAGTAGGTTTTCGACTCGACTGCACAAGGAGGTTTATGTTTTGCATGCGAGTATGTGTGTTGGTTTCTTTGGCACGCTCTAAGTCTACAGCCTTGATCAAAGTGTGCTTTGAGTGTTGAAAGTCGCTTTTCTTTGCAGTTGTTTTTTTATATACATCATACATCTACGATTGACCACCAACTCGCCTGATGTTAAGCGACGGTGTGGCCGAGGATGGAGCTCGTCGATCTAGAAGATATCTATGTATTCACTCTAGCCTTGAAAATTCCAAGATTGTACATCTCAGGAAACAGAGATGGCGATGGATGGATTATTAACCGGATTCGAAAATTTTACAAATGATAAAATAGAAAAAAGTTGCCAGGAAGGAAAGTGTGACCGAATTAGTTAGTTTCCTGGTTTTAATTATACCTACACACAAACTTCCGTGTAACAAAAGATTAAGTTATCAAACGAGTTGTCAGATGAGCTTTCGGGATTTTGATAAAAAGTGTCATTTGGAAACAACTAATTTAGTTTTCGGGAAAATTATTTTTCCTTGTTTATTATATTTGTTTTTCATCGGCCCCATCGTCGGTTAACATCAGGCGAGTTGGTGGTCAATCGTAGATCTATCTTGCATTAAAAAAACGGTATAATTCGGATTAAAGATGGGTAACCATATTTCGCAAACATCAATATAGGTAATGGTTTTTAACGGGCAAGTGCCTTTAGTTAACTTTAGTTAACTACAACAAAACGATATACCTACAGACTCAACTAACTAAACTACTACACAAAAAGCATATCGATTACCTCATTAATATAATATTGTACTTATTAGAAACTTCATGATCATAGAATTAATTATTTGCATATAATGCATATTGCAGTAGGCATATTGTTCAGTAAGCATATTAGCACATTCACAAGGAAAACAATAAACTTGCGCAAATATGTGACGAGCCAACTACTCATACAAATTGATGACGTTTTGTTTTATCGTTTGACGATCACATACCTAAACTCTTGCGTATGCGCTTCCCTATGATTCATTTTCACCGTAAGATTGATTGTAAGATAACGATTTTGACGATAAGACTAACTGTATGCTAGTTTTGGTTCATATGTCAAGCCATATTGATGTAAAGCATAAACTGTAATGAGTTTATTTCAGGTGATCATTGTCATATGACCTTACTATAGATAGATAATAGTTTTAAAAAAAACTAAAAAACACGCTTCAAATTATTGTATTGTCATCGGTCCTCGATAAGTCTACAAAGCTTGAATGAAATCTGACCGTTTCAAGTGGGTCAAAATCAAGTCCAAAGGAGTCTGTTACAAACGAACAAACATGCGTACAGGTGAAGCTAATAAAAAGCGTGTTAAAAATCAGCTGATGTACGGTAAAAATATAAGTGAATGGCACAGATTTTAGTTCTGTGATGAATGCTTAAATTAAAGACTTACGGCCTTACCGAAATAGGTCACTTATCTTTAAGCAATGCTTAGCATATTATTTTGTCAACATCTCGCTGACACATAATGACACTTGCGGAAAGAAGACAGAGAATTTAAGACGATGCTTGGTTAAAGTTAAGTAACGTTTTTCGGTAAGGCCCTTATTCGTCTTGCACGAGAAAAACAGTCCAATGTATCAAAACAATTGACTGGCCTTGTTGCTCAGTTGGTAGTATGTCTGCCTGCTGAGCTGTAGGTCGTGATAAGCATGGATGTTTGTTCTGTGTCTGGGTGTTCCTATCTATCATATGTATATACATATTTACAAAAAAAGTATATATGTATTCTATCAGCCGTCTAGTTCCACAGTACAAGCTTTGCTTAGCTTGAGTAAGATGGTGTTGTGTGAAATGTCCACAAAATATATAAAAAAACGTGTCTCAGTTGAGATATTGACAATAATTAGCAAGCATTTAGCATATGTTAAACCTATAGTTGCAATGTGACACATATCGAATGTCACATGTTAATTGTTAATAAATAGGACTTGATCAAATAAATGACATAATTTGGCTTTTAGCACTGGAGTGAAATTAAAATGACTAGTAAGTAGTTTTCTTACTGTTCTTGTGTTTTTTACTTAAATATTACATAATTATATTGTGAAAAAAGGTGAAAGTTGCCTATTTCTTACTCTTTCACGCTAAAATGACTGAACGTATTTAAATGAAATTTTGAATACGCATAACTTATATCCTAGAATAACACATAGGATACGTTTCATTCCAATAAAAAAATAAACTGAATATTACCAGCTGTTTCACAAGCATAGTGACAAAAATGGTGATGACAATGATGACGAAATATAGTCTACATCCATCTCTAGGTTTTCAGCTGTATCTGTTGACAAGGGCGTCGCCAGCCCATGGCCCAGGGGGGGGGGGGGGCAAGTTAATATTATTGAGGATGAGAAAAATATGAATTGTAGGTACAGGTACAATTGCACGGCCTTAGGAATTTGATTGCTTTGCAGTTGGCTACATTTTTTTAATCTCTAGGGGGGGGGGGGGGCAGCTGCCCCCCTCTTGCCCCCCCCCCCCCCCCCTTGGCGACGCCCTTGTCTGTTGATAATAATATGCAGTTAAAATGCAAACATGCAAACAATATGCTTTAGCTATAAGAATGATAAAATCATGAGTATAGCTATACTGCGCAGGCGCTATCAAAACACACAAGAAATATAACACCAAATATCGCCAAAACATCAAAAACGCAATACCACCTTTTCGTGACGTACCTATTTCAAAATAGATTTAATATTATGACTTACAGTATCAGTAGAGAAGAAAAAACAACTGCACTGCACGTCTGCCAGTCGACCAGGTAAACATATGACTGGTTTGTAAACTGTATACAAATGTAACAATTCCAAGGCTGAAATATCGAATTGCAGAAGTTATTGGCTTTGTTTTTCCTCGTATAAAACGTTATTGTAGGTTGGAACTTTTATTCGCGTCGATGTGGCGTTCTTTGTGGTCAGAATGGGTCAGTTACATACAGGTATGTAACTGATGATATTACAAGTATTTCGTGTGGTATTATTTACTACATAATTCCTTATTAGCGTGTTGGTTATGCATAAATTGCTTAGTTATGTCTTTATGTCTAGTTTCTGCAGATCAGACGTACTCTGCAGTTTTGGCATTGTGCTACAAGTACATACGACCTGGCGACTCTATCAGACATTTTAATACTTTGCCTTGCGACAGAAGAAATAAGAGAAAAACAAAACGATTGGACAAGATATTATTACTATTATTATGTACATTAATATAACAATAGACAGCGCCTGTGCATGTTGACTAGCGTTTTATTGCATCGTAGAAGAATTCTCTATAAAATTGAATGTGTTTTCGAAAGGATGTTTTGTTTTGTACTGTTAAAAATTCCGTGGTTTCTGTTAAATTATAACCAATAAAATAGATTTTGCTTTGTTAGTCGATCGAGTAAAGCGTCTCAATTTCAGAAATGGGTAGTTTCTTTTCTGTGTGTTTGTATTTCTCTAAAGGTTGTATTTTGCAACTAATCTCTTCTCACTTTTTTTATTTAAGTATTTAGTGTTTAATTTTATTAGATTGTTTGTTATGATTATATTATAGCTATATCCAGTGTCTCTGCTATTGCACACCCGCTTTACTTTTTCTATGAATTGATCTCCATACCACGGTTGCCTGGAAGAGATCGCAAGTTTCTCTGTTTTGTTTTTTGTTTAATAGTGTACAATAAAGAGTTTATCTATCTATCTATCTATCTAATCCTAGGAAACTTGGCATTCGTATTCTATGCATTTTTATTTTTATTTTAGCTCATAACGTTTTTTTAGAGGACATAATCCTGCTTTATAGAGACAAATCCTGCAATCATTTTTATAGAGACAAATCCTGCTTTTTAAATTGTAAGCCACAGAATTCGTGCCCCTATATAGGTACCTACGTTGTAAACAAATGCTGTAAACTTATTAGGTAAGTGGTTCAAATCTACATCTTATAAATTTTTATGCTTATCTCAAATAGCAGCTAAATTTTTTTTATCAGGCATTAAAACCTAAATTAAGATATTTAAAAGCTTTATGAAGCCATATTATAGTCACCAAATTAAGATTATCGTTAAACAAGGCCGGAAATTCGTCAGCTGTGAGTACAATGGCCGGCTAACATGGCGTCTCCCGCCATTACTGTGTCTAATGACATATTCCGCGCATGCACCCTCGACTGCCCGCCGCGCGTGATTCACGGCGCAGCGCGATTTTTGAATTTCGAATCATGGTGTTGATTTTATTGTTTTTCTTTATGATCTGTTTGCGGCCAGAGCTTTGAATGAGATGACATTCATAATCAAAAAATATCTGGACTAAATTTAAACAAGTGTCCGTATATAAAAAAAAACCCGACTGAAGGAAAAGAGGTATTTGCTGTCTAACTTACGATTTCGTTGCCCTTGATACGCTGTTGAGATACACTCAACAGCGCTTTTTTATTTATTTAAGAGCAACAACTTTTTTGTGAAATTCAAACAGGTTGCATCAAAGTTTAGTCTGAATAACAGGTCTGTTTTTATGAAATCCATTATCATATTACCTATTTCTTTTATCTACACATTTATTTGGAAACCGCGCGGTGATTTGTCGGGACATTTCGCATTTTGTCGGTAAGGTACATCCAATATGTATAGTCATGGCAATCCTGACCTGGCAACTCAACGCTCCTGGCTCTCCATTTACCGTCTTCCTTATAAAAGCTGAAAAAGCGAGTTTTAGTTAAGCATTGTTTAGTTTCGTGCGTGACAGTTCTCGTCTGACAGAAAGTAACAAGGGCCTCAAGGCTGCTAAGTGAACATCTGATCACTCGTTCGCCGCTCGCTGATACGATTCAAAGACAATTTTGACGAATTGCTAGTCTATTAATATATAAATATACTAACAATTTGTCAAAATTGCGCGTGATGTTCACTTAGCAGCCTTGAGGCCAAGTTCTTATGGACAAAAATGGAACTACCTAGCTCATATCAAATACATTTGTTTACTTTTTGATAACATTATATTGAATTAGTCACGAAATAACGGCTAAAACATAAGCTTATCGGCGTCCCTTATCCGATCCAACCATCGTTTCCTATATTAATAACTTCGAGTACGAAGATACATGAAGACTTTAGTTATTTTTAGCTCATTATGTTTTGATTAATTTTGACAAACATGTGACCTCTTAATTACTTGATAAATTTATAAAAAGAACCGTTGCAGACACGATACCTACTGGCCGTAAAGAATCAAATCCGCGCTCCAAATTCGATATTTGAAATCTCAATCAACCAATCACTCATTACGGATTGTAATCGCGCACGGATTCCATATTTGAAAGCGTTCTGATAAAATAACGGTCACTAACGGACAGCCAATTTTCTTTAATAATAGTAATGATAATATAAATTGTTACACTCCCGCGCAGTGAGGTTGGTAATTATTCTTCAAATTGCAGATGGTTCGTGTCAAAATCATTCTGATCTGACGTTGTTTGCCTCCTGTCATTTTTAGAAGTGGCACGAATGAGTTTTTATCGTAGATTTGAATAAAAAATATTTGGGGTACCTACAGACTTAATTCGATAGACGCACTTTTGATTTAATTTTCCGGTATTATGTAACAGCTGTTGTTATTTCTCCCTTAACAGTTAATTGAATATTTTTAATTATAAACTACAGGTCACTCACGTCTGTTTTGAGCCGAAATATCAATTAAATATCAATTGAATAGTTTTGAAGTTGATTTTTTTACTTATTTTATTATTTTTATTTATTTAATATTATTGATAATTACTAGTTTTACTTGAAAATAAAAACGATTCACCAAACTTCACTCTGTGTGTGTTTAATCAGAAATTAATGTGTGATTAATAAATCTAGCAAATTTCGTTCAAATCTGCCCAGTAATTTGAATTGAGTCGTTGAAACGTCTATATGTTAAAATTTAAATAGTCATATCTTGAAAAGTATTATGCACCGATTGGGATATAACTTGAACTGATTCCTAAGTTAGACCATACCTAATCCACCTATAGAAATATTTGTGCAATACCTACGACTTATAATTTTTGAGATATGCGTCGATAATCATGCAAATATACATACATATACACTTATGAAATTTGGCATAAATGCTTAGAAGCTGATATAGATTGATATAGATGGTATACCTAGATGGATTATATGTGAAAATTGTGCAATTCTAACAATATTACTTAAATACACATCGAATTGATAATCTCCTTTTTTTGAAGTCGATTTAAAAATAAGATATACCTAATTATTAACTACATTAGAATTTAGTTATGCATAAAGGATAATTCAGCCAAGCAAGACAATACAATTAACTTTTAACCGTACTACTTCGTAATTTAAGTCAAACAACTGGTCAATCGAAAAGTTTTTGAAAAAACAAAATCGCATGTTGCCAGTGCACAAACAAAGTTCACCCGATGCATCTATAAAATACTGAGATAACACTGGCCATATGTAATGGAGTGTTGAGTGTTGTTACCATAGAGTTTTTTTTTTTTTTTCCACGACCATTAACTGGAAGTCAGTGAACTTTAACACGTCAGTGGGCTCAAATTATCAGAATAAGGTTACGGGAATCCATTAACTAAAGCGATAGCTTTAGCTATAAGTATCGTACGGTATAAATAAGAACTCGCGTGACACAAGAGAAATTATGGTATTTTTTTCTACTGAGGTCGAGTTAGAATTTTGGGTTTATGTATAAATTGGGTTGAGAGTAATTTCTGTTTTATAAGTGAAGGTAAATCTGACTCTCTGTCTGTTTGTTGCCTTTTTACGACCAAAAAGGTCAATAGTTTGTTTTGAAATATGGTACAAAGATATCTAAGAACCTGGACACGAACATAAGCTATAATATGTCATCATTAGCACCGTTTTTCATCACTACACAAGTGAAACCGCGAGGCACAGCTAGTTAAAAATCATTTTAAAATTATAATGAATACGTTGACTGCCAACTACGCTAAGTTCAAAAGAATTCAACTAGCCACGTAAATTAAATGTATGGTAAATTAAATACAGAATAGGTAACGCGGGAAGGAAGATTCTATTTTTTGATTTTCCCTGGCTAACGCATCCCACCCATTCAGCCACAGATGACGAGGAGCGGATGATATTAATCAATCTGTAGGGTTTTAAATATTGATGTTTCACACGACGATTTTATTAAAATCACATGTTTAATAATAATTTTGGTTTAGAATTTTTAACCTAACTCGGATAATAGAAATATTTTGTTAAGACGTTTTTTATATAACTATACGTAATACTTGGCTAATATAATTGGCGCTTTTGCCGTTTTAATTAAAGTAATATAAATAAATAAATAAATAATTATTTCAAATCAAAACTTGATTTTAGCTAACACTGCACCTTGTGACTTTGAATAAAAGAGCCACAGGGCCCAGTGGTGGGCCAATATATGACAAGTCCCAAAAAGTCCAGTGGGTCAAACTTCAATTTCAAGATGTCGTGTCAAAAATGGCGTGATAGCCTAAAACACAACCATCTTCTGTTAGAAAGCACAGTCATTTTGACGTGCTCCAATAAAAAAGTAAAGCGTGGCACAAACCGTTACTATTATTCAGACATCAGTAAAAAGCTGGCGGAATTGCAAAACGCTCATTGTCATAAAAAAAAATTGACAGTTTCAATTTCGAGGGGAAAGCGAAAGTGCTCTGGAGAGAATGTATGTTTTGTATAAAATAACATTTCTATGTTGTGCACGTCTGGACGGTGTCTGCGAAGATTAGTAATTTATGCTCAGAACAGATAAATAAATAAATATTTGGGGACATTTCACACAACACCATCTAGCCCAAACTAAGCAAAGCTTGTACTATGGAACTAGATGGCTGATTGAATACATATATACTTTTTTTTGGTAAATATATACATATGATACATAGAAACACCCAAACACAGAACAAACATCCATGCTCATCACACAAATGTTTGGCTTGGGTGGGGATCGAACCCACGACCTACAGCTTAGCAGGTAGACATACTACCAACTGAGCCACAAGGCCAGTCAATCAGTCAGTCAGTCCAGCCAGTCAATCAGATCAGATGCAATCTGCAGCTTAGGTGTGGTATAAGTATATTACCTACAACATGCCGGCTCGGCCGGACATTTCGGTAAGTACCTTATTATAAATATTATAGTAAGAATGAAAAATCATTTAATTAGCAATCGTTTTGACTATTAAATAGTAAGATTATAAACTTTTGAAAAAAATAATATTTTTTTGCTTGATATTGGCATCATGCTTGCACATTTGCCATTTGTCGAATTTATAACAAAAACCTTCAAATCAGGTTATATACAATGTTTGAAACGCCCAAGTTACCCACGTACAAATATGTTAGTAGAGTCTGTCTTTACGTTCTATGCTTAAACTTAATATTTTTAACCGCCTTCAAAAAACGAGGTTCGCAACTCGGTTGTATTTTTTAATGTTTATTATCTCCGTATAACTATTATTTTAAATCCACTTTAAATAAATTAAACCATATGCATAAAATACAACAGGTTTCCTAACAAGTATGTGACTAAGACTATACAGACATTAACTTACAATATAAACAGGAAAGTTTATATATAGCATTACCCACAATTAAGGCTACAAAAATGTAATTTTTTTTTTTCAAGTTCTGCTATTATAATAAAAAAATGTAGTCTATGACAATTATATTCCAGGAAACAATGAAGAATGAAACGACACCTCGCACATCAAAATCGCAAGTCCGTTAGGCTGAAGGAAGTAATATAGAAATATACAAACATACACCTAAAACACGTTACCCTCCATGCTCAGTCAGATAACAAGTATCAAGTATTTTAGTAAGCTTATATTAAAAGAAAAACAAAAATACCCGACTGCAGAAAAGAGATTTTTGCTTGTTTTTTTTTTGCATTCTAATTTACGATTTCGTTACGCTTGATACACTTTTGAGAGTACGCTTTTTGTGAGAAAGTATGCGTAAAATCGCTGTAAAAAATTGTAAATACGCATTTTTTTGAATAATTCTTTTTAAACCACTTGTTTATACAAGAATTGTTCGTAGTGGTTCTCGATCTCGCGACACACATTTTGCAACAATATTGTGCTCACGAGGTCTAATGTTTGTAGAACTACAAGTCAAACGTTTCTTCGTCTAAAAAATTCAAAATTTCTGAAATATTTACTATTAATCATTTTACACGTAAGATTTCTAACAAATAAGGCTGAGGCCGAACAAGCGCCAATATTTTGAGTTGCTAGTTGCGTAAAATGAGTCGCGTAATTTAAGCTGTATTCGGTTTCATACAAAAGTCATGTTCGTGCACACGGCGACGCAAAATGAGTGACAACTCATTAAAAAAAGCGAGTCACAGCTCAAAAAAATTACGCTCGATTAGCCTTACTTTAACTGATTCATAAAATATACCCATATATTTCTCTGTTTGGTAATCAGTACACGTACAAACAATCGTGGAATGTGTGAGTATAACGCTTTACTGTTTATCTGTAGATAATATCCTATTCGTTGGAAATTCATGTGCCCTGATTATGGTACTGTGGTCAGCGTAAAATGCATTTTTTTTTTGTGTCAGCTTTGACAGTTATGCCAGACGCACTGCAGCTTAGGTATAATGCCATAAGTGTAAGTCTGCCGCCCCGGCTCGATCCTACAATCAATCAATCAATAACACTTTATTGTTATTGACACCACACAAGGCAATAAAATAAACAATAAAGGTACACATAATAGAATGACATAAAGGGCGGTCTTATCGCTAAAATCTCTTCCAGACCTTAGGATGGATGTAATTGTGATATAGTGGTGTTTGTAATAATATAACAATGTAGGTATAACAAGTAAGAACGAGATGCACTTATAACATGATATCACTATATCTAAAAACTATCTGGATTAAAAAAAACTTTTTTCGATATGTACTCTCGACGTGGGTGGGTAACTTTGACATATATGACAAACATACATAGCCTTTATCGAAGCTTCTGGATTTTTTCCCCAAAAAATTAGTAGTTAAATTATTTATCATTCATTATCTAATTAGCAGTCGTTTAGATTATTAATATAAAAAAAAATAAAAAACCTTAAAAAAACGCCATGTTCAATATTTGACACGGAGTCAAAGTTAACAGTAAATAGATCTATGATTGATCAAAAACTCGCCTGACGGTACGGTAGTCGTATTTTTTAAAATTCCTCAACCGATTTTGTTCAAAATCCGAACTATTAATGAGTGAGCGAAGCGAGCAGGTGTCTCATGTATGTGAGCGATGATGAATCTTTGTCGGCATGGATTGGTAGACATTAAAGATTCATGCACAATCTAGCCAGCATAATTATGTTGACAAATAATTCAAAATATGAACGACTTATACCAGGCATACGTAACAGGCAATATGTCGCTTGCAGTTATGCTACTGAAATGCTCGCGAGGTGAATGCACCCTTCTCACAAAGAGAAGATGGCCCGCGCCCAGCAGTGGGCCAGTTTGTATAAACAGGGCTGATAAAAAAAAAATAAGGCCAAAAGTTATCACTACATATCAATTAAAATACAACAGCTTTGAGTATCAATAAAATATTGGATCTCAAATAAATACAGTCTATAAGACTCAGTCTGAAATCTGTGGACTCAGGTACCCAAAAATCTCCAGTCACCTTAATATTCGTCAAGTCATATACGGTATAATTATAGTTTAAAAAACTGAAGCAACCGACTTCTCATGGATGCCATTGCCACCAAATTATGAAATGGGACCACACGGGAAGCACCAGCTTTCAAATAAAAAAAGAATCATCAAAATCGGTTCACCCAGTCGAAAGCTATGAGGTAACAAACATAGAAAAAAAAAACAATCGAATTAAGAACCTCCTCCTTTTTGAAGTCGGTTGAAAAGAAGCCCAAACTTTCGAGCAGTCGAGAAAATTATACATGAATGCATAAAACGTTCAAGATAGTTTTAAAAAACCGTTAAGATAAACCACAATTAATTAGATTAGAATTATTTAGTTCTTATGAATTGAAAAAAAAAACAGTTTTTTTTTCTTTTTTATAACCATCCTTTTGTTACATATCGTCAGCTTGGCTAACTTAAATACATACATACATTCATGGTTTTTTTATCAATCTACTGTTGAATAAAATATATTTCAGTTATGACTAATTCTATTTATCAAACGAATAATAAGAAAACAATATTGTCATACATACAACTACATATTTACTTCAATATTTGTTAGTTTACTAAATGCAGGTAGAATAAAGAAACAAATGTATAAATAAACAAAAAGTAACTTAACTTACTTCACTTGTAAATTGTTCAAATATAACTTATAAATAACAAGTAGTACCTAAAATCACCCTTCAGAAATTGTGAATAAAAAAAAACGTTTATTAACACGCTTTATCCCTTTTCCTTGAACTTGATATAAAAAAAATGGCAGATGTGTCTTGCTTGTCAACTACAGCCGGCCGGCAAAAAAAACATCATAGCCTCTTGCAAAATTAAACTAAGAATTACATTAAATATGCTTAAAATACTACAAATTAAAGGAAGATAAAATAATCTTATTCTATCCTCCTAAAGAACATCTTTACGTTTTATTATAATATCTCGTTGAAAATAAAACGGCTGAAAATTTAAAATTCAAATTTTAGAAAATATAAAAAATGTCACTCACTTTGGCGCCAATCTGGTTTCCACACTGTCCGGCTTGCAGATGCACTATTTCGCGCATTTTAATTATTTGTTACTATTATTTAATAATAAAATAAAATGAATGTCGCGCTTTTATCCCGTCGTGCACTCCGACGGGCGACAGTGGAGTGAAATGAATGAGTGATATAAAAGGAGGAAGGAGGTGGTCTGCCGCGCGGCTGCTCGGGGTGTGTGTGTTGCCAGTCGCTTGAAAACTCTCCGATATTTGGGTAAATTTAGATTTCTATTCATATGCATATTCTAGACATTTTACGTCAGCTCTTAACTTCGCCGTTTGAAGTTGGCGGCAATCAACAATATGCACATAACTGAGAAAAGACAGAGGTGCGTGCCGCGGGATTCGAACCCAGGACCTGCGGATCGCAAGTCAAACGGTCTCCCGACTAGGCTGCCGGGAACTTCTATATTGAAGTTTAATAGAATATATACAAATAATTTTTTTTCGATCAAAGACATATTTACATGTTAAATGTGAACCCATTGGCTCCGAACTAGTTTACACTGTGTTTTGGAACCAATGGCCTCTCCGAAAATAATGACTTTTCTTAATATAATTTATAGTCATGCTTATACAGTTACAATATACATATAACAAATCTACGCAAATACAGAAAATATTCAAATAAGTTATTGTATATATAAAGCATCTAACATATTTTCGGTGCCATTATAGTCTAACTTATTAAGCCATGCCTATATAATAGATGTTTAATCGTCAGTTTAATGGTTTAATTTTAGACTAAAAGATAATTTCGTAAGTGTTATATTGCTATTTTTAATTTTTTCAACATGACTTTTCCAGTGTCATAAACAAAGTTTTAGAAAATTGCAACAGTACGTTTAGTAGGCAAATAACATTTTTGAAATGTACTTAAATACTGTTAATAAAAGTCCTTCAGTATCCTTTTATTAGCAGGAAGAATACTTATTTATTTATTTATTTATTGCACATTGTACAGTTCTTACAATTAGTACTTAAACTAAAAATTGTATACAGTACAAGGACCCCGTAGGGGCGCTGCAATGTAGTGAGCCTTAGTTGTGCATCTAAGACCATTATATAGGTACATTTTTGTTATACTTACTAGGGGTAACTACAGTGTGGTGGTCAATAAATTTAATTTTACAAGAAAGCGCTTGGAGCATTAGAGGTTCTAACAAATAAATAATTGTTTCTATTTAACTACATAAGTAAAAGATATTTAAGATAAATATAGTCAAGTTATGTATATACTATGTTATATTTATTTAACTATTTCCACTCATCGTCCATGAACTCTTGTACTGAATAGTATGCCTTATTTATAAGTATAGATTTGAGTTTATTTTTGAATATAATTATTATCATTAACAATGTTTTTTATATTGTCTGGTATTTTGTTGTATATTCGCACGCTGTCTGATATTGAAGGTTTGAGCAACGTTTAGCGTTTATTTACATAAGTAAGTACGTTATTCGTTATATTTAAGTATTCCACTAATTAAAGATTTATTTTGTAGACAAGTTGTAAACATTTTCAACATCCAACGGGACTGGAACCCGTATCGTAACCTATATATAGTACCTGGAACTTGTGGGAGTCTTTACCAATTTGGTCATGGATGTGTGGAGTGGGATGAGGGAAATTTTTAAACAGTCCAGTCAAGCATTAGTACCACCTGTAAAACGTGCTTGAAGCGTGTAATTACTCAGCCAGACTAAATTACTTTACAGTTTCAGAAGGACAGTGGAGCTTCAATGACTTCAAACAATAAAGAGCTCGATTGTAGATTGGCACTCATTAAGTTTGTACGCTCCCTTTATATTTATCCCACTTGGTGACGAGTGCTCATAAAGCGTGTTTTCTTAAGATTTTTAACTGTAGTAAATTTACAATAATGTATAACTTTATTCTATCTACACCTAGATATACAAAAACTTATATATAAAACAAAAATGGTTGTCTGTAAAATCGGTTTACGGACGATAATTTTTTACGTGATAACGATGCGTCACAAGCCGAACGCTTAGGCCTATCGTGCCTCCTATCGCTTGGTCCGCGCTCTCGCTTGGACGCTCGGCTCAGGCGGAATGTGACAATGAATCATGCTTTTTCGTGCGTGCAGCCGGCGTTCATCGATTTATAAAACGTTATCATGTCAAAACTGAACATACGGTGGGACTGCCTTATCGTATGCAATTTATTTATTTTTTGTTTTTGATTTGAGGGAGAATTCCCCGCTGCAATCTGGCAGCCCTCCGCATGAATCACCGTGGACGGACGCGGGTTCAGCTAACGAAACCATAAATTAATGCTAGCACTAATTACGTGCTGTCTGAGACTCCATCGCATCGAACAACGAGCGACGCAACGCAACGCAGCGATGCGGCGCGACGCGTTGTCGTCGCTTTGCAAGCAGCTTGATATGGGAGAATTCTACGTGTAATGTTCGGGGGGTGTCTCTTCAATAACACATACGATTTTCACATACAACTGTTTATTGGCAAGTACTTACGGTTACAAGATACACGTAACACATACACACACACAAGAGCTTAAACAGACTTTATAACACTTTGATACACAATACTGAAGGTGGAGGAGAACCGAACGGAGACTAGGTTAGCTAGAACTTGTCTTTGACTGGAAGTAGACTAAACAAAACTGAACTAGAATGCGGAGAGACTCTTTATATACTTAGTAGTAATTATCATCCCCTAAATGAGGGCTTATCGATGCCTACGTGACATTAGTTATCATAACACTTTCGAGAGAGTCACAAACAAAATCGTTAGCTAATTAGGTACACATCGTTATTAGATGAGAATGGCAAACATTAATTTCCTAAGAGTTTATAAACATGTCATTATTTAATGAATAACAAATAGTACTATGACTCTATGGATATCTCTTATCAGTGTTTAGTACTAAAAACAATATCTCAAAATTCCTTCCATTACATACGTTTGCAAGTTGCATTTCTGAGAATTCAATGTGAATATTCAGTCTGAACTTCCCTGTACAGAACACTTGAATATAAGTCTGTAGTTCCACGATTTTCATAAGTTTGACGTGTCTGTGTGTCTGTGTGTGTGTCTTTGGCATTGTAGCTCCCGAACGGATGAACCGATTATGATTTTGTTTTTCTTGTTCGAAAGGTGAATTAGTCGGGAGAGTTCTTAACTATGTTTCATCAAATTAGGTTCAACCGTTTTTGTTTCTCGGTGGTTTTTGAGTTTCCTAAACTGATAGGTACTTCATTGCAAATAAAACTACTATACCTACTCTTTTCGATCATAATTAGTAACAAGTACTTCATTGTAGTTATTTGTAGCTTTGTTGGCAGGGCCGGATTATCCATTCGGCGGATTAGGCAACTGCCTAGGGGCCCACGTCGATGCGGGCCACACTCGCGGGCCGAAATATCCTGACCATTATCAAAAATCCTTCCTATCCTTTAAGTTATTTAATATCCTTTGTATTTTTGAGCCATGTCAATACTGTGACAATATTAACAGCAAATTAGCATATGAATACCTAAAAATTAATAAAAGTTACGACAAATTTCGCGCTCGCTTCGCTCGCGCCTGATTATTTCCTATTATTTTCAGCAGACTGTGTAAGAAGGAGGGTTATGATTTTCAAGTGTATATGGGTATGTTTCTATATAATTGCCTACAAGCCTAAACGGCTTGACCGATTCTGATGTGCGAGGTGTCGTTAGATTCGTTAGAACTCCAACGAGCTTTTTCGTAATTAATAAGTGATTTTACTAGAATTATTCTAAATAATGCGCATCTATAGTCTTTTACAGCGGTTTTGCCCATACTTTCTTATAAAAACGTATGTTTGTAATAAAGTCATATGTTTTATAAGGAATAATAAATTTGGAATCAATGCATTCAAATTGTTGTATTTATAATTTTTGGTAACGTAAAAGTCGTTCTTATCCCTGTCGGGGATTTCATTTTTCTCTTAACACAAATACTTGTTTGGTTCATCTGGGCCACAAAAACTTCTAACAAGATCAATGAATCAAATTATTTCCAAAATAAAGCATATTACTATAAAAACATAACAAAAATTTACGCGCTCGCTTCGCTCGCGCTATTTATTACCCATCTTTTTATTTACTTGACCATGCAAACGCTGAGCACTCGTAGGTACTACCCAAAAATTTGTTAACTTGGTGACCCCCATGGTCCAATGCTGAACGCCCCCCCCCCCCCCCCCCCCGAAATGAATTCCTGGCTACGGCCTTGGCCACACACATCTATAATCTATTCTATAAGCAAAAAGCAGGAGTCGATCTGATCGACTGGACTTTTGTAATAGAAAAAATATATTTTAAAAAGTAAGAAAAGGGTAAAGGAAAGGGGTCCGGAGAATTGCATTGCCTAGGTGCCCCGATGGGGTTAATCCGGCCCTGTTTATTAAATGTAAATTACATACATAATTTTGTAAAAAAAAAGTTGCGCTTAACAGCATAGCAGTTATAACAGTTCGTGTAGACTGAGTGGCCAGTGGTGAGTGGTGACTGAGTGTCAGAGTTATTAAGCCGCCGTATAACAAGTGTATAATGTACGTATGTATGTTCATCAGACACAGACTTTGAAACAGATACACACATCAAACTTATAACTCATAAAACTTTTTAACTCAAATACACAATTTCATGTCAAAATTTATAGGTCGGGGCTTAAAAAAGAAAATTTCACGCTTTCACAAACCCCGACACATACCTGGCCGATTTTTAGGGTTCCGTAGTAAACCAGTAAGCCGTATAAATTCTTCATGTCCGTCTGTCTATCTGTCCGTTCGCGGCTTTACGTAAAGACTATTAGTACTAGAAAGTTATAATTTGATATGGATATGCATATTCCTTATACTTACCGAGAAAGTCTATTATCTATAATTTTGGGGTACCTCTCGTACACGAAAAGTGGGGATGAAATTAACCCCATCGTGTGGGGGGGGGGGGGGGGGGGGGTATTGTTGGATAGGTAATCAAACAAGTATCAATGTTAAAAGAAAAACAAAATACCCGACTGCAGAAAAGAGGTTTTTGTAGGCTGCAAAATCCTCTTCTTACGATTTCTTTACGCTTAATACGCTGTTGAGTGTATGTTTTTGTGAGAATGTATGCGTACAATCGCTGTAAAAGATTATTTCGCATTCTTTAGAAAAAAATCAAGTAAAATCACTTGTTCATTACGAAAAAGTTCGTTGAAAGTTACAGAGAGATGTATGATTTTTATTACAAAAAAATATAGCCTATGACACTCAGCAAGTGAAAACGAATCTAACGACACCTCTCACATCAAAATCGGTCAAGCCCTTTAGGCGATCATATAGAAACATACAGATAATATACATACATACCCACATACATACATACACTCGAAACACCCCCTCCCCACCTCTCCCTCCCTTTTCCCCTCTCCTTACCTTAAAACACAATTATAATGGAACAGTTGTCGGTGATTTTTTTGAGGTAGGAAATTGGTTTAATCCTGTTTTACCCGTTCCCGCGGGAATATCGGGATAAAAGGTATCTTATGTGTTAATCCAGATTATAAACTACCTGTGTGCCAAATTTCAGCCAAACCCGTTAAGCCGTTTTACCGTGAAGAAGTAACAAACTAACAGAAACTTCGCATTAACATTATAAGTGTGAAGTGTGATGTTATTAATTAGCATTTCCTATTCTAAACTCCAATAAAACATATAAGTAATATATATATTCGTAATCACCGTTAAAAATTCTTTATTTTGATACCATACTCGATGTATTTTGGATACTTTTTTTTTTTTTGAGATTACTTTTTGCCGCCAAAAATCCTTAATTTTATTTTTTATTTTATTTTTATGTACCCAGTGTCACTCGCACGACTAAGACGAATCTATTGACACCACTCACATCAAAATCGGTCAAGCCGTTTAGCCTCTAGGGCGTGCCAAAGAAATATACATACATACATACATACATACATACATACACTCGAAAAACATAACCCTCCTTCTTTCGCAGTCGGGTAAAAACACGGTGTGCGAAAACTATTTTTCAATTTAGGGATCCGTTTGTGAAATATTAAGCTTAAATTAAATTAAAAGGAAAACTAACACGGATATTTAGGCTTAAGACAAGTTACCGAGTAAAAGTCCATCAACTTAAAAAAAATATGTAATAATTCGTACAGATTTCATTTAAACTAACTTATGTAATGCGTATGTTCATAGTATCCCCATTTTAAGTTCACATAAATTGTAATGTGCAATTACGGAACCCTACTTTTCCCACGACACGCACTTGGACCGTTTATTATTTTTAATTTTCATTGGCCACTCTTATGCACTGTTGTACAAAAGTCTAATTGCATTTTGAACCTTAAAGAGGTCAATTAAATAGGTTCTTATTATATTAGTGAGTTAGAAAGGTAAAAATTAATGCAGCACGATTTTTGTGGATGACTTTTACTGTGCGAGATCGAGGGCTTAGGCGCGATTGTGGAATCAAGCATGGTGCCGCTTTACTTTAAATGAGCAATTCTTGTATATATATATAAATGTCGAAATTTACCTTCGTTTTCTAATGATATTCATTAGAAAACGAAGGTAAATTTCGCCAATGTCTACAAGGTTGTAATTAGCTCAGGGAAATCGGGCGATTCGATCAGAAGACCTCGGTTCGATTCCAGATAGATGATATAATTTATTGACTTTTTTCACATTCCTTCTTTTGTGAGAAAAACTATTATAAAAAAACCGAGCAAAGCTCGGACATCCAGGTACTGTATACTTAACTGTCTATGAAACGAGGCTTATGGTTTTTAACCCCCGACCAAAGAAGAGGAGTGTTTTAAGTTTGATAAACAGATTTCTGATTAGAGCTTGAAGAACTGAGCATATCACTCTCCATAGTTCGTTGCGTGATCTTGAGCTTCCTTATAAAGCTTATGCTGAGTCGCCAATTAGTTTCTAGTTATAGCACAGCTTATTGACTGATGACTGGCCTTGGGGCTCAGTTGGTAGTATGTCTGACTGCTGAGCTGTAGGTCGTGGGTTCGATCCCCACCCAGAGAAACATTTGTGTGATGAACATGGATGTCTATTCTGTGTCTGGGCGTTTCTATGTATCAAATAAATATATTTACAAAAAAAAATAGTACCTATATATTATGTATTCTATCAGCCATCTAGTTCCATACAAGCTTTACTTAGTTTGGGCTAGATGGTGTTGTGTGAAATGTCCACAAATATTTATTTATTTAAGTATTTATATGTTCTGTGGCCCAGGACTTCTCGCTAGTCATCTCCGGTGGGACTTCTAGCCTAGACTGAACCGTTCAGAGGCTGAACAGCTACGTATTCAGATGTTGGAATGAGGCTAAGACGCAAATGTATAAAACACGCGCTTGGTAGCTGGGTACTCTTAGAGTCATGTTGATTAACTGTAAAATGGGCATAATCTAATCTAATCTAGGTGTCTTCAAATCGCGAGTGAATAGGTTTCTTCTAGGCAAGCGCGCTCCATCGTAGACCGTAACTGTCACTTAACATCAGGTGAGTTGACGGTCAAGCGCAAGCCTATCTTCGAATAAAAAAAAAAAAAAAAAAAATTGGAGCCGTACTAGAAGCGTTCAAGCCACAGGCTCAAGTAGTCTTTTTTCAACCGACTTCAAAAAAGAATGAAGTTCTCAATTCGACTGTATTTTTTTTGTTTTTATATTTTAATAAACAACCCATGATGTTATGAGGACTATGAGGTAACCCTCATAACTTTCGACTGGGTGAATCGATTTTGATGATTCTTTTTTTTATTTGAAAGCTGGTGCTTCCCGTGTGGTCCCATTTCAATTTGTTCCAGTTCTGATAATGGCACCCATGAGAAGTCGGTTGTTTCAGTTTTTTTACTATAATTATTTTATGCAATATAGATCTACGATTGACCACCAACTCGCCTGATGTTAAGCGACGGTGGGCCTGTCTTATTTCAAAACTAGCTTCGCCATGCGGTGTTACCAGGGTAGTGATGAAAAACGGTGATGATGATGATAAAATATAGCCTAACACAATAAAGTAATAAAAATAAATAGTTAATAGGAAAAATCTTGTCTACAATGTATTGAACAATAGTAAATCTGACAAAGGTCACGGACCCCGGTGTCTGTGGATCTAAAAAATAAATAATATATATATATAAATAGCCTATGATCTAGGTCCTAGAGAATCTATGTGTCAAATTTCATAACGATTTAACGATTTTTTAAATTCGTATTTCTATACGTATTTCTCTGTATGTTTAATTTGTTTAATTGTTATTAAACATACATAGAGAAATACGACATGCAGTTAGAGTTTTTATTAATTTACATTTATTAGATCTACGTTTGACCACCACGGGTTTTCTACTTTTACGTTTTTTTTTTAACAAATTTATTCTCCACAGACTCCAGGGTCCGTGCCTTTTATGAACTAATATACCTAGTCTTGCCATAAATATTGTCACGAAGAAAAAAAATATTTTTTTATTGCAAATAATATTTATTACTTTTACAGTGTGTTAGTTTAATACATAAATATAAAACAATTTTAAATATAAAAGCTTATTCGAAGTGGTCTCCATTGGCTGCAATACAGTCCTTTAAACTTTGAGGCCAGTTATCAATAGAAGCACGCACTCTTTCCATGGGAAAATTCTTCACTGCCAATCGTATGGATTGTTTTAGGGACTCCAAATTATCATGGCATTTAGAGCAAGCCATACTCTCTAAAACTGACCATAAATCATAATCCAGCGGATTAAGATCAGGACTAGACGACGGCCAGTCTTCAGCTCTGATGAAGTCCGAAACGTTCACTTCCAACCAAGACTGCGTGGACCGAGCTTTATGACCTGGCGCCGAGTCTTGTTGGAAGGACCATACTTGGTTATTGAACATGGTGTTGTTAAGGGGCTTAACTACCTTCTCAAGAATGGTATTTTGATACACTTGTGCCGATGTTTTGATACCTTTTTAACAAAAATATGGCTCAGTCACTCCTTCATAGCTAACACCCCACCAAACCATCACTGAAGTCGGATAATGCCCACGTTGCACTCTGTCGACTAATTGGGAAGCTTCCTTAGAGCTTTGAGCATAAATACGGTCATTTTGTTTGTTAAAATGTTGCTCAATTGTAAAGATTTTCTCATCCGTAAACAAAATTTTACTGTGACCTCCCTTTGCGTACCGCTTCAGTAGTTGTTTCGATTTTACCACCCTATTCTTTTTTAAATTATCAGTTAAAAAATGACCAGTGCGTCTCTTATAGGCTGCAAGTCCTAAGTCATCTTTTAAAATACGCGACATGGTTCTGGGTGCTATCTTCATCTCCCGAGATAAAATCTTTTGCTTTCGGACAGGATTTCTTCGAATTCTTTCCCTTACTGCTTTGACCACCTTTTTCGTACGAACACTACGTGGACGGCCAGATCTTTTTCTGTCACAAACAGAGGAGGTCTCATTGTACCTATTAATAGCCCGGTACACAAACATTTGACTAATACCAAGCGTATGGAGAGTTTTAAAAATTGCATTTGGCTCCATACCAACTTTGTGTAATGCAATCACAGCGATTCGGTTCTCTTTATCACCCCACTCCATTTTAATATCGCAAAATATTGTACAATGTATTGGCGCCAAAATTAGAAAACTCAATGAACAATCTTATAAAAATGACAGATTCCAAATTCAAATGTAATATATTTCTTATTTTTAACTGTAACAGTATTTATGGCCAGACTAAGTATATCTACTTACATTTTTTTTTTATTTTAAGTTATGCAAGAGGAAACTTTTACGCTTTAAATGTTTTCTCACAAAAAACGTGAAATTAACGAAATCGTATGTTAGACTGCAAAAAACACTTTTCTGCAGTCGGGTAGTTTGTTTTTCGTTTAATATAGATCTAATACTTGTATTATAAAAGATAGATAAATAGATACTTTTTTTTAAAATAAAATATGTGAACCTAAAAGGCAGACGGCTCGCCTGATGGTAAGCAATAACCGTCGCCTATGGACAATTGCAACATCACTGACATTAATGTTGCTTTGCTAACCCGGAAAGGTGCTTGTAGACACCCTAACTACTACTATTATTTTGATACTTGTATTATAATAGCGAAAGTGATTCTGATTCTCTATCTGGTTCTTATTATAACTTTTAACGACTAAGCGGCTGAACCGATCGGTATGAAATTTGGCCCAAAGATAGCTCTAAATATGAATTAAAAAAAAGATAGCTGAAAATCTGGATACAGGCATACATATTTATTTATTTATACAAAAAACTATCAGAAACTTACAGTCTAACCAAACCAAAACATATATGCTACATTTCACCGTTCATGTATCCCACATAAATGTAAACAAACAAAAGAACAGTTCCTGCGTCAAGTCGTCGACTCTTGGCACGACGCCAACCGCCAGCCGCCGCCGTCGCCGCGGTGATTTCGACACGAGACTACGGAATAGAAACATACATACATAGTGAGTATGTATGTATGTTTCCATGTATGTGTTTATGTAGCTATGTGGATACATACATGTTTTTATTCGATCATTAGGGGGCCAAATGACAGCCCTGGCGTGTCACTGCGACCTTTTCAGATCTATTGTGACATGGATACATACATACATACACACGAAAAACATAACCCTCCTTCTTGGGCAGTCGGGTAAGTATTATTGGGTTGGTCCGAGTGATACAGAGTTTGTTTACTTCCAAACCATTATCTCAAGATTGTTTATTGCATTATTTGCATTTTGTCACACGTTTAAGTACTTACCGTGTGGATTTACCGGAGTTCACTTTTTTATTGTGAGGTCGTTTGTTATAATGTTTATAGTTTGGTCATGAGCAGAATATCTGTTTGTTGGAGATAAAGTTAATTTTGACGTAATTTTAATAATTAAATTTACCATTCAGGATTTGAGATTCCCCCAGTGGAGTCGTACTAAAGAAAACAAAAATTAACCTTGATTTTATTTTGGTGATGATGGAAATTTACCGAATTTGGATAAAAATTAATTATTCGGGAATTCCTTGCACAAATGCAAGGAGAATATCTGAATGCATTTTTATGCGACTTCACAAAATGGCATGGCGTTTATTGTGACAAAGTAGGCGTAAAATCGCTGTCATCATCATCATCTCAGCCATAAGAAGTCCACGCTGGACATAGGCCTCCCCCATGGATTTCCTAAAAGACCGATTGGAATCAATCTTCCCGCCACTTGTATGAATCGCTGTAAAAGATTATCCCATCAAAAACATAATATGTACAAAAAGCCAAGTCTCGCAACGCAGCTCTTCTACCACAAAAATGTGTGAGATCTAATGTAAAACTAAGTCGGTTAAATTTAATACAATCTATGGGGGCACTTAACCAACTATTTTGTAAGAAATTGTGAGCTAATTAGTTAACTTTTGTAGTAACCATATCGATATTAGACATCTCTATTTCTTTAATAATTAGAATGACTTGACAATCGCACATGATTATAGAATCTATCATTTATTTTCTCATCATTATATTCTCTTTGTTTCTGAAGTTTCAGATAGATTGTAGTGTTAGGAAACAGAGTAGGGGACAGAGTTCTACTTCTGTACAGTATCTATCAATAATGTAGACTGTAATCGTTGTGTATAGATTTAGGTGATTTCAATGCGAACTGGCCGGTAGTGAGCCAATGAGATTCGTTTAATTTTCGTTTAATGCTTCATTGGAATGAGCTGACTTTCTGCTTGTTCTGTAGCAGAATGGATGGAATAAGGTCGTGAAGCTCTTGCGTACACTTGACGAAACGGATCAAATCCAAATCGATAGAATATAGTCGCAGACATGCGAACTTTACGTCGATGCTCGAGATTAAGTAGCTTCTTGGCAACTAGTTTATTATCACCTGTTTAACATCTTAGGTCTCTGATAAACGGACTCCATTTCAAATCTTCCAGCTGATACTTTGCCTGCATCGTAGAAAAAGTGGCAACAATACTCTTATTACACATGACCGGACTTGTTATGCTCGATATAAATAGATGAATGTACGAAGCAACTGACCAAAGCTTTCCTATATTTTATATTTACCTAAATACCTACCTATCAATTATTGCGGTGGTTTTGTGGTTTGAAAAAGTAACTTTGTAATCCTATATAAATGTATGAAATTACAATGTTACTTATGCAGTTAACGTATCTCGAGAATGGGACTGAAATTGTTCTATATCTTAATTTTTTCTTGCTTTGTAGGGTAAACACTAATTGTTTTCATAATTTCAAGCTTGTATGTCTGCTAGAAGTACCTTAGAATTTTGATGATCGGTGAGTGTATAGACGGTGGGTGAGTAGATGAGTGTGTCAGTGACAAAATCAAGGAACTTTGACTTGCAATATTTCTTAAACTACAGGTTCAAATTAAATGAATTTTGGACTGTATTTAGTAATAATATACTCTCTTTGTCTCTAAAATTTCAGGCTTCTAGCTTCATCCACCACAAAGTTACAGGGGGGTCGAAATTGCTCTGAATGGCTTCGAGAAAAGGATGGTACGGCGTGGCCTTGCCGCTCGACTTGGCCGGGGCCACTGCCGTCCCCCCAGATATAGATAGATAGATTAGCAGGCAGACATGCTACTAACTGCGCTGCGAGATCAGTCATGCTATTTCAATGTGTGATATCACAGTAGCCCCCCGGATCTGTTTACAGATTCTAGTAAGCAATGTATTATATCCAGCTCAATGTACGTCGGAACCCGGTCGGTTCATAAAGGTTCACTACGAACTTTATGTAAACAAACAAACACACATGTTTCGTGCAAGTGTTGCGGATATTAATTTACTACTCGGTAGTTCAGGGTTACGCTTAACTTTGTAGCGATGCAAAGTTGGCTCGCGCCCGCTCTTATCCGACTGCGTGAGAAAGAGGGTTATGTTTTCGAGTGTATGTATGTATGCTTGTATTGAGCTGTATGTACTTACGTACCAGAGGAGCTATCTGAAGAAAAAATATTGTCACATTTTTAGGGTTCCGTACCTCAAAAGGAAAAAACGGAACCCTTATAGGATCACTTTGTTGTCCGTCTGTCTGTCAAGACGCAAGGGAATTAAAACCTATGGGGTACTTCCCGTTGACCTATAACTTTGAAATTTGCAAGAAGCATTGTCATCAAGGCCGTAGGCAGGGGGGTGGGGGGGGGGGGGGGGGCTGGGGGGTTCAAACCCCCAAACCCTCCCTTTTATCTACTAGTTTGTACGGAACCCTCGGTGGGCGAGCCTGACTCGCTCTTGTCCGGTTTTATTTTAATTCAAAAGAACTCAATTCAAGATTATGATTGTGAATCTCTTTGTAAACTTTGTTTTTTGGTAAACTAAACAAAACAGCGTTACAGCGCTGGAATAATAATTACATCGTTTATATACGATTATACGATACGATTGATACTTGCAACGCAGAATTGCATCTATAGTATGTTTTCTCGCCAACTAAACGTCGAAAGCACACTTCACTAGTGCCAGGAAGTAAGCCACTGAGTGAGGTGCGCTCTCGCCGCAGTTGAATGTAACAAAGTAGCTATGAGTGGTGTCTGCTCTCGTACGTAAGTACAGACAGCTCAATGTATATTGCTTGTATGTATTAATGCCTACAGCCAAAACGGCTTAATCTATTTGGCTGACTGGCCTTGTGGCTCAGTTGGTAGTGTGTCTACGTCTACCTGCTGAACTGAAAGGTCGTTGTTTCGATCCCCACCCAGGGCAAACATTTTGTGTGATAAGCATGGATGTTTGTTCTGTGTCTGGGTGTTTTTATGTATCTTAAGTATATATTTACAACAAAAAAAGTATATTATGTATTCTATCAGCCATCTAGTTCCATAGTACAAGCTTTGCTTAGTTTGGGCTAGATGGTGTTGTGTGAAATGTCCACAAATATTTATTTATTTATTTATTATTTATTTATTTTGTTGTGCGAGGTGTCGTTGGATTCGTCTTCTTCCCGAGTGACATAGACTATTATTATATTTAATTTTGTATTATTAATAATACAAATGTCTCATAAATAAATAAAAAATGCGCTTTTCGTATCCTCCAACGAACTTTTATAATAAATAGGTAAGTTATTTTCAATTACTATTCTAAACAAGGTTATTTTAAATAAATTGATTATACAGCAGTTTTACGCATAATTTCTAAACAAAAATGTACACTCCACAATATATCAAGAGTAACAAATATGTAAGTTAGACTGCACCAACCGCTTCTCTGCAGTCGGGTATTTTGTTTTTCTTTTAATATAGCACATATTTATTTAGAACTGAGTACCAACTAGTGGACTCATCATCATCATCATCATCATCTCAGCCATAAGAAGTCCACTGCTGGACATAGGCCTCCTCCATGGATTTCCAAAAAGACCGATTGGAAGCGGCTTGCATCCAGCGTCTTCCCGCCACTTGTATGAGATCATCTGTCCATCTCGTGGCTGGTCTTCCTACGCTGCGCTTGCCGGTACGTGGTCTCCACTCGAGAACCTTTCGGCCCCATCGGCCATCAGTTCTACGTGCTATGTGTCCTGCCCACTGCCACTTCAACTTGCTAATCCGCTGTGCTATATCGGTGACTTTTGTACGTCTACGTATCTCTTCATTTCTGATTCGATCTCGTAGAGAGACTCCGAGCATAGCCCTCTCCATAGCTCGTTGCGTGACCTTGAGTTTCCTTATAAGGCCCATAGTTAGGGACCACGTTTCAGTGCCGTATGTCATCACTGGTAACACACACTGGTTGTAAACTTTCGACTTGAGGGACTGGGGAATATTGGACGAGAAGACGCTTTTAAGTTTCCCGAACGCTGCCCAGCCGAGTTGGATACGACGATTGACCTCCCTCGTAAGGTTGGACCTGCCTAATCGGACCGTCTGTCCTAGGTAGACGTATTCGTCAACAACTTCAAGAGTGAAGTTCCCCACAGATATTGGGGTTAGCACTACATGGGCGTTCGACATAACCTTCGTTTTGTCCATGTTCATTTTGAGGCCCACCCGTTGGGAAACTCTATTGAGGTCTTCGAGCATCGTACTGAGCTCTTCCATCGACTTTGCCATGACTACTATATCGTCGGCGAACCGAAGGTGAGTGATGTACTCGCCGTTAATATTGATGCCGATCCCTTTCCATTCCAGAAGCTTATAGGCATCTTCCAAACCGGCGGTAAACAGTTTCGGAGAGACAACGTCTCCCTGCCTCACGCCTCTCTTCAATGGAATTGCCTCTGAGTTCTGGTCTTGCACTCGGACTGACATGGTGGCGTTGTTATACAAACACTTCAGCACTTCGACATACCGATAGTCAATACGGCATCGCTGGAGAGCCTCAAGCACCGCCCAGGTCTCGATCGAATCAAAGGCTTTCTCATAGTCCACAAACGCTAAGCAAAGGGGCAAGTTATACTCTTCGGTCTTCTGTATCACTTGCCGCAGCGTGTGGATGTGGTCTATGGTACTATAACCTTTTCGGAAACCGGCTTGTTCGGGAGGCTGGAAGTCATCGAACCTGCGTTCAAGACGATTCGTGATGACCCTTGAAAACAGCTTATAGACATGGCTCAGAAGCGAGATGGGTCTGTAGTTCTTCAGCAAAGTGTTGTCTCCTTTTTTGAAGAACAGCGCCACCACGCTTCTGTTCCATGCTTCTGGCGTTGTACCTTCAAGCACGACGGAATTGAAGAGCCTCTGAAGGACTTTTAGTATCGGTGTTCCACCCGCTTTCAGTAGCTCTGATGTAATTCCGTCGTCACCCGGTGCCTTGTTGTTCTTAAGCTGTTTCAAGGCCATCCTAATCTCATACAGGCTGATGTCCGGGATATCTTCGGTATAATGTCGAGTCAGTTTGGCTCTTGGATCTTTGCCCAAACTGCTAACAGGTTTTGCGACCGATGTGTATAACTGTCCATAGAACCTCTCGATTTCCCTCAAGACTTCTGCTTTGGTCGACGCTAGACTGCCATCTTCCATCTTCAGCTTCGTCAGTGGACTCACTCAGTAGTAATTAAGTATAACATGTGAATACAAGTATCTATATTAAAATAAAAACAAAATACCTATATAATCTAACGACACCTCGCACTATCGAATAGTTTTCGGAAAAATTATATCCGATGTTTCATAATTCAGATTACCTACAGATAGGTAAACCTAACTTGACTATGAGATTAGGATTCACTAAACATAATTTTCCGTGTAAATTATTTCGCTTTATATGGTGTTGAGTAAACATTTTTGCGAGATAGTATGCGCATACGCACTTTTCACAATTTATATAAATCTTTGGATTATATCTCTATGAAAATCATACATTAGCCAGCGTAGACTACGAAAACCGACAGCTAAAGAGCTACTTTTGTAGTGCAACTTACGCTTACGATGTTGAATGTACGTTTTTGCGAAAAAGTATGCACACACCTACTGTATAATTTTAAATGAAGAATCTTTAGGATAGTTTTGTTAAATCACTATGGTATTTGTTACGAAAAAAATCGTTAGAGGTTACGAAAAAGCGTTTTATTATTATTATCACTAAAAATGTAGCTTATGTCAGTCAAAGAGTGAAGACTCAAAAGACACCTCGCAAATCAAAATCAGTCAAGCCGTTTAGACTGTAAGAGTCATATAGATACATATATTACTACAAAAAAAAAATACCGCATAAAAAACTTCTTACGCGTGTCAAGTTTTTATGCGGCAGTACAGACGGTACTCACAAGTATCTGCCCTAGACACGTCTCAGTAACCTTCGTTGTCGTGTTAATTACAGTTATTAATGATTCACTACTTATCTCAATAAAATTACAATAAATAACTACGTACAAATACAATTGACCAACTTTGATCTGGCATTCTTCGCAGCTCCTTCGCGAAGGCTGCATGCGTTGCCAAAAATTATTTTAAAAAAAACTCGAATAGAGTGGGGGCATTCGGAAAGTTCCTAGTGATGTAACGTAATATTGTTCTGTGGATGTAACTGGATTCTATCGAGCAACCTGTTTGGTAGAAGTTTCGTGTCTTGTATTAATATTTATTTAATTTTATATTAGCCATCAGTATTTTCGAGAGACAGCTTGTGCAACATGGTGTAAAAATAATACATTTGTGATTTATTTATATTTTTGATAATATATTGTGTTTGTTTTTACAAGAAATTTTGAAAACTGTAAGTATACCTAACTGAAAAAAAAACTCTTAATATGCTTATTTATATTTAAAATAGTTTTTGTTCTTTGACTGTAAATTATATCTAGTTCGTCGTACATACGTCATGCATGATTGTCCGCGCTAGGTAATCTCTGGTCTTTTCTTTTCTCTTGTTTTTTTACTCAACTGCGTAATAAGGAGGGCTATGTTTTTAAAGTGCATGCATGTTTGTTTGTATGTATGTTTCTATATGAGCGCCTACAGCCTAAACAGCTTGACCGATTTTGATGTACGAAGTGTCGTTAGATTCATTTTCCCTGAGTGTAATCGGCTATATTTTTTATAATAATAATACATCTCTCGAAATAATAAAAAAAATATTTTTCGTAACCTCTAATGAACTTTTGCGTAATAAGCAAGTGATTACACTAGAATTATTCTAAAGAATGCGAATTTATAATCTTGTACAGTGATTTTACACATACTTTCTCACACAAAACATACACTCAACAGAGTTTATACTCTAAGTTAAATAATTGTAAGTAAGTAAAATTATCTTTTCTGCAGTCTGTCAGTTTTTCTTTTCTTATAGATACACGTCAATAGTAAAAATGCTTTTACATCATAAAAAACTTACATATTTATTATATAAAGAAAACCTTCTTAACTCGTACTATATATTTATAATGATTTCTTATATTTTTTCTATTGACTCATTGAAATTAAAAAAAAACTTTTAAAGGATTCTTTGTCAAGCAAAACAGGTCTTAAATTATGTAAAATATACGTGATAAATCCGTTAAAAGTTGTTTAATTTCAATATATATTTATACATTTATAGTAAAAAAAACGAATTCCATAAGCGCGCCTGAGCAATATATTTACATAATTGGAATTGGTTTATACTATTAAAATCACTAACTAAAAAAAAAACAGGAACTCAGAATCCTCTTTTTTACTTTTGTAAAATGATGAAAATAACTTTGTCTTTCTGTCTGTTTCATACTTTTTTAACACGCTTTTATTAGCTTCATACATATGTTAGTATGTATGTAACGGAAACTTTGAACATGATTTTGACCCCCTTCAAAACGTTAGATTAACTCGAAATTTGGCATACTTATCAAGGACCGATGACAATAAAATAATTTGATAAGATTGAGCGTGTTTTTTTTAGTTTTTAAAACTAATAAACTTATTATGATCAAAAAGCTGTTTTATTTTTTATTTTTACAAAGATTGCTGAAAACTTGGAGATTAACATATAATAGATTATGTTTCAGTATCAGAACATTTTTACCAATAAACGCGTAAAACCGAAGAGCATAGCTAGTAAATTCCCATGGAAAGTTTTGTCTCTGCCTTGTACAATATTTTATATTTAATTGATCGTTATCAAATGACATTTAGATTCGTTGTTTTTTAGATTAGTATCTGTATTGCATAGATACAACGTAGATCGATTTATCGCGTTGGAGTTAAAGGTTTTATTTATAAATATATTTTTTAGTATAAAACTAACTAAATAAGGGAAAAGTGTGGTGACCCCCGCTCCGGCTCCTACCTGGTGCAAAGGTTGTCCATCGCTATTCAACGCTGTAATGCAGCTAGCGTCACGGCTACTATTGCGCCTGGTACAGTTCGGGGCGGGCTTTTTGACTGAGCTTAACTGAGCTTACAGTTTTTTTTTTATATTATTAATGAAATGACGATGTTGATGACTTGTAATTATTAATGTAATTTAAAGTATAAAACATGTATAGAACTTAAACATTATTATTTATTACATTTTAAAATATGATAGATTTTCATGATGGTCACAAAATGTTATTTAACTAAGACAGTAACCTTATTTGTATATCCTTCTCTATCTGTCTATCTTGCAATTTGTCTATCCATTAATACTATTATCTTAGATTATATAGGGACTATTATAAATGTAATTGTTTGAACTATCCATAGGCTTTTGATGCCTATGGATATTTTAAATAATCTCCAATTATTCAGTTTTACAAATATTTCTTATTTATTTATTAGTTTTAGTATAATTTATAACCATAATACAATATATTAATATATTTTATTATGGTTAATAATACAAATAAATAAATGTAAGACAGTTGGACAGATGACCAATACAAGTGGCGGGAATATGCTGCATATCTCCAACACATCTTTATCGAATTTCATTGAGGAGGCCTATGTCCTGTATTACATTACTTGTGGCTAAAATGTTGATGAGGCGTTTTGCAGGAAAGGGACGAGCATTCCCAACAAAACTTTGAACTCGAATGTTTACATTTGGGAAATTTATTAGCCTTTTAAGTATTTTTTATTATATGTGCTTACATTATCGTACACTACTATAATCATCAAATCAATTACATAAATCACGCATATTCCCTATGCATGTTCATATATAGATTGAATGCAGGCCTTTTCCCACCAGTAGGATTGTACAACCGTAGAACTGTAGGACCCAGTCCTAAAATGCGTGCCGCGACAAAAGTTTTACACAGTTCTATTTCTTTCTATAGGCCTATTTCTTTTTCACCCGCCGAGAAAACTTTGTCGCGATGCGCATCTTAGTCCTGCAGATAACAGTGGGACAGGCTGATAAAGCAGCAATATACACTATTTCAAGTGCTTATTTTCAACAATTTCAGCTTCAAATGTCGTCTTTTCTGGAAGAACTGGCCGTCCAGCTGTTCGACGCCGGCGCTGTGCAGCTAGGAGACATCGAGGCGATGGTCGGCAGGCGCACACCCATCTACTTCGACCTAAGGGTCATTATCTCACATCCTAAGATTATGGTTAGTATAAAAGTGTTTCACAATTATAATATTGCTTTACCAAAAGAAAAGATTTAAATAGTGACAAAAGAGGGTTAGGCCATGAGGGTTCATGAACGCCATTTAGAACAGGAAAGTAAATGTATAGGATTGACATTAGCTAACGGAATGTCACGTGACGGCACGTCACAGTTTCTGAGCATTTTGAAGCGTAAGCGTTTGTAGAAATTAAAAAACCGGACACGTGCGAGTCAGACTCGCCCACCGAGGGTTCCGTACAAACTAGTAGATAAAAGGGGTTCCGTTTTTTCCTTTTGAGGTACGGAACCCTGAAAAACTAAAAAAGACGACTTCAAAATACGCAATTCGGATGACATGTATTTCCAGTTATTTTATTATAAAAACCAAAATGCTGAATCGATTTTGTATTTCTCAGGGTCCACCTGGGAAGGATACCCTTTCAAACAGAAAGATATTTTTTTAAATCGGTCCAGTTGTATTCGAGTAATCTGGGAACATACATAAAAAATATTGCGTCGAATTGAGAACCTTCTCCTTTTTGGAAGTCGGTTAAAAATAATTATAAGTAAGAAATTAGTTGCGTAAGTTGTACATTTTATAAAGCCAATTTAATTTTAACAATCTAGAATCTAGTTAGATAGGTATTAAAATAGCGAGTCTTAAAACAAGTTTTAGTGATACATATTCTAAACTACTTAAACCAGTTTTCAAACTCGATACTGGGGCCCAATTCAGTTATTCAAGACCGCTCCATTGCCGAACCATAATTTACGTGAACCGTTTCCCGTCGGCCGCCATATTTTGTTTGATTCAGTCTTATGTCATACAATTGACACATTTGATGAAACGTGACATGTCCTTCGCTCGTAGCGTTACTAAATCAAAAAATAATAGCAGCCGACAGGAAATGCTTCGCACAAGGTTCAGTTACGGATCGGTTTTGATTATCTGAATTGCCGCCCTGGTAGGTTATTTATAAAATATTGTATCTATGACAACTATGTATGAATAAACAATGAATGATTATGCAATATAAATATTGCATAATACAGCTCTACAAAAAAAAATTGTCGCCCTGTATTTCTTTGCAAATTTTTATGTTTTCAAGTGCCCAGATTACGAATTTATTCATGAAAGTACTGATTCATGTGCTCTTGTTTTTTTATGATTTTTATTTTTACATACCTTATATTGTTGTGTTTCTTATTTTTCGGTATTTGTAATGTAAAATGAAAATAATGATTTAAAAACAAATGAGAGCAAATCTTACAAAATCATTGATAGTTTCATGAATTGTGAGCATAAATATATCCAAAATCAATCTTATATCTAGGGCAACAGACCAGTGAATCATTCATTGGTTGAAGTTTCCGGCAGCCTAGTCGGGAGACCGTCCGATTTGCGATCCGCAGGTCCTGGGTTCAAATCCCGCGGCACGCACCTCTGTCTTTTCGAAGCTATAATTGTTGATTGCCGCCAACTTCAAACGGTGAAGGAAAACATCGTAAGGAAACCTACATGTCTGAGAGTTCTGAAAGATCTTGAAAGATGTGTGAAGTCTGCCAACCCGCACTTGGCCAGCGTGGTAGACTATAGTCTTACCCTTCTCACAATGAGAAGATGGCCCGCGCCCAGCAGTGGGACAGTTTGTACAAACAGGGCCGATAAATAATAATAATGATAATATAAATATTTATCTAACTACCTATATACTCATTAAGTACAGTAGGTATATCTATCTATAGAAAACAGCTTGAGTGAGAAAGCATTATTACCTAATAGTCTAGTAAAAATAATATTTGTGACAACATAAAAGACAACTAAGTATATTGTTATTTATATGAATGTACTGGTGTTTTGAAATACATTTGACACAATTTCATAATGATATTATAAAAGCTAATTTTGTTACCTTTACACGCTAAAACGTCCGAACCAATCGTTATGAAAATTAATATAGAGATAGCTTTGGACCTGGAGACGGACATAAGCAACTTATCATCATCATAATCATCATCGTTTTTCATAACTACGCGAGTGAAACCGCGGAACGCAGCTAGTCTATAAATCGGGGATTATTGTTGATCTATGATATTTAGTTATTTTCCTATCATGTTAGTAAAGTGAAGTTAATACCCACTATATTTTTTTCCAACATTTGCTGCACTTTAAAAAAAAACCGGACAAGTGCGAGTCAGACTCGCCCACCGAGGGTTCCGTACAAACTAGTAGATAAAAGGGGGAAATCATATATTTTTTTATATTTTCCTTCATAAATCGAAAAATATTTAAAAAACATGTTTTAGCTTATGCTAATGAGGCTCTTTCATATGATACCCCACATGATACGGTTAATTCACTTTAAAATTTGGACCCTCGTTCCTTGCATAAAGACACTATTTTTTTTGTGATTTTAAAATGTCCAGTTTTCGGTTTTTTTTCCTATATTTACGAAAACTGAGAATTTTGATTTTTCTTTCTGCAGCAAGCTACTATGGTATATGGTTTCAATTTTAACACGATACCTTCACGCGTTCCCGAGATAAAAGTCTTGACACCCGGACAGACGGACAGACGGACAACAAAGTGATCCTATAAGGGTTCCGTTTTTTTTTCCTTTTTTAGGTACGGAACCCTAAAAAGCGCTCGTTCCACTACTCTACTAAATTACTAACCTAATGTTAACCAGACGTTATTGAAAGTACTGAAACTAATGTACATTATACACTTTAGATAACCCTATAACCCTTAATTATCTTCCATTTATAGTAATAATTTAAGCAGTATTCAAAGTATTTAAATTATAAAAATTATATTATTATAACATTTATATTCATCATCATCATCATCATCTCAGCCATAAGAAGTCCACTGCTGGACATAGGCCTCCCCCATGGATCCAAAAAGACCGATTGGAAGCGGCTTGCATCCAGCGTCTTCCCGCCACTTGTATGAGGTCATCTGACCATCTCGTGGCTGGTCTTCCTACGCTGCGCTTGCCGGTGCGTGCTCTCCACTCATTTATACATATATACATATACTCATTTATAACATTTATATTATAACTAATTTTAATCTAAATGTATCACGTAACAACCACATGGTTGCGATAAAATCTAAATATCTTATAGATTATCTGAAGGAACGCCGTTGAAATAAAACCGATCTAACAAGATTCCAGACGTCAAAAATACCTTAAACTGTAGTAAATAATTAATTACTTTCGTAGTAATAAAATACGTAATTTAATCCATAAATATTTTATTAAGTTCTAACAATATGTTAATTTAATGCGACTTATAATTTAACAGAATATGCTTAGTAATTCACAGCTACGAAATTCTGAAAGGGACCAACCGAAATATTTATCGACAAGTTACCTAAAAAAAAATAACATGGTTGTAATGTGTTACCCCATCCTTATAGCAACAACGTTTAATAGTTACGGTAGTAACACGGGCAAGTTTTTATTGCTGTTCTAACAACTTTAAATAGGTATGTAAAATCAGTTGAAACTTTGTTACAGTAAAGCTTTTTATAATACAGATACACTACTTTTTGTTTTATTTAAAAATACCAAGTACAGTTATAATTATACTTGCATTCAAAGTTCGCATAAATATCTAGTCCCGCTGACAGTCAAGAGACCTCGTGTGACGTCATTTTACAACGCTCCACTCCGCTTAGTCGCAAGTTGCCAGCTGTAGTACCTAGCAGTAGTTGCGCAGTGTTATGTTTCGTTTCATCGCTTCCAGTTGTTTAAAATAATAATGGATGAAGGATTCGATAAAGGACAATCAGATAGTCTTATTTTCCAGAATCAGAATCGAGTGTCAAGTCATGTAATGAGATTTCTTGAATTTTTTTGAATTAGGTATATTCGATATAAATGTTCTCTGGTCACAATCTTAGTCACGTAAAAAGTCATTTTTTCAAGTTCGTGTCATGCTTCAGTAAAGTGGTAGCGACTTTACTGAAAGTTTCTTTAAATACGAAATAAGTATCTAGATCTACGCTTGACCACCAACTCATAATAATATCAATATCATAAAAACGTAATTTTACTTACCCTTTGCACACCGTTTCCATCCGGACTACGGGCATTCTGAAGGACAGTAGCAACTGCAGCACAAGATTCATCTTAGGGCAGTTGCTACACGACTATATAGTCCGAAAATACAATTTGCGATTGTGTTGTATAAATTAAGTTCTTTTTGTAATATAAGTATGTGGATTGTTATAGTGGAATAAACGTTATTATTATCTCATTTATTTATTTAGGTACAATATATATTTTTTTACAACACAAATATAAACTTATAACAAAAGAAACATAAATATTGTAAAAAACTTAAAACTAGGGTGCCGCCGGCAGCGGGGCGGGGCCCAAACTACCGGTGGTAGGCGCTACAGAGAGAGGAACCTCCTGACAATACGTGCCGTGTCTAGGATGACTGCATTCTGTATCCGACCCTTGACCCAATCATCGAGCGAGAGCCTCTTGCGTTGTTGGTCGAGGCTCTTCGCTATGACACCGTTCGCCGAAACGACTATGGGAACAATGATCGTCGAGTCAACATCCCACATGGCGGTTATCTCGTGAGCCAAGTCAAGGTACTTGCTGAGCTTGTCCTTCTCAGCCTTCACGAGATTCTCATCATGTGGGATGGTGATGTCGACGAGCAATGCCCGGCGCTGAGATTGTTCTACGATCACGATATCAGGTTTATTGGCAACAATAGTCCTGTCCGTGATTATAGACCGATCCCAGTAGAGCAATGCACGGCTATTTTCGAGAACTGGCGCTGGTGCGTACTGATAGTACGGCACCTCTGACTCGACAAGCTCGTATTGAAGGGCAAGTTGCTGGTGGATGATGTGATGTATTATTATTATAAGAGATTAAGAGTGGTATTTTGTAGCCAATTTAATGTAACTAGGTACCTATTTAACTATTCTACTAATACGCATTGATCGGGCTCAAAAATAAAATCGAGGACGCAGCGTAACCTGAGTAAATGTGTAAATAGCATTTGTATTTGTTTATATACAATTATATGAGCGGTTGGCTGTTGATAGAAATTTTATGCGGCCCACATTTTCGGCCTTACCGAAAAACGTAGTCTTAAATTCTCCATCTTCTTTCCGCAAGTGTAATTACGTGTCAGCGAGAAGTTGACAAAATATGTTAAGCAATCCTTCAAGTTAAGTAACGTTTTTCGGTAAGGCCGATTATTAATGCGCCCCACGATTTTATTTTTGAGCCTGATCAATCCCTTAGATTGACGAGGTGTGTACTATGTGATGACTGGTACCTAGAACCTAGGTGCTTAATTATTTTTTGGCTTTTAGTACTTATCTACATTATCTTTCTTTTCAATAAAAACGTTTCACTTAAATAGTTTTATTTTTTATTATTTTATTATGGTATCCATTATCCATGCGCCCTTAGCATGCGCCCTACATCGAGAATCTATCTCGATGGCGCCCTACGACATTGTTTAAATCTTTGATAAGGTATCAACGGGTATCAGTCCTCAAAAACATCCAAGCTCAATGAGATCTATTTAGACCCCTTACACGATTAAAATAATTTCGATTTTCAAAATAATTCGAAGCGGCAAAATAGACGTCTCTAGACTTCTCAATCAAATTAGGCTTTAGCGCAGCGATTTAAAGTCTTTATATCAAAAGTTCGTCATTGGTATATGAGTATCGGTCAACCCAGGACACTATAGGTATTCCTGAATTTTGTTTTAGACTTTATGTCCACGTGATGGAAAGTCATTCGGCTAAATGATAAAAATATCATTACAGATGGCAGTGGCACAGGAACTACAAAGACTGGCAGAGGATATCAACCACGAGCTTCTATGCGGCGTCCCGTACGCTGCCCTACCACCTGCAGCGGTCATGTCCGTCAACACGAACAAACCGATGATCATGAAACGAAAGGAAACCAAACTCTACGCTACAAAAAAGCTTCTCGAAGGAATTTATACCGAAAACCAACAATGTCTAGTCGTGGAAGACGTAGTGACATCTGGTGGCAGCCTTATGGAAACAGTTGATGCGTTACGTAGCGAAGGCCTCACGGTGACTGACGCTGTAATAGTTCTCGATAGAGAACAAGGTGGCGTTAAGGTGCTAAAAGCAAATGGTGTCACTGTTAAATCGCTTTTCACCCTAAGTGGGCTTGTAATGACCTTGAACAAAGCAGGCAAGATCGACGATGAAACTGTAGATGTTATTATTGAACATATAAAGGAATGCCAGTTTGGAATCGGCGTAAATGGCAACTGTAAAAACATAAAAGGCAACTCTGAAGGCATAATCAGCAACTCTGAAAGTATAAATGGCAACTGTGTAGGCATACACGATAAGTGTGAAGGCCTAAATCGAAACTGTGAAGGCATAAATGGCAACTGTGAAGGCATAAAAGGTAACTGTGAAGACATAAATGGCCACTATAAGGGCAAAAATAGCAACTCTGAATTCATAAATGGTAACTGTAAAATCATAAATGGCCACTATGACGGGATAGACGGCAACCCTGAATTCATAAATGGCATCTGTGAAGGCATAAAGGGTAACTGTGAATCCATGAATGGCCACTATGAAGGCATAAATGGCAACTGTGGTGGCGTAAATGTCAACTGCAAATAGACGATGGGTGTTTTGATGTAGGGTTAACATTATATTTATGCCCTTAGATAGATTAATTTTATATATTTTAAAAGAAACTTTTACCGCGGACGTGTCACGTGCCCATACAAACGGAGAAAACTTATTTAAAACTATGAACATTATTATTCGATTTCAATGATTATTATTTTAATAAAAATTGCTATACTTCTTTCTAATAGCTAGATCTAACTTATTTCGAATTATCGAAACCGGGCAATATTTAGGAGTTGAAAACAGTTTCTCCTGTTAGGTATGTGAGAATATTTGTAATGAACAGGCGGATACGGTGTTCATTTTTCAACAATTAATTTAATTGATCAATGTACGAATATTTTGGAAAAAAAAGGTTGTCGATAAAGTCGGTTTACAGACGATAATTTTACGTGATAACGTTATGATAGATGCGTCACAAGCCGAACGCTTAGGCCGATCGTGCCTCTCTATCGCTTGTTCCGCGCTCTCGCTTGCACGCTCGGCTCAGGCGGAAGGCGGGAGGCGGCGTTCGTCGATTTTTAAGACTTTAGCACGTCAAAAATGAATCAGCGCTTGCTATATAAAATTTTATCTACAAATTTTTCGTCCCAGTTTTTTGTATACCAATCAAAATCGGCATCTACCCAACCACCTTTGGCACGTCAACTGGAACTACTAGGGTTAACCCTCACACCAACACTCAACTATGGAACCTACATGGAGTCAAAAGCTAAACTAGCTGGTAGAAAACTGGGCGTCTTGAACAAGGTTAGGCGGTACTTCACGCCGGGACAGTTGCTCACTTTATATCAAGCACAAGTCCGCTCGTGTGTGGAATACTGCTGCCACCTTTGGGACGGCTCTGCAAAATACCAGCTTCGGGCTCTTGAATCGGTAGAACGGCGTGCTGTTCGACTCATAGGCGACAATAAGCTAGTAGCAAAGAAGCTGCTCAGCCTGGAGCACCGCCGCAAGGTTGCTAGTCTGTCAATATTCTACAGGATTCATTTTGGAGAATGTGCATCAGAGCTGCACGACCTGATATTGCCATCCCCTTTCTTTTACAGGACAAGTAGAAAGTCTGCCCACTATCACCCATACATTGTGGATTTTCCTAAAGTACGAACCAAACGGTTTAATTCTACGTTTTTGATCCGTACAGCTAAGGAATGGAACAAATTGCCGGCTTCTCTGGTCCCTGAGAGATACAATTTGGGACTTTTTAAGGTCAGAGTGAATAGGTATCTTCTGGGTCTGCGTGCTTCATCTTCGATCACATCGTCGCTTTCCAACAGGCGAGTTGGTGGTCAAACGTGGACCTATTCGCAATAAAAAAAAAAAAAAAACCCACGAAACTAATATTTTTTCGGTTATTCTACGAAAATATGCTGCTTAAAAAGTCAGGTAGTTTTTGACTAAAAAAGAGGGGTATTTTAACGTATGTATCTGTATATCTGTAAAGTATCTCTCAAACGAATGAACCGATTTTGATCTAGTTTTTTTGTTTGAAAGAGTTGAGTGTTCTTAGCTATGATTCATCAAAATCGGTTCAGCCGTTTTTTTCGTTGGGGATTTAGGATTTTTCTAAACTTGTACTTGTTATATTGAATCTCATTGTATTATGAAGATCCTTCTCTTTTTCTGATGAAGATAATAGAAGTTCAAATAAGTAGTCTTGTGTAATGTATACTGCCAATTGCAAAGTTCAAAATTAATCATGCTGCCAGCACTAACTTTTTTACCCAGCGTCTAGTACCTAATCAGAGAAGGTACATAATGTTTACATTGGAAGTATTTCAATCAAACTTATTTGGCCAAAATTAAGTATTGGCATTTTCGTTACAAATCCTTTGTACACACAAATAGAAGAAATACATGTATGTAGTTTCAAAAAGATAAAATTAAATTTCAAAAACAACATTGTGCATAAGAATTGTCTTCTGTGCCAAAATGTTATAGATCGATTATCTTCCAAGCTTATACAATCATGTAAACTATGTATGATAAATTGTAGTTATGGGTAATAAATTGATACTAAGAATCGGATTATCAATGTTTAAGAATTATTATAGTTGTTAAGACACTAAAACTAGAAATTATAAATGCGGGTTAGAACATTACATCACCTATCCCTACCTACCTAAAGTAAATAGGCTAATAAAACAATTACCTAGATAAAATTGTAGTTTTATTTATTCACCAGCCGGAATATGGTTAAAACTTGATATTATTTTCGAAAAATTGTACGACATTTATAGACTTTTCCATAAAAAGCCACGATGTAAAAACACACTGGTTAAAAAACAAATTAAATATTAAACTTAGGTTAAATCAAGTTCAGCCTTATCAAAAAAAAAAGATCTTTCCATCGTCAGAATGGTGAGCGTCACAGCACAGCACCGATGTCACGCGAAGGGCTCGCGTCGTGGAAGGAACCTGTTTACACCAATAAACATCCGAGAGCCGCCCTTCGGCCGAGGAAATCCAGGGAATGTATCGAGGAGACGCTCTCCCTAACTAATAATACGAACATATCCAGGACTATAGATACACGAGCTATAGATATTAAGCGGGAGCCATTTGGCAGGCTGAGGTAGTTATAGAGTACGTGGAAGTTTAGTTGTCCTCGATCTCCTGCTCCTGCTCTTCGTCAAACTCGGCGTCCTCGTCAGCGGTGGCCTCCTGGTACTGCTGGTATTCGGAGACCAGGTCGTTCATGTTGCTCTCCGCCTCCGTGAACTCCATCTCGTCCATGCCCTCGCCGGTGTACCAATGCAAGAAAGCCTTGCGCCGGAACATAGCCGTGAACTGTTCCGAGATGCGCTTGAACAGCTCCTGGATAGCGGTCGAGTTGCCGATGAAAGTGGCGGCCATCTTGAGACCACGCGGAGGTATATCGCAGACGGCGGTCTTAACGTTGTTCGGGATCCATTCCACGAAGTAGGAAGAGTTCTTGTTCTGGATGTTGAGCATCTGCTCGTCGACCTCCTTCATGGACATGCGTCCGCGGAAGATGGCCGCGACGGTGAGGTAACGACCGTGGCGCGGGTCGCACGCCGCCATCATGTTCTTGGCGTCGAACATCTGCTGGGTAAGTTCTGGTACGGTCAGCGCGCGGTACTGCTGGCTGCCGCGAGACGTCAGCGGGGCGAAGCCTGGCATGAAGAAGTGGAGACGCGGGAAGGGAACCATGTTCACGGCCAGCTTGCGCAGATCCGCGTTCAGCTGGCCAGGGAACCGCAGACACGTCGTCACGCCGGACATCGTCAGCGAGACCAGGTGGTTCAGGTCGCCATATGTGGGGGTGGATAGTTTCAGCGTGCGGAAGCAGATGTCGTACAGAGCCTCGTTGTCGATACAGTACGTCTCGTCTGTGTTCTCTACTAGCTGGTGGACTGAGAGTGTGGCGTTGTAAGGTTCTACTACTGTATCTGACACTTTAGGCGAGGGTACGACCGAGTATGTGTTCATGATTCTGTCTGGATATTCTTCTCTGATTTTGGAAATGAGGAGTGTGCCCATGCCGGAACCGGTACCGCCGCCGAGCGAGTGTGTGAGTTGGAAGCCCTGCAGACAATCGCAGGACTCTGCTTCTTTGCGGACTACATCTAAGACTGAGTCGACTAGTTCGGCGCCTTCCGTGTAGTGTCCCTTGGCCCAGTTGTTGCCGGCGCCAGACTGTCCGAATACGAAGTTGTCGGGGCGGAAGATCTGTCCGAAAGGTCCTGATCGGACAGAGTCCATGGTACCGGGCTCCAAGTCGACGAGGATGGCGCGGGGGACATACTTGCCACCGGAGGCCTCATTGTAGTATACGTTAATGCGCTCTAGTTGCAAGTCTGAGTCCCCGTGGTAGGCACCGGTGGGGTCGATGCCGTGCTCGTCGGAGATGATCTCCCAGAACTGGAACAAGGAAGTTATATCATGAGTATTATGAATATCGCGTGTCGCACCAGCAATAGGGCGATGTAGGGCCCAGTTTCACAAAACGGTGGGGAGAAACCAATAATAGAGGTAGCACGGCGCGGCACGGACCGCGTGCGTCAGCCGCAGGATGAGTCATGTCGCCAGGCAACGGGTTCGCAACAAAAGGACTCCCGCGACGTGCATATTAGCATATTCACGAGGCCGCCATTATCGATCTTCTATCCCACGCCATATTACATGGCTGAATTAAGTAATGTTAAGTTTAATTGCTGCAAAAAATTTACTGTAAGACGGCCGCCCACTTTCGTGACTTTATGTAAGTTCGCTTTATAAGCGGAGAGCGTAGTTTCGATCGACAACTCTGGCCATAAATCAAGATTGATGCGGCCGAGCGCGATGTGCCCATTTTGAGGACAAAATAAGCATCGGATGATGTTGAGATCAATATCGAGTCCACCCGTTTGTCGATTTTATCGCATCTCGCAAAAAGCCTTTTCGAGTAACCGTTTATATCGATCATTGACTCACTGCTATAAACAGCAGTCCGATTATAATCAACGAAAAAAATTAATCCATGCCATTATTCTTAGAACAATTGGTTGTTTATTTCATTTGGAAGAATGAGTAACGCCCATAGCTCGCCAAATAAGTTAGCTGACGCACCTTGCAAATGTTCTAGATTTTTATTCTATTTGCTTGAAGGAAAGTGTTGGAAAGTACTATCTGGTTTTGAAATCTGATAAGTGCTATCTAACAGTGCATAGAACTTGGAACTTATGAAGTGTTGCTGCATTTATGATAATTGATAAGTAATCAGTAGAGTTTATGTCTTAAGTACATAATGTTGCCATGCAGATTGTCTGCAATTCTTTTGAGCAACAATGAAAGAATTGTTTTTATATTTAGTTTGAATGAAAGAACATATAAAACATCTATGTAATTCGAAATAATTACACTTACTTATATTATCGTTTTACTATTTTTGCTGCTTTTTCGGGTTCCGTACCTCAAAAGAAAAAAACGGAACCCTTATAATAATAATTTTATTAATTATTATTAATAATAATAATTAATTAATTAATTATTATTATAAGGGTTCCGTTTTTTTCTTTATAGGATCACTTTGTTGTCCGTCTGTCTGTCTGTCCGGGTGTCAAGACCTTTTATCTCGGGAACGCGTGAAGGTATCGAGTTGAAATTAAAACCATATACGTAGAGCCAGTCTCTTACTGCAGAAAGAAAAATAAAATTTCTCAGTTTTCGTAAAAAAAAGTTACAGCCGAATATGTCGTAAAAAACACACATTTCGACACTCACAAGGGAATCAAAACCTATGGGGTACTTCCCGTTGACCTAGAACTATGAAATTTAGCAAGTATTGTGTTATAGTACAAATATAGGAAAAAAAACGAAAACTGGACATTTTAAATTTAATCTAAAAAAAATAGTGTTGTTATGCACGGAATGAAGGTTCAAATTTTAAAGTGAATTAGTTATTTTAGCCTATTGTCGCCCATTTCTATGCTTAAGTCCCTTTAAAAAAAACTAACCAATAATTATTAACATTTTAATAACATAACGCCTTTTGGATTGTCAGAATCGTAAAATTATCCAACACCATTGAGAAAGTTTCTCAGACAGTCATAAAGTAAACATGGTTTAAAGTAAAAATACTTCCTGAGATCAATGTCTTAAATGAATCAATAAAATTCTTTGAAAGAGTGAGAAGTGCAGGCAACGCTGATATCACCGGCATATTGAGAACAGCTGGCGAACAGCCAAAACCTCTGGAAAACTGCTTCCGAGACATTTTACACAGTTTTAACAACTCTATAGATGTGTGAAGTTTTTGATACAGACTCAAGTGGTTTTTGAAGTAGAAAGTCGATTGATTTTTATTTACAAATAGTTTTAACAGATCTGAATGGTTGTGCGAAATTTTTGACTATTGATGTTATGGTCAAAAAAAGAGTCATTTCTTACAGAAAAATTTTAATGTTTCTTAATAGAACTCTGTTAGACTATGTAATGGTTTCTGAACAAGCAAAGTATAAACAATGTTGAGCTTCCTTTGGCTTACATTCCAGAATTCAGTTATGAAGAGTGAACACTTATAATATTATCCAATATAAATAAATGTTATTGATCTACAGATTGAATGGATGGAATGATTTTGATCTAGTTTCTTTTTTGTTTGAAAGGGGATTTCATTAAGTGTTCTTAGCTATTTTTCATCAAAATCGGTTCAGCCGTTTTTTTTGTTAGGGCTTTCTGTGTCTAAACTTATACTTGTCACTTCACAGAAACAACTAAATGGGTTTCAAACTTAATTAGCTTAGCCCAGAGGTAGTTGTTATCCAATTAGGTGCCTAGCTTAATATAATCTGGAAATCTAGTACTTAGTCTACCTAATTTTTAGTACTAGAAAGCTGATGGTTGATAAAATTAAAATTACAATACAAAGAACATAATCAAGAGCAAATATTTTGAGTTATATTTAATTGGATTGTATTTAAATATTCCTATGATTTCAATATTTATCTATGCCTACTTCGAAGAAACAGTACTTCTACTACTGAACTTCTAATCAACTTCCTTCTAATTAATGTTATGCGATTAGTGAAATTGAAGATGTATTTAATATACATCAGCAAAGTAAAATTGAAGATGTATTTAATATACATCAGCAAAGTAAAATTGAAGATGTACCTATTTAATATATCAGCTTCAAAAATCAAACCATGGGAACAATCATTTGAATACAATGAAATATGCGTATACACGTGTAATTATTGCATTTAATGAATTTTCAACCAACTTCAAAAAAGGAGGAGGTGCTCAATTTGACTTTTTTTAAATGTTCATTACCTCAGAACTTTCGACTGGATGAACAGATTTTGATGATTCTTTTTTATTTGAAGGCTGGTGCTTCCCGTGTGGTCCCATTTCAATTTGGTCCAGTTCTAACAATGGCATCCATGAGAAGTCAGTTCAGTTTTAAACTATAATCTGGGGGCACGGCCGTGCCCCCGCCATGTGAGCGAGCGGGTGCGGACGGCCGGGACTATCTTTACACGAAGAGATTCGTCGGACTCGAAGCGATTTTTCGGATTTATTATTACTGGTGCAGTAACACAATTTGTTACTCATCATTTAAACATTTTCATACTCTAGGTATAGGAGAAACCTAACATTGAATCACCTATTTGCACATATGTCTGTTATTTATACAGTTACATACCTACACTGATAGGATACCTAATTTGCACTTGAAAATTCTCAAATTAAGAATTGTATCAATAAAACCTATTTTTTCCACACAAAAGCAGGTCTAGCATGCAATAGACAAAATAGTATTTCTGCTATTTTGTCAACCTATCAGTGACAAAATAGTCTATCTGCTATTTTGTCAACCCCTATCAGTGGAAGTGAAATAAGTGCTGAATTATGTACTTAGTCTAACAAGGAATGTGGGCAATCAGTCTGCCAGCTATTTCGTATATTTAGCAGTGGAAATAAAACAGAGTTTCTATGCAAGTTATATTTCCAGAAAGATAGGCATAGCTGACAAGCTGTAGGCTAGACTTACTGCGACTCAAATGGAACCCACCGAGGGTTTCACAAATTGTCAACCACCAAACAGAAATAGTAAGACAACCTAACCATTGCTTAGTTTGGGTTAGATGGCGTTGTGTGAAATGTCCTCCAATATTTATTTAGTTAGTTTGCTCGACATTAAAGTTTTTACATCATGAAAAGTAAAAAGATAATTATGGAGGCTTGCTTGTAAGAAGGAATACATACACACAAGGTACACACTTATAATAAAAATTGCGTTATAGGCAATAATAGTAAGCTAATTTTACCCACAAAGATTATACTGAAGCAGATTTATGACGGTATGGTAGCCCAAATCCATCAACATCGAACATAAAAGCCATGTCAAAACATAAAACAGAGAACCCAGTTAAAATTAAAGTTTAGTCTCACAGTAAACTATCCTCTATGACGTAGGAAATAACGGCGGAAGTGGCTATGGATCGGCTTAGCCGTGTCAGTTATTTTAGCTGACGCGGAAGAACGCCGGTCGACGAACCGCGTTTAGCAATGATTAGCCCTACTTCCAAATTCCTTCCTGTTCTAATTAGGTATTTTGAAGTTAGAAGATAAATACTAGTTTCAATTATTTTTTCACCCGATTGGGCAAGGAGGGTCGTGCTTTTTGAGTGTATGTATGTATACATACAAACATACACTCATACATACATGTATGTTTCTATATTACCTCTTGGTACTAAACGGCTTAACCGATTTTGATGTGCGAGGTGACGTTAGATTTGTCTTCACTCTCCAGGTGATTTTTTGTAACCTCCAACTTTTTCGTAATAAGTAAATGATTTTACTAGTTATTCTAAAGAATCCGCGTTTTAAAAATTTTATAGCGATTTAACGCATACTTTCTCACAAAAAACGTGCACTCAGCATAACGAAATCGTAAGTTAACTAAAGTCGCTTTTCTGCAGTCGGGTTTTTTTTCTTGTAAGAAGTTTTTAATGAATTTTTTTCGTGTTTTTTTCCAAATAGGTACCAGTCAATTCTTTTTTTCTTTTTCGGCTTTACACATTCTAATTCAGTGTGTGTCTTCATAGCAACGAGTAATAATTTTTTCTTTTGTTTTTCGTGCTTTATAAAAAATATAAACGACAACGTCGACAACTGCAAGGTGGCCAGCAACATATGGCGGTGATAAAAAAAATACGTTACGAAAATACGCGCTCCGATTGGTCGGTTGTTGTTATCAAGGGACGCCCGGACGCCCTTGAACGGGATTCAAATTCAAAACATGTGTGCCCTTTTTTCCTGTAACGGCATTCCGTTAGCGCGAAGTAAGAGTTTGGATTATGAACTTGAATTTATCTTTATCACAAATGACAGTTATGATAAACATTGATAAATATGTATGACTATAAAATTTATATTTATAGATAGGTGCGACAACAAAGCGGTAACCTACCAATTGTGTTTATAGCACAACAGATTATTTCAATGACGTCAATGTCTCAAAAAATAAGGTTGAAAGTGGAAGAGCATGAAATAATGCAACATTTTCGATGTTTCGGCGAATTGAACGTTTTAAGACGTAGGTAATCCACCGCCGGATGAGACAAGAACATGTGGAAATATAGACTTGTGCTATGGACTACTTATTCATCATCATCGATCGATATTATTCAAACACGAAGTCTTACAAAAATTTCGTTTCAACACCAACAAACACTTTCTCGAGACAAAGTAACACGGTAATGTCGGTAATGAAGCTATTCAGCCAGGTAGAAAAGAAAAAGAAATCTAGGTTGCAGAAACAAAGTTACCAGATCCGCCGGCAAAGACCGTGACCACACCCTGACCCATAAATACCTAATAAACATCTTATTTACAAGGAAATTCAAAATGTTTGCGATGGGAATGTCAGGAAAATAAGAGACATTGCATTCGAAAGAGTTCATGGGCGTCACAAAATGCCGGCGCGTTACAGATTCCAATATCAAATTGTAATAAAACAAAAGAATAGCGATTCACCTTAGCTCCGATTTGGTTTCCGCATTGTCCAGCCTGGATGTGTACGATTTCCCTCATTTTGTATGTGAACTTAATAAATTACTTAACACTATAAAATATATTTTCTGCTCCGCACGCACCACGTCCTCTCGTGGTTGCTTGAAGAATAATCCCGTTCCGTTTTGCGCGATCGATCTAAACTTTGGAATCAGTAGTGTTGTCCAAAACTTTGTTTAAATAGTATCGATAATGTTTGTCGCATTGCGTCATTTCGATTATGACGAATTTGCACGAATGTTAACGTATAAACGTATTAATTTAATTTGTTTTTGCAACTTGCTTACGTTTTTTTTGTATATATTGAAACTCTTGAAGTAGAAGTTTAAAATACCTAGTCAGAATTATATAAATAGAATTCAATATCATATAGCGAGTGTAACCGCCAGATCCAACTAGTTTATATACAAGTATAAGTTTAGAAAACTCAAAACTCCTGACAAAAAACGGCTGAACCAATTTTGATGAAAATAGTTAAGAACACTCTCGACGAAATCCTCTTTTAACAAAAAAACTAGATCAAAACCAGTCGATCCGTTTGAGAGCTACAATGCCACAGACAGATATACAGATATACACGTCAAACTTGTAACACCCCTTTTTTTGGATCGGTAAATAAATACGTATATACCACAAAATAATATAGATCAACAATCGATATTTTTCTGTCCATTATTATGATTTGAATGCAAACGACAGAGAAAAACTTTGAATCCAAATCAGATGGATTGCGAACATGGGTGCCGAAATGATAATGAATATAATAATAGATATTGGTGGAAATTTCACACAACATATAGTCCATCTAGCTAGACCAATCTAAGCAAATTTCGTACTATAGAAACTAGATAGAAGGTAGAATAATTTGAATTTACTTTTTCTGCTATTACTAGTTTTAATTTGGTTTTGTTGTTGTTTGTTTTGTAGCGGTATGTTTTTTTTAAATAAATTCAAGTAATCTAGGAATAGTGCTGTAGTGCTGTGGAATGTGTTATTACTAAGATTTTTATGTATTCCTTATTAGTAGATTTTAGGCCTCTGTTTATGATTCTTTAATAAGTAAAATAAAATTCAATGTAGGTATTCTATCACGTATCTAGTTCCCATTGCACAGTCATATATCATTTTTTTGTCTGTACTTACGATAATTCTAAAGGAATAACAAGATACAGAAGAAACATTTATTCTCATCACACAAATGTTTGTCTTAAGCTAGTTGAGGATCGAGTGATCGGCTTACAGCTTAGAAGACAGTCCTATTACCAATTATAGGATATTGTAATTTCTAAATATTTCCTTTTGCCGTCGAGACAGTGGGACCGTGGTGCTATGAACCAAGGAAATTTGTAACGGATCTAGGCTGTCCCTTAAGGAAAAGTGCGCGAGACCCTCGTGCTAGTTGTTACCTGGTCCACCAAATATCTTTGCCAATTCAGCGTAAAAATGCTGCGAGCATGCTAGGGACATTCGGTCGGAGATTTGCGCGGGAGGATCATTTTTATGGTATCATATGATATCAGTGGTTTTGACTTGTCAATTTTCCTTTTTTGGGACAAGTAATAGACTTATAGTCGAAGGTTTGAAAGTTCTAGAGCACTACATATGGAAAATTTTATATGTAAAACATCTAATGCAGTAGGTCAGACCAACTGTCGGTGTGGGTGGTGAACCGGTTCTACCAGAAAGGCCTAGCATGATAATTAACCAAAGAAAATGTCTTACAAAAATGTGTGCTTTAATATATCATCTTTATATACGTATTTTCAATACAAAATATTTTACCAGCCGGACATCTCGCAACAGGTAAATTTACATAAATCTGTGTCAGAACAATTGTGAATGGTTTTTTTCCCTGGTATATTTTTAAATGGTTGCTACTGAATAACGAGAATTCGGTTATAACTTAAACAAAATGATGGCTGATCGCCGTTGTTGTGTTCAGGTTCCTATAAATTTGTGTACTAATTTTTAATATATTGTGCAAAAAAAATGTTTATTGGTTTAAATAATATCGACAAAATATGTATCGATAGTGTCCCCGGTGTAAAATTTCGAACTCACTTCCTATTGGCTGAAGTCGCCATTCTTTATTTTCAGCGCTACCAATATGACAAGAAGAAATCGTTTCTATACTTTTAACCTTGATATTAAAAATAAAACCATTGATCGCTTAATCATAATATATCTACTTATAAGTACATTATGTTTAAGTAAATAACTGATGAGTAGTTTTATCCTATAAATGTATGTATTTTCATATATTAATCCATTAACCACGACAGGTGTTTACAGTTGTCAAGTTGGTACTACTTTTTCGGCATGGCGCCGGCCGGCAAAAACGAGGACAAAAAATGATTACATTGAATTCAATCAAACTTGTTACATGCCGTTCTAAATGCATTTTAATGATTACGCAATTGTCTTTTAAATATTGAATTTTACGTCGAATATGAAAGCTACATCGATAGAGATTTGTTTGCTTTTTATGTTATAATTTTTCATCATTTTTGTGTTTCATTAGCCAGGGATGATTGACCCATTCAGAGGGGCTAGAATGATGGCATTGATGTTTAGTAATAATTAATTGTTCAACCTCAGATGTTCAACATACATTTTCAATACTTAATAAATGTCTAACAATAGCAATGTGGAACTGTCTAACTACTGTTATAAAACCAAAAGTATTTCTGTCTGAATGTTACTATTTTTACCCGACTGTGCAAGAAAGGGGATTATTTTTTTCACAATCTAAACAGATCATGTTGAAATGTAATATAGAAATAGTCGACAAGTCAGAGGCTGACAATTTATCATCCATTATCAAATTATAACCATGAGTCTTAACCGACTTTTAACAAGTATCTATATTAAAAAAACTTTTTAAAAACAAGCTTTTATTAGGTATGTTCTTGTTAATAATAAAGTACTCGCCAAGACGAATCAAACGAGCCGAAACTCGATGGGGTTGCGTCGTTTCATTACAGAGTACCTATGACCACCTTCCAGCTCCATCATCAGATCCTGGTTACAACTGAAAGACAAACTACTCGTCAAGACGATTCAAATGTGCCCAAGCTCGATGAGGTTGTGTCGTTTCATTGCGAAGTTCCTTTGGCCACCTTCCAGCTCCATCATCACTTAAAAAAACTTTTTAAGTTAAACGGTTTTATTGAAAAGAAAGATAATGATGTAGGTAATGTACCTATTTACTGTATTTTACTAGAAAAGCCCTTTCATTTGATACCCATATTGTGGGGGTTGTGTTAAAATATGAAATCCGCCATTATGTGGCAGCGGCCATCTTGGATTTACAATAATACATTATATAATTTATTTTGTATTGCCATCAGGACTAAAGGTGTATACCAAATTTCAGATCGATCTGTCAACTGCAAGGGGGTAAAATTTCAATTAGTACTAAATTTGACCCAAACAAACAAATAAAATAATATAAAAAAAAACAGGTCAAGCTAAAGAAAACCGTTTAAAAAGGAGGAGGTTCTATGCTCGTCTCTGTATTTTTTCGAGAGCGTGTTGATTGTAGTGTTTCACTATATAATACCTACTTGTTTTATTACAGGGCACCTATCAGACAGGTCAAAGGGCATTGGACTAAATTAAATATGTCGAGTCGTATGTGTGCATCAGATGTTGGCGCATGCCTGTTGGATTGCAATCGATAAAGAAGACTGCGGTCAGGGTCTTTTCCGTATTTTTAAATATTTTTATTTGGTAGATTGGGTTAATTTAAAGAACTGATTTCAATATTTTTTAGTTCTGTTCAGTGGTTATTTTTAACCGACTTCAAAAAAAGGAGGTAACATACCTACAGGTAATATTGTCAGAATCGCACAGTTTTGGTATATGTTAGTCTATACCAGCTTCTAAGCATGTGTGCTAAATTTCATAAGTGTATGTATGTTTATTTATTTATTTATTTAGATACGCCAACAGTGAACATATTATACATTCTTAATTTTCTAGTTCGTTCATACATAGGTATGTTTGTAGGTTTGTATATTTGTCCACGTATTACGCAGAAACTAGAAGTCGTATTGCAAAAATTCTGTCTATAAAGGACTTAGTTGATAATAGTTTAGGGCCCGATACCGACCTCAAAATATAGCTGGTTTACGTACCTACTTAGGTAGATGCCTAGTTTAGGTGCCTTATTGCCAGTAGTACCATTGATTTGTACCATTGATGGTACAAGTGACACAACTTTGTGTCCTTAGTACAAATAAAGAAAAATGAAGATATTCCTCCGTAATTGTTAACCGATAATTGTTTTCGTGTTATTTCTCCCTATTCAGTTAATTAGATTGTTTTGAAGTCGGTTTAATTTTTTTAAATTACTTTTATTTGTAATTTTTTTTTAAAGAGAAAATCGTAATGACTTCATAAAAAAAACCGGACAAGTGCGAGTCAGACTCGCCCACCGAGGGTTCCGTACAAACTAGTAAATAAAAGAGAAAATCATATATATTTTTTATTTTCTTCTTATACCGAAAAATATACATCGTAAAATATTTAAAAACCTGTTTTAACTAATGCTAATTAAGCTCTTTCACATGATACGGTTAATTCACTTTAAAATTTCGACCCTAATTCCTTGCATAAAGACATTATTTTTTTGTGATTAAATTAAAAATGTCCGGTTTTCGGATTTTTTCCTTTACGTGCACTCTAACACACTGCTTCTTGCCAAATTTCCGAGTTCTAGGTAAACGGGAAGTACCCCATAGGTATTGATTACTCTGTGAGTGTCGAAATGTGCGTTTTTTACGACCTATTCGGCTGTAACATTTTTTTTTACGAAAACTGAGAAATTTGATTTTTCTTTCTGCAGCAAGATACTATGGACCTGGGTATATGGTTTTAATTTCAACTCGATACCTTCAAGCGTTCCCGATAGTACGAGATCCGGCTGCAGAATCAGTGCGCTCATCGAGTAGGTACCTATTTGCTAAAAACCAAATTTTTTACGGATATTTATGATTAGGAGAATTTATATCTACAAGGGTGCCTATCAAAATGTGGCCGCAAGTATTTTTAATTAATTTATTATTAATTGAATTTTGGGACGTTTATACGTTTTATTGTCATCAGGACTAAAGGTATATATCAAATTTCAGATCGATCCGTCAACTGCAAGGGGGTAAAATTTCAATTACTAATTTTGACCCAAACAAATACTGCAGGTCAAGCTAAAGAAAACCGTTTAAAAATAAAAAAAAACTCTTGAACTCACTTGTGAATAATGGAAATGAAAAAGTAACAAATTGATTACAGGTGTCATTATGTGCGTAATAGCGGTGAAATTAGAGCCACTTAATGTGTGTGCAAGTGTGTTGAAAAATAGGTTATTCATGATCACCAATTCTCGTGGTAAGCGCCGGTTTAGCCAAGGATTGTGTAGATTCTATTCTTATAATCTATTTACCCTAATTCTTTTAATTCCAAGATTGATACTATGATATTGAAGATATTTATTTATGAAATTTAAGAACTACCGAATTTTAAATAATGCAGTGCCATCTTGAAAAATTCCAATATTGGTAGGTACAAGTTCTAGAAACACTGAATCTTACAGATCATAGTGCCATCATCACTGTTTTTTTGGCAGTGAACGCTGCATACATTCAGCCAGATAACAAGACGTCCTTATTCTCGTGACCCACATCACCATACTGAGTATCTTAGCGAAACCAATACAAGTAACTTGTCAGAGAGCCGCCATTTTTGGTCGACGATGCGAGAAAGCGGTACTGACTCAGACACTCAGTAGGTACTTACGAAATTTACGATGCTGTGTACATTATGGATACATAGGTGATGTTGCAGAATGAGTAATGTACATTGCTGCTGTTTTACAAGAGGCGTAGATACCTATAAGAAATCAAGTTGAAGAGGTACCTATCTCTTATGTGTGGTTTAAAATATACCTATTAAGTTTGTAAATGTAAAATTTTGTCGTTAATTAATATTTCACACTGCAGTTTTTCTTATTTACTATAAAAAAAACATATACATAAAGCAATGTATACCATCCAATTCTGTATCACCGCCAGACGTCTCCCACACGCGCCGGGGCGCCGCCGCTACGGAGAAATTTATGTCATGTAGGTAGGTACTGTACCTAGGTATACCTTGGTACTTAACAAGCGACCATATGGCTTCAATACCTATCAGTACTTATAATACGCTGGTGTATAAATAATGAGTATACATGTCCAGTCTACTTAGTCAAAGTAAAAAAAGTAAATCGGAACTGTAGTTGTTGACGAATCTTTACATTTATAGGGTTCCGTAGTAAATACGAAAAACCTTTATAATTTCGTCATGTCCGTCCGTCTGTTTGTCCGTATGTCACAGTCATTGTACTCAGTTTATCAGCCCTACATAAACGAAAAATGCCGTAGTCCAATAAAAATAATAAAAATAGGGGTGGCACTAAATAATTTCAACGAAAATTGTTTTGAATACTCTATGGATTCGATATTAGGGTTCCGTACCTCAAAAGAAAAAACGGAACCCTTATAGAATCACTTTGTTGTCCGTCTGTCCGTCTATCCGTCTGTCAAGAGGTCAAGACCTGTATCTCGAGAACGAGTGAAGATATCGAGTTGAAATTAAAACTATACACGCAGATCCATAGTCTCTTGCTGCAGCGAGAAAAATCAAAGTTTTCATAAAAAAAAGTTACAGCCGAATATGCCGCAAAAAACTTCCCGCTACTTCCCGTTGATCTATAAATGTGAAATTTGGTAAGAAGCATTGTCATATAGTACACATAAATGAAAAAAACCGAAAACTGTACATTTTTAATTAAATCACATAAAACAGGGTCTTTATACAAGGAAGGCGGGTCCAAATTTTAAAGTGCTTTAACCGTATCATGTGGGGTATCATAAGAAAGAGCTTCATTATCACAAGCTAAAACAGGTTAGAGCACTTTTTTTTAATCTTATCTTTGTAAGCCTTCAATCTTGGTCAAAAAGCATGGCTTGGCAGCCGGCAGCCAGTTACAAACATAATATCTCGCAATCTCGCATGTCATATCGTACATGGACTTATAATAAAGAAAAAGAAATTAAAATCGCTGCTCTTGAATGTTGTATAATTGTAATAGTAATGTAATAGTTCCATGAAACGGCCAAGCCATGCTTTTTGACCAAGATTTTACAGGCAGATTTTTAGGCTTACAGAGAAGGATTGTAGCGTTAAACTTTGTAGAGTTAGCGGCTTGGCTCTTCAGATTCAGTCAGATCTCATCCCATCAAAAACATAATACATATGTACAATAAGCTAAATCTCGCAACGCAGCTCTTCTACTACAAAAAGTTGTGAGATCTAATGTAAAACCAAGTTGGGTAATTAATTTAGTACCTATCTATGGGAGCATTTATTCAACTGTTTTATAAAAAAAGACGTGTGGCACTTGGAGACTGCCGCGGTAAAGCTATTGCATAATAGCTTTACGCGCGGTGTGTTAGGTTATTTTCGTTACTGAATTTCTGGATTCGGTCTCCACGCTCAAGGCCCGCGATAGAAGCTATGCAATAGCTTAAAAATTGTGATCCAATTAGCTAACTAAAAACTTTTATAGTAACCGTATCGATATTAGACATTTTTATTTATTTAATAATTAGAATGACTTGGCCATCGCACAACAACACAATCACATGAGCATTCATCTGTTGTTTGAAATAGTCCTATACATAGCACTTGCGGGCCAAATTTATGTACAGCTTAATATTAGGTATATTTTGTTGTATGTAGATTCTATATGAGCGATGTCAAAGTCATTCTAATTATTGAAGAAATAGAGATGTCTAATATCGACACAGTTACTACAAAAGTTGTTAGTTAGCTAATTAGATTAAAAATTTTAACCGACTTCGAAAAAGGAGGAGGTTATCAATTCGTACCGTATATTTTTTTATGTATGTAGGTACACGAATTACTCCGTCATTCGAGAACAAATTTTTGTGTTTCCTGAATTTGTGTATAGAGAAAGCTCCCAAGTTGGTCCCATAATTATTTTATAAACATCGCTTTATTACTTTTTGAATAATCTCTAAAAATGAAAACGCATTTACTCAGGAATACAATAAAAATATTTATTGTATTCCTGAGTAAATGCGTCAGATTATTGAATCGCAGAGTTCCACCTACACGTTTTTCTTTGCAAGAGTGTCAAATATTAAGGATTATCGTATAAACATCTGCACATTTTCTAATCTTGGAAGACGAGCATTTGACATTCAATGACAAAATATCGCATTCTTGACAAAAGAAAAAAAGAGCGAGTGAAGAGAGGTCTCTTTAAGTGCTCTCGGTTGAGACTTTGAGAGTATTATATTTTTCTGTGTAAATAAGTCCCTAAGTACTACCTAAAACAAACCAAATCATCAACGAAAGTCAAATAGGTATGTATATTAATAACCCATATTTACTAAACAAACAACGAACCAAAACGACACTATCCATCCATACGTACGCAGCATTTATAAGTTACTCTATGATACGCAGCAAGAGTACTAATTTGGACTCTCTAGTATTATTCATATCGAAGTTATGTTGTGTTAAAAAAAACCGGACAAGTGCGAGTCAGACTCACCCACCGAGGGTTCCTTACAAACTAAATAAAAGGGGGAAATCATATATTTTTTTTATATTTTCCTTCATAAACCGAAAGTTTGCGCGGCCACTCTGTACTTAGTCAAAATTCGCCTAAAAAGTTTTGGTTCCCAAAGGTGAAAGGTCTGCAAGGGGCGAAGAATGTCTTAAAAACCTGTTTTAGCTTATGCTAATGAGGATCTTTCAAATGATACCCCACATGATACAGTTAATTCACTTTAAAATTTGGGCCCTCATTCCTAGCATAGAGATACTTTTTTTTGTGATTAAATTAAAAAAAAACAGTTTTCGGATTTTTCCCATATGTGTACTCTAGCACAATGCTTCTTACCAAATTTCAGAGTTCTAGGTCAACGGGAAGTACCCCATAGGTTTTGATTCCTCTGAGTGTCGAAATGTGCGTTTTTACGACATATTCGGCTGTAACTTTTTTTTACGAAAACTGAGAAATTTTATTTTTCTTTCTGCAGCAAGATACTATGGATCTGCGTATATGGTTTTAATTTCAACTCGATACCTTCACGCGTTCCCGAGATAAAGGTCTTGACACCCGGAAGCTCGCTCGCTATTTTTGATGATCATCAGTTAGTCAGTGGAAAATCGGCGTATTTTAGGTATCAATAAAATCTAAAGTATAAACGCACGAGTCACTAAAGTATAAACACACTTGACCCTGAAAATTTGAACACTCTAGTGTTATCGAGGCCGAAGCTATGAGGGTCTAAAAATCCGACGAAGCGCTTCGAGAAAACATAGTCTCGGCCGTACCCGCTGGCTCACATGGCGGGGGCACCGCCGTGCCCCCAGATTCATCTTTACAAATCCATCAGATTATATAATTTCGTAGTAAGTATAATTTTCACTAATTAATTGTTAAGGATTTCCTGAACTAAATCGACTATGGTGTCATTTTACCTTTATCTATATTTGATGTATAAGAAACAACAACAAATAAATTAAAATCTTTATTATACTTATACATTAAATTATTGTTCATAACAATTATAATCGTACTAAAACTTCGGTTATTGAAGCATAATCTTTCACGTTTGGCCATTTTGTGGAGACGTCCAAACTTTATTATAAATATACATAAAGAGTGTCTATGGTAGATCAGCCTTAACAAAATTTCAGATCTTGCTCTCAATGAGGCTTGATGGAGTCACTAGGAATGTATATCAATTAATACAGGTTTTTTTTTTCGATTCGCTTTTATAAGTCATAATCGGGATTTTAGTCGTGCGATCTGTTAAAAGTTAGAAAGCTGTTCTGTTATATGTCTTTACAAACACTCTAGAAATTATTTAATGTTACTCGATAATAAGTAACGCGAGATATAATGGCATGTACTACAATCACAAGCTCTGGTCACGAGCTGTCAGGGTCTAGTGGTCTTCTAACTCCTGCTCCTGCTCCTCGTCGAACTCGGCGTCATCGTCGACGGTGGCCTCCTGGTACTGCTGGTACTCGGAGATCAGGTCGTTCATGTTGCTCTCCGCCTCCGTGAACTCCATCTCGTCCATGCCCTCGCCGGTGTACCAATGCAAGAAAGCCTTGCGCCGGAACATAGCCGTGAACTGTTCCGAGATGCGCTTGAACAGCTCCTGGATGGCGGTCGAGTTGCCGATGAAGGTGGCGGACATCTTTAGACCACGCGGAGGGATATCGCAGACGGCGGTCTTAACGTTGTTCGGGATCCATTCCACGAAGTAGGAGGAGTTCTTGTTCTGGATGTTGAGCATCTGTTCGTCGACCACCCTCATGGACATGCGTCCGCGGAAAATGGCCGCGACGGTGAGGTAGCGGCCGTGGCGCGGGTCGCACGCCGCCATCATGTTCTTGGCGTCGAACATCTGCTGGGTAAGTTCTGGTACGGTGAGCGCGCGGTACTGCTGGCTGCCGCGGGCCGTCAGCGGGGCGAAGCCTGATATGAAGAAGTGGAGACGCGGGAAGGGAACCATGTTCACGGCCAGCTTACGCAGATCCGCGTTCAGCTGGCCCGGGAACCGCAGACACGTCGTCACGCCGGACATCGTCAGGGACACCAGGTGGTTCAGGTCGCCGTATGTGGGGGTGGATAGTTTCAGCGTGCGGAAGCAGATGTCGTACAGAGCCTCGTTGTCGATACAGAACGTCTCGTCTGTGTTCTCTACTAGCTGGTGGACTGAGAGTGTGGCGTTGTAAGGTTCTACTACTGTATCTGACACTTTAGGCGAGGGTACGACCGAGTATGTGTTCATGATTCTGTCTGGGTATTCTTCTCTGATTTTGGAAATGATGAGTGTGCCCATGCCGGAACCGGTACCACCACCGAGCGAGTGTGCGAGCTGGAAGCCCTGAATACAATCGCAGGACTCTGCTTCTTTGCGAACTACATCTATGACTGAATCGACTAGTTCGGCGCCTTCCGTGTAGTGTCCCTTGGCCCAGTTGTTGCCGGCCCCAGACTGTCCAAATACGAAGTTATCGGGGCGGAAGAGCTGTCCGTAAGGTCCTGATCGCACAGCGTCCATAGTACCGGGCTCCAAGTCGACGAGGATGGCGCGGGGAACATACCTACCACCGGAGGCCTCATTGTAGTATACGTTGATGCGCTCTAGTTGCAAGTCTGAGTCCCCGTGGTAGGCACCGGTGGGGTCGATGCCGTGCTCGTCGGAGATGATCTCCCAGAACTGGAACAAGGAAGTTATATCATGAGTATTATGAATATCGCGTGTTGCACCAGTAATGATGTAGCAGCACGATGTAGGGCCCAGTTTCACAAAACGGTGGGGAGAAACCAATAATAGAGGTAGCACGGCGCGGCACGGACCGCGTGCGTCAGCCGCAGGATTAGTCACGTCGCCAGGCAATGGGTTCGCAACAAAATGACTCCCGCGACGTGCATATTAGCATATTCACGAGGCCGCCATTATCGATCTTCTATCCCACGCTATATTACATGGCTGAATTAAGTAATGTTAAGTTTAATTGCTGCAAAAAATGTACTGTAAGACGGCCGCCCACTGACATACCTTTATGTAAGTTCGCCTTATAAGCGGAGAGTGTAGTGTCGCTCGTGAACATGGTGCATGTAACTGTGCCGACATATCGGAAGCTCAAAATTAACGCGAACCACGTTATACATATATCCCGTTAATAATAATAGTGTTTTAGTGTAGTTTCGATCGACAACTCTGGCCATAAACCAAGATTGATACGGCCGAGCGCGATGTGCCCATATTGAGGACAAAATAAGCATCGGATGATGTCAAGATGAATATCGAGTCCACCTGTTTGTCCATTTTATTGCATCTCGTAGAAAGCCTTTTCGAGTGACCGTTTATATCGATCATTAATCATTTGTGAAATGTCCACAAATATTTATTTATTTATTTATTGACTCAATAGAACTCTGTTAAACTATGTAATGGTTTCTGAACAAACAAAGTATAAACAATGTTGAGCTTCCTTTGGCTTACATTCCAGAATGAGATGATGATGATGATGTACCTCAAAAGGAAAAAACGGAACCCTTATAGGATCACTTTGTTGTCCGTCTGTCTGTCTGTCAGTCCGTCCGGGTGTCAAGACCTTTATCTCGGGAACGCGTGAAGGTATCGTGTTGAAATTAAAACCATATACGCAGATCCATAGGCTCTTGCTGCAGAAAGAAAAATCACTTTATTCAGTTTTCGTAAAAAAAAAGTTACAGCCGAATATGTAGTAAATAAAACCGGACAAGTGCGAGTCAGACTCGCCCACCGAGGGTTCCGTACAAACTAGTAGATAAAAGGGGAAAATTATATATTTTTTATATTTTCCTTCATAAATCGAAAAATATACATCGTAAACATAATAATGATGTATATTAAACTAAAACAGGGTTTTAATTATTAAAACCCTGTTTTAGTTTGTGCTAATGAAGCTTTTTCATATGATACCCCTACATGATACGGTTAATTCACCCAATGGAATGAGGGTCCAATTTAAACCCCATTCCTTGCATAATGACACTATTATTTTTTGTGATTAAATAAAAAAACCGGACAAGTGCGAGTCAGACTCGCCCACCGAGGGTTCCGTACTAACTAGTAGATAAAAGGGGTAAAACATTTTTATTTTTATATTCCTTCTTATACCGAAAAATATACATAGTAAAAATATTTAAAACCCTGTTTCAACTAATGCAAATTAAGCTCTTTCATATGATACCCCACATGATACGCTCGTTCCTTGCATAAAGACACTATTTTTTTGTGATTAAATTAAAAATGTCCGGTTTTCGGTTTATTTCCTATATTATTTTTTTTAACTCTAACTCAATGCTTCTTGCCAAATTTCATAGTTCTGGGTCAACGGGAAGTACCCCATAGGTTTTGATTCCCTTGTGAGTGTGACGGAAATGTACAGAATGTGACACTGTTTTTGAAAAACAAAATCATATAGGCGGCAAGTTGATATGCCTCCGTTTTAATCCCATTTCATGTCCCTAAGAGCAGCAAATTGGCTGTAGGCGGCAATTCGATATACCACAAAGTTTCTATGCCGTTTCATATCCCTAGGATCAGCAATTTGGCTGCATGACATTGATCACAAATTATTACTGGTGCAGTGAAAGACTATTTTACCCGTCATTTTAAACATTTTCATACTCTAGGTATAACAGAAACCTAACATTGAATCACCAATCACATTGGGGGTTTTGGGGGTTCAAGCCCCCCGAATTATCCTGGCCATTATCAAAATTCCTTCCTATCCATTAAGTTATTTACTAACGGCTTTGCCAAAATCGGTCAAGCCGTTAATGTGCGACGTAACGTTAGATTCGTTAGAACTCCAACGAACTTTATCGTAATAAATAAGTGATTTCATTAGAATTATTCTAAATAATGCGCATCTATAGTCTTTTACAGCGGTTTTGCGCATACTTTCTCATAAAAACGTATGTTTGTAATTTTCTACATATAAAGTCATATATGTTTTTTATTTAGGAATAATAAATTTGCAATCAATGCATTCAAATGGTTGTATTTATAATTTTTGATAACGTAAAAGTTGTTTTTATCCCCGTCGGGTATTTCATTTTTCTCTTAACACTGATACTTGTTTGTTTCATCTGGGCCACAAAAACCTAGGACACGCTAACATGATCATTGAATCAAATCACTTCCAAGATTTCATTTTAAAAACCTTCTATATTTTCGCGCTCGCTTCTCTCGCGCATTTTTACTATTTTAACATAGAAATACTGTGGGCTCACTAATACGAGAAATAAAGCATATTACTATGAAAACACTACACACAACTAAAATTTGAAAAAAAAAGATTCAAAAATATTTTTTTTGATAGCGTAAAAGTCGGACTATATTATTATTATTTTTAGCCAATTAATTAATGAATTATTAATATCAAAATAGTTTGTCAACCACCCTTTCACATGATTTATTATGAACTTGACTTGTAACTTGGGCGTTATGAATAAATTATTTGTATTTGTATTTGTTCTTATCCAGTCGGGTATTTCATTTTTCTTTTAACACAGATCTTGTATGGTTTATCAGGGCTATTAAAACCTAGGACACGCTAACAAGATCAATGCATCCAAGATTTAATTTAGAAAACCTTTAAAATTTTCGCGCTCGCTTCGCTCGCGTAATTTTACTAATTTAACATAGAAGTACTGTGGGCTCACTAATACGAGAAATAAAACATATAACTACAAAACATTAAAAAAAAATTCGCGCTCGCTATTTATTACTATGTTTTTATTTACTTAGCCATGCAAACGCTGAGCGCTCGTTAAAAAGTCATATTACTACCCAAAAATTTGTTAAAAGCTAATCTATTTGCGGACAACACGTCTCATGAGGTCTCTGAGATGCCTCAGGAGAAACACTTTCAAGTTTCCTCATTGCGGCGCAACTATGCAGGACATACCCATCAATCAAAAGGAGGTGCTTAAGACACTTAGAGGTCTAGACGTGAACAAAGCTAGTGGTCCTGATGGTTTACCAGCTATTGTGTTGAAAGCCTGCGCACCTGATTCTGACTCGTCTTTTCCGTCTTTCTTTGCAGACTGGTATAGTCCCTAAGTGCTGGAAGCTTGCGAACGTTCAACCTGTTCCAAAAAAGGGAAGTCGTGCCGATCCTAATAACTACCGGCCTATTTCGGTTACATCCATTTTGTGCAAAATCATGGAGCGTGTACTGAATAGGAAGCTCATGGAATACCTTGAAGACAATAACCTCCTCAATGACCACCGAGAACAACGGTGAGGCCTGTGTCTCTCGCCATTTCGAAGGGTTTTGATAGGGTTTTTGGCACGACAGTCTCCTTAACAGGCTCCCATCTAATGGACTACCTGCCTCCTTCTGCACTTCTTGAGAAAACGATAGATTCGAGTGGTTGTTGACGGGTGCTCGTCCGACCGTAAAAGCCGGCGTACCTCAAGGGTCTGTACTCTCCGCTACTCTCTTCCTGCTGCATATTAATGACCTGCTGAAACCTGGTATCTTAGAGTAATAGTATGCAGATGACAGAACAGTTGTGGAAGGGTACACTAGGTCCAAGAGCCAAAATCGCTGATATCGAGGCGTTGAGAAAGGATATGGTTGTGCGTATGAATAAAGCCCTAAACTGTGTCCGACTGGGATGACGAAAATCTCGTCAAATTCAACGCCAACAAGACTCAAGCCTGCCTTTTCCCCGCCAAAAAGAGTGAGTTTATTTTGTCTCCCTACTTTCCGAAATGTATCTTTATCATTGACAGACCGTCTTGAACTGCTGGGACTCACGTTAACCCCAACAATGAACTTTAAGGGCTACCTTGAATCTAAGGCTAAACTGGCTAGTAAAAAGCTTGGCATCACTAAGGTCAGGCGATACTTCTCACCGGGACAACTGCTGCATCTGTATCAAGCACAGGTCCGATCGTGTATGGAGTACTGCTGCCACCTTTTTGATGGATCAGCCAAGTATCAGCTGGAAGCTTTAGAATCAGTGGACCGGCGAATGTGAGGTTAATCGGTGACGATAAACTAGCTGCCAAGAAGCTACTTAGTCTCGAGCACCGCCGTAAAGTAGCATGTCTGTCTATTTTCTACAGGATTCATTTCTTGGAATATGCGCAAGAGCTTCACGACATAATTCCACCCTCCCCATTTCACTACAGGACTAGCAGAAAGTCGGCGAATTACCACCCATTTCTCATTGAAATGCCAAAAATCTGTACTCAGCGATATCGATCCACAATCCTATTGCGTACTGCACAAGAATGGAATTCTTTGCCGCCATCTCTGTTTCCTGAGACCTACAATCTTGGAAGTTTCAAGGCTAGAGTGAATAGATATCTTCTAGATCGACGAGCTCCATCCTCGGCCACACCGTCACTTAACATCAGACGAGATGGTGGTCAATCGTAGATCTATCTTGTGTAAAAAAAAACAGGTTGCAATTAATTTTTTACCTGACTGCACAAGGAGGGTCCTGCTTTTCGAGTGTATGTATGTATGTTTCTATATTACCTCTTCGTCTTAAACGGCTTAAGGCGAGGCTTCCCCAGAACTTTATGTATTTTACGCCACCTCAGCCCGCACTTTTGGAAAGCGCGGTGTGTTAGTGTACGTGACACGTGCGACGCCGCCGCGCCGTCATCGCGTCGACCACCTTCTAATCTGCGAGAATTTGTATAGAGTTAGTAGTTTGTATTCGTAGGGAATACATTGATACAGGAGATGATGAGAATCATTTTTCCGTGCTATCATATTTAAAAAAACGTAAGTTTGTTTATAGAAAATAACGCCCGACCAAAATAAAAGACTCAGACTCTGACTCAAACTGGTCAATTCTTTTTTCTTTTTCGGCTTTACACATTCTAATTAATGAAGCCAGTGTCTTCATAGCAACGAATAATTATTTTGTCTTTTGTTTTTCGTTCTATAAGAAAATATATGTACATATACGACAACTACATGGTGGCCAGCAACTTAAGGTGATAAAAAAACGTTACGAACATACGCGCTCCCGATTATTTTCTTATTAAGGGACGCCCTGGAACGAGATTCAAAACATGCGTGCCCTTTTTTTTTGTAACGGCATTCCGTTGGGGGGGAAGTAAGTAATTTTTTTTCTTCGCCGTACATTGTGTACTGGCAGGCAAAGGTCATTTAACCATACAGCCTCGTCTGATTTAATTTCATCTCAATTCTATTAGAGTAAGGCCAGAGCCAAGTCTTCAATAGTCTACTTTCGAGGTTTTGAAAGAAATAAGGCCAAAGCCAAGTCTGTAACATCAATTTCATTGATTTCATCATCATAATCAGGGAGTTTCATCTTTGTTAAATGGTTAAATATGTAGTACATCCGGTGGAATTATTAAAGTCATAAATCAAGGTATAGTTGTCAGTATTTTCCAGCAAATCTTGAACGTCGCGCGGGATGATTGCCGGTGGTTTATAAATTATTGATAATTTATCATAAAATAATTGACTCTGTAAATGATACACCGAACATTCGAAGAAAATGTGATTAAGGGTCTGAGTTATCACAAATGACAAATAAGATAAACATCGCTTTATTGACACCACACAAGGTAATAAAACATAAAGGTAACATCAATATGTATGACTAGAACAAAATTGTTTTTTTATAGATAGATGCGACAAGGGGCCATTCATTTATTACGTAACCGCGGCTCTACACTTGTGCCGTGAATTTACGGCGCAAATTCGCGGCAGAGGCGCACCCTCCACATTCACGGTGGTCACTCATTTGTGCCGTGAAACGGACGAAACTGCTGCTGCGTTAACTTTGTTTGATGAAATCGTTGGAGAAAAAGGAGTTGATTGATGACTGAAATATATCGTAACCGATCGGTATAAATTTGAAAACTAATCCTTCTCCAGGCGTCATAATTTTACTTTTATTATTATGATGTGAATGCTTCGAGTCCCACAGTATACCTTCAGCGTGAAAATATTTCAAAAAGCGAATTTCTAATTCACTATCTCAACGTATATTGATCCCATGCGCTACCATTTAGCTCGCATTACACGTCCGTGCGCATCAATAGTCAGGAGCAAACTGGCACGGTGCCGTGAATGTGGATGTGCGCGCGTGAACGAGGCGCGAACTGCCGCGAACCCTTAGTCGCGGGACAAAATACCGACTTCGATCGGGGAACAGGCGTGAACGGCCGCGAACGCCGTGAAAACCCTCCACACTTATGTTCACGCCTGTTCGCGGACGTTCACGGCACAAGTGTAGAGCCGCGGTCTATTTTTTGCTAGAAGACGTAAGTTTTTGACCCCCCCCCCCTCTATATAAGAAAAAATAAGAACAAACCGACATGGACATGGTCCAACGATAAGATATGGTCGACCCCCCCCCCCCCTAAATCATCTTACGTAATAAATGAATGGCCCCCAACAAAGCGGTTGCATATCAATTGTGTGTATAGCAGAACAGAGTATTTATATGACCGTGACGTCAATGTCTCCAAACAAAGGTTGAATGTGGAAAAGCATGAAATAATGCCGATATTCTCGATGTTTCGGCGAAGACAAAATTAACACGATAATGTCGGTAATGAAGCTAGGTAGGTATTCAGCCAGGTAGAAAAGAAATCTAGGTTGCGAAACCAAGTTACGAGATCCGCCGGCAAAGACCGTTATCACACCCTGACCCAAAAATACCTAAAAAACATGTTATTTACAAGGAAATTTAAAATGTTGGCGATGGGAATGTCAGGAAAATATGAGACATTGCATTTGAATGCAAGTACATGAGCGTCACAAAATGCCGGCCGGAGTTACACATTCCAATAACAAATTGTAATAAAACAAAACAATAGTGACTCACCTTAGCTCCGATTTGGTTTCCGCACTGTCCAACCTGGATGTGTACAATTTCCCTCATTTTGTATGTGAATTTAATAAATTACTTAACACTTTAAAATATTTTTCTGCTCCGCACACACAACGTACTCTCGTGGTTGCTTGAAGAATAATCCTGCTGAACGAACGGGTTCAGACTTCAGTTTCGCGCGATCGACCTAAACGTTGCAATCTGCAGTGTTGTCCTAAACTTTGTTTAAATAGTATCGATAATGTTTGTCGCATTGCGTCATTTCGATATTATGACACTTGTCCCACTCAAACTTTGTTATCGTTCCGCTTTCTCCTCGCTTCCACCCCGTTCCGTTCCGCTCTTGTCCCATTCCCGCCTCATTCCGATCCTACTACCGTCTCACTCTCATTCCTCTCTTGCACTCATACCGTTCATACCTTGCTTTTCTCCCGCTCTTGTTCCCACCGCCCTCTCACCTGACTCCGGTTCCGCTTCTGTTTCACTCCCAGCCCGGGTCTGTTGCTCCCTTTTCACTCCTGCTCCGCACTCACCAACCTTCCACCGTAATTGCACCCTTCCTGCTGTAATCACATCCACTCTCACATTGCTCACGCCTCACACCCGCCCCACACTCTCTACCACCTCGCTTATTTTATCCCGTTTTCTTCCCTCTCCCGTGACGCTCCCATCCATCACACGAATGCCTCATTCTCGCCAGCTCTGCTCCCTCCTTCCCCGCTCCCAACCTAACATTCAACCTTGGAATTTTCGTATAATCTTTTTTTTTCCCCTACCTCCGTGTATAACCCTTAATTCATCCCTGTTGTAAATCTATAATGGTAGTGTTCATTTATATCTATTAGTTGATCTAAATCCTACATTTCTTGTCCCTAAAATTAAAACCCTTGAACTTTCATGTAATCTTTTACCCCCTGTTTCAACTCCATAATTCATCCTTGTCGTTACGAAACTATAATAACAGTATTCGTTTGCATCTGTTAGTTAATAGAAATACTGGAATTAATATCCCCAACATTAAAACCTTGGAAGTTTTACACAATCAATTACCCCCGTTTCCTACCCCTAAATTCATCTCTGTCGCAAAACTTTAATAACAGTATTCGTTTATAACAAATTTTCGTGACCCTAACATTAAAACCATGGAACATTCATACAATCTTTTAACCCCTTTATTCAACCCAATTAGCAAAACTATAGTAGCAGTTTTCATCTATACCTCTAATTAATCTAAATAAAAATTAATCCCATCAAAAACATAATATGTACAAAAAGCCAAGTCTCGCAACGCAGCTCTTTTACCACAAAAAGTTGTGAGATCTATTGTAAACCCAAGTTGGTTAATTAATTTAGTACTATCAATGGGAGCATTTATCCAACTATTTTGTAAGAAATTGTGACCTAATTCGTTAACTAACAACTTTTGTAGTAACCATGTCGATATTAGACATTTCTATTTCTATATAATTAGAATGACTTGGCCATCGCACGACAACAAAATCACATAAGCATTGATCTGTTGTTTGAAATAGTCCTAATTATACATAGGTCTTGGGAGCCAAATTTATGCATATAATATGAGGTAGATATTGTTGTAGGTAATAGGTATGTAGATTCTATAATCTTGTGCGATTCATTCATCTATGTGTCAGTGACAAAATCAAGGAAATTTTACTTGCCATAATTCTTAAGCCACACGTTCAAAATGAATGAAATTCGGAAATATACTTAGTATGATTATAATATTCTCTGTTTCTGAAGTTTCCGGCTTCTAGCTTTATCCACAACAAAGTTACATGGGGGTTGAAAGTGCTTTGAATGGCTTCGAGAAAAGGAAGGTACGGCGTGGTCTTGCCGCTCGACTTGGCATTTTCTCCCCCATTTTGACCCAGTAATTGAGCCCTTTTGCATATATTTTTTGTAGATATCGACATGTTCTTATTTTTGCGCAATATTTTGTTCTATTGTGAATAATTTTCACAGTGCACGCGATGTAAAAAGTTTTCGGCCTTAAAGAAAAACGTTACTTAGCTTTGATCAACGTCTCAATTTTTTGTCTTCTTTCCACAAGTGTCATAACGTGTCAGCGAGAAGTTGACAAAATAATATTATGCTCAAATATGAGTAACGTTGCGTGCACATTACACATTACAAAACGTGCGTTACACCCAGCCAGCCACGGCGCGGGCGGCGTGACGGCGTTTATTTTTCTATTAGTATTTTTTAAATTCATAATATCTTTTGAATGGAATGTCTGATTTGAATAATTCAAAAAGTTATCTACAGGTATTGAAACAGTCTTGAACACGAAAAGATTTATATGGATAAGGATTAATACCGAGGCATGGATAACATGGTCTGATTTTGGTCGGCATCTTTATCAACTTTTTAAATTTAAAAAAAAAATGTTATAGTGGCATCATAACAATAGTTGGACATATGCTATCGCGACGTTTTTGTAGACATTGGTATGTTCTTTAATACTGTAGAACATTTTTTTTGCTCTATTATCAATAGTTTGCGCAGCGCATGCGATGAAAGATATTTTATGGCTAATTTTTTTTCACCTTGCGTTACATTATTTAAGATTTAGTAGGGATCCCTATTTTTTTCTAGTATTAAATATAGCTTATGTTCCTCAGGGATAATGTAGTATTCTAGTGTTGAAAGAATTTTTGAAAACGGTCCAGTAGTTTATGAGTGATTTCTTGTCAAACATACAAAAATACAAATCTATCCTCTTTATAATATTAGTGTAGATTAAGAAAATGTATCGATGTAGTTGTCCCGAAACACAATACAAGTTCAAGAGAAAGTTATTTTATTTCCCCCTTGGTTCAATAATTTTTTGGTAAAGTTACTTGCAAAAAAAGATAAGCTCCGAATAAAATATCGAATATATAAAATCCACGCGATTTGCTTGAATTTCATATTTTGAGAGAGCGTAGTCACAAATTGTTCAATACTCTCTACAAGAATTACCTTGTAAAAACAGAAGAGAGTGTCATCAAGAATCCTAAAGAATAAATCCTAAATTTTTCAATTAATTGAATCTATTAGGAACACTTACTTATAATATCTATAATGTAAGAATCGGCAATCAAAATTGATGACAGTCGGTCTTTATGTGGATTTTAATGGGCACTGATTTAAAGAGGCAGTTGTAAATAGCAGTTTTGGTAAGTTAAAAATGGCACGTTTAATAACTAGTTCAGCAGTTAAAACTAAGCAGTAAAGTAAACAAAAATGAGTAATAAAAAATAATGAAATGGATCAGTGAATATATAATTGAGCAGGAAAATAATTAAATGGGCGGTAAAAATTATTATCTATAAATGTATAAAAAAAAACATAACCTAATCTCTGAAGAAATTATTGCTTATACCTATATACACAGATAACTTTCTATCATTTTTACCGCTCATTCAGTTATTGGACTGCTCAATTATTTTTAGAATTGACATTGTATGATAAAATAACCGACTAATTGATTTTTATTACTGTCCATGTTTTACTGTCGCAATAATTAATCAACCGCCATTAAATTAAATAACTGCTCAATATGTTTTTGAACTGATCATAATAACATCTCGAATATTTAAATAACAGCTAAAAAAATTAGTTCCCATTTTAATGTCTTCGCGTGAATAGGTATATAACCAGTGGAATACCACCCTTACTTTTTTTTTATCCATACATATCAGTTTTAGTACTTATACCTAAGAATATAGTCGACTTTTTAACTGGGATTTAGTGTTAATTATTTATTTGAATATTTAGCACACATCAATAGTGTAAGATGGTTACATAAAAATAATTAAATAATAAGTATTTCAGAGCACAGCGCACGATGCGGCGCGGCGGCTGTGGAGCAGCGGGGTGGGGAGCGGTACGATAAAACCACAGACATAGTAGATGGCGCATGCGACTTCATTTATATGAAAACCTTGCGTGGCACATTTTTGGTACCGACTGTTACGTCACATAAACGATTTTGTGATGGAATGTTCCATCCGCGCGAAATCTATTCAACCCAATGCAACTAGTAACTAGTTGACAAAATATCGAATCGGAAGTATATATCACCTGAAATTAAATAAATCTTGGTCGTCAACTGCGATTTTTTATCGTACTTGACACGCTAGGTACATACACTTGGGGTATCTATAGAAGTCTATTGATAAAACCTTGACGCTAACGTGCCTGAGCGAGCAAACCGAACAGCAAGACGGCGCCCGTGCTTATGACACGGCTGCTGTCATAAGCACGAGCGCCGTCTTGCTGTTCGGTTGTCTCTCAATTCAAATTAGTATAAGCAGAAAACGCGTAAGAAAATCAGGATACTCGGCTATTCACCCGAACATTTCAAATTATATATTATACCACGTAAACGTAGGAAAATACAGTAGCTTAACAAAAACCATTTGATATTAATTTTATTATGAATAAGTACCTACTAATAATTTCTGTACAAAAAGTAATGATATCCCATCAAAAACATAAATGTGAAATGAGAGCCAAGTTCAATATTATGATAGATGTCTTGGTTGTTGACTTCAACGACAAAAGAAGTGAGATCTAAATGGGTTCCAAGTTCAGTCCTGAAATTTATTTATAACAACGTAAAATATTTTATAACTACTGCAAATATCATTTCTTCTTATAACTTAAGATAATATATTGAAACCTAAGGTCTGACCTAAGGTATGCATATCGAACTTATAATAATATTAGAGATTACCTACTAAGTCTCATGTAATAAGTATACTGTTGGTGTTTCTAAAATAAATAAGTAGGCAGGTTTCTCAATATATTTTTTTGTGTCAGGGATTTCTGATTATCTCTTGTAAGATATGAGTGAGTTTTTATAATATAGTCAATGACGATCTTAACAATTTCTGTGTAAAACAGTGAGTGCCTTTATCGACCAACACAGAAACATATTATGAAATACCTAGTCAAGTAGTATGTACCTAACAAAACCACTTTATTTATTTATGATATACCCTCATAGTCATTAGTTATGTCTTAGTACAGTACTCTTTGGTTATGTCTTAAAAATAATGTATTCACTCACCCAACATATTGTTAAAGGCGCACTTAGCCTATACAACGATTTAATAATAAGATAATTTGTAACCTAAGCTAAGTCTACAAACTGTACGCGTATTTGATAGATAATAAAGTACTTCAAAAATCAAATCATGTATCGATATTATATCCCATCACTATTTTCAAAACATAAAATTGCATTTGCCTCTCAACCTTTTAAACTAGCGTATAAGGTAATTTAAGCCCTATGTATTCTAAATTAAGAAACGTTATTGAAAAAAAGATATTACAGAGCACAACATACATCTATAAAAAGATGTGCATAAAGTAGGTCATACTTACTTGGGTTATTGTTGAAGAAAAATCATGATATACGCTTCCTTACCACCAATAATAACCTTTTCACTCCTCTTGCTCAAAAAGTACTAAGTGCGTACTAAAGCGGGCAAAAAATAGCATTTTAAACTCTGGGATAAAGTTTTATTTTTATTTTATCTGTTACCAATTACCAAAGAGCGTACATAGACGAAACAGTCTTTATTCAAAAGTAAATAGTCTCTTTGGAATATATTTACATTCTCTTTGTAAACATCTTTATACTTTGAATTATTGTTTTTTTTTATTCTACGACAGGCTTGCGCTTGACCGTCAACCACAGAACATTAAGGGTATTCCGTCAACTCACCTGCCCCCGTATTCTAAACCCATTCGGTTTCGGAATCGATTCGATTTGTATATCTCCGTCTCTGTCATTCTCTATGGAAATGACAGAGACGCAGATATACAAATCGAATCGATTCCGGAACCGAATGGGTTCAGAATACGGGGGCTGGTGTTAGGCGACAGTCTACGATGGAGCGCGCTTGCCTCACTCACGATTTGAAGACACTTAGATTATATCTAATATTCGGAAAGACCCATTCAGCCTGGAAGCGCATTCCACATTTTGGCGGTACGCACAATAAAAGTGGAGCCAAAGCGTTTCGTACGTGTTTTCGGAATATCAACCATGTAACGATGTCGCTTTTCGTGCTTCTTACTGTCCGATAGAAAAAAGGGCATGGGGGAATGAGATCATGCAAAGCAGACGCACACCCACCGAAATGTATGCGATAAAAACCGATAAACATTAAACTGGCAACTTGTACTTTATTGTATTGGATTATTTTATTTTCTCGCAATCGTAGTGAAAAGTAGTGTAACACACGGCGCTAAAAACCCATTGTAATTCGGTTTCTATTTACTCCCTCACTAAAGCTCGGGAGTAAATATCTACCTCGTTACAATGGTTCTTTTTAGCCCCTTGTAATAACAATCTACTATTATAATCATATTAATAGCATTTATAATTTATAAGTACAGGGCACTTAATGAAAAAGGTACTTTTTATCTCGTGTTCATGTATAAATTAGTACATAAGTTATGAATTCGGACCTTACACTTTTAAAAAATCAAATCAAGTCATTTAGTTGCAATTACCTCCCTGGACCCTACTTTCATTTGTTTCTGTAATTATGTTCTTTTTATGTCGAAACCCTTGAAGTAGATGTTTAAAATACCTAGTTATAATAATGGCAACAATGTAATAGGGCGAATTCTGTGAATGGCAAATAGAATTCTATAGCATTAAAGCGAGTGTAACTGCCAGACAATTATAAGTTTAGAAAGCTCATAACCCCCGACAAAAAAACGGCTGAACTGATTTAAGAAGTTGTTTGCTTGTATTTATCTTTATAAATCCATCAATTTTAAATTTTCGTAGAAATCACTAATTAACTGTTAAGGATTTCCTTGAACTAAATTGACTATGATGATATTTTACCTTTATCTATAATTGATGTATAAGAAACAACAAATTAAAAAAAAACTTTATTATATACATTATTGTTCCAAACAATTAAAATTCGGTTATTGAAGCCATAATCTTTCACGTTTGGCCAATTTGTGGAGACGTCCAAACTTTATTATAAATATACATAAAGAGTGTCTATGGTAGATCAGCCTTTACAAAATTTCAGATCTTGCTCTCAAGGAGGCTTGGTGGAATAACTAGGAATGTATCTCAATTAATACAGTTTTTTTTTTTCGATTCGCACTAGTAAGTCATAATCGGGATTTTTAGTAGTGCGCTCTGTTAAAAGTTAGAAAGCATGTCTTTTCAAATTTCAAACACTAGGAATCATTAATGTTACTCGATAATAAGTAACGCGAGATATAATGGCATGTACTACAATCACAAGCGCTGATCGCGAGCTGTCAGGGTCTAGTGGTCTTCTAACTCTTGCTCCTGCTCCTCGTCGAACTCGGCGTCTTCGTCAGCGGTGGCCTCCTGGTACTGCTGGTACTCGGAGATCAGGTCGTTCATGTTGCTCTCCGCCTCTGTGAACTCCATCTCGTCCATGCCCTCGCCGGTGTACCAATGCAAGAAAGCCTTACGCCGGAACATAGCCGTGAACTGTTCCGAGATGCGTTTGAACAGCTCCTGGATGGCGGTCGAGTTGCCGATGAAGGTGGCGGACATCTTGAGACCACGCGGAGGGATATCGCAGACGGCGGTCTTAACGTTGTTCGGGATCCATTCCACGAAGTAGGAGGAGTTCTTGTTCTGGATGTTGAGCATCTGCTCGTCGACCTCCTTCATGGACATGCGTCCGCGGAAGATGGACGCGACGGTGAGGTAGCGGCCGTGGCGCGGGTCGCACGCCGCCATCATGTTCTTGGCGTCGAACATCTGCTGGGTAAGTTCTGGTACGGTGAGCGCGCGGTACTGCTGGCTGCCGCGGGACGTTAGCGGGGCGAAGCCTGTTATGAAGAAGTGGAGACGCGGGAAGGGAACCATGTTCACGGCCAGCTTGCGCAGATCCGCGTTCAGCTGGCCCGGGAACCGCAGACACGTCGTCACGCCGGACATCGTCAGGGACACCAGGTGGTTCAGGTCGCCGTATGTGGGGGTGGATAGTTTCAGCGTGCGGAAGCAGATGTCGTACAGAGCCTCGTTGTCGATACAGAACGTCTCGTCTGTGTTCTCTACTAGCTGGTGGACTGAGAGTGTGGCGTTGTAAGGTTCTACTACTGTATCTGACACTTTAGGCGAGGGTACGACCGAGTATGTGTTCATGATTCTGTCTGGGTATTCTTCTCTGATTTTGGAAATGAGGAGTGTGCCCATGCCAGAACCGGTACCGCCGCCGAGCGAGTGTGTGAGTTGGAAGCCCTGCAGACAATCGCAGGACTCTGCTTCTTTGCGGACTACATCTAAGACTGAGTCGACTAGTTCGGCGCCTTCCGTGTAGTGTCCCTTGGCCCAGTTGTTGCCGGCGCCAGACTGTCCGAATACGAAGTTGTCGGGGCGGAAGATCTGTCCGAAAGGTCCTGATCGGACAGAGTCCATGGTACCGGGCTCCAAGTCGACGAGGATGGCGCGGGGGACATACTTGCCACCAGAGGCCTCATTATAGTATACGTTGATGCGCTCTAGTTGCAAGTCTGAGTCCCCGTGGTAGGCACCGGTGGGGTCGATGCCGTGCTCGTCGGAGATGATCTCCCAGAACTGGAACAAGGAAGTTATATCATGAGTATTATGAATATCGCGTGTCGCACCAATATTATGGCGATGTAGGGCCCAGTTTCACAAAACGGTGGGGAGAAATGAATAGAGATATAATAATAATACATGGGTAGACGTACGGATAGCCAACAATGTGATTAGAATACTTTAAAAACTATAATATAGTGAAATATGCATGTTGCACGAAGCTAGTGAGCAGCACTGAACACCAATCACGAGGAGCGGACATGACTCTTTGCTACACTTTTTTAAATATTGCGCTGCCTAGTTATGTCTTCAAATAGAAAATCTATTGTTTGCTGCTGGACATAGGCCTCCTCCATGGATTTCCAAAAAGACCGATTGGAAGCGGCATGCATCCAGCGTCTTCCCGCCACTTGTATGAGATCATCTGTCCATCTCGTGGCTGGTCTTCCTACGCTGCACTTGCCGGTACATAATATGGATGCTAGGAAAACATCAAATATTGCTTATATTTGATGTTTTCATAGCATTCATATTTCCTTTATGAATAATTAGACTAAAAATATTTTTTTCCTGTAGTGGCGACATAGAAGCTTCCCTGTACTAGTAAAACTCGTACACGATTTTTTTTATTTAATTTCTTTGTTTATTTTATAATTGTATATTTTATATTTATATTTTAGGGTTCCGTACAAACTAGTAGATAAAAGGGGGAGATTATATATTTCTTTATATTTTCCTTCATAAACCGAAAAATATATACATCATAAAAATATTTAAAAACCTGTTTTAGCTTGTGCTAATAAAGCTCTTTCATATGATACCCACATGCTATGGTTAAAGCACTTTAAAATTTGGACTCTCCTTCTTTGTATAGACCCAATTTTTTTTTTCTTCTTTCTTTTTTGCGGCGTAGATGTTTTAGCAGAATGCCTCAAACGGCGCAAATATAAATACCTTGATAAAGGTATATTTGTGCCTTTTGGGGTAGAAACCCTTGGACCGTGGGGGCCGGGTGCTATGGAATTTTTTAAAGATTTGTTGGGGAGGTTGAAGAATTCTTTGCATGCCCATTAAGCTGGTTTTTACTTTGGGCAAAAAGTAAGCATTGCCATTCAGAGAGGAAATGCGTTTTGGGCACTTTGCCTGAAACTGGAGATTGATTGAAATATCCATAAGCCTTGTTACCTATGGATATTTTAAATAATCTCCAATCACTCAGATTTTCAAATATTTATTAGTTTTAGTATAAGTTAGGTAAAATATCTTGGTATGTGGCTGTATAGAAGACAAACTTGGAAAACCCATCTACAGAAGAAAAGAGATGAATCAAACCTGAGATACCGATCTTGCCATAAGTTGGCTTTTGGGAAGACAGGCTATCACTCAACAACAAACTGCTTGTATACAAGAGTATACTTAAACCTATTTGGACTTATGGGATCCAGCTGTGGGGAACAGCTAGCAATTCTAATGTGGAAATACTACAAAGGTTCCAAAACAATGTGTTTCGAAATATCACTGCTGCACCTTGGTATGCTAACAGAGATACATGAATACCTAGACATGCCAACGGTCAGAGAGGAAATCCAATACTATAGCAAAAAATATAATAAAAGATCAAAAATACGCTAGCCTCACAGCTGATAGAAACTCCAAACCAAAGCAAAAGGGTAAAGAGACCTAAGGTTTCAGAACTGGAAAACATGCAAAGATAATGCAACCAGGAAATGAGGTCACTGGGCCTCAACCTGCACATGCCCACTATCCATACATTTCTGCTGATGGCTCTGCCGATTGCAGTTAGTTATATATAAAATATCAAAAAAAAAAAATTTTTATAAGTTATAATGAATGTTTTTATAATCAACATATTATAACATATTACTATATTTAGGGGTTCCATTAGGGGTAGATAAGAAATTATTATGAAGTACATAAAAACAGGGTTTAGAAAAGGTGTTTAAGAATGCTTTGTTACAGTCAACAGCTAGGACGCCCCAAACCTAACTATGAATAAGGATGGTCTATGTATAATGTACAAAAGTTAGAAGCCCGTAGTTTTTTTTTTCTATTTTATTTATTTGTATAAAACAATTAACTCCATAGTAGACGCACCAGAATTACTTTCACAAATAAACTTTAACACAGTTATAGTTCACATAGGTCCAATGAAATAAATCTCTTTGCTCTACAACCTTATAAAAACAATACCTATTTCGTATTATAATCTGCTAGTAAGGATGGCTCGGCAGCAAGGTCGTCGCCAGCCCATGGCCCAGGGGGGGTCAAGTTAATGTTATGAGGATGGAAAATATATGAATTGTAGGTACAGTCAAGAGCATGAAGATTTACACTTGTAGCGCGAGTCTTTGCCTCTATAGCGATTGTAATAAGAATGGTTCCAACGTCAATGTGTAAATCTTCACACACTCGTTTTCATTTTAGTAATCTGCTGCTCCTCCTTGCTCCCCCTTGGCGACGCCATTGCTCGGCAGTATAATGACTGTATTAATAATAAGCTAGATATTGATATTTTTGCTTTTAAGTTATCATTTTATATTAAATTTGTGAAGGATATCGATATCCATATATCAAATCCATAAAATCAATTGCAAAATGAATAAAATTTAGATTTGTTACACATATTCACCGTATGCAAAGTTACACAATATTCATAGTCTCTAGCTCTCTTTTTTCTTTTGTTTTAATTTAATATTTAACCTATAGAATTACCTAAAATGTGTTGGCTCATAATATAATGTATACATGCTTTGGACTATAGTCTGGTTCTGATCGATTGTCATGTTATCTTGTATTACGTAAGACTATACTCTGTTTTCTATACTTAGGTAAATAAAATAAAATATAAAAAAAATATAAGAACATTAATGTTGCACCGTTGCACGCCCGCAATGGGTAAAACTGTTGAAACTAGTATTTTTTGAGAACTCTGTACACAGATATGAGGAATAAAATATATTCTGATTCTGATTACGATTGGTCGGTTGTTATCAAGGGACGCCCGGACGCCCTTGAACGGGATTGAAATTTTAAACATGCGTGCCCTTTTTTCCTGTAACGGTATTCCGTTGGCGCGAAGTAAGAGTTTGGATTAAGAACTTGAATTTATCTATATCACAAATGACAGTTATGGTAAACATAGTTAGTTATTTAATATAAAAAATTGATTTTTAAAGACAGGTCCGACAACAAAGCGGTTACCTACCAATTGTGAGGTTGCGGAAACAAAGTTAGGTACCAAACCCGTCGGCTCATACCGTGACCACACCCTTATTCATAAATACCTACAAACATGTTATTTAGAAGTAAATTTTAAATGTTTGCGATGGGAATGTCGGGAAATGGCATTGCATTTGAATGAGAGTACATGCATGAGCGTCTTGGGCGTCACAAAATGCCGGCCGCGTTACACGTTCCAATATCAAATTGTAATATAACAAAAGAATAGCGATTCACCTTAGCTCCGATTTGGTTTCCGCACTGTCCAGCCTGGATGTGTACAATTTCCCTCATTTTGTACGTGAACTTAACAAATTATTTAGCACTTTAAATAAAATATTGTTTCTGCTCCGCGCGCACCACGTCCTCTCGCTCGTGGTTGCTTGAAGAATGAACCCGTTCCGTTTTGCGCCTTTTGCGCGATCGACTTAAACTTTTGAATCGGTCGGTAGTGCTGTCTCAAACTTTGTTTAAATAGTATCGATAATGTTTGTCGCATTGCGTCGTTTCGATAATAATATTATGACGGATTAGCACGAATGTTTAACGTATGTTAAACATTCATGTTAACGTATTACGTTCATTTGTTTTTGCATCTTGTTTACAATTATATTGTTTTTGTATATATTTCAATATAATAACCTTTAAAGTAGAAGTTTAAAATACCTAGTCAAAATTATGGCTTATAGATAGATATTAGATATTATATTCCCATATAGCGAGTGTAACCGCCAGATCAAAGTAATTTATATACAAGTATAAGTTTAGAAAACCGACAAAAGAACGGCAGAACCGATTTTGATGAAAATAGCTAAGAACACTCTCGACGAAATCCTATTGCCACAAAAAAAAAATAGATCAAAAACAGTCGATCATTTGAGAGCTGCGATGCCAAAGACAGATGTACAGACACACACGTAAAACTTATAACACCCCTATTTTTGGGTCGATTAATAAAAACTTATATACCACAAAATAATATAAATCAAAAATCTACATTTTCTCCTCCATTATTCTGATCAGTTGAAATGCTACAAATCCGTACTCAGCGATATCGATCCACATTACTATTGCGTACTGCACAAGAATGGCATTCTTTGCCGCCATCTCTGTTTCCTGAGACCTACAATCTTGGAATTTTCAAGGCTTGACCACACCGTCGCTTAACATCAGGCGACTTGGTGGTCAATCGTAGATCTATCTTGTTTAAAAAAAAACTAGCTAGATCAATCTAAGCAAATCTTATACCATAGGAACTAGATAGACTGATAGACGATAGAATAATTCACTTTTTCTGCTTTTACTAATTTCAATTTTGTTTTTTTGTTGTTAGTTGTGTAGCGGTATGTTTTTTAAAAATCAATTCAAGTAATCTGGGAATAGTGATGTAGGCTTTAGATGTCACAAATTACCCTGTGATTACACTCTTTACCGTTTTAGGCAGTTGTCAGGGGGACGATAAATCCATCTTGCTAGGTTTCATTTTTAGTGAACCCGGGTTTGCTCGTATTTTCTGTCATAAAAAACCCGAGTGGAGCTCGGGCGCCCAGGTACTATATACATAAATGACATACAAATGTACTTGAGTGATCATATCCATTTCGATATTTTAAAGTGTTGATATCAGAAATGATATCTGATAATCTTTAGAGAATAGAGACTGAAATCATTCATATTTCATAAAAAATGTGCATTTTGCTAGCACTAGTTGTACTCACTCAAATTATCGTCCGTAAGCCGACTTTACAGACAACCATTTTTTAATATGCATATTATCAATCGCGGTCATTATAATATTACATGTATACGGGTAGACAGGCAGTACTAGTTGTATTACGAGTAGTGGAACTCGCGAGCACAAACTTTTTCAATATTGAATATATTAGCTTGATAAGCTTTTGACTTATAGTAATTTTATGTAAAGTATCTTTGTACCATACTAGCTTGTTTATTTATCCCTACCTTCCTTGTTTATTTTTTTTCCGACTGCGTAAGAAGGGGAGTTACGTTTTTCGAGTGTATGTTTGTATGTAATGTGCTTATATAATATGTATGTGTGTATGTTTCTATGTGACAGCCTGTAGCCCAAACGGCTTGACCGATTTTGATGTGCAAGGTGTCATTAGATTCATCTTCACTTCTAGAGTGTCATAGGTTATTTTTTTGTGTAACAATAATAATACAATGGCAAGAGGCCAAAATACAAAAAAAAACAAAAAAAAATATTACTAACCTCCAACGTACTATTTCGTAATAAACAAGTGCTTTTACTGCAATTATTCTAAATAATGCGCATTTACAATATTTTACTGCGGTATTACGCATACTTTCTCGCTAAAAAACGTACACTCAAGAGCGTATCCAGCGTAACAAAATCGTAAGTTAGACTGCAAAAATTGCTTTTCTACAGTCGAGTATTTTTAATATACATACTTGTTAGAATAATTTATAAAATATGAACATGTAACATTTTATTTAAGCGAGTTAAATGCAGACTATATTATCATCAGAAAGTGATCCAACAAACAATGCCACAAGCAGGGCTATCACTCGTGTAGGTGATACGAGGGCACGCTCCTAAAACAATAACCGCAGATGACATATAACATGATCTAAATGTCAGCCACAGAGTAAACTGACATGACATAAGCTTGTTTGTGACGGATTTGACACTGACATCATCCTTATCACAGCCAATTTATTGAGACCTATCAAAGGACCCCTTTGTAGCTATGATAAAGTTGATTCAGGGATCTGTGGAGGTCAAATTAAATTGGTCATTACATATAAGTGCATTTCTATTTATAGAAAGGCTGGGTGATGTCAGGTATTCGCAAGTATGAATGCTTATCAAGTTTATCAACCATTTTGTTTATAATAATAGCGAGTAAAATATTGATAAAATTACAATAATATATACATTTATTTATGACTTATTTACATTTGATATGTATATATGTAACTAAATTGAATAGCTTAGTAATCAATTGTAAAGTTTTGGCAATATTCATTCATGTTCTAATTCGTAGTTAATATCGTAATGGCGTTACAGATAAATGAATATTTTTATCTCTGTAGATAACTTACATACATTATAATACTTATAGGGTTGCGTAATCGTCATGTTCAGCTCTCCGTAGTTCCTTTTAGGTAAGTATACCTACTGTCCGTGACACAGATTGTCTTTATGACAATTTTCGTGGTGTCTACGAATATTCACAAACATATAAATACTTAGATATCGACTAAGTAGAGTATTATCCTTGAATTAAATGTATTATTGATAGTTGTTTACTTGTATTTATGTATTTATCTTTATAAATCCATCAGATTATATATTTTCGTAGAAATCATTAATTAACTGTTAAGGATTTCCTGAACTAAATCGACTGTGATGTCATTTTACCTTTATCTATAATTAATGTATAAGAAACAACAACGAATAAATAAAAATCTTTATTATATACATTAAATTATTGTTCAAAACAATTATAATCTTAATAAAAACTTCGGTTATTGAAGCCATAATCTTTCACGTTTGGCCATTTTGTGGAGACGTCCAAACTTTATTATAAATATACATAAAGAGTGTCTATGGTAGATCAGCCTTTACAAAATTTCAGATCTTGCTCTCAACGAGGCTTGGTGGAATCACTAGGAATGTATCTCAATTAATACAGTTTTCTTTTCGATTCGCTTTTATAAGTCATAATCGGGATTTTTAGTCGTGCATTCTGTTAAAAGTTAGCAAGCATGTCTTTTCAAACACTCTAGGAATCATTAATGTTACTCGATAATAAGTAACGCGAGATATAATGGCATGTACTACAATCACAAGCGCTGGTCGCGAGCTGTCAGGGTCTAGTGGTCTTCTAACTCCTGCTCCTGCTCCTCGTCGAACTCGGCGTCCTCGTCGGCGGTGGCCTCCTGGTACTGCTGGTATTCGGAGACCAGGTCGTTCATGTTGCTTTCCGCCTCCGTGAACTCCATCTCGTCCATGCCCTCGCCGGTGTACCAATGCAAGAAAGCCTTGCGCCGGAACATAGCCGTGAACTGTTCCGAGATACGCTTGAACAGCTCTTGGATGGCAGTCGAGTTGCCGATGAAGGTGGCGGCCATCTTGAGACCACGCGGAGGGATATCGCAGACGGCGGTCTTCACGTTGTTTGGGATCCATTCCACGAAGTAGGAGGAGTTCTTGTTCTGGATGTTGAGCATCTGCTCGTCGACCTCCTTCATGGACATGCGTCCGCGGAAGATGGCCGCGACGGTGAGGTAACGGCCGTGGCGCGGGTCGCACGCCGCCATCATGTTCTTGGCGTCGAACATCTGCTGGGTAAGTTCTGGTACGGTGAGAGCTCTGTATTGTCTGCTTCCGCGGGATGTGAGGGGAGCGAAACCAGGCATGAAGAAGTGGAGACGTGGGAAGGGAACCATGTTCACGGCCAGTTTTCTGAGATCAGCGTTCAACTGACCAGGGAACCTGAGGCAAGTAGTGACACCGGACATTGTGAGTGAGACCAAGTGGTTGAGATCACCATATGTGGGTGTGGATAACTTAAGTGTGCGGAAGCAGATGTCGTATAGAGCCTCGTTGTCGATACAGTAGGTTTCGTCTGTGTTTTCTACGAGCTGGTGAACTGAAAGAGTCGCGTTGTAGGGTTCGACGACGGTGTCCGATACTTTGGGCGAGGGGACGACGGAGTATGTGTTCATTATTCTGTCGGGGTATTCTTCACGGATCTTAGAGATGAGGAGTGTTCCCATTCCTGAGCCGGTACCACCACCGAGTGAATGTGTGAGTTGGAAGCCTTGGAGACAATCACATGATTCTGATTCTTTGCGGACTACGTCAAGAACGGAATCGACTAGTTCAGCGCCTTCTGTGTAATGTCCCTTGGCCCAGTTGTTGCCGGCGCCAGACTGTCCGAATACGAAGTTGTCGGGGCGGAAGATCTGTCCGAAAGGTCCTGATCGGACAGAGTCCATGGTACCGGGCTCCAAGTCGACGAGTATGGCACGGGGCACGTATTTGCCTCCGGAGGCCTCATTGTAGTATACGTTGATACGCTCCAACTGTAGGTCGGAGTCTCCATGGTAAGCACCGGTGGGGTCGATGCCGTGCTCGTCGGAGATGATCTCCCAGAACTATAACAAAAGGAAACAACCGGTAGTAAATCGTTCGATTTACGCATACCTTCGTGCATTAGATGTGGAGTAACTAGAATGTAGTCGATTATAATGTCAGCACGAAAGCTCAGTGCTCTCTCGGTATCCGTAGTAGGTAAGTGCCAAGCGTCGCTTTCAAACCGGTTATATGCCTACGATAAAATGGCAAGGGAGAGCTCCGTCCGTTGCAAGTACCATTTATTTATACTCGTACCAATACTCAGTTTCTAGTTTCCATTGAAGTAGCTTTCAAAAGATTATTTAAACTCAATGAACCGCAACGACAGAAGCAGACAGGAAACAATAATACGTCTTAACGACTTCAGGAGTATTGTAATGGTTACGTAATTGTGATGGCGTACAGTCGCCTTGACGACGGGCGCCGCCCACGACCCGACCTCTATTTGGTTTATCTCTCCATATAAGTAGAGAATGTCTCGAACGAGTCATTGGTAACTTATTAGCATTCCGTTTTTCGATACCTTACAAATTTACAGCTTCACAGCCATATGGTTCGCGAAATTAGCAGCTGACATCAGCTATTATTCGGAACGTCGAATTGAGATGACCATTCATACATCAATTATGTTGTCAGGTGTGATGACGTAAGTGAACGCAGCCACAGCGAGATCCTTGACAATAACAAAAGGCCTTAAGCGAACACCTAGCGACTGTTTGATGAGAATTAAAATTCAGCCGAGTGGCAGCGGTGCGGCATGATGTCATCCTGTTGAGCTGTAGGTGTGTCTGTGTGGGTACACCGACACTACGATCCCCTCGACATGCTCAAATATGGTAATATGACTAATATAGTCACCTTTTAGTTCAGGGTTTCGCCGTTCTAAGAAAGATCCATTACAATATTCGCGTGACTAAAAATATACTACTACAATTTAATATACCTGTCAATTCGTAAGTCAAAACTTTTAACTTTCGAATAGAGATGATAACGTAATGATTTTTATTAACAACAAAAAGTGAAAGGCGATCGGTTCGACTCGCGAAAGGCTGCCTTTCTGAGTAACTAGATAAGACGTAAATGAAAGTATGCGTGTGAATGTATACGGCACAATGCGCTTGTAGGGGAAAACCATGGCTTACAATGGCCAAGCCCGTATAACATTTCTCTATAGGAGTGTATAAACATTAATATCTTTATGAACGGTTCTCGAGGCTGAAATACTGTGCTGCACTGCACTCAGTGGGCTATGGCGGAGCGATGGTGGCTATTTATAAATGGGCATCGACCGGCGCCAGTTCATTGAACTCGCTAATCTATAGTTTGAATTCTATTGTAGAACTTTATGATAAGATAAACGAATGCAATACTTTTAGAGTAAACAAGGCTGTCGACACTAACATAACATACGTGACTTTGTTGAAGGATATTTCGATGACAACACAGTTGCTATGTAGCTAGACAATGTAATAAGTGATCAAATGTAAAAATAGGATATAATATTGAATTGTTTCACGATTATTAACATAAAAGTGTAGTTCACGCTACATTTTTCAGCCATTGTTTCGGTCGGCAATCAGACGGCCAAATTGCCCGTAATACCGTGACCGATTCCACTCTATCATCTCTTTGTTCGTCGAAAATGGCGGCATATTCATCGTACTCAAATACTCGTGGTTGTACAACAAATACAACTAAACGTTGACACAGCTTGCGTGTGTTTCTGCCTCAACCTTCGTTCGAATTCTATATGAATCACTTTTCTGATTACAAAAAGGATTAGTTTAATGCGTTTGAACACTCGTTTAAATTTGATGTATCGCTCACTTAAGATTTTAATGGTTAGTACTGTTTTTGTGATATACAATTACTGTTATATTTGAAATAAATTGAGATGCTTCTTTATGATTTTCTTTATCATATTAATTTATAATTTTAAACTAAATTGAGTTAGCATTCAGTTCAGAAAATATAATTAAATGTTTTTTACACGTGAACAATATTTTTTTAATCGTCACTTTCTAGATCCACAGCTTATTAAGTATCAAGTCTGATCCCTCTCGTGATCTTCGAAAGTGTGTTGAAATAATGATTAGAAACCCGAGATAGGTATCAAAAGAGGTAGTCGAGCAGGCGATTGTGTGCCGATTGCATGCCGTTCATGCTACACTGGGTGATAGAGGAAGTTTCACCGGGGATTAGGAAAAAGTGGTTAATTGTCCGTCGATATGCAAATTAACATCATTAATGTTCTTTCTTCAACCCCATTAGAACGTTTCTCGTATACGTATAATTTTTCATCATGGTTTATGTAAGTATTTAATCACAGTTCACTTGACAGTAACCGTGAAGAGGTTCAAGATTGTACGAACACTTATTTGCCAAGCGCCTCTTACGGCTGCTGGAACATACCGTTACGTGTTTGGAGATTGAATTCAATTGAGATCTTCAATTTAAGGATGATAGCTAACGCTATATATTACTCTAATATCATGATATAGTTTCCAAAGGATATTGTCTCTTATCAGAAGATCAGGCTTATTGTCAGCATTATTGTTCAATTATTCATATATCAAACACTAGCATAAAATCAATATATGTATTTATGCCTTTTTTATCGATAAAATATCAATAACATGCAAATTTTCTCACATGAAATATAATAGATTAATGAAAGTATATAGCTATGTATATACCTATGTAGTATATAGGTATGTATTCTATCAGCCATCTGCATAGTTCCATAGTACAAGGTTTGCTTAGTTTGAGCTGTTGTGTGAAATGTCCACAAATATTTATTTATTTATATACCTAGTCATACAATCCAATCAATAGTATGACATAATTAAAAAAATTAACAACAAACAACTTCAATAACCGGTCGAACAAGAAAAACACATTTAAAAGTCCTTGACGTACAATAACTTATAATACCTACCTATATTCGCCAATGGGAACGAAACACATCGAGTTGTGTATGTATGAGTCATAGCCTGTTTTAGGATACTTGATCAATTTATTACCAGCCGTAAATGGTCAATTAAAAGATATATTTTTCAACTCTAAAGTTTCGTGCGTGTCCAATTCTTGAGCTTGAAATTTCACATTTACTCGAATATACTGGTTTTGCATATTGAACACGGATATGCTCTCGTTTTACGTAGCAAAAAAATTGTCATGCATAATGTAAAATTGTGCATACGTGACTTATACTGGGTCACTTTATTATCATTATTTTAAGATAAAGTAGTTTGATAAAGTATATTTTTGTATTTCACGTAATTTATCAAAACAAGGCTATAATGATCAAGCTGATATATTCATGAAAAACACCGACTACCTATATATTATATATTTAATATATGAAATACCTAGGTAGACGTGCCATGCCATAATTCTCCCTAGAAAAAATAGGCCACATGGCTACATTAAAAATTAATTTCTAGAAAACAGTACAGCTGTTTTGCAATCGAGCATGCGCAATGGGGGTTGCGACTGACAACCCTATTAATTCGCCGGTGACGCGTGAAAAATTCAAATATTGTCTATTCTCAAATGAATGGCATTATGCAACAATAGGACAGCGCCATTTCAATCGGTACAAACAATCATTAAAAAGTGAAACAAAAGTGATACCGTACTAAAAGGTTATAATCCAAGCGTGTACTCTAGAAAAACCGTTACTAACCGTTAGAATCGGCTTTATCTGTCAGGCCCGCATAGTTGACAATAAAAATCTAATATATACATAATATCTATGCTTAATTTAATCCTTACCTTAGCTCCAATCTGGTTACCGCACTGGCCGGCTTGAAGATGCACGATTTCCCTCATTTTGATATATTAAAATTTTTAATAAATTATTGTAACACTATACGCGACTCTCGCACAACACTACTCGTAGATTTGACCGGTGATGGGATCGGTGGGGATTTTTGAGGCTGGCATCGCCTCCACGGTACGTGACGCCGCATCGCCACGGCGCGCTGTGATTGGCCGAACCGCATTGCTGTAGTTCGTAGCGCACTTCACTGCATTCTGCAGAGCTTGGGATGCCTATCGAAGTATCGACAGATTTGGCATGATCTGCGATTTAGGGAAGTTGCCGGAATGCGAATACAGTGCGGCCTTTTTGGTATCGGAACTCTGCGATGATGCGATTTATTTGACATTACAATTTTTAAATAAGAACACTGTCAACGTATATAACTTAGATAAAGCATTAACTCCGTGTCAAACAGTGTACACAGCCATTTTTGAAGATTCTTGATTGTTTGAGTTTAGTTAGCCCAAAAGATCAGTAGTAACATTACTAAGTTAATTAATTAGCAGTTTGACTACTAATCTTTTGGAGAAAAAAAACAAAAACCTTCGAAAAGCTATGTAGAATGTAGGTTTGTAGGTACCTATATCACAAAATCAAAGTTACTCACGTTGACAGCTCTAAATAAAACCTGTATTTAAAAAAATCCTATAAATATCTGTTTTAAACGATAATGAATATTCTTAAAAAAGCATGTAGCGTTATTTATTTCTGTAGAATTCTGTGGTTTTAATCCTACAATATTTTGGTTTCCATCCGAGCTTCGATGAGGCTCGGATGATAGTGTTTGTCTCCTGAGTTTTTTGTTGTTATTGGTAATATATTTTTTTTTATTTCTTTTAAATCAAGATTATTTTAATAGTTTGTCAGAGGTGAAACAGTAGAGAAACATGCTTGTACATGAAACGAGAAAATAGTTATAATTTTGTTTCGCAGATAATATTGGAAGGATATAATTATTTTAAATTCAATGTCAAATACCATAGCTTCAAAATTCTCCTGTTATGAATATTACGTAAAAAAAATAAACAACGTGAAAAAAAAAAAAACATTTATAATACATAACCAAGTACAACGCCAAATTTACCCTTAGGCGTTTGAAGAGTTTGTTTTATTAGAATATTACATTAATCATAAGTAGGTTTCACAGGTATGATTTTTATTTTATTGTGTAGAATTGATACAATGGCACTGCGTGCCAGCTGCCGCGTGCCCCATCACTTTAAATGCAGCCGGAATATCAGTACAATGGCGTCATTATTATTATTAGCTTTTACAGTGATCTGTAGCCATAAACAGTGTACATATTGACAGATACTGCTCTCTTTGAGTGTGACAACAAGACATGTACTTAGATTTTTAACCGACTTCCAAAAAAGGAGGTTCTCAAGTCGACTGTGTTTTTTGTATGTTTGTTGAGCGATTACTCCACCAATTATGAATTGTTGTTTAACCGACTTCCAAAAAGGAGGAGGTTATCAATTCGGTCTGTATGTTTTTTTGATGATACCTACCTACTTTTTTTTTGTTCGGTAGGTAATGAAGTGGTCCCATATTATCAAAATTAGTTCAGTACTTTGTTTTTTTTTAGAAAATAACTGAAAAAAATGTCACCCAAGTCAATTTTGAGTCGGGTTTTAAAGTTTTTCAAATTTTAATTATTAATTATTTTTTTTTATTGCAAAATAATAAATTTATATGTTTTGGCATGTGATGTACCGGGGTTTTTTACTGACTTAAAAAATGGATATTATCAATTCGGTTGCATTTTTTTGCACATCTCTGTCATGTTATAAACCTTCAGTAAGAAATTCAGATTGGATAGAAATTTCATCGAAATCGGTTCAGTAATTTGGTTTTTAAAACAAAATAAGAGGAAACGTATGTGATACACGTAAACGAAATTGTATATTTTGAAGTCGGTTGGTTATTTTTTTTTTTTATGTAATAATTATTTTGCAAGTAATATATTAAATATATATTGGTTTTTTATGTAGCCTATTTTATCTTGTGAGGTACTTATCCAACAACACCTCACACATCGAAGCTTTAGGCTTTAGTACTTACCTATAAACTCATACTTGTACATACACGATGAGAACGTTACCCTAATTTTTGGGCAGTAGGCTAAAGATAGCGTTCAATGTAAGAAATAAAAAGTATGTTTTGACAAATACATAATACATGATGTGCGAAGACAACTATGTCCATCGAAATTTTAACTACCCTCTTTGTCCAAACAAGTTATCCCCAAAGACAAAGATATTAACGTAGCGAAAGTTTTTGTATGCCTGTGGTTATACCTTTTATTTTATTTTATTTATTTATTCTTCTGTAAGAAGGATCACTTTTGAAATACTCTATTTTTCAACGCCGCCCTTCATTTGTTATTTATAGAAGAAACTTTTTCATCTTATTTCGTTAGTCTGAACTTTTTGTTCCACTTCCGTTCGTGTTTTTCTTTTTATATTTTTGTGTGCTGCCAGTTACAAGTTTTTTCTCTTTTTTTTTTACTTTTGGCTCCTTTTTACATGATTTAGTCCGCTCGTCCAGTGGTCGTTTATTTTAGTACATTTGGGCTCGGTAATAATTTAATTTAATTTAGTAAGTCACCCCTAGTTTACACCCTCGCGCTCACGCACGGACAAAATAACATTCAGCATAATTTGTGTAGTGAGTTTTATGATCGTCTGACATGCTACTGAGCGTGTCTTTTACCTGATTGCCTAAAAGTAGGTAATGTTTTTCGGGTGTAGCAATAGTACTTACACGTACTCGTATAAACGTACGTTGATCTGTTTGTGATCTTTTGTAGCCACATAAGGTACGATATTACGGTACTTTTAGTATGAGAAGTGTCCTAACCCCCCCACCAAAAAAGAGGGGTGTTATAAGTTTGACATGTGTTTGTAGCATCGTAGCTCCCCTTGTTTTTATGATCTGTGGTAGCTCTCAAACGGATGGAGCGATGTTGATATGATGTTGATTTAGTTTTTTTGTTTGGTGGAGGGTTTGATCGAGAGTGTTCTTTGCTATGTTTCATCAAAATCGGTTCAGGCGTTTTTTATATTGGGAGTTTTTTTGGCGACAAGACACGGCTTAACAAAAAAAAAACAATAGTATTAGGTACCCCAGGAAACTAAAGATTTTTTTATGCAAGATAGATCTACGATTGACCACCAACTCGCCTGATGTTAATCGACGGTCTGGCCGAGGATGGAGGTCGTAGAAAATTCCAAGATTGTAGGGTAGGTCTCAGTAAACAGAGATGCTGGCAAAGAATTCCATTCCTGTGCAGTACGCATCAAGACCGTGGATCGATATCGATGAGTACGGATTTACAAATGCTCACACTACCGGTTGGCAACATACCCAGCATGCTGTCGCCTGTAGCTGTCATATTGCCACGTTCATTATCAATGTTCATTTGTCTAGTCAGCTACTTGAATAATATAAGTAATAAAAAAATCTACCGCTTAAAGCAATAAATCGAGACATCATAAAATTATAATCACCTTACAAATAAAGCTAACAATAATGATCAAGTCGATTTATTAAAACTTGGCAGGTCCCGTTAATTTTACAAGACAGGTTCGGATAAGGCATTCGATTATTTTGTTATTTTATAGGAATACTAGCTCTGACTCGCGATTACACTCAACGCGCGCAGCTATCTCTTTCGCGGCTCACAACATTTTCATTGAGTAGAAAAACGCGCGCAGCTATCTCTCTCGCGCATCACAACTTTTTGATTGAGAGAGATGTTAGAAAACTGAGAAACGATAAACTCATTAACTTGATTATGGTAAATGCACAAGATGTGCGAAAAGCCAAAAAACTATAAACTCGACAAATGGTAAATGTGCAAGCATGATCCCAACATCAAGCAAAAAAAAAGTGAGAAACGAGTTTGATAGGATAAATATTTAACAAGTACTTATCTATATTAAAAGAAAACAAAATACCCGACTGCAGAAGAGCAGTTTTTGCAGTATGACTTTTCGATTTCCTTATGTGTACGTTTTTGTGAGAAAGTTCTTTTATTGTTTCCACATACCATACCAAAACACTAATTAACGAGAAAATGCTTACGTGCTAGCGAAACAACAGGCGGCCTTATCGCTAAAATTTAGATTAGATTTCCATACAAAAGTACTTGTACGAATTATGGTCGAAAATAGTATAGTTTTACAATGAAGTAATTGTAATTAGCTTTAATGTCATACAGAAAATAGGTAGTTGTACATTTGCAATGTGCATATGTGTATGTACATCTGCAAAATTATTACAATTTTCATATTTTACAATGTACATTTAAAAAATATTAAATCCAATCAAAATGCTGGTGCCTATCTGGCCCAATTAACGCTTAAAGCATTCCCATTCAATGGCAATGCGGCTAGCATACTAGTATGCTGCTAACTGTAGTGGGTTTGAGCATTTGGATTGTCTTTAGACCTTTATCGGTCTGGGGCTTAGACCTTTTTAGATTGTCTAAGGCCTGGCTGGGGTACTCGATTTGCTTTTTGTGTAGTAGTTTAGTTATGTAGGTATGTTTAGTATGTATATTATTTTGTTGTAGTTAATACAGGCACTTGCCCTGTTTGCACGAGGTTTTTGATTAATCAAAACTTCGTCCAAATTTTGACAAATATTTTTTGTTGCTAAGTCAGACAAACAAACCAACAAATTCTGTTCTTTCATTGTATTAGTAACCTTTAGTGGAGAATTAGATTTATTGTAATTAGCGATTTCTCGTTGTCCACCCACTCACACATACTCACACACACACACCCACACGCTGACGTAAAGGACACAAAATGTACGTTAACACATACAAGGAAACTTTCATTGTTGGTCACTGTGAATAGGTACCTACCTGTAGGTATGAAAACTTTGATAAAGTATCAACGGGATGTAGCGTCAGTCCTCAAAAACGTCCGAGCTCAATGAGATCTAATTAGACCCCTTTACACGATTAAAATAATTTCTATTTAAAAAATAATTCGAAGCGGCAAAATAGACGTCTCTAGACTTCTTAATCTAAATTAGGCTTTAGCGCGACGATATAAAGTCTTTATATCAAAATCTTTAAGTTCGTCATTGTTGGCATATGAGTATCGGTCAAGACACTAAATTCGTGAATTTTGTTTTATACTTTAGGTCCACGTGATGGAAAGTATTTGCCATCAACCCCTTTATTATGTCGATATGGTACTCAAGATCATAAAACCAACTAGCCTGTAGCCTGTAGCCTGTATCCTATATGCATGAATTTTGAAGGGGTTCTTCATTCGATTTCGATTCGATTCGACACTGTTTTTATTTTTTTGAACTAATTGAATAAATGAATTGAATCCCCCTAACAAACATAAGTTTTCAGGGATTATGAATTGCTTTTGATGATTCTGTTTGGTAGGTAATACCTCAGGGTGGTCTCATATAAATTTTATCAAAATCGGTTCAGAACTTCGGTTTGTATAACAAAATAACTGAAAAAATATCATCCAAGTAAACAAATTGCGTGTTTTGAACTAGACTTCAACTGTTTTCAACTATAGTTCTAAAATGTAACTAATACTTGTGTTTGTACCTGAATGTAAAATAACATCCGATCAGCCGACAAAAACAGCTGACCGCATCGACAGCATGATTCACATATTATTGTATATATATATAACCTTGGTGGGTTAGTCATATTGTCAATAACTACTTACCTATTTAATGAGATGAACAAATGTTCTGTGTAAAGTAATAATATAAAATAAGACATTGATACAGATTTCACGCCTGGTTTCCATTGAACATATGGTTTTAAAAATTAACTTTTAATAATAATGACTCATTTTAAGTACAAACTACGTAATAAGTATTTATACTAACTCCCCCGTCCCTTTCCCCTCACGATAACCCAGTCTTCAAGTCTAGAGTGAATAAGTATCTTCTAGGTCTACGTGCTTCTTCTTCGGCCACAGTATCGCTTTCCATCAGGCGTGCTGGTGGTCAAACGTAGAGCTATTCTATATTTAAAAAAAAACTAACTTTTTATTTTTAGGGTTCCGTAGAAAGTACGAGGAAACCTTATAATTATTTTGTATGTCATGTCTACAAAGTAATAAGTACTTATTTAAAATAAAATTTTAAAAACAAGTCTGTATTAAAAAAAAAAAAAAAAACCCGACTGCAGAAAAGCAGTTTTTGTAGTCTAACTTACGATTTCGTTACGCTTGATACGCTGTTGAGTGTAGTTTTTGTGAGAAAGTATGCGTAAAATCACTGTAAAATATACTATATTAACTATGAATACGCTGTAATATTTTCCTAGTATTGCTGCAATGAGTGTCAAGGCCTCCAATCTGTAGCCAGACTCAGGCATCATTCAATTACTGGAACACGGGGTAGGTATACTGAGTAAGTATAGAATCATTGTTTGTTATTGTGTCACTTGTGACTTCACTTTTAACCGACTTCTAAAAGGACATCCTCAAATCAACTATGTTTTTTTTCTTTAATTTTTGTTCAACGACTACTTTGCCAATTACACAGCTCTACAAAAAAATATTTTTTTTGTTGCCCTGGATATCTTTGCAAATTTTTATGTTTTCAAGTGCCCAGATTACGAATTTATTCATGAAAGTACTGATTCATGTGCTCTTGTTTTTTTTATGATTTTTACATATCTTGTATTGTTGTGTTTCTTGTTTTTCGATTTTTATAATGTAAAATGAAAATAGAGATTTTAAAAAAACGAGAGCAAATTTTAGAAAATCAGTGATAGTTTCATGAATTGTGAGCATAAATATATCCAAAATCAATCTTATATCTAGGGCAACAAAACCACTGTAGACCAGTGTTATGATTCGATTTTGATGTTTTTTTTTGTTCTTCATACTTCAGAGATGGTTTGGTACTTTGGTTTTTATACAAAATAACGGTGAAAATATGTCATCCAAATAAATGACGTGCGTATTTTGAAATTTTGAAGTCGTTTTTTACACTTTTGTAAACTATAATTGTATTAAACGATGAAATGCTTACAACTCGGTTGAAAAATAGTAATAAACTATCTCCCCTACCACATATAGATCGGTTCAGTCATTTGGTCGAGAAAATGTAGTTTCATGCTTTAGATGAAAATTGGCCAAGTGTATGTCGGGCCAAGCGCAATGTAGGATTCCGTAGTTACATATCATAATGTATGTGAACTTAAAACAGGGTATCTTGTTTTATATATGAAGATACAAGTGAACATTGTTAGTTTAAATGAAAGTACCTGGGCGACCGAGCTCCACTCGGATTTTTGATGACTGAAAATACGAGCAAACCCGGGTTCACTAAAGATGAAACCTGAAACCTGAAAGCTAGATCGATTTATCGTCTACTACACTACCTACAAACAAAATTTCTCTAAAATCATTGGAGCCGTTTCCGAGATTCAGATTATATATACGGGGTGTCCCGGAATGGAACGATATCCCTGTAGTGTGGGATAGCTCACATCATGTCCAACTATATGCCAAAATTTCGATTCTGTAAAAGTCCCACCATTTTTGAGATATTGAATTTTTTTATTTTTAAATTTGTATAATTTTTTGCATAGAGATTGTTTTTTAAAGTTTTCTTAACATTTTAAGAAACAAAAGTACCATGCGTTAGATTAATACATCATCCATGAGTAAATTAAAAAAAAAAACACTGTTAAAAAAAGTCATCATTTGTAGAAATGGCATAAAATAATATGGTCAGAGTCGAATTTTTCGAAATAAAAATTAAAAAATCAATATCTCTAAAATGGTGGGACTTATACAGAATCGAAATTTTGGCATATAGTTGGACATAATGTGAGCTATCTCCCGCTACAGGGATATCGTTTCATTCCGGGACACCCTGTATATACATATACCTACAAGATATTAGATATTGATTTTGTCTTCTCTAAGTACCTAATTTTTTTTAAGTTGATTGACTATTACTTGTCATTTGCCATTTATAAGATAGCATAAGGAAGTACCTACATGAACATAATTTTCACCAGAAATAGAGTTCATAAGAAACAAAATTGTGGTTGCCGGCGCCATTTTTATATAATTTTAAAAATAGACATGTGGTACTATGGCTGAAGAGGAAAACACTTCGTTGAATAAGTATTGTGAGGTCAAGTTGTACGATTAACGAGAAATATGTTAAGCAAGTTACTTATTTGGTTCTCTCTTGCATTTACATTCAACGACAGATGTGAAGCTAGTTGGGTAATTAAGGGCTAGTTACCGTGAAGTTTGTGGAGTTTGTCCATGCACAAGTATATATATATTAAAAGAAATACAAAATACCCGACTGCAGAAAATCAGTTTTTGTAGTCTAACTTACGATTTCGTTACGCTATGATTGTACGTTTTTTGTGAGAAAGTATGCGTAAAATCGCTGTAAAAGATTATAAATGCACATTCAATAGAATAAATCTAGTAAAATCACTTGTTTATTACGAAATAGTCCGTTGGCGGCTACGAAGAAACGCATTTATATTTATTTTTGCGAGTAATGTATTATTATTATTACAAAAAAATATAGCTTATGACACTCTGGAAGTGAAGACGAATCTAACGACACCTCGCACATCAAAATCGGTTAAGCCGTTTAGGTTGTAAGCTGTCATATAGAAACAGACATACATACATAAACCCGAAAAACATAACTCTCCTTCTTACGCAGTCGGGTAAAAAGGAAATAAGTAAAAAAAAAACTGAAACAACTTCCAATAAACGAAATTGCGTATTTCGTTTACTTGGACAACATATTTTTTCCATATATTTTGTTTTAAAAACCAAAATACTGAACCATTTTTGATAAAATGTTGGACCACCTCTGAACTGTTACCTACTTTTAATTAATACATTAATTGGTGAAATAATCGCGTAGCACACACCAAAAAAAAAACATACGTGACAAGTAACCGTTTAAAAAACTAAAAAAACCGACTCCAAGATTCGCAATTCGTTTACTTGTATGACATATGAAAATAAAACCGGCCAAGTGCAAGTCAGACTCGCGCACGAAGGGTTATAATAATAATAATAAAACCGCAGGGGCGGCTTTGTGGAGAGCCGTCGGTGAGTGGCGACACCGCGTACCCCGATGTTTCCCTGGGGCTAAATGACTCTGACCTCCAGCTTGCCTTAACCGGCCGGCTGTGTGGTGGAAACCGCAAGGACTAAGACCCTAAGCTCCAGGGTGGAAGTGTTAAGGGACATAACGCCGCTAGTAGCTCTCAGTGAACGCGCAGCACACCTCTCAACTCAACACCCTTAGCCACCCACACCGATGTTGCTTCTCCGGCGCCTACATACGGTGCCACTATAGGGGGCCCATTCAGTGGGTGGCAAGTCATCACCTGCCTCAATATTGTTGGATAATGAGACAAAATAGGCAGGTGCCGTGCTCTCATTCTGATGCTCCCACACAGAAGTAAGGTACTTCTTACTCACTGTGTAAGATTTATTAGCATCATGCCAATAAACTAATTTTCTAAGTCATAACAATTTCACCTCAATAGCCCAGATTCAGATCAATAGTTTCTGTATTTTTTATATTCTTTGTAAAAAGAGCCTCTCAGTGTTGGCATCGGCTCCGCTGATGCCCATCAAAGGACCGGGCTGCGACCCGAGATTTAAATGAAATAAAGGTGATACTAGGTAATAATATATATCTTTATTGCACACCAACACCGTACCATTATCTATAAAAACAGCAAAAGAATCACGTTTGTTGTATGGGAGGCCCTTAAATATTACTTTTATTCTGTTTTTTAGTATTTGTTGTTATAGCAGCAACAGAAATACATCATCTGTGAAAATTTAAACTCTCTAACTATCACAGTTCATGAGATACAGCCTGGTGACAGACGGACGGACGGACGGACGGACAGACAGCGGAGTCTTAGTAATACGATTCCGTTTTTACCCTTTGGGTACGGAACCCTAAAAATCAATTCACTCGCGATTTAAAGATACTCAGATTGTATAAAAAGTGGATCAAAGCGCTTTATTTAGATTTCAGAATATCTAGCATGAAACATGAGCATATACCTAGTTTTCATCGTCGCCCTCTAAATACTATACAAATATTTCTTAACTTCGATTATATCTGGCTGGTCTTGCTTGATGAATCAACACATCAAGCAAGACCAGCCAGATATAATTGGCTCGCAACTGACCCCAGCTTTCGCAACCATGTACGGCAAGATGTAACTCCAAAACAATATTCAAAACCACGATATTATTATAATAAAGCAAGCTTCTTTGGATTGGTTTTTGCAGCTGCCATCTTGGAGACAAGGATAACATTTAAGACTGCGTTCAAAGCGCGCAGCTATCTCTTTCGTGCATCACAACAACATTTTTAGGGTTCCGTACCCAAAGGGTAAAAACGGGACCCTATTACTAAGACTTCGCTGTCTGTCTGTCTGTCTGTCTGTCTGTCTGTCTGTCTGTCTGTCTGTCTGTCTGTCTGTCTGTCTGTCTGTCTGTCTGTCTGTCTGTCTGTCTGTCTGTCTGTCTGTCTGTCTGTCTGTCTGTCTGTCTGTCTGTCTGTCTGTCTGTCTGTCTGTCTGTCTGTCTGTCTGTCTGTCTGTCTGTCTGTCTGTCTGTCTGTCTGTCTGTCTGTCTGTCTGTCTGTCTGTCTGTCTGTCTGTCTGTCTGTCTGTCTGTCTGTCTGTCTGTCTGTCTGTCTGTCTGTCTGTCTGTCTGTCTGTCTGTCTGTCTGTCTGTCTGTCTGTCTGTCTGTCTGTCTGTCTGTCTGTCTGTCTGTCTGTCTGTCTGTCTGTCTGTCTGTCTGTCTGTCTGTCTGTCTGTCTGTCTGTCTGTCTGTCTGTCTGTCTGTCTGTCTGTCTGTCTGTCTGTCTGTCTGTCTGTCTGTCTGTCTGTCTGTCTGTCTGTCTGTCTGTCTGTCTGTCTGTCTGTCTGTCTGTCTGTCTGTCTGTCTGTCTGTCTGTCTGTCTGTCTGTCTGTCTGTCTGTCTGTCTGTCTGTCTGTCTGTCTGTCTGTCTGTCTGTCTGTCTGTCTGTCTGTCTGTCTGTCTGTCTGTCTGTCTGTCTGTCTGTCTGTCTGTCTGTCTGTCTGTCTGTCTGTCTGTCTGTCTGTCTGTCTGTCTGTCTGTCTGTCTGTCTGTCTGTCTGTCTGTCTGTCTGTCTCCAGGCTGTATCTCATAAACCATGATAGCTAGAAAGCTGAAATTTTCACAAATGATGTATTTCCGTTGCCGCTATAACAACAAATACTAAAAATTAAAAAAAATTAAATATTAAGGGGGGTCCCCATACAATAAACGTGTTTTTTTCGTATTTTTTTGCTCAATATTAAAAACGGTAACAGGTAGACGCTTCAAATTTTCACAGAATACTTACTTGTATATTATCTTTCAAAATAAATAATTAAATAACTATAAAGTAAATATTAAAGGGGGGCTCCCATACAACAAACGTAATTTTTAAGCAATTTTTACTCGATCTTAATTAACAGGTAGAAACTTGAATATTTGTAAGTAAATATTTAGAAATATATTAACTATAAAAATAAATACCTAATCTAATACATAAAAACTCACAAAATGAAAATAATCCGTGCATCTAAACGCGGTGCGAGCGCCGCGCCGGGGTGTGGTGGTGGCGCGAACGCGCGGGTAGCGGGGAATGTAACATCACGGAGCGAGCCATAGCCGCGCGTATTCGCGCGAGCGTCGTCATGTTGCCCGGATGTGTATCGAAAACCTACCTATAAGTTTGCAATTTACTACTTGGAATTTCGTTGATTTCTCGTTATTTTATAAACAGAACTAAACTTTGTAGTATTATAGATGATAGTACGGAACCCTTCGTGCGCGAGTCCGACTCGCACTTGGCCGATTTTTAAACATATAAAATCACTGAAGCGTAGGTGCACAGAATATCACTTTTTCACTTTTCAACCGACTTCAAAAAAGGAAGAGGTTCTCAATTCGACTGTATTTTTTTATGTTTGTTACCTCAGAACTTTCGACTGGGTGAACCAATTTTGATGATTCTTTTTTTATTTGAAAGCTGGTACTTCTCGTGTGGTTTCATTTCAATTTAGTCCAGTTCTGACAATGGCATCCATGAGAAGTCGGTTGCTTCAGTTTTTTATACCATAATTATTACAATTTTTGTATACGAACTGTTTTAACCGATTTCCAAAAAGAAGGAAGTTCTCGATTCGACTGGATGTTTTTTTTAATGTTTGTTACGCGATTACTCCGCCAATTATAAATTGTTTTTGATAATTCTTTTTTAGAAGTTATCCTATATAAATTCTATCAAAATCGGTTCAGTGATTTGGTTTTAAACGGTTTTATTTAGCTTGGCCTGTTTATTTGTTTGGGTCAAATTTAGTAATTGAAATTTTACCCCCTTACAGTTGACGTGTCGATCTGAAATTTGGTATACTCCATTAGTCCTGATAACAATACAATATAGAATATTCTGTATTATTGTAAATCCAAGATGGCTGCCGCCACAAAATGGCGGATTTCATATTTTAACACAACCCCCATAATATGGGTATCAAATGAAAAGGCTTTTCTAGTAAAATACAGTAAATACATTACCTAAGTATATCATTATCTTTCTTTTTCATAAGCTGCGTGCTTTGAGCCAACCTTAACACTTCAACATAATACCTACTGACTTTTGAAATGAATTCGCTAAATTAGGGTGCAGTGGGTGTTTCGAAATTGCTTTTAACCAAACAAATTCGCACGAATCGCTACTAAATTGCCAAAAAGAATCCTGAATAGGTCTTCCTTCTAAATTGAGTGCCTTCAAAACATTGAAAGAACAAAATTGAGTGAAAAGGTTTCTTTTACGTAAGCGCGCTCCATCGCAGACCGCAACCGTAGCGACAGTTGCAGACATTACAGGAAGTCTATTATTAAACAATATTATTATAGTTTTAAGCAACCGAGTTCAAAATACGCATTTTAGTTTATTTAGATGACATTATTTTTTCAGTTTTGTTATATGTATATTACTAGATGTAGCGACAGCAAGTAATGTAATGTAATCACGACCCCCCACCCCCTCCCTCCTCCCCCCTGTGTGCAGTGTCCGCAGTCGGGACACCGACCCGGCCCTGCCCTCCAACACTTCCACCCTGGTGACTGGACGTAATAAGTACAGGGCGGTATGGGGCAACTACTTATAATTATAAGGTCTGATTTAGGCACCCAATCCCACATCTTCCTTTCTATCATTCTAAATGTAAGCAAGGAAGCATAGAAAACTTTAAACCTCGATATAAAAAGGGTAAGCCGATTTTGATGAAACGTAGCTAAGAATAATCGATCAAATTCTCTTTTTGAAGTAGTTTGGGATTTTTGATAAGCTGATCATATTGAGTAAAATTATCTCTTCAAATACTTGTAATTATAACATTACTGAAAATTACTTCATCCCCCCCCAAATAGCCTATCTTGAGTACGTTCCAAGCTGCACCCTTGCAAGGGGTGGCAGTGGATGACGTCACCAGCATACAAACTACTGTTAAACCTGGAACACGTGACTCACCGGACGTGCCAAGGGTGGGGGGAGAGGGATGGTACAGGTGTAGTGTTACAGGTTGATTAGTTTTTGGGTAAGACGATGACGTCATAATGACACGTGGTTATTTAATTTAATGAAGCCTTTCCAGTTACTTTTTGAACGACTGCGTAAGGAGGAGTGTTTGTTTTTCGCGTGTAAACGTATGATATGTATTTTTAACCCCCGACGCAAAAACGACGGGGTGTTATAAGTTTGACGCGTCTGTGTGTGTGCCTGTCTGTGGCATCGTAGCTCCCGAACGGATGAACTGATTTTGATTTGTTTTTTTTTTGTTTGAAAGTTAATTAATCGGGTGTGTTCTTAGCTGTGTTTAGCAAAATCGGATCAGCCGTTTTTTTTCGGGGGTTTTTGAGTTTTCTAAATTTATTACTTGTCTATACCTCTTACAACGTAAACGGTATGACTGATTTTGATGCGCGAAGTGCCGTTAGATTCTTCTTTACCCAAAGACGTCGCGTATATTATACATAATTTTATGACATGACGTTTCGAACACTTTGCAAAGTTGTTTCGAACACTTTGCAAAATTGTTTTATTTCCAATATACTATTATTTCTCAACATATAAATACATTTAATTTTAGCATATAATTATATCCTGTCACTAATTAATACCTACTATTAATAATCATATTAAGTACATATCTGTAACGGTTAGCTTCTTCTTTGTTTTTTTAAGTAAATTTGCATGCTGTGCTTCCTTGAAAGGTAACACATTTAATTAATATTGAGATGTGTAATTATGGTGTTTATGTGATGTAGTTACCATTGTGAAGCCTTAATAAATAAATAAATAAAAAGACTTACTTCATTACCTATATCCCAAGTGTCACAAGCTAAAAAAAGTTTCGTAATAATAATAATACAATTCTCGCAAAAACAAGTTTTGAAGTTTATTGTTGTACCTCCTGTGACAAAAAATTGAGAATTATTCTAAAGAATGCTTGTCTAAATATAAGCTTGCCAGTTTTGAGGCTTGTTTCTATTGCCGTTCGAAAGATACAGCCGGTCTATACAGTGTAGCTGTAGCTGACAGACAGACAGACATACACCATAGTCTCACGAATAGGCTCCCGCACCCTTAGTATTAGTACGGCAGTCTAAAAAGCAATTATTATTATTCAAAAATTCATTCTCACTTTGCTTGCACATTTTTTTACGCAAGATCTACGGTTGACCAACTACTCGCCTGGTTTTAAGTGACGGTGTGGCCGAGGATGGAGCTTGTCGATCTTGTCATCTATTCATCTAACACCAAGATTTCCTCTTAGGAAACAGAGATAGCGGCAAAGAATTCCATTCCTATGCAGTACGCATCAAGAACGTGGACCTATATAGCTGAGTACGGATTTTTGTCATTCCAAATGGGTGGTAATGAGCCGACTTTCTGCTACTCCTGTTAGTCGTGTAGTAAAATGGGGGAGGGTGGAATTAGGTCGTGAAGCTCTTGCGCACATTTCCCGAAATGAATCCTATATAATATAGACAGACATGCTACTTTACGGCAGTGCTCGAGACTAAATAGCTTCTTGGCAACTAGTTTATGTCACCGATCACAGCTCGCCGGTCTACCGATTCTAAAGCTTGCAACTGATATTTGGCCGATCCATCAAAGAGGTGGCAGTAGACCTCCTACAATAAACCTATAATATCCAGTTAACAATAAAGATATAAAGATAAACAATAAAGAGTAAATCTATCTATCTGAAGCTCTTGCGTTTTGTTTCGTTTCTCTATACCACTCTCTTAATCAAATCACAATAAGTACTTGACACTAGTAAATGTGCTAATCACGCCGGTCCATTGTATCCTCATTAAATTTAGGGTCGAGTGCGCGAGTGTTGCCAGCTTAGCAGTCTAGACACAGTTACCAGGCGTTCATCCCACGCGTATCGATCGAGCTGGTACCGCCGCGCCGCAGCGCCCTATTTGGGCATGCGGCTCGGACGACGCGTCGCGCGCTGCCTCAACGCGGCAGGGCCTCTTTACTTAGTTAAGACATAAAACTTAGATATAGGCAGGTTGTATTTAGTATGTGGACTGATAAAAATATTTGAGTAAGTATGAGATTGAGCATATGTTCATTTTTCCGAATTCAGCGGCGTTGTATAGGTACTTACGACGGCGACAGTGGGTGCTAATGGCACTTCTGTCATTATTGTCGTTTTTTATCATAACGCAGGTGAAGCCGCTGGGCACAACAAAGCTAGTGAAAAAACACGTTTATAAATCGATAGAAACGATGTGCTTTTTCTCGTATTAATAAGAAATAAGTGAATGTACAGGTTTTTTAAAGGCTTGTTATGGTGAAGGGTGGTACATGGAACCATTTATGAGAGGTAAATTTTCAAGGCTAGAGTAAACAGATATCTTCTAGATCGACGAGCTCCATGCTCGGCCACACCGTCGCTTAACATCAGGCGAGTTTGTGGTCAAACGTAGAGCTATCTTGCTTTAAAAAAAGGTAATTTTTTCAAAATCAATATACCTATTTACAATTTAAAACGTCATTAAAAATATTGTGTTGTTATTATTGCTAGTACTTTGGTCACCCAACAGAAAAGATTTGCCCAAACATGGCCGGAAAAATCGTCAAACATTATGCTTTGAACGATACAGCGATTATTAGACAGGCAATTCAAGAAATGGCGGCGGCGGCATATCGTGATGTGCCCAGGTAGATCTCGATCGGCCCAGTTCAAAGATTGGCCTACGACATATGCAATACATATATATAGAAAACTACGAGATTATGCTAAAGATTCATGTTTTTGTTTCGTCATCATCTCACCCACAAGAAGTCCACCACTGGACATAGGTCGAGCCGAGAACCCTATATCCCATGTTCCACGGACATGGGGCATTTTTGGAAATCCAAAAGGATTCCAAATGGCTTCCATCTACAAACCACCTTGCACCCATCATCGTCTTCCTGCCACTTGTTTGAGGTTTTTCTCCACCCTATGACTAATTTTGCCTTGGTCATAATTATAGTCTAGTAAAAATAAATCCGTTTGTATGGAGCAGATCGCAGTATTTGCAACTGGGGGGATTCTTTGAAATTATGATAGGAAAATAACTAAAAACCATAGATCAACAATAATTCCCGATTTATAGACTAGCTGCATTCCGCGGTTTCACTCGCGTAGTTTAAAAAAACGGCGATGATTATGATGATCATAAGTAGCTTATGTCCGTCTCCAGGTCCAAAGCTATCTACTAATTTTCATAACGATCGGTTCAGCCGTTTGAGCGTGTAATGGTAACAAAATTGGCTTTTATAATATCGTTATGAAATTATGTCAAATGTATTTCAAAACACCATTACATTTAAATAACAATATACTTAGGTGTCTTTTATGTTGTCACAAATCTTATTTTTACTAGACTAAATAGGGCCAATGTCATTTTGTGAAACTTTTCCGCGCGTACACACTAGAATTTTAACATTAATAATGTCATTAAAATAAATATAAACAAGTAGGTACATTGTTATTATGTTATTGTTTCTCTGAATCAAAGTCCAGTAGTTAGTAATCCTATAAGGAAAATATTGTAGGTCATACAGAAGTATATATATGGTCATACACGCACTGACTACAGGACTAAAATTAGATACTTATAATTCAAATGGTTTCTGGAATTTTTAATTCCTAATTCTAATGAACTGTTGGCTGGTGGGACCGAAAGTTTTCAAGCGAAGACCATGTACCGGCAAGCGCAGTGTAGCAAGACCAGCCACGAGATGGACAGATGACTTCATAGGCTCATACAAGGGGGGGGGGAGATGAAGACACCTAGATTATGTAATCCGAGATAACCCAGTCAAGCAGCGTATTTTTAGTACACAATTTCGGCTTCATTGACTAAGGTCAACTGACAGGAACCTCGCTAGTATCTCCGCCCACTACTACTTAAAGATGGCCGTGATTTTAACAAGCACTCCTATTCATAATCATTCGGATTTGGAATCGAGCCGGAAACCATCTCTGTCATTTCTATACAGAGTGACAGAGATGGGAATATAGAGCCCGACCCTTCGAGCATAGGTTATATATCTATGCTTGAAGGCCCGACCTGATTAATTTGGATTAATCGAATCCAAAATCCTGATTAATTTGGATTAATCGGGTCCGAAATCCCGATTTATTTGGATATATAGAGGCACAGAATGTGATATTTTAAATGATAATTGCGTCCGCGTTGTGATGAGAAACGGTGATGATGATGAAAAGTGGTCTACGTCCGTCTCCGGGTCTACAACTATATCTGTACCAAATTTCATAACGATCGGTTCGGTTTTTTTGTTTTGAAAATGTAACAAACAGACAGAGGGACAGACAGAATTACTTTCGCTTTTTAACATAGGTAGCTGTGTCCCGCGGAATCACTCGCATAGTGATGAAAAACGGTGATAAAATATAACCTATGTTCTTCCTCAGACCCTAAAGAATCTCTGCGCCAAATTTCATAACCATTGGTTCAGCCGTTTAGCCGTGAAGAGGTAACAAACAGACAGACAGACAGACGACAGACAGAGTTACCTTCGCTTTTATAATATTATGTTAGGATTATTATGAAATTAGGAGAAATGTATTTCAAAACACCGATACTTTCCTTTATATAACTTTTGACGTGATAACGTCTTATAAATCGATGAACGCCGGATGTACGCACGAAAAACTATGACTCATTGTCATGTTCCGCCTGAACCGAGCGTGCAAGCGAGAGCGCGGAACAAGCGAGAGCGCGGAACAAGCGATAGAGAGGCATGATCGGCCTAAGCGTTCGGCTTGTGACGCATCGTTATCACGTAAAAGTATCGTCCGTAACGTAAACCGACTTTACAGACAACCAAGGGCGTCACCAGCCCTTGGCCCTGGGCAAGTTAATATTATGGAGGATGAGAAAAATATGAATTGTAGGTACAGGTACAATTGCACGGCCTTAGGACTTTGTGATTGCTTTGCAGTTGGCTATATTTTTAAAGCTCTAGGGGGGCAGTTGCCCCTCCTGCCCTCCCTTGGCGACGCCCTTGCAGACAACCATTTTTTTAGTTGTCTTTTATTTATGTATATGCAGTCACAAATGTTATTTTTACTGGGAGAATTAATTTAACTTAATGTTTATACCAGCCCAGTTAACTGTATAAAAAATCACTCGCGAAAAATATCCAGATCAAATTTATTTGCAATTAATTTATCTAATTTCTATTTTAAATATCTTTCCACCCCATGGTTGCCTGGAGAAGATCGCTTTTAGCGATAAGGCCGTTCGTTTTTGCACTCGTTTTAAATCTTTTGCCAAAAGTTCTAAGGTATGTACATAAATATTTTGTATTTCTAAAAATAATAGATCTAACCTAGGATCTTTATTATATTACAAGGCATATTAAGGTTGGTTGTATCTAATAATATATTAAACAAAACACCCAAGCCTAGCGTGGGTAGAAACGCGTGTAAAACTACCAAGTTATCTAACTTGATGCCCAAAGCACAGAACTACAGAATTGACTAACACATGGCTTTAGATTTCCGTCGGAATACATTAGTGGCGCCACAACTGCAGCGTGAAGGTAATTGTTATTTATGCTGGTAGCCTAAACATGGAACTAGAGATTTTCCTTCTAGCTTTCTGTTATAAGTTCATTGTGAAAGCGATTGTGGCGCCTCCATTAAAGGTTTCAGTGTGTTTGTTGTAGTTAAAGGCCTTCCTTTCTACCAAGGACGTATAAGTGTTACTTATACTGTGACGCAGGTAGGGGAGTTGACCTTGATAATATACCAGGGTTGTTTTTCTTACTGTTAGGTATACTGTGACTTTGGTGCTTACTTACACGAGCGAAAATAGACTACCAAAGGTAAAAAAGGTGAAGCATGCGGGTCTGGAATTTTGTTATCTTTCGGGCGAATTCCCATATCTAAATCTAAATGCGGGCTACATTTAGATTATATTTTTTTGTAATAATAATAATGAGACAAAATAGGCAGGTGCCGTGCTCTCATTCTGATGCTCCCACACAGAAGTACCGCATCTTACTCACTGTGTGGGATCAGCCAATAAACTAGTTTTTAAGTCATAACCGTTTCATCTCAATAGCCTAGATTTGTTAAATTGCATATTGTACAATAATTCCATCTGCCATCCATATACTCAGTTTCTGTATTTTTTATATTCTATGTAAAAAGGGCCTCTCAGTGTTTGGCCCCACTGATGCCCACCAAAAGTCCGGGTTTGACCCGAGATTGTATTAAAATAAAGTGCTATAATAATAGGTACATCTCTCGCAAACATTAAAAAAAGCGTTTTTTCGTAATCTCCACCGAACTCTTTCGTAATAAATAAGTAATTTTACTAGAATTATTCTAAATCATTTAAATACACTCGAAAAACATAACCCTCCTTACGCAGTCGGGTATAAAACCTATGTCATGAGTAACCTAGGGTATCTATATAGATTGATGGCAGTGACTTTGATTGACTCATATGATAAGCCTTGCAGCCTCCAGATCCCTAGATAGCCTAATTGAACAAACTGTACGCCAATGACATAATATCAGCAAGTCCATAACAAGCCACCTTCGTGCTGGTAACCGGTTCCACGGCTGTTCTGCATCCATTCACTGGCGCCCACACTGGACACAGAGTACAATAACAATATGTAGATTATACAATATTAAATCAATGAGATTTTTAACTTACTTCCAAAAAGAAGGAGGTTATCAATTCGGTCTGTGGGTTTTTTTGTAGGTTTGCTCATCGATTATTCAGCCAATTTTGCCAATTTTGCAATTTTTTTGGGCATTAATTTTGATGATTCTTTTTGTATTTGGTAGGTCATACTTCAGAGGTGGTCCCATATAAATTTTATCAAAATCGATGCAGTACTTGCTAAAACACAGTTACAGTAAGTGCTAAATTATGCTAAATACGTGTAATATTTATAAAAAATAATAATATGCTAAAGAATGTTCATATACATAAATTAATAATAACGTAGCTTTGTGCATACTTTCTCGCAAAAACATACACACAACATAATATACGCCAATGTGAGCGTAAGTTGCAGACGAAAGTCGTTCCTGTAGAGTCAGGTATTTTTTAACCCCCGACCTAAAAAGAGGGGTTTGTAATTTTAACGTGTGTATTTGTATATCAGTGTGTCTGTCTGTGGCAACGTAGCTCTCAAACGGATGGACCGATTTTGATTTAGTTTTTTTTTGTTTGAAAGAGGATTTGATCGTGAGTGTTCTTAGCTGTTTCATCAAAATCAATTCACCCGTTTTATAAATTTTCTAAACACACTTGTTTGCATCTATTAAGTCTTTTAATACCGATACTTGTTTGGTGTTTCTCATTAATCTTTATTTAGAAAACCAGTAGGACAAATACAAAACTTGAAAACATCATTCAAAAACCGCAAGTGAGCGTGCCAGCTGTGACCGCAAGCAGTGGGTGGGTGAGTCAGCATTTCAGCAAGGAGTGAAGTCAGCACGGTGGGTGCCAAGGCGACGGCTGCAGGGACGGACGGACTGGTTTTGGGGGCAAGAGGTAAGGCCTATCACGGAACTTACATCTACTCTGGAGAATTGAACCTACTGAAGCCGCAGAGTAGATAATACGTAGGTATTTCATACTGTCTCCTAAAATTTGGGCATACACCAAATTATAATATGTTGTACTTTGGGTTGACTATAGTTATCCGGTACTCCTGGGGAAGGATGTGGAGGGCATCCCTCCCCTGCAACTTCCACCTTCCGGTCGCGTATAGTTTTTATGTAATGATCAATGACTTTCCATCACGTGGACGTAAAGTCTAATACAAAATTCACGAATATAGTGCCTGGGTTGACCGATACTCATAAACCAATAATGACGAACTTAAAGATTTTGATATAAAGTCTCTATGTCGCCGCGCTAAAGCCTAATTTAAATTAATAAGTCTAGAGACGTCTATTTTGCCGCTTCGAATTATTGAAAATCGACATTATTTTAATCGTGTAAGGGGTCTAATTAGATCTCATTGAGCTCGGACGTTTTTGAGGACTGACGTTACATCCCGTAGATCCGTGATACTTTATCAAAGGTTATGATAATTTTTATTTTTTTCTTTCATAATAATGGGCTCGAATTTGTTTATTTAGGTAGGTCAGGAGAAATATTTTAAAAAAGTTTTCTTTGATATCTTTCAAATTCGCTGAGGAGTAGGAAAATATATTATGTTTGTTCACTACTTACTCCGTCGCCAGTGATGTGGTATCTGAATAATTTCAATTTCATTTAAAAATTTCATCAGTTTGGATTGGTTTTCATACATAAAAATGAGTTTTACATTAAGAAAAATCATTTTTAAGTAAAATTCACTTGGATCAAAATATTTTTTTTTTGCCGAAAACTTATGATGATGCTTTCTAGTGTTATGTGGGACTTTTATTTTGTTTCAACAGAATTTGTTCAGCTATTTTCTTATTTATTAATGACAGTATGTTGTCGGCCATTCTTCGTAAAATCGATATTACAAACAAGCCTAGTATAGTAATGAATGGGAGACATGAATGGGTGATGTCATCTCTTGTATGCAACTTTTTTATTACTCAGATATTTAAGGCCATGCTTGTTAACTGCCTACATTCAGATTGGGGTTGCCAACTTCAAGGTAGTAGTAATTATAAAGCTTTAAAATAAGATTCCGACGAATTGAGAACGTCCTCCTTTTTGGAAGTCAGTTAATTAAATAAATAAATATGGGGACATTTCACACAACACCATCTAGCCCAAGTTAAGCAAAGCTTGTACTATGGAACTAGTCTAGATGGCTGACAGAATACATACATATATACTTTTTTTTTGTAAATATACATACATATGATACATAGAAACACCCACACAGGACAAACATCCATGCTCATCACACAAATGCTTGCCCTGGGTGGGGATCGAACCCACGACCTACAGCTACATACCTTCATTCAAATTCAGTTATTTAAGACCGCTCCATAGCCGAACCATATGTGGAGCGTTTCCCGTCGGCCGCCATAGTTTTTTTGATTCAGTCACTTTTATGTCATACAATTGACACAATTTATGAAACGTAACACGTCCTTCACTCGTTACTAAATCAAAAAATGATAGCAGTCGACAGGAAATGCTTCGCAAAAGGTTCAGTTACGGATCGGTTTTGAATAACTGAATAGCCTCCCAGTTAATAGCAATAGTTAATATAATTAGCTACTAATATTTAATTTAAACGCAACAAACTTTTATCAAAGTTAGAAGATTAAGAAATCAAAGTAATTATAATTTTACATTTTATTAACCGACTTCCAAAAAGGAGGAGGTTTTTAAGTCGTCGAATTTTTTTTTTAATGTATGTATGTTACTCGGAGACGCCTAGAACGGTAAGAAAAATTATTTTATTGTTTCAATGGTTCACTTGAAATAACCCATTGAAACAAAAAATAATTTTCCTGAAATGTGAAATGATGAAATTTCTAAGGGACCACCTGGGAAGTAACTTACTTCCCTTAGAAATGTTATCAAAATCGGTTCAGTAGTTTGATTAGTAAACGTAAAGTTTTAGTCATTAGTTTGGGAGTTACATACCCATAAATACGCACTTTATACATAAACACCCCTTGTTTTGCGACGGAAGTGAGAAATAAAAGAAATCTCGTGTAATAAGCGAAGGTTGGCGATACTATTTGAGACAATGATATTCTCTGTGGTGAAAAGCTTGTCGGGATGGTGGGTGGGCGGACGGATCTGTTCCTTTGTTGGCAAGGCCACGGAACAAAAGAGTCTTGTCTTCTGACTTTCAAAGGAGGTGTCTTCTAGTCATGAATCTATTGGGTTGCTAGTTGCTAGGTTGAGCTGCTATTAATTGTGACTGTAGACAATCAAGTTTTTATCTATAAAGAGATAACCTCTAAGGTTATACTCATTGAATATGAAGTAAAAGCATGGCAAATCTCAGTTCGCAGTACTTTCGAGGATAAGACACATCCCTATACGGACGGACGGACAGACAGACAACAAAATGATCCTATAAGGGTTCCGTTTTTTCGTTTTGAGGTACGGAACCCTAAAAATAATGATCCTCTTTTGATGAAATTTCTATGGGACCAATCTGAAAGTATATTCTTTTATACAAATAATTATAGTTTAAAAAACTGAAAGAACCGACTTCAAAATCCGCAATGCAAAATGCGACTACCTCTAAAGTATGACCTACCAAACAAAATCATTAAAAACAATTCATAATTGGCAAAGTAATCGCTGAACAAAACATACAGTCGAATTGAGAACCTCCTTCTTTTTGGAAGTCGGCTAAAAATACAAATTCAAGGTCTCACTTCACTTGTGTGGCTTGGCTTAGACAATCAACAGTCTGGTCCTTAATTATCATATGTAATCAATTTCTATAGGTATCCTGGGTGACCTGGCAGTCTGTCCAGTACTGACCCACCGCGACGTTGCAGTACTTGCCACATGACGTCCGTACAGAACTGCAGCATAATGAGTGGTTAATTATGTTAATATAACTTCCTTCTTTCTCGGCGATGTGCTGTTTATACCCGACTGCACAAGAAGGAAGGTTGTTTTTCGAGCATATAATATAAGGGTGTGTGTATGCGTATGTAATGTGTGTATGTATGTTTCTATATTGTTACCTTCAGTCAGTACCGCGAATTATTAAAAGTCCACAAAAGTTACTCATGTTATGGGACCAACTGTATACAATAAGCTGCCAGATGTTATTACGGATGCGCCCAGTATAGCATGCTTCAAATCTTGGCTAAAACGCTGGCTTATCGAGCAGACGTTCTACGATTTTGATAATTTTAAGGGCTTACAAGATTAGTATGAAGTTTCTTGGATTGTGACAATTGTATTATACTTTTTAGTATAACCTCTCTATAGATAACATTTTATTGGGTCAATCCGTTTAGAATGTGGGAGGTTATATAGTAACATACATACATACACACACTCGAAAACATAGGCCTTCTTCTTACGCAGTTGGGTAAAACATACCGTTATATCAGTCTTAAACAGTTTCTAAAAAAATTAAAATCAACCTCGTCATCAGGCGAGCTTGACCGTCAACTCTATTATAGAATAAAAAAATATGTCAAAGGTAATGACAATCAATCCACATCAAGCATGACATCAAGCCAGCTTGATGGTAATAGCTCCCTATCTCAACTAGACTACGTAAAACGACATTTTAATGGTTAATTTCTACTTCGCCGTGCAATAATCAACTTTATTGCGATACTGATAGAGATGTTTCGAAAGTTGTAAGGTTAGGGATGAGGAAATCGCCCACTCTACGCCCACTGTTGGGCAGATTGTGATCGGAACCTTGGTAACAGATTATTCAATTACTTTGGATTGATACGGGTCGAATTGGAAAGTAAACTCTTAAATAACTTAAGATTACTATGGACTGATATTTGTGGTTAGTACATCGTGCTTTTTATACTCGATTGGTAGAAGAAGGGTAAGTTTAAAGTGTATGTTTATTAGCCCCCGACGCAAAAAGAGGGTGTTAAGTTTGACGTGTGTGTCTGTTTATATCTGTGTGTTTGTTTGTGCCATTGAAACTCTCAAACGGATGGATCTTTTTTTTGGATGGATGGATGGCTGGATCTATTTTTTATTATTATTATTATCTATTTTACACACTTAAATTACAATTTTATAGACAGATCAAAAATTCCACACATCCGACGGTACTAGAACCCGCATATCCCGATCTGTATTTGGGAGCCTTTACCAATTTGTTTTTCTTTAAAAGAGGATTTCATCGGGAGTGTTCTTAGTTGTTTCATCAAAATCACTTTAGCTTTTTTTTTGACGGGTTTTTGACTTTTCTAAGCTTACACTATGCCTCGTGAAGAGGTGAAACGCGTGTCGACAAGAGTACCAGCTAGAAGACACCGAAACAGAAGATTACCAGCTTGAAGACTTCGAAGTAGGCAAGATTACCAGCTTGAAGACCTCGAAGCGGAAACACACTAGATAAATAAGTTAGATTTAAGTATTTAAGCTTATACTTATATCTGAACTTAAACTTGTTACTGACCTTATACTTATTTCTGAACTTACCTTATACTTATTATCCGATACGGTAAATAATATCAAATAATAAGAGTAAAATCGAAAATATCACAGAAACTCCACCCTCCCATAGCAACAAGTATTATATCTATATACTAACTACTATATAGACTGTTCCTGACTCCCCGTTGCCATAGCAACGTCCCATCTCACGCAAGCACTAGATGAAAGCTATCTCCGTCTCTCTCTAACAAAGGGCGCGAGGTACAGCTGTCTCTGTCAGCGGAAACGGGCCTACGCCCTAGGCTGGAGTATCGACCCAGTCTAGAATTTATAAGCACTAGTACTTTAGGACCGGTTGTACTGTTGGTTAACTGATGGTTAATTGCCTGACACGAGTTGTAATTTTACCGAACTATGACAAAGCAAAAGGAGGAATAAGATAAAAGAACGTATACGTATGTTCATCTGTTCTAGCATAACTTCTAAGCTGCTTGTCATCATTATGACTTCAGAGTTGTATCGGAGTCGTACCATAGGAATGTTCTTGTACGGGTTTCTATACACGCAGCACATGCAGGCCGGCACAGCCGGGTGGTAAAATCGAATATAATATATGTAGATGAATGTTCGAGGGAAATGTCGATCAGCTTTGCTTTGGTATAAACAAGGCAAGCGGTAAAACTGAATATTATGTCTAATGAATCCGAACGTAAGGTAAAGATATAATATATACACACACACATGAATAAAAATAAAACTACTCTAAAAGACCGTTAGCAGCGGGAATTGTTCCCAGGATGCTGGCCCCATTACCTCGTTGTATAGCGATACTTACTCTTTGAGCAAAGTAGAGGCCAGCATAAAGGTAAAGTAGTTATTGCAGGTCGGCTTTGTCGTTCCAGAAATACTGCCGAATTGAATGATGTGTCGACCCGAAGGAGCAAGTGTTATCTACTACAGCGACAACTGGTGTGCAATTCAGTTATTCAAGACCGTTCCATAGCCGATCCATATGTGGAGCGTTTCCCGTCGGCCGCCATAGTTTTTTTGATTCAATCACTTTTATGTCATACATTTGACACATTTGATGAAACGTAACACGTCCTTCGCTCGTTACTAAATCAAAAAATGATAGCAGCCGACAGGAAATGCTTCGCAAAAGGTTCAGTTACGGATCGGTTTTGAATAACTGAATTGCCCCCCTGCATATTTTTTAGGCAGAATAGTCTTACTTTTGTTACTGTGTATTTGTGTTCTCTCTTATCTTTTTTGTTGTAGCGTATGGTGTATAAGAATAAAATATTTTCTTTCTTTCTTTCTTTAAGTGCAGTAATTGCTTTGAGTCGGTTTTGTTGGTCGACCAATATTACCGAACCGACAGTGCCGATCCGTTTATGTGTATAGCAACATTTATCGCTCATAAAGATAACGTAACACATTTCGTTGCGTGTCAGCTCCCGTTGGCCCAGTATCCTCGGTGTTCCGGCAACATTGCAGGCTCTGATTCACGTAACAATCGTGCGTATACTATCGAACCAACGGTTGCTTAGCAACGGTTCGTTAATGTGATATGGTAAGTAAGATAGGATATTTATGATAGGATAAGATCTCTCAAATACAAAAAATACTTCCTAGTTTTTGACGTGACAACGTCTAATAAATCAATGATCGCCGGCTGCACGCACGAAAAAGTATGACTCATTGTCCCGTTACGTTACGCTCATTGTCCCGTTACATTATCATCATTTCATCAATGTTCTGTTATGACGTTGTCACGTTAAACTATCGTCCGTAAACCGACTTTACAGACAACAATTTTTTTTCCTTTACCTAAGGCCTAATAAAATAATTTAACTTTAATAATTACAATTTAAAAAATTTAAAAAAACCGGCTTCAAAATACCCGATTTGTTTACTTGGATGACATAATTTTCCACCTATTTTGTTATAAAACCAAAGTACTGAACTGATTTTGATAAAATTTATATGGGACCACATTTGAAGTATGATCCATGAAACGAAAAAGAATCGTCAAAATCAATTCATAACTGGCGAAGTACTCGCTGAACAATCTTATAAAAACAGTCGAATTGAAAACCTCCTTCTTTTTGGAAGTCGGTCTAAAATGGAGGAGATTTCCAATTCAGTCATGTTTTTAGCATTATAAATAACTTTTACTGTGGAAAACTGAAAATTCGTGAAAAACAGCACTTTCATAGAAATTTTTCGTTGACACCCGAAAAAACGTGTAGTGTGTTGCTATTTTTCGCTTTGTCTATTCAGAACAAAAAATTGTTATATTGAATACAATTTTTCAATTCCTTTCGATTTAGTACTTGCTCAGGGCAAGGAACAATTCTTCTTTCAATTGCGGTAAGGGTTTCATTTCAAATCAAAACCAACACTGTTTTTATAAACTGTCTCACTGCTGGGCGCGGGCCATCTTCTCATAGTGAGTAGGGTAAGGCTCTACCATGCTGCCGTCTACCACGCTGGCCAAGTGCGGGTTGGTAAATTTTAGACATCATCAAGCACGTTAAGAAATTTCAGACATGTTGGTTTCCTCACGATATTTTCCTTCGCCGTTTGAAGTTGGCGTCAATCAACAATACGCACATAACTTCGAGTGAACAGAGGTGCGTGCCGCGGGATTTGAACCCAGGACCTGCGGATCGCAAGTCAGACGGTCTCCCGACCAGGCTGCCGGAAACTTCGCTTTACATTTTACTCGAAGGTTAATCAGCAGTTTGTTGGTAGTGTTCTAATCAATGATTAAACACAGTGTATCGTGGTCAAACCGGCCCTCTTCGCACTGACGGTGGCTCGTCGTAGTGCGTCGACCGCCATCTGTCCTGGGTAGTGGGTATATTTAGCTATACATAGTCTAGTTATCAACATACTAGTATAGAATACATCCCTGGAGGCGTCTAGAATACCGATTATGTAGGCTAGGCTGTATGCTGCGGCTACGTATGTGTAAAAAAGAAGTTAATGATTACGAATATTTTATTATTATGAAATATCATATTTTCCGGTGTCATTATATAAATATCATATCATAATCAGAATCAGAATCAGAATTTTTTATTGCATAAAACTGGTACATTAAGGTGTTATAAATTAGTTTGGTATCACAGTCTACCCATTTCGGGCGTACAATATTTTGAATTATTCATAGTCTTAATTATAACAAGTATTCAAAACTATAAAAATTACAATATATTACTTAGATATGTAATATGTTAATTCTCATTAGAGATAGCTTAATTACTCAGGAAATAAATTGAGAAAACAATAACATAACTTCTTTGTGGTACTTATTACAAATGCTTATAAACTATTTATAAATAAAAATAGAGATCAGGAGTATGTCCGCATAACACATCACAGTTAAAATATATTATATATCTCAAAGTTTATATATTTATTAATTTTAATATATATCAATAATATCGAATCCATAAATTTTACTTCCCATGTGATCAGTAGGAAGAAATAATATAATATAATTAATGAAATATGTAAAACTAGAAAACGAGATTTAAGTTTCATCGATAAGTATAGACTGTATAAATTACCCCATCACTTATTTCTCGATGAATAGGTACAGTCGAGCGCGCAGGCGCGCACCTCCGCCGCTCGGTGCAGTGCACGCCAATCCCGCCCGTATTATCAAGTGATATGTGGAGCGGGGTGGCGTGCGCCGCTCCGGGCGCGGACGCCCGCGCTTGCGTCGACATTGCATAACAGGTTTTGCTCGAGCTCCTGCTGCTGGCTGCGGAATGCATTCGTTGTATTGCATAGACTTTTTTAGCACAGATTCTACCCTCTTTTTGGTGAATACTTTTATTCAAAATAACCAAGTTATAAATGTTCTGCTATTTCTAAGCTAACATACGTTACAAATTTTATGATTTTCCTAATTATTATCACATCTTATTTTGAAACATTATATAATATTCCGGCAATAAATTTTAATAAGCTAGTAGTTAACCCTTTCCTAACGGCTACCTGATTTATTAACAAATCACAAGTTTTGGCGTTAAAATCTTAATAAATAGCTTCAAAGGAAACACATATATTTTTTTTAGATTTTTATTAGCATTCTAGGTATTGGTACCGTCAGTTACTTTTGGTTTCCAAAAAGCCGAAATATCAATGTTGACAACTCTTCTCTTATTTATTTTCTAAAATATTACGTTAAACTTTTTACTAAAATTTTATTCCACGATATTCAGAAAAACAATTTTTATACTCATTCAAACATAAAATGACATCCCAATGAGAGTATTTAGTGTGTGGCTTGGTCTGAACGTTGTTCATGCTACACACTTCCCATTTTCAACAATTTTTCTTAAGCCGAGGCCAATGGATCGCTCTGTTTCGAATGTTTACATGTAAGTATAAGAATCGATTAACCTGATTTGCTGCACTTTGAATGATTTGAGCCTGGAGTTTGGTCACTTAGAATATTTTTTCTATATTCTAAGTTTGGTCACTACAAAATCTCTTTTCTTTGACATTGGAGGCTCTTTCGTTGATATCTAATCTTGTGCCACAGATCTCAGAAAGAAATTATCTTAGAAGGCTATGTATGCGTAATATAGGAATTAACAAATGCTTCAAATATCCAGCTTGCCCTAGAATATAACACTCGTAGAGGAACTGCGGTATTTAGTCCTTTGTAATTGTTCACATTTGGCCAGGTAGATTTCTTATAAACTCTTTCTTTTCGTGAAATTGTAGCTTCCTAACTTCCGTGGAAATTGGATAGTAAAGAACTTTATTATCTTTCCATTTCCCACATTCATTAGAATCAATGAGGACCAGAAATGTGTATGTAGGCGTTTCAAAACCAGGAAAAACGTTTCGACTGCTCCAGTGTCATCAAAATAACCTGGTAATTAGTCTATCAAATTTCTTCCACTTTAATTCTACTTCAGATTTTTTTCTTGAATATGAACTGGTTGCTAATGAAACAAGTGTTTTTGCCGATTCTGACGTGTATCCAATATACAAGTCAGATCTAGACCTAAGTGGTGAAGTCTGCTGAGAATTTCAGGGTTACACTTCATTGTTCAGATGCTCATGCTGATTGAAATGATGCTCTCTTTCCAAGGCTTCTTCTAAAACCATATTAAAATTTTGCAACAGCGGTGGGAATGAGTGAGAATCAAGAATAACTACAAGTACTTCTGATGATTGTCATCATCAGATTTTTCAACATCAAATTCGGCATGATAGCTGGAGAAGTTCTCTAAGAGCCACGCTTCAATTAGTGCTTTCTGTTTTTCATCTTTATCCATAATAAAATACCTAAAACAACTTGTATAAAAACATTATATCTTCTAAGAAATAACAGAAATTTTATTTGAAAAAATAATCTTCAAGTTACTATCGGTACTTTTCATTCCTCATCAAAATTTTTCATTTTTTGAAAAGAAATAGCTTGAAATATGTCTGTTACTTATTATCATAGCATTATTATTAGATTTATTTAACTAATTTCCAAGGAAAATCGTATCTTGCTTCAAAAATTTATTTTTTAAATTTTTTTGAAATTATCTCGCCAAACTTGTTCTAGCATTGGTGTAGGTGTCAACTTGCAAGCTCCATGGATTGGCTGTTTTCCGCTATATTTCAAAGGTACTAGTATGGATCAACAGGAAGACTAGAACGTTTCGCGATCGGGTATTTGTAGTATGAGGCGGTAAATTTGATGGTACGATTATGTACCGTCAGATAGGAAAGGGTTAAGGCTTGTAAAATGTAGATGTATAATTTTACTATTAACATCTCCAGGATTAAATTTACACTGGAGATGTTTACACTGTAATCCTTTATGGTCAATAAAGATATTTTAAAATTAAAAGGAAGAAAAGGGACCTAGGCTAGGATCATGGGCTACAATAAGGGGGGGGGGGGGGGTGCCCCCGCCGCGCGCCATAGTGTGCCGCACGTGCCTGCTAGACATCAAACCACCATTACATAAATAATCTTGTCGCGAACATATCGAATGGATTCCATCGAATGGCGAACCCCTAGGGGTTCGCGTACCCCACTTTGAGAAGCCCTGATTTAGGCCATAAAAATATTGGGGGGCTCGTTAAAATTCATAGATAACCTTAAGAATTTGGTGTTCGTTTAGGGCTTGAGAGTGTTAGAGTTAGCACACACGACCATATTACTTAGAAAAACTGATGAAAAGCTTTACATTTTCGCGCTCGCTTCGCTCGCGCATTATAAGATATTGTAGTGCGATTAGTAAATTGAATTGTGAATTTACTCGTTGGCTTGCGGACCTCCCATTACAGCTATAGAGCTTATGGGTAGGATGGTCGTGAAGGGCTTATTACATTAGGTACCCTATTTATTGTGTCCTGTGCCTGCGCCAGGAACAGCGTAGCTAATAAGAGACATGGTCCTGATCTCCATACTTCTCAGACAGAGACCTGAGAAACAGGATAATAAACCTTTGAATTAGATTTCGCCCTGTTATTAGCTCGTGCTTCACAGTCGTTAAATTAAAAATAAACCCATGAGGCGGCGGCACCGCGCTCCATTGCCCACAGACAATGGATGAGATATGGCCGGTGTGAGGAACTGCTGTCCTGACCTTGTATCCACTTCTGAGGGCATACATATAACATAATGACACATACACGCACGTGTACGGTGTACCTAAAGCTTGCATACTTTTTATTTTTGTGGGGCAAATAGAGGAGCCCCGCTGTTTTACCCTCACGCCTCGGTCGAATAAAGCCGGCGAAGTGCGTGTCTGGCCACTGTGTAGGGTTCCGTTATTGCACATTATTATTATATAGACTATTCTAGTTTTATACAATAAACATAAAAGTATTTGTGTTTTTGTATAGAATTTTAATTTTTACTTCTCTATGTGCTTTCAATTTTTAATTGATCAGTTAGTACCAATTATGATGATACCTAGATAGGCTATCTCCAACTTTCCGTGGCAAGCTTCAAGTAAAGTATTCGCCCGGCTCGTCTTTAGTCGCGACAATCTCATTATTAACTCGTAAAGCCTACTTAGCTGTGATATTTAGGGCGTATTAGTCTACGTTTGACCATCAACTCGCCTGTCAAAGCGACATTGCGGTCGAAGTTGAAGCACGAAGACTTACATACTACCATGCCTAGTTTCTAAGCGTTACTCTATGGTTGAAGTACGCTTGTCATGCGCTTGCTAGTTGCACCATAGACAAGCCGTCAGCGTGGGCGACTCGCGGGCGCCAGGTAATTGGCCGGCTGAATAAATTGATTGGTTCGCGTCATTAGATAATTACACAGTTCTATTGAATACTAGCCGAACTAATGATAAATAAGTTACGAGTATACGTTTTTGAAGTGAAAACTTCTTTAGCGGCGTTGTGCATTTTTGGGATGGGTAAAAAAAATTAAACTCGCGTCAGATCGTAAGACGGCCAGTCAGAAACCTATTCTAACGTTCTGCATTTAAAGTTCATTATTGTATGTACAAGTTTGTCCTTCTAGCATGGCGTCATTATTTTAGTCAGAAATCTATTCTAACGTTCTGCATTTATAGTTCATTATTGTATGTACAAGTTTGTCCTTCTAGCATGACGTCATTTCGATGCGCCGAATGCTTATTTTCGTCACATGCACGTAAGACTCGTTAGCTCAATAGGTTAGAGCACCGATATACATTTCAATTGGTCAATCGGAGGGCGGAGGTTCAAATCCTTCACGAGTCATTCATTTTGCTATTTTAGATTTTAGTTTTCAGTTCTGTCGGCACTCCCGGAGTGCAACCCGTTCATCATCTCAGCCATAAGAAGTCCACTGTTGGACATAGGCCTCCCCCATGGATTTCCAAAAAGACCGATTGGAAGCGGCTTGCATCCAGCGTCTTCCCGCCACTTGTATGAGGTCGTCTGTCCATCTCGTGGCTGGTCTTCCTACGCTGCGCTTGCCGGTACGTGGTCTCCACTCGAGAACCTTTCGGCCCCATCGGCCATCAGTTCTGCGTGCTATGTGCCCTGCCCACTGCCACTTCAACTTGCTAATCCGCTGTGCTATATCGGTGACTTTTGTACGTCTACGTATCTCTTCATTTCTGATTCGATCTCGTAGAGAGACTCCGAGCATAGCCCTCTCCATAGCTCGTTGCGTGACCTTGAGCTTCCTTATAAGGCCCATAGTTAGGGACCACGTTTCAGTGCCGTATGTCATCACTGGTAACACACACTGGTTGTAAACTTTCGACTTGAGGGACTGGGGAATATTGGACGAGAAGACGCTTTTAAGTTTCCCGAACGCTGCCCAGCCGAGTTGGATACGACGATTGACCTCCCTCGTAAAGTTGGACCTGCCTAATCGGACCGTCTGTCCTAAGTAGACGTATTCGTCAACAACTTCAAGAGTGAAGTTCCCCACAGATATTGGGGTGGGCACTACATGGGCGTTCGACATAACCTTCGTTTTGTCCATGTTCATTTTGAGGCCCACCCGTTGGGAAACTCTATTGAGGTCTTCGAGCATCGTACTGAGCTCTTCCATCGACTTTGCCATGACTACTATATCGTCGGCAAACCGAAGGTGAGTGATGTACTCGCCGTTAATATTAATGCCGAGCCCTTTCCATTCCAGAAGCTTATAGGCATCTTCCAAACCGGCGGTAAACAGTTTCGGAGAGACAACGTCTCCCTGCCTCACGCCTCTTTTCAATGAAATTGCCTCTGAGTTCTGGTCTTGTACTCGGACTGACATGGTGGCGTTGTTGTACAAGCACTTCAGCACTTCGACATACCGATAGTCAATACGGCATCGCTGGAGAGCCTCAAGCACCGCCCAGGTCTCGATCGAATCAAAGGCTTTCTCATAGTCCACAAACGCTAAGCAAAGGGGCAAGTTATACTCTTCGGTCTTCTGTATCACTTGCCGCAGCGTATGGATGTGGTCTATGGTACTATAGCCTTTTCGGAAACCGGCTTGTTCGGGAGGCTGGAAGTCATCAAACCTGCGTTCAAGACGATTCGTGATGACCCTTGAAAACAGCTTATAGACATGGCTCAGAAGCGAGATGGGTCTGTAGTTCTTCAGCAAAGTGTTGTCTCCTTTTTTGAAGAACAGCGCCACCACGCTTCTGTTCCATGCTTCTGGCGTTGTACCTTCAAGCACGACGGAATTGAAGAGCCTCTGAAGGACTTTCAGTACCGGTGTTCCACCCGCTTTCAGTAGCTCTGATGTAATTCCGTCGTCGCCCGGTGCCTTGTTGTTCTTGAGCTGTTTCAAGGCCATCCTATTCTCGTACAGGCTGATGTCCGGGATATCTTCGGTATAATGTCGAGTCAGTTTGGCTCTTGGATCTTTGCTCAAACTGCTAACAGGTTTTGCGACCGATGTGTATAACTGTCCATAGAACCTCTCGATTTCCCTCAAGACTTCTGCTTTGGTCGACGCTATACTGCCATCTTCCATCTTCAGCTTCGTCAACTGGCTCTGCCCAATAGACATGTCTCTTGCGAACACTTTGGAGCCTTTATTCCGCTCTATCGTCTCTTTAATACGATTAGTATTAAAGGTACGGATGTCGTGTCGCATAGACTTTGATATGAGTCTATTGAGCCGCCTATATGACTCGGCGTCACCGGAAGACTGCAGTTGCAATGAGCGTCGTTCAGCCATGAGGTCGAGGGTATGGCTCGAGAGCTTTTGCGGTCTATTTGTACGGTGGGGTTTATAAAACTTCGCGCCCACCGTACGGACAGTTTCCACAAACCTGTTATTGATCTCATCCACCGATGCGCAGCTCTCCAGGCACTCGAAGCGATTTGATAGTTCGAGCTGAAAGCTCTCGGGGTTTTGGATATGGGCGCGAGTGGGTCGGAGTGTAGACTTCATCATACGGGACCTCTCCAGTTTAACATTAATATTCAAAGTGCCTCGTACCATTCGGTGATCACTTCCGGTTTTAACCATGTTGATCACAGAGACATCATTGAATATTTGTTTCTTGGTGGTCAGGATGAAGTCTATCTCATTTCTCGTAGAACCGTCGGGACTCAACCAGGTCCATTTCCTATGAGGTGGCTTCTGGAAGAAAGAGTTCATCATGAAGAGTCCCTCTTTCTCCAGAAAGTCGGCCAACCTCTGTCCCCTGGGGTTCCGTTGTCCATATCCAAATTGCCCCACTCTCAACTCACTTTCGCATTTCCTGCCCAGCTTCGCATTGAAGTCCCCCATAACAACATTAAAATAGGTCTCAGAAGTGTGTATGGCCCTACTAATGTCCTCATACATCACCTCCACCTCATCATCCGAGTGTGCCGAGGTCGGTGCGTATACCTGGATGACCTTCAACGAATATCTCTTGGATACTCTGAGTATCAGGTACGCAACCCTGCTCGATACACTGTCGATGGCAAGAATGTTGTTAACAAGGGACTTGTGGACGAGAAACCCGACACCACCTTGGGACTGTTGGTCGCCCTCCCGGTAGTACAGTAGGTTACCGGATTTCAGGGTTATCGTGTCCTCACCCTCTCGTCGGACTTCCGATAACCCCAGGATATCCCAATGTAACCTACTCATTTCTTCTTCCAGCTCAGCTAGCTTCTCGTCTGTCCTCATCGTGCGAATATTGTGTGTTACCAGGGCCAGTCGTCGTTTATGCAGGGGGTGGTAGCCGGATCTCTTCCGGAGATTCTTAGCACCCCTTGCTCCGCCGTGACCGGGACCGCTACCGTAGTCCGGAATAGCGGAGCTGCCGGGGACTGGGGGCCTGGTATTTTTGTCGTCTGTCATAGGGGGGGGGGTTTTGCCATTACTCGCCACGCTTGGCATGCGGGTTGGCAAGCGCAGTGGGTAGCGTTTTCCGCAGAGGATGCTGCTGCCCATCTCTGGTAGTATTTCCCTTAGCCGGTTCTTACGGCACCCACGGGAAGAGAGGGGGAGGTACTATTCTAAGCCGGTACCCCACGGCACCCGTGGGGTGCCGTGCAACCCGTTGTTTTTTTATATTCGAAATTAGGCTTGCGCTTGATATGTGGCCAGTGATGCCGATTCGGGGTCTACACCCCGATTTTAGGGATTTCGAGAGGCAATGCGGGATGAGCGCGGGGCTTGGACAAGTCCAAACTTTGCAAGGTTTTTCCCATGGATACCACGCTGGCTAAGTGCAGGTTGGGTAGATCTCACACATCTTCAATTCTCAGACATGTAGGTTTCCTCACGATGTTTTCCTTCACCGGTTAACATCATCATTTCAGCTATAACAAATCCACTGTTGGACATAGGCCTTCCCCATGGATTTACAAAAAGACCGATTCAAGGGCGTCGTCAAGGGCAAGCTGCCCGGCAAGGAATATGTTAAATATTTTTACGATGTATATTTTTCGGTTTATGAAGGAAAATATAAAAAAAATATATGATTTCCCCCTTTTATTTAGTTTGTACGGAACCATCGGTGGGCGAGTCTGACTCGCGCTTGTCCGGTTTTTTTTAATGTAAGATAGATCTACGATTGACCACTAATTCGCCTGATGTTAAACGACGGTATGGGCTAGGATGGAGCTCATAGATCTAGAAGATATCTTTTCACTCTAGCCTTGAAAATTCCAAGATTGTAGTTCTCAGGAAACAGAAATGGCAGCAAAGAATTCCATTCCTGTGCAGTGCGCATTAAGAACGTGGACCGCGATATCACTGAGTACGGATTTTTGTCATTTCAATGAGAAATGGGTGATAATGCGCCAACTTTCTGCTAGTCCTGTAATAAAATGGGGAGGGTGGAATTAGGTCGTGAAGCTCTTGCGCACACTCCCCGAAATAAATCCTATAGAATATAGACAGACATGCTATTTTATGGCGGTGCTCGAGAGTAAGTAGCTTCTTGGCAACTAGTTTATCGTTACCGATACTACCTACAACACGCAATTAGGAGCATTCAAATATTATGATTGTTTTCTTATCTCCATCAGAAGTCATAAACCAAATGACTTGTGAATAATAAATATAATATTTTCACAATTTCGAAGGAAATCGTGAAGGACACGCAACTTTTTCACGATTTTTCCTGATTCATGGCCGAGGAACTACGTTCATTGTGCCACAGGAAATAAAGAATGTTTTGGGCTAATTGAATGGGGTTTCGCTTTTTAGGGTTCCGTTATCTGTAAATAATATTTATAAATCCATATCTGAATAAATATGTATATAGGTGTTAAGTAGTACAATCTGTACAATATATCTATATACAGCGAAACAGCTTGACCGATTTTGATTTACGAGGCGTCGCCGTCGTTGCATTCGTGTTCACTTCAAGAGTGTCATTTATAAACGGGGTTATTTAGTTTGGTCTGTTTGTTGATGTTGTTTTTTATTCATATTAGTCGTCTTACATATAAACGCATGTTAAAATCTTATTAACTGAATCAGGACTTGTCACCTGTTTGACGGGAACCTGTCACACGCGAAAACGAAACAAAACACTATCGCGCTTATTCAGCGTTTCTAAGTAAGACGGTTAGTAATAATTTTTATTCTTTTCCTGTTGACAGATTGATCTTGTGGCGACTCGCAAACATTACTCGCTATCCGCTCCGCTTATGAAGCTTGCGCCGCGCACGCTTCTATTGTTCGAACCGGTGGGCCGGCGCCGCAGCGCGCCCGCTGCAGATCGCCGTCGCAGGACACTCGTCCGCTGGCCTACCCACTTTACGCACGGTCCGCGAAATAATTTAGTTTATTAGTTCACATTTTATAGTTACAACAAATTCCAAATTACTGTATACATATTGATATAATTCGGCCAATAATTACGTGTTTCGTTTGACTCTGTTGTTTTCTTAAATAAATATAATAAACATATACCAAGTTCCTCAACATAAAATAAAAAGTAGGCATCAAGCCTGCTTTATTGGTGACCCCGACGACTACGGACAGCAAGCAAGAAGCAGTTCATTTATCAGGAAACGGTCAAGATGTCACGAGACGACAACGGTGGCGAATTATTCAAAGATACAAATGACGGAGTAAACAACGATGGTCCAAGTGATAGCGGGAAGACGGATTTTAACCAAGTGTGGCGTGTTGGTGTTCGAGCTCCCCCATTCTGGCCCGAGGAACCGGAGGTATGGTTTTCCCAAATTGAAAGTCAATTCGCAATATCTGGTATTAATCAAGATAATACGAAATTCCATTATGTGGCCGGACAGCTGGATCAAGAGTACGCGCGCATCGTGAAGGATGTTTTAGTGGCACCACCAGTCACAGGCAAGTACGACAAACTCAAAAAAGAGCTCATTAGGCGCATATCAGATTCGCGTGAAAAAAAGACTTTGCAACTTATGCAGCATGAGGAACTAGGTGACAGAAAGCCAACTCAATTTTTACGTCATTTGCGGAGTTTGGCAGGTCCACATGTACCTGACGATTTTATTAGGACCGTATGGGCGAGTCGATTACCACCGCATGTTCAACCCATTGTAGCTTCACAGCGCAGAACCGACCTGGATGAGGTAGCTGAGCTTGCAGACCAGATCAACGACATGTCAACACCACATCATGTAGCCAGTACGTCGACGAGTAGTCCAGGCGGTGCGTGGGAAGCCAGGTTGGACGCACTAACACGTCAAGTGGAAGCACTTGTTAAGGTACAGAACCAACCATTCAGAAATAATAATAGGCAGCAGCGTTCGACCTTCAGATCCCGATCCGGTAATCGCCAACGCTCGCGATCGAGAGAAAGACCAGAGGGATGCCCACATTGTTGGTACCATTTCCAGTATGGTGCAAGTGCAAAAAAATGTACACCCCCTTGCACTTTCAAGTCGGGAAACGAGAAGGGCAGCCGTTAGAGGCGGCAAGCATCTGCCCTACTTCAACAGGCCGTCTATTCATTACTGACCGGAAATCAAAGATACAATATCTTATAGACACGGGTTCAGACTTATGTGTATTCCCAAGGTCAGCTGTTCAGATGCCACCAAAGTCGAAAACTAAGTACGAGCTATATGCTGCCAATGGAAGTGTCATTGCCACTTATGGTTACCTCAACCTACACCTTGACTTAGGCCTGCGTCGCGCATTCGTTTGGCGTTTTACCATTGCAGACGTATCAAAACCTATTATCGGCGTCGACTTTTTAAGCCATTACAACTTACTAGTTGATTGCCACAACCAGCGACTCGTTGATGGACTAACTTCTCTCACTGTAGCTCTTCCGCGCCAGAAGTCAATCGAGGCTATATCATCGGTACGCACCACCAACGACAACACAAGTTATCACCGTATACTTCGGGAATTTCCTGAAATTACCCGTCCAGCAGGTAAGCCGGAAACTCCACGTCATAACACGGTGCACCACATAAAAACTACTCCCGGACAGCCAGTTTCGAGCCGCCCGCGTCGCTTAGATCCTGAACGCCTCATCATTGCGAAAAAGATGTTCGATGACATGCTAGCAAACGGCACAGCTCGACGCTCAGACAGCGCGTGGTCTTCTCCGCTTCATTTAGCTCGTAAGAATGACGATGGCTGGCGTCCGTGCGGAGATTACAGAGGACTCAACGCACGTACTGTACCGGATAGATACCCAGTGCGACACATTCATGACTTCGCATACCAGCTGGCGGGTAAAAAAGTATTCAGCACGATTGATTTAATTAAGGCTTTTAATCAACTTCCGGTGTGCGAGGAGGACATACCTAAAACAGCCATCACTACCCCCTTTGGCATGCTCGAGTTTCCATACATGACATTCGGCCTTAGGAACGCAGCTCAAACATTTCAACGGTTTATAGATGAAGTGCTTAGAGACTTGGATTTCTGCTATGGGTACATAGATGACATTTTGGTATTCTCAGAGTCGGAGCAGCTGCATGAGCAGCACCTTAAACAGCTGTTCCAGCGGTTCAAGGAATTTGGCGTACAAATTAACACTTCAAAATGCGTGTTCGGTCAATCAGAGGTAACATTTTTGGGTTACACAGTATCTGCAGCTGGTGTCCGTCCCAAGGAATCGAAAGTCCAGGTCATCAAAGACTTTCCAGCACCCAGAACAATCAAGGAGTTGAGGAGGTACTTAGGCATGCTCAACTTTTACCGTCGTTTTGTCCCTAAAGCTGCAGAATTCCAAGCGCCACTCAATGCACTTTTAGCAGGTCCAAATGTTAAAGGCTCTCAAACTATCACCATGACTCCAGAGCTACAAGATGCCTTTACACAGAGTAAAGTCAGTCTTTCTCAAGCCACTCTTCTTTCACATCCAGACATAGCAGCGGAACTGGCCATCCAAACAGATGCTTCTGACGTGGCGATTGCTGGGGTTTTGCAACAGCGTGTGGACGATCAATGGCAACCGCTAGCTTTCTTCTCTAGAAAGCTTAGCCCGTCGCAGAAGAAATACAGTCCATATGACCGTGAACTGTTAGCAATCTACGAGTCGATTCGCTACTTCAGGTTCATGGTAGAAGCCAGGACGTTCTCGATCTATACGGATCATAAGCCCTTAACGCACGCCTTCACCACCAAACGCGACAAATGTTCCCCACGACAGTTCAGGTACCTAGACTTTATTGGCCAATTCAGCACTGATATCAGGTACGTCGCTGGCAAAGACAACGTTGTCGCAGACACACTGTCGAGGATAGAAGAGTTGACACCAAGTCCTCTGGACTATCAATCACTGTCACGTTCTCAAGAAGATGACGCAGAGCTGCAAGAGCTGCTGAGGAATGGTTCTACCCTGAAGTTAGAAAAAATCAGGACTCCATACTCAGACCAACCCGTTTACTGTGATATTTCTACAGAAACTCTTCGCCCATATCTCACTCCAGCGTATAGACGTCTCGCTTTCGACACTTTACATAGCCTCAGTCATCCAGGTGTTAAAGCAACAGTCTACCTGGTAACACAACGCTTCGTCTGGCCAGGTGTTAGAAGAGACTGCAAGCAATGGGTTAAAGAATGTCAGCAGTGCCAGCGTTGCAAAATTCACAGACATACTACTGCACCCTTACAACAATATAAATTGCCTTCAGCACGATTCCGTCATGTCCATATGGACATAGTAGGGCCCTTAATCGTTTCAAATGGTTACAGGTACTGCCTCACCTTAGTCGACCGCTTTACCCGTTGGCCTGAGGCATACCCACTTGCCGACATCACCGCAGAGACCTGTGCAGCCGCCTTCGTCTCCGGCTGGTTAGCTCGCTTTGGCTGTCCAGAACATATTACTACCGACCGAGGACGGCAATTCGAGTCTCGGTTGTTCAAGGCCATCGCCAGCATGGTGGGCGCTACCCATCACACCACGACTGCTTACCATCCAGCCGCTAACGGTCTTGTGGAACGGCTGCACCGGCAATTGAAAGCTGCGATTACATGCCACAACACACCACTATGGACAGAGTCACTTCCTATAGTACTTCTGGGCATTAGGAGCGCCTGGAAAGAAGATCTACAAGCTTCGACCGCAGAACTTGTCTACGGCGAACCACTACGGTTACCTGGGCAGTTCTTCTCTACGACAAGTGACGAGCCCTCTGACGTCACCGATTTTGCCAGTCGCTTGCGCAGTCACATGTGTAAGCTAGCACCACAAGCTACAAAGTGGCACACAACACGTCCCTTCTACGTGCCCAAGGAACTCAACACAGCAACACACGTATTTCTGCGTCAAGGTCCAGAACGCAGACCACTTCAAGCTGCATATTTGGGTCCCTACAAGGTACTACGCAGAGGTTCTAAGAGTTTCGATATAGAAGTACAAGGCAAAGAACTCACCGTCACTGTCGACCGCTTGAAGCCAGCCTATATAGCCAAAGATGACATCACGTCGGTTCCAACACCTACACCAGTGGAGCAAGAGAAGGTGCCGCCCGAAAAAAGAACAAGGAGCGGCCGGGTCGTGAGGTTTCAACACTATCGACTGTAGTAACAGTCTCGGAAGGGGAGTACTGTGGCGACTCGCAAACATTACTCGCTATCCGCTCCGCTTATGAAGCTTGCGCCGCGCACGCTTCTATTGTTCGAACCGGTGGGCCGGCGCCGCAGCGCGCCCGCTGCAGATTGCCGTCGCAGGACACTCGTCCGCTGGCCTACCCACTTTACGCACGGTCCGCGAAATAATTTAGTTTATTAGTTCACATTTTATAGTTACAACAAATTCCAAATTACTGTATACATATTGATATAATTCGGCCAATAATTACGTGTTTCGTTTGACTCTGTTGTTTTCTTAAATAAATATAATAAACATATACCAAGTTCCTCAACATAAAATAAAAAGTAGGCATCAAGCCTGCTTTAATCTGATATTTAGTTTTGATATTTTTGGCAATACAGTATATTCATCAGTATAATTTATTTTAGAATTATTCTAAAGTATGCTCGTTTATATAAATATTGCTTAGGTAGGTACAATGGCTCTGCACATAATTTTTCGCATTAAACGACACTCATTATGATACTTACCAAATGTGGCAGTTCCACTAGGAAATTAGCAGCCATTTTATTTTTCTTTTAATAAAGATTCTTGATGCTATTGCTACGGAACCTTTCTTACCAAAATGTAACTCGCTGTTACCAATTTCAATCGCATGCGAAGCCAAATTTACCTTCTGATTATGTAATACCAAATAGGCTTCCATGTCGGCCATTTCTTTATTTTTATTGTAATAGGTTATATGGTTTACTTGTATTGTTTTAGAAAGTTATGATTAATGGTTGTGGCGCCATCTATCAAAGTCGTACTTTGCTGTTTTGAGGTTATGTTATGTATTTCGCGTGAAATAGCGATAAAGTTTTCTGTGCTACAAATATCTTTCAACTTTGAGAGTTATTGAACCTATAAACAGTATACAAGCATGTGTTACTTTATTCTACATTGAAAAAAAGTTTTTTACGTTTCGAAACTTACGACCTTACGGACTTATCACTAGTACCTAGTTCTAAAAACAATAAACCTCGCCAGAACAAACTATTTTGTAATAATTGTCTCAAAAAGTCTGTGCTCGCGAGTTCTACTGCTCATATTCGAAATTCTTGTTCAGAATTGAGCTTCGAATGTGTCGGCTAAATATTATCAAAATCAGCATAGATATGACGGCTTCGTCGCGCGTCGTAGCAAACGCTACGTCTTGTCGCGACAACTTTGGGGGCGTCCATAAATTACGTGAGGTGTTTTTTTAAATTTTCTGCCCCTCCCTCCCCCCCTGGTGAGATGTCGTGAGATTTTATTCAACCCCCTCCCCCATCCCCGAATCTCACGTGAGATTTTTCAAAATGTGAGTTTCTTACGTAAACGCGTTGGATTGTTATTTTAAAAAGAAAAAAACAAATTTGCATCGTCCTTTTATTTACGACTAGTTAAGACTAGTAATCAATATTGCTGAGAGTTTAATTATAAGTGTAATAAAAATTTAACAATAGAATACTGTAATCGTAAATACTGTAATTAAAAAAAGAATATCTACTCTAATTCAGTCCATGGAGAATCATGCACGGTCTCAAGAGAGACTATTGGAACCAACATTTCCATATGATTTTCAGTAAAATCATCTGCTCCTTCAACTTCGTTCTGATCTAGCCACTCTAAGCCATTGGCACTTGTACAAAGTAACTCATTAGCTCGTCTTGTGACAATCCGTGAGGGTCGCACTTTGCGGAACATACGCGCTTGCTTAGCTGGTGCAATGTGGGCTGATCGCCTGTGCTCTGCAGCTCTCGTGCTAGATGCAAAGTAAATACCGCATGTACTGCAGCATCTTTTCTCTAAATCATCACGTACACTTGGGCAATAGAGATCATAAGGCGTGCTGATGAAACCATTCAGCAGTTGAATCGGTAGGCAGTGGCGTATTAGAAATGGAGCAAATGACTTTCCGTCATGCTCTTTAAAGTCCGGAATTATCAAATGTCCATCAACTTGAGTGATAGGGTATGGAGGTGGCAGAAAACGGTCGTGAAGAATCATATGCAGATCACTCCGGCGTGGGCTGCAGCACTTCTGGTCATCGCATTTTACAACCTAAAAAAAAATTATTAACAATTTCCCTTAAAGGGAATTTTTATTAAGAGTTACAAATTGTAACTCTTAATAAAAATTTGTTGATATCCGTGCTCGTTAAAAAATAAAAAAAAATAAAAAAATAGGCACGCATAAAAATTTGATATAAACCAACTGCCAATGTACCTGGAGTAAATATTGGAGTAATATTAGTAAATCGTACTACGATTACGCTTAAGATTAAATCTTAAGCATGTACAATCTGGATTAAATAGACCAAATTAGAATATTTTCTTTTTGTTTCAATCAGAAAAAAAAATTGCGTGATATTTGCCGAGACCCCCCCTCTCTCCAACGTAAGATTAGATGAGATTTGACTCGACCCCCTCCCCCCCTTAAACACCTCACGTAATTTATGGACGCCCCCTTTATGACCGCTCTAATTTAAATTTTTGTTTAAATATGTATGTACTAAATGTGTCTAACAAATATCGATATCGGTCAGTAAATGGTAGCACAGCAAACTTTCCCTCTTTTTGGGGGAATTTCGGAGACTTGAGTATGGGGGACTCAAAAATCGCTGACGACAAAAATATATATAAAATTGTAAAATCTGATACTTACCAAGTTCCGTAAAGATTAGTTGAACACGAGTATACGAGTACAAACATAGACTTCTAAGTACAAACAAATATCCGGAGAGACGAAATAAATTTTTTCTAGTTCATGCGGCAGTTCCACTAGGAAATTAGCAGCCATTTTATTTTTCTTTTAATATAGATTCTTGATTCACCTATGTTCGCTTCGCTCACTCGGTCAATCATTTCGCCAGCGTCACGTTACTGCGGCTGTTGCCCGAAGTAACCTGGGTCCCATTCTGAAGACGTCTTTATTGCTTTTACACATGCACATTTTTAATTACTGTCTGGCCTGACCTGCGCTTAGCGTCCCACGTCACACGAAGCTTTGTAGCTTAACACGCTAAAAAATTGTCGCGCTAACGCTTTAGTGAATTATCGTACATAATCCAAGATGGCCGTTCCTCTTGCCATTTGCGAAGAGAAGATAATTTCTGCGTTACATAGATATAATTATGAAAAAAAAATGAAAATAGTCCTGGTCTAGCCATTCTTGCGCCCTCCAGAGTCTACGCCCTGTGCCTGGGCACCGCCCGCCCTATTTACGGCACTGATTATGAGCCAAATCATTAATTGGGGCCTATTTCAAATGATATAACAACCTATCTCTAAAATGATCTATGTACATCTTTGACTATCTCTGAAATCTGTGAAGTAATACATGAATTGCTAGCCAAACATGATAAGGCAACATTGAAAAAAAATCATCCCTTCTTTACATGTATGGCCATTGGTCACCCACTAATTTCTCGCTTTTCTGCATAGAGATAAATAACTACATAGGTATAAATTTAATTATCTCTATGCTTTTCTGAAAAAAAATCTACCAACATTTTGTAGCGGTTTAAATATGTTACAATGCCAATAGTCTAGTAAAATGGCTGTAGCATATGCTAGACAGACAGACATTGCGAATTTATAAAGGTTCCTTGTAGCTACTATAAAACCCTCACGCCTATACTCCCTTATCGGGTATAGAGAACATCAGACGCCACATTTGACCGTGGATAGACAGTACGATGGAAGGGAGAAGGAATAATTCACAAAATGTTGGCTCTTTCATTGACAGAGTTTCAGCCCGTCGCCTTTATAAACTGCAATTGTCCATATTGGTAAAGAATCGCATTGTTACGAAAAATAACTATCACGGTTCATGAGATACAGTCTGGTGACAGACGGACGGACGGAGTCTTAGCAATAGGGTCCCGTTTTTACCCTTTGGCTACGGAACCCTAAAAATCAATAGCGACCCTTGAAATGAGCTAATCTATATTATTTGATTAACCGGAAAATAACTCACGATATTAATCGGTCAAAAGAGCGACGTCTTCCAACCGGTTAGATCTAGAGCTATATCTAGTGCGAATTGTATTAAAATGGCACTGCACATGCTATAGTTAGCACACTAAGGTCCACGCAGCCTTGTTGGACTTGGACCGTGTGACGCTAAACGCAACCGCAATAATGCGGTCACACTATTAAAGTATTCAGTGGTAAGGGCAAATGAAAATAATAACAGCCAATATCTTATGAAAATATAATATTTCCTAATAGTTAGACAGTTGTGCCTACGCGTCGGCGATGGTGACCTCCACCTCTACCCCCGGCTCGATGTTGATGGACGTGATCTGCTTCACGATCTCGGAGGGCGAGTGCAGGTCGATCACGCGCTTGTGGATACGCATCTGGAACCTACAAATAACAAGCTTTTATTAACCCCCAACCATTTTCAATGTTTTTCTATTGTTACTTTGTACTTGTGTTCTTTCTTGTCTTGTTTTTCCCATTGTAATGTATGGTGTATTGTGTGTATCCGTGTCTGTTTTTCCCATTGTAATGTATGGTGTATTGTGCTGCCCCCGTTATGATAATTATAGTAAGTCGTGTTACTGGTGTTATGACTTTTTTTATAGTTTCGTGATCCTGAAATCAAGACCTACATGACACTATTTTAAATTTTTCTATATCTTAATTATTGACAAAGATACGGTAAGCCTAATCACAGTAAGTGTTATGAAGGTTCAACCATTGGTTAAAATAACGGCAGTAAGTAGACTTACTGTATTAAAATTGTGTTTTATTCCATATTTTTTCTAACATATTTACAGTAACATGAATTGCTTTCGGTTATTTTTATTCAAATAGAGTATTTCCACTACTCATATTCACAGTAAGTATAGTTTGCACTGGTCCTAATTTCTATATTTAATAAAAAATGAAACCAATCCGTAAGCATATTTCAAGTAAGTAGTTAAGCAAATATACTTACTGTAACAATGCCTGCACCACAGAGGAATACAATTTGCATTTTTTTAAAGGTAAGACTGTTTACTTTAAGTATGCCAAATACATCATTTAAATGAAAATCAAGTTTATATCAATCTAGCAGTAAAGTCAATAGTTACTGTAAATATGTCTATGTTTTTACCGTCGTACTTAAGCGCAAGGGATGGCGCGAGTTAGAGAATCTATAAATTCCAATCCTTAATACCGCTTTTCCTACTTATTTATTTTTTAAGAATGAGTTAAAATGGGTTCAAAATAACATTTGATATTATCACCAGTTAAAACATTTAAAATAGAACTGTATTATTCTAGAGGTTACACACAAAAAAAGAATAAAATACTAGAAAAACTGGTAATAACTAGTAAAACCTATTAGTGTCTGAAAATAGAAATTTCGGTTTAATATACCAACTTCTAATCTTCTTGAAGATTAAATAAGATTGTATCAATATTAATTTTAATATTATAATATATATTTTTACCGAATGCGATTGCGCTATAATTATTGTTTTCGTATGATCGGAAATAAGTGAGAGATTTTAACTCGGGTAGAATTTGGTGCAACCTGACTTTTAATGATATTGAGAATGTACTTGTTCGAAGGCTTGAGTTATTGTTAGTTATACTATTGATAAATGACTGACTTTGCAGCTCAGTTTGTAGTATGCCTGCCTGCTACGCCGGACCTAGGTCGTAGGTTTGATCCATAGTACAAGCTTTGCTTAGTTTGGGCTAGATGGTGTTGTTGAAATGGTTGGAATGTCCGCCAATATTTAATTGCATTCATTTATAAAAAAAAATCGGTTGATAATAAGACAGCAACTAATTAATCTATTTTTTTTTTATAATTTTTATTTTATATTACAAGTATTTTTGTCTTTATATAGACAACAACTTCTTTCTACTAATATGATTGTTGTAAGACCTCAAAATCATTAACATGCAGATAGTTATAATAAAATTCTGTGCAATTGTAAATAAATAAATATATTTTTTTTTCTTTATAAACCAAATTTTTCATTCGTAATTTTAAATTATTTCCATGCTTTTAAATAAAATTACTATTTACAAAGCTTAGTTTCTGCCCAATGTCAGTAAAACATGATATTTTAAGGATAGACCAATCTGCACACTCATTCTACGGTTTTTATATAATACGAATGAGTCATGAGTATGAGTATACTTATTTAAATTCTCAATTAGTAGGTGTAAGTAACAAAATAGTAAGTGAAAACCACCCACAAGCTAAAGAAAAAACTTTTGTAAGGAGAGTCCACAGTGTAGCTTGCTGGCCTGCCCTTTAATTTAATTTTACTCAATAGTATTTTAGGAAATTATATCAGAGATCTCTTTTAAAGCGAATAAGTTCGCGTTTGACTCCCAACTCGCCTGTTGGCAAGTAATGATGGTTGGAGATGAAGCACGTAGATTAAGACACCTGACCTTGAAAAGACCCACGTTGTAACTCTTAGGCAGAAATTATGGTCTCCATGCTCTCAGGAACTAAAGAAGTGAGCAAATTTTGCAACTATTTGACTGTTCTGATTAAAATATGGCTCAAAATTATGTGAAAATTGCGGTAATAGATAGTAAGTTTTTGACATTCATATATTTATATAGAGGTTACACTAAACATAGTCACAGTAACTTAGAGGGACAGGATATTTCGTTAAATATATTTACAGTATGTTACCCATTTACTGTAAATATGTTTAAGAAAGTGTGAATTGAGCTGATAGAAGTGGTAATTGTAAATACATTTCGTTAGATTAAAAAGAAACTATTCATATTAAACAAATAAATCATATTCAGGATTAATCTACATAAGATTACCTATTGTTATCAATTTGAATATCTGAATTATCTGTTATGATTACTAAGATACACCAATTTAAAAAAATTGACAGAAAATTGCAGTTTCCGAAAACTCAATTTTTTGGACTTACTGTATTTATCATATCGGGGGCAGTGTGTGTATCTGTGTCTGTTTTTCCCCATTGTAATGTATGGTGTATTGTGTGTATCCGTGTCTGTTTGTGGCATCGTAGTTCTCCAGATAAACCGATTTTATCTAGTTTTTTTTTTTGGTTTTAAAGAGGATTTCATCAAGTGTTCTTAGCTTTGTTTCATCAAATCGTTTTAGCCGTTATATCGCTGAGTACAGATTTTTGGCATTTCAACGAGAAATGGTTGGTAATTCACTTAACTTCCACTCTATTTCCACTGACAAGCAGACAAGCCAGCGGAAAGACAATTCGTATAATCTATTTCCCTTACAGGTAAGAGGTTACAAACCATCTTACTTGTAAACTGAATAAGCGCATTTTAGTTGAGCAGTGTCTTGTTCCATTTTCGCGCGTGACAGTTCCCATCTGATAGAATGTGACAAGTCCTTATTCAATGAATAAGATTTTAACATGCGTTTATAAGACGGTAAGTGTGCAACATACCTGTCCCAGGTCTTGGAACCTTCACCACAAGGTGTCTTACGGGTGGTGATGCGAAGAATCTTGGTGGGCATGCGGACTGGACCCTGGAATCACGACATGGGGAGTTTATAAGCACAAATAAAAATATATTCTTGTATTCTAATATAAATTATTATCAGTTTGAATATAAAGTGTGTCTTCCCTATGAGCAGTACAAGGTATATAACACAGATACTGCACTTTGAGAAGTTCCGCTCTCACGCCGCAATGGTGAACTCAACACTATGCACAGTGCTGGGTCTTCATCTTGGCGTACAATCAATAATCATGATATTAAGACTAAAAAAAAAGACTCCATAGCTCAAAATCGTCTATCTCTCTCAAACATACCAACATTCTTGAAGATAAATAACGACGAATTCATTTAAAAATATACATTACTTCAAACATTAAAAACAACACTGTTGATAACAACTAACACTGGGTGACTTCGATCTATACTCGGGCTCCAATATACAAGTTTAGTCCTTAGTTTGGGGCTCGCTGAACAGAATCTTTATATTTAATAATAATAATAATAATAATTCATTTATTTGCGCATATGGGTTACAAAGGTGGTAATAAAATTAACATGAGACCGCCATATCCTACCTTTCGGCATGCAAAATTAGGCAAAATTAAAAAATAAATCGATTTATCTAAGTACATGAATATCACTGGATTTATCAAACACCATTCACTATTTACGAAAGGAAGCAATTACGTGAATCAATTTCATCAATCGATCCGCCCGTCATACACAACACAATACATACAGATTTAAAGCCATCTATACATGGTACAGTTTACAAATAATAAAAAAATAAAAAAATACATGTCACTTCAAGTTCATTGATTAAAATATAAGTAAATAAGTCAGAATTATGTCACAATGTCAAGTGAAGTTTATGAATGTCAAATATTAAATGTCAGATTATATATCAATACAGAAATACTTCAAAAATTTTCATTCAAATATTCGTCAGTGTCGTAATATGCCTTCTCTTGAAGAAAGATTTTGAGTCTATGTTTAAAGATTTGCATCTGGTCTATCTCAATTAGCCATTGTGGCAAGTGATTATATAAAATAGGTGCCATACATATTACGCTCTTATTGAGCAGTGCAGTCTTGTTAACAGGGATATTAATTTTTTGTTTATGTCGTTTACTTAATAAATTTGTGTATAAATTCATATTTTTCCGTACAAACATTACACATTCATAAATGTATAGACAGGGTAGAGTTAAAATTTTAAGATATTGAAAGTATGGTTTACAACTGTCTCTTTGCCGTAACTCACAGATGGCCCTAACACACTTTTTTTGCGCCTTAAAAGCGTCTTCTTTCCTTGTACTGTTACCCCAAAATACGATACCAAACCGAAGTGATGAAGAGACATATGCATTATATGCTGCGAGAACTGTGGACCTACTAGCTCTTTTAGAAAGCATATGCAGTGCATACGAGTACTGACTAAGTTTGTTAATCAAATTTCCTACATGAGATTTCCAATTCAAATTACAGTCGATATTCAAGCCTAAAAATTTTGTTGTCGTAATAGATTCAATTTTATGTCCAGAGTATTCAATGTCCAAATTATTTAATTTATTTATTTTATTCCTAAATGTCATTATATGTGTCTTACTAAGATTAACTTCTAAATTATTTATAGTCATCCATTGTATTAAATCATTAAGCGTCTTGTTAATTTCGTCTCGCATGCTTGAACTATTCATTCCGGTAAATAATACAGTGCTGTCATCCGCGAAAAGGACAGTCGGATGACCTGTTACTGTTGGAAGATCGTTAATGTAAATTATAAACAGAAGTGGACCTAGTACGCTTCCTTGTGGTACACCATACTTGACATGCTTGTAGTCTGATGCATAGATTAATTCTTTTTTAAACTTAGAACAGATTTTAGTTATTTGCGTACACTGCAACCTATTAGAAAGGTATGATTTTATTAGCTTTAAAACATTACCTCTGATTCCATATCTTTCAAGTTTGTTTAATAATACAGTATGGTCTACGTAATCAAAGGCTTTAGTTAAGTCCATATATAATGCACAAGCGGGTATGTTTTTGTCCAAACTTGTCATCACAACCTCTAAAAACTTATGAATTGCTTGGTTTATTCGTTTGTTTTTGCGAAAGCCTATTTGCTCTTTCGCAAATAAATTATTTATTTCAAAGAAATTTGAGACACTATTATAAATAACTTTCTCCAGCACTTTTGACAAAATTGGGACTAACGCTATAGGCCTGTAAGAACTCATGTCATGTTTGTCATTTTTCTTGAAAATAGGCTTAATTATAGTCCTTTTGAGCTTTTCAGGAAATACTCCGTTGCAAATACACAAGTTTATAATATGACTTAACACATGTGAAATAGAATTTGAAACTTGCTTAAGAATTTGTGTAGAAATCCCATCATATCCTGTACTGTTGGTATTATTGAGGGACATAATAATTTTTCTGATGTCTTGTGGTATTGTAGGGGCCATAAATAGAGATTTAGTATTGTAGTTTGGATTTTTGACTATATTCCTATTGGTGGGTTGCCGTTTAGCTGTAGGTCGCACTTGATCAATAAAAAAGTTATTAAACTGGTTAGCTACTTCAAGTGGGTTTTTAATTAAGTTACTATTAATATTCAGCTCTATATTTTCGTTTGGGATACTCTTTTGACCACCGTTTATTACTTTCCACATTGCTTGCGTTTTATTGATGGATTTTTTTATGTAATTATCATTTTGTGATTTCTGAGTAAGATTAATAACTCTCTTTAGTCTCAATGATAACTCTTTAAATTTCTTTTTATTTTCAGGCGTACGATTCTTTCTATAAGTCCAAAGCAATATACGTTTTCTTTTACAGCAGTTTTTGATTCCCGACGTAAGCCATCGGGGTCTTTGCCTTGTTGTTACTTTTATTTTGCGCCAAGGGAAACATAAATCGTATAGTAAAGTAAAAAGATCATGGAACTCGTTAAAAGCTATATTCGGGTCATTTTGTGCAAATATATCTGAAAAACTGAGAGAGTTGATACATTCTTTAAATTTGTCAATATTTTCTTGACTGTAGTCGCGTCTTTTTATGTGCCAATATTTAATTATATACGTAGGTTTTACCGGACAAACAAGTAATTGTGCTGTATGATCTGATAGAGCCAATTCTAGAACTTTTCCCTTGCATCCCCTTGTATTAAACAAAATGTTATCTATACAAGTCCCACTGCTTTTCCTAGTTGGTTCTCTAATTGCGAACTTGAGATTAAACGAACTTATCAACTCTTTGAATTCAATGACCTTATTTGTTTCACTAAGTAGATCAATATTGAAATCACCGCAGAGTATTACCTTTTTGTTACCGTAGCAAAAATCTGTAAGGAGTAAGTTCAATTTCTCGAAAAAAGAATCCATATAACATAGCCTCATTTTCGGAGGTCTATAAACACATAAAACTATGATTTTATGATCGACTAACTCTACTCCAGAACACTCCATTATACCCTCGACAGCATATCTCTGTAGCCCAGTGATAGGTTTGAATCTGTGAGTATTACGAATTAGGATACAAGTTCCACCATGGCGATTCTTTCTACAATGAAACGAACCCAAAACAAAATTAGGAATTTTTAATAAAGTAGTGTCCTCAGTTTTCATGTTATGCTCTGTTATGCATAAAATGTCTACTAAGCCCTCGTTACTCTTTAAGGACTCTAAGCTAGCTGTTAACAAATCGGATTTACTAAGGAGACCGACTATATTCTGATGCATAATACGAATTTCTTTAGATACGAAATAAATCATTGCTCTCCCTGGAATCGCATGTCGCATTGTCATTCGTTTGGGTGCTGTTATTTATTTTATAAGTTTTAATATGATCACTGTCAGTTTGTGTGCTATTATGAACTTTATAAGTTGTACTAAGGTTACTGCTGGTTTGGGCTAACTCATCTATGTTGTGTAATGTTTGTGTGGTTTTATTACAATCATTTACTTTGAGGTTATTTTGGTAGCAAATGGAACTATTTTTATATGCTATATGTACTATTTCCTTCAAAATGCTTCTACATATATGCACACAAAATTCATGTCTACGAGGTCGAAATTTGTCGTAATACATATCAATGTAAGTTACATATGCATAGCGGGTACATATGAATTCTAAGTCATGGTTAAGTTTTGTCTCCCTAAGAAAATTATTGTATAATATTTCAGGTATTATAACATTGGTATGAGAGACTGATCGTAACCAAGAATGCAGACTGATTTGAAAATCATACGGAATACGATCATTTGATCCCGCAAGCAGAATAATACAATCATTTTTTGAGTAGTCTAAGATTTCGTGTTTAGCCATATTTGTCACGTCATATAACTGTGCTCCTGGTTTCCAATAGCTTTTTACTTCATATTCATCTCCTAATAGTTGTTGTAATGTATGACGTGTGCCTTTCGCGTGGTCATCTCCTAGAATTAAAACTCTTTTCTTCCTTTGTTCGTCTTTGTTTATATCTTCTGCTAAGTGTTTTGCATTAATATCCCATTCAATGTTGCTGTTTTTTGAAAGTCTATATTCCTTTGACATTTTTTCCTGATATACTATAGAGGTTTGTTTATTACTCATTATTTCCCCTGGTATGTTTTCCAGTCTATCTTTAGATATGTTTATTTTTTGGCTATTTTCGTCTGATTTTCTGTCAACTGTATTTATCGATGTATATGTGATTATTTCATTTCTAGACATATTTTTGGATGTACATGATTGAAAGGTTGCATTTGGATTAAACTGGGCAATATGTGGTGTTGTTAAATCTTCTTGTATATCGGTGTGTGTCCCTTCCTCAGTATCTGATATGGTTGCCGGCGAAGATGTCTCTGTATTTGAGTCTTTTGATATGTCTTTTGTATCTGTGTTTTCTAGGTACCCAACATTCGTTTGACTTAAACGTAAATGTTGTTGGGTGTCATATGTCAAATTCTGACTTGTATTTAATCTATGCAATTTTTTCCGACGCAGTAATGGACTACCAACGAATCCTATCTTTTTATACGTTTACTTTTACTTTTACGTTTACTTTTATTCTACAATTTTTTTTAGATGTTCATTTTCTGATTTTAAGCAATTGATTTCTGAGCACAAATTTTCTATTTCTTGGTGAGCCGATTGCAACTCTGTAGTTAATTTCTGTATTTGCTTACTAAGTTCGGAATACGTATGGCTTTCGTCTAAAGTATTATCAGGCAAGCTCATAATCGTAGTTTCAAACATTGTTGAGCTTGATATATTGTTTAGAGAACTATATTTTTTTAGAGGCCGGAAAGTAATATTTTCTGAATCCATAGTTCTAAATAAGCAAGTCGTGTCATGTGTAGACGGCTTTATTTTATAGTCTGTCGTATTGATCGAAATATAATTATCTTGTCAAAAGTTAGTGCGTCATTGCGTTCTCGTGTCAATGTAACGTCACCGTCAACTGATACAGAATGTCAAATGTACAGTCGTTTTAGAAGTTCTCAGACAGAATTCAAATAAAATTGCCAAAGTATAAAATAATGAAGCCAAAGTGAATTTCAAATATGCAACGGTATAATTTTCATGACGATATTGTGTTTTCAAAAGTAGAAATCTTGTTTATAATCAATAAAGTTCGTCTCACCAGCGTTCAATCATCTGGAGTTAATTGGAGGTTAGATATCTTGATGTTTCCATTCCGTGAACTTGAAAAAACACTTTTTTATTTATTTATTTTGAATTTAAAAACACAGAGCTCACTTATACACTTCTTCCCGTGGCCAGGGTTGCCAGAAAAAAAAATTGTTTGTTAAAAGAATTTGTTATCTTTATTTCTTTTTATACTGTCTTTGCGCCCAAGTTAACATGTACATAATGTGTATTGATGTTCTTCTGGATAATAAATTGTCTTGATTATCGTCAATGACAATTAAATTGATGCTATTTTTTTTTTTTATTAAAAGGTGGTTGTTGGTTATAAAGAGAAGGTGAGGACATTGGGACATCGGAGGTTCAGCGCTAACGGTATACACATAATTGATGCTATTAGACACATTCATCAACTTAATAAGAGACATTACAATATTATAACAATATTGATGTATAGAAAATAAAACAAACTACATCTGGATAGTAAAATATTTGACAGAAACACGGGACTTTCATGAAGACTAAATTAGATTTTTGGTTCTCACCTTAACACGAAGCTTCTGTTTCTTGGCTCCGTTGATGAGGTCAGCGCAGACCTTCTCCAGCGACCTGACGTTACGGGAGGTTAGGGTGATACGAATACGGTGGATCGGGGAGATTTCAGCCTGGGGCTTCTCCAGATCACCCTTGCCTGACACTGCAGCGGCTGCCTGGAATGTCAAAGATGTAGGAATTCCATGATTTTGTAGACACTTAACCAGTCAAGGTGTTACTTGCACTTTAAATCACAGCTCAGGTAAGAAGATAGTATGGTGCCTAGCTTCTAAATTGCTATAAAAAATATTGAGTTACGCGCCACAATTTTCTGTACAGATTACTAGCAATCTTGCTTGTGATTTCGCGTTTAAGAGAAGTTGGAGAGAGGGATTATCTACATTAAAGTATTAAAACAATGAACAGAGAGCAAGCTTTGAAGGAATTCGGGTTGACACGTGCGACAATTATAACCTCACTCGCCCATCACATAATTTTGTACAAATTGGTCAAATAAAAAAGTAATAATTTTAAACGGTGAAGAATTAGTTACTTACCATTTTATTGCGATTTTCCGGTCGAGTTAAACAACTTTGAAATCAAAAATTGCTCAGCGCTGAACCGGAGAACAGCTTCGTTTCACTTCAATGAAAGAAAGAGAAAGAAAAAAAGTAAAATTGACCTATTACATGACATTGACATATATAATTTAAAGACGTTGACAATAAGTTTGCTTGACATCTTAGATGTAACCACAGATAAATTAATATTCTTGAAGAGGAAGTGTCAGGTGTTGCTATAAAAAATGTAATTTTACCGGTTCCAATTTATAAATCTTTGTGGATAGCAGACGATGACATAAAGGAGTCCAGTCGACTACAGATTTGACCACTCATACCATATCAAGATTGATAGAACAGTAAAGTCTACTGATTTACATCATATAATTATCATGTAAACTGTAAAGTAATCCATCCAATCCATGTTATAAATGAATTTTCTCATGCATTTGTAATCTATGATGTTGAAATATATTATAACTATTGCAGGATATATACGGCCTTACCGAAAAACGTTACTTAACTTTAAGCATTGCTTAACATATTTTGTAACTTCTCGCTGACACGTAATGACACTTGTGGAAAGAAGACAGAGAACTTAAGACGTTGGTTAAAGTTAAGTAACGTTTTTCGGTAAGGCTCATAATATTGGAAACAGCTTAATTAACACGCGTTTTTTAAATATATTTATGTGAATAAGACGTTGGGTATGTATAATACGATTATACTTATATAAATGATTAAAATGTTTCTTTTAACTTATGATAACTTAAAAACATACATTTTATTTAACAAACAATATGTCTTATTTAACATATTTTAACATGAGTTTCTTTGCATAAATATCTCTTTTATACGTTGTTCATCATGATGCTTTTGACTTGCTTGTCAAATTTTCTGTAACAAAATGAAAATACATCACATTAATACACTTCGTTATGCCTATTCAACAAATAAGTTAATATATATTAAAAGATAAACCAAAATGCCCGACTGCAGAAAAGCGGTTTTCACGGTCTAACTTACGACTCCGTTACGCATAGTACACTGTTAAGTGTACGTTTTTTGTGAGAAAGTATGCGTAACATCACTGTAAAAGATTAGAAATGCGTATCCCTTAGAACAATTCTAGTAACATTACTTATTACGAAAAAGTTTGTCGGAAAAGCGTTATTTTTTTTGCGTGAGTTGCGTATTGTTATTATTATAAAAAAATATCCTATGACACCTAGGAAGTGAACAAACAAAAAAAGTAACGGATCCTCGCACCTCAAAATCGGTCAAGCCGTTTAGACTGTAGGCAGTCATATAGACACATAAAAACTTACATATTTACATACATTCGAAAAACATAACACCGCTTCTTAGGCAGTCAGGTAAAAATAAATTTTCAGTCCATTTAACAATAATTTTAATATGTAATAGGTTTCAGCTTAGGCCCTGCCCCGCTGTAGGCGGCATTCTAGGTTTAAGTTTTTATAATGTTTTTATTGTTTTTTATATAAATATTGTAAAAACTTAGACTTAAGATTAATAAATAAATATATGAATTTTAATATATATAAAATAATAGCATCTGCTACAAAAACTAAAACAAACTACCATTTTGTCGTTTATCTATGATCTGCACAAACCATAATAAAAAACTGAACTCACGCAGAAGTTATCTGATCACCAGGCAGGTGAAATGGATTACAAATGGCATCAGCGTACAAAGCGTGTAGTCGGCGAAGAGCGGTTCTCACTTCAGCGTCCCTGATGTTGCTGCCACTAGGCGATGTTGAGCTAGTGACTAACACAAGCTTGATACGAGTATTGGTCACGTAGCCGTATCTAGAAAATATGTCCTTGTTAAATTAAATTATGACCAAATTACATACGTCTAAATATTCGATCCCGTACCATAATGCAATGTTTGAACTTTTGAATTTTAAAACCACTGATAAGTGACAATAAAAATGCAGCGGATTACGTGGTTAATCACATGCCTACACATAAAATTGCAAAAAACCTTACATCTTATGAGTATCGGTGGAGTAAAGTAATCCCAAGTACAAATCGCGTAGGTCTGTACGCGCTGCATTTGAATTTGTCCCTGCGTTATTGGGGTTAGTAGAGGCAAGGCGTTCCTCCAATGCATCTAAAGCTGTGTGCACGAGCCATTGCCTGGACAGTTCGTTATCTGTACTCGTGTCATTGCCAATTCCACCTATGTATAGCGGAGAGTTCTGAAAAAGAAAACATATTTAAAATTACCCCTTGGAAAGGAATATTTTTTAAAACTATAATACACAGATAGAGTATTGGCGGGAACGTCTAAGTAACGTGTTGTTGCTTTGTTTTATTTTCTTAAACTTGTGTTATTTTGAACATTAATGCTATAAAAATGGTGGTGTTTTATTCATTAAGTGTTCGATAAGGTGCGTGAGTGTGGGCAAGTGAAATAAAGCAGTAAAACGTGTGATTTTTCGTTGTCGGCAAAACTCCATAGAAGCTTCTAGTAAAGTCGCCACCACTTAACTGATGCAGGACTCGACTTATAAATTGACTGTATACGTGACTTAGATTGTGACTAGAACATTTAAAACTTGTTTTATTCAAGAAACTTGAAAAAATCCTAATACTTGACACTGGCAAATGCTTTAATGCGGGTCCAATACAAAAAAGAAGAAGAATACACAGATACGTCAAATGTCATGTTGAAAGGATGACAACATGACAACATGCTAAAATTAATGACGTCATCAGTATTTGTTGTACTTAATTACAGTCGGTGTACGTGGAAAATTTCTAAGGAAACTTTTGGTACAATACATGTAACTGCAAAAAATGTAGTAAATAGAGTGATGATTACGTGTAAACTATTTCTACCGACTAAATAACAGTGTAAAACTTACATCTTTCCCAATAACGGCGACACAAACAGCCATCGTATTGACAATTCAACGGAAGTGACATTACAGGTTAGACAACCTTGTGAAGATAAATCTAATTTTGTGCGGGAAACTCAAATTAAATTACATGAATTACTTCATTAAAATATTTTTTTCAGTTCAGAGAGCCTGTAACACAGAACAATATTACTCGCCTGTAATGTACCCAAATCTTACATACAAACCATGTTATATACTTACATTTTCATCTAGTGTTACGATTAATACCAGAACATTTCTCAATCAGGGTCAAATCCATCATGGCTATCAACGACGAACATTTATACGAAGTAAACCAACAAGGCGAGCGCGTCCTCGTGAGATCAACAGAATCGATACGCCGAGCCTACCTACGCTTTTCCAACCTAACCCAACGTCCAGTAGATGTCTGGTGGCGAGACTTCGAAGGCATCAGACAACACTACGTTCGTCTCAAGCCCAACACGGCTTATATCGTAAATTCCTTTGTTACGCATCCTTGGGAGTTCACAGATGCAGCGACAAAAGAGCGCTATTGTGTTAAGAATCAGTATATTTTCCGTGCACCGCCAAGTATAGGTGAAATGATGTTTAGAACCAACTGGAATATCACTATAAGAGTCCGTACTCTTCGAGAAACTGCTTTATTAGCCGTAGCAGTGAGAATTCCTCTTCCAGAGCTTGTGTCAGAGTTAGAGTTGCCTCGTGGCTTGCAGTCTGAACTACAAGAGCTAGTACAGAAGTTGAATACAGAAGAAACACCTCCAAGAGAATGATATTTGTTTTGGTTAAGTGTTGGAGAGAAGATCTTTCTCGCATATGTACTTTTTGTGTGGTGGAACCTCCTTATTTTCAATATGTACAATATATATGCTAGTGTAGTGTAGGTCCAATTTAATAGAAACCATTTGATACTTTTCAGTACTGATATTCTTAATCATTAGCAGATTCATCTCGAAAATTATATTTTTCTTTCAGTCAATCCTCATATAAAGGACAGATTGAATAAAACGAATTTACATCTGACAAGTTATACACTAACAATATTATTCAGTAATCATATTCACAATCATTTTATACAGGAATACATCTCAAAAATTACACTTTCAGTCATTAGTCAGTCCTCATAAAAATGACAGAGATCAAATAAATCGAATTTACATCCGACAGATTGCAAATAGCCTAAAAAAAACAGTCATTAATTCATGAGGGCTGTTCATAATATGATGTGATGAGATATGAATAAATTGGCCCAATTTCTTACAAATCCTAACCATACGGTGGGAAATTCAAATTTCGAACGTTTTTTCCCTAGTAGCTAATTCATGTATCTAATTTTCATCATGTAACTTGCACAACAATGTATGTAAATTGAGTCAATTAAAGATTTTTATATTTGTAATGTAATTTATCGAAATATTTGCGACAATCTAAGATTATTCTTCATATTATAATGCCAATATATTTATCAATAATACATAGTGTAGCATATATTATCCCAGAAACCCATTTTTAGTCATTCATGCGACTTCTCGGGATATGTAAGCAATGAGGCGCATTGATTCTTAAATTGAACTGATAATATAAAGAATAATCTTGGATTGTCGCAAACATTATATTCACTTACAATAGTTACCCAAGCTAGTTGCAACACAATAAAACTTAGAAATTTGAATTTTCTTCTGCATAATGTATCGTTGGCCCTTAAAGTGTTAATGTGACTCTGGCTGCTAATAGGCACTATAAATGAAGGAGGGGGGGGTGTTATGTTATGTTTCAAAGACTTCAGATACGGTTCAGACAAAAAGTATGTAATAACAGAGGCTGTAAAATGGCCTTGTTGATTAGATTTTTTGAGAGAAACTTCTATCTTTATATGTACATAAGGCGATGTCAATCAAACAGGAATATTTTTTATATAAAGATAGGTTAGATATGTACAAGGTATTTTCAAAAAGAATCTTGATATTAAGCTGCCAAATATATTTTAATTATTGTTAAGTGCCAATATTATATGTACAGTTAAGCATTTATAAATGTTAATATAATTAATAAGTAACAGATATTATCACTTTTATAATGAACTAAATGTTGATGCCTTATCAAATAAGTAGTGTGTAAGGGACGTTGCACACAATAATTTGAAATGGTCAATATTGACGCAGTGTGATCAGAGTTGAAAGAGCTCAAGACAGCTGTCGAAAAACCTATTTGTTTGTATATTGCCACTCAGAAAAAAATACGCACTTATAACTATTTTTTGTCACCTATAACACGGTTTAGTATAGGTACTAGCCAGTTCTAAAGATAACAAATACAGATATTTTTATTAACAAACCTTTTGCGCAAATTACAAACACTATGGACTCTGGACTAGGAAGACCAGTATCGCGGGCGTCCTGTTTGACGATAATACATTGATGGCAGGCTTTAGATAGAAATAAAACCGGACAAGAGCGAGTCAGACTCGCCCACCGAGGGTTCCGTACAAACTAGTAGATAAAAAGGTATTTTTTTTAATATTTTCCTTCATAAATCTAAAAAATTTCATCGCAGAAATATTTAAAAACCTGTTTTACCTTGTGCTAATTAATCTCTTTCATTTGATATCCCCACATGATACGGTTAAAGCCATTTAAAATTTGGACGCTCCTTCCTTGCATAAACACCCATTAAATAAATTAAATTAAAAATAAATAAATTAAATAAACCATAAATTAAAAATGTCCAGTTTTCGGTTTATTTCCTATATGTGTAGCACAATGCTTCTTGCCAAATTTCATAGTTCTAGGTCAACGGGAAGTACCCCATAGGTTTTGATTACCTTGTGAGTGTCGAAATGTGCATTTTTTACAACATATTCGGCTGTAACATTTTTTTACGAAAACTGAGAAATGTTATTTTTCTTTCTGCAGCAAGATACTATGGATCTGCGTATATGGTTTTAATTTCAACTCGATACCTTCACGCGTTCCCGAGATAAAGGTCTTGACACCCGGACAGACGGACAACAAAGTGATCCTATAAGGGTTCCGTTTTTTATTTTGTGGTACGGAACCCTAAAAACTAAGTACAAGTACATAAAATGCATGCAAATATATTAGTTTAGCAAAAAATGAAAATGAATTTAAGTTTATAATATTAATAGTAACTAGTGCCTAAGAAATTATCAACAATTGGAATGTCTAATAGAATATGTGGATGTGTGTGACTGTGGTGTCTTGTAAGAGAAAGGGGGAATGAGTTTTTTTTGTAATAACTCATTTGCATGCATTAATGTAGATATTTTTAATGCCTGTAAGTTTGGTCATCATTATCATTAGCCTATTTTATTTCACTGCTGAACATAGGCCTCTCCCATTGAACGCTATTCAGCACGATCCTCAGCTTTCCGTTTCCAGTCACTACTCTACATCTAGCTGCATTCGGTATAGCGTAAGTTTTGGCCAAAAAAGTTTTTTTTTTTATAAACCTGTAAATTGCAATAGTAACAGAATAAATAGACTGTAACGACCTGGCAAAAATACGAAATTCAATTTTGGAAAAATGTTAGACAAGTTTTTTTAGCTAATAAGGCATTTTGCAGTAAATGATAAATCACTGCTAACTTAAGATATGCTTAATGATATCAATAGAAATTGGCATGTTCATAACGGCTTATTTTGGTTTTAAAAAGTGTTGCATTTCTAGCGGCAAAAATGTGAGGAGCGCAAGAGGAAAAGCAGCTTCTTCTGCTATGGCAGAAACTTGCTCCATCTGGACATAAAGATTGTGTCTGGTATGCCTAAGATAATTGTGTACATGGCTTTATTTGTCTATAACTATAACTTTTATATTTTTATACTTGTAGTAAAATTAAGTTTTTTCTTTGTAGGTATATCTTGGCTGTATTTAATGATTACCTAAAAATGCAGATAAAATGGGTAATCCTGTTATTTTATGACTTATTTTTTATAATGAAATAAGTCTACGTTTGACCACTAAAACTAGCTAGCCCAATGGCAAGTGATGGTGTGGCTGAGGACAGCCAGCATGTCAATCTAGAGATATGCGTAAATATAAGCATAGATTAGGTTTTTTTTCATGAACCTACTCGTATATTGACCCACTACTGCACAAAGTTCTCCACTTCCTTCCATAAGTCGCGGACCATTAGGTTTATTTTTTAACCTCCGACTCAAAAAGAGAGGTGTTATAAGTTTGACATGTGTATCTGTGTCCGTCTGTGGCATCGTAGCTCTCAACGGATGGACCGATTTTGATCTAGTTTTTATTTTATTTGAAAGATGATTTGATCGAAAGTGTTTTTAGCTAATATATTAGTTTTCAGTTGTTTTTATTTTGTCGGGGGTTTTGAGTTTTATAAACTTATACTTGTTACATACTGAACTGAGCAAGTGTGTGCCTCTGTCTGTGGTGTTTTATCTTTCGATCAGATGAAATGTTTTTTTTTTCTCTTTGTGTGAAAGATGACCGGATCAAGTGTCCCAAGCTATGATTAAAAAAAATGTTCAGCTGTTTTTATTTGTCTGAGATTTACTGATTCAATCAATATTCAATGACATCTATGGTTCTTCATCAAGCTTTGTTAAAAGTGAAGATCTTGATTAAAAATTGTTTAAATAATTTTATTGTGCCATTTTATATACCTGATTTTAATTATAGTTTTCGCTTTTATAATTCTAATTTTGTGTACGATAAAGTAATGAATAAACATCTAATTAAATGTGTATATGCTATAGCAGTAAATGTCAAAAATTAATATATTGTTATACTAATTTTTTTAGAGCTTGTTTTATTTCTGAAACCGGTTTCTTTCCTTTGTATTGGACCCGAGCGATTGGCGCATTTGCGTTTCAATTATAAATATTGCAAGTCGTTTAAGCTTTACCTAGACATAGTCCAAATCATTAACAACTTATCTTCAAGTTCAAGTCAACACTCAGTAAAGTAGTGGTGTGTTAACTGAAAGTTTATCCAGAGTTTTGTCCCCAACACGAAAATGACGTATTTCGTACTATATTGACTCGTGCACGTAAATCTTTAGTAAAAAAAAAATCAGAATCAATTTCAGAAAATAAAACAGAGCATCGAATTTCTTTCTCATGTTCTCCCCAAAACTCCTTTATATATACTTTCTACAGGACAGTGAAAACAAACACTCAAATCAGGGTATAAAAAAATAATTTATTGTAAAAAAAAAAAGTATTGTGATCACATATAGGTCGTGTTAAATGGCAAGTCACTTTTCTTTATTCATATGTGCTACTAAGGCTAAAGCTCCACCGGGTATGAACCTCATAAAAGTATCAGCTGTCAACGGTCCCAGTGCGTACATACCCTTAGGAGCGTTCAACATCTCATGCGTACTCTTGTCTATGGCCACTGGGTTTCTACTGTCAACCGGTTTGTCACCATCGACTCCAAATCCTATTCCATTAGCAAAAAGATCCATTTCACACCGACACTCAACCTTAACCTCCTTATACGGAATGGATATATCACAAATACACTTGTCATTCAAATATCTATCTTTGCAACTCTGTATACTCTGCCCCAAAACAGTTTTAAAATAGAGCCAATGATTTTTCAAAAAACATTTCTCTTCCATTTCACGTTTAGCATTCTCTTTCATGCACTTTTGACAGTTGACATTGACATCGATACAGTTGAGGTTGAAGTTTGTCTGTAAAAAGTTTAAGTCTGGCTTTGATCCGATGAAGACACATATCATGTTAACATATATTTCTGTTGTCTCGTTTGTTGTCATGTTGAGTAGTTTGACCCTCTTCATGGCGAGTTTGTACTCTTCAATGTCCTCAGAGTTGAGCTCGAGTTGTGTTGGTTCCGGAGTGACGTCTATGATGACATGGTTCGAGTAAGACGTGTAATTATGGTGTTTCCCTGACGCGCCGTCTCGCATCATTTTGTACACCTGAAAGAAAGACACGACTGTTTTAGATTTAGAACAACTTTTGGTGTATGGCTTCTGTGAGGATGCTTCACAACTCCGCCAATGTCACGGGTAAGATAACCCATCGTAGGCAAAGAATTGGTTTTCTCTGCTGTTGATTATGACATATTTTTTTAATTACACTGAATCGCATTACTAGGTACATTAATACATTCCATCTATTTGAGCGTAGCGAAACATTTTTAATCTATGCATGGCACAGTATAAAGCTGGTGTTTCGGAACTTTGGGAGTGTGGGCGAAGTAGAAACACGCGTCCCATTAAAATATAATCCCGTAATCGGAATGAAACACAGGTTTTTGAAGACATAAAAGTCCTAACATGAATAGTTTCGTATTTGGAAAAAAATAAGATGTTTAATTTATGTTATTTGGCTAATAATAAGAGTTATATCAAGGTTTAGATACAAAAGGCAGTCATCCTAGACACGGCGCGTATTGTCAGGAGGTTCATCACTCTGTACCTCTTACCACCGGCAGCTTAAGCCCTGCCCCGCTGCCGGCGGCACCCTAGTTCAAAGTTTTTATAATATTTATATTTTGTATTTGTATTGTAAATTAAATAAATAAAAGGGTTATATTTTATTATGTATCGTTTCCTTGCTGAAAAATAGCAACACTATAATCCTGGAATTTTCAAGGCTAGATTGAATAGATATCTTCTATATCGACGAGCTCCATCCTCGACCACACCGTCGCTTAACATCAAGCGAGTCGGTGGTCAATCGTAGATCTATTATTTATTTGGAACTAAAATAAGGAGTTACAAAAACAGTAAGGGCACCATGATACTCGCAGTAGTTTTAAAAAACTGTGTCGTGGGGAACATCGCCCACTTCCAGGGTAATATTAAATGTTATATAACAGCTATGAATATAATTGTATAAAAAAACACCAAACTGGTGTCCAATTTAATGACTATGTTGTCGTGTATATGTAATGTGATGCGCAGTAGATACCTGCGCGTAGTCCGGGTAGGAGTCCGGCGCCAGCGCGGTCAGCGCGTCGGCGGGCGCGCGGTGCACGTGCAACACGCGGAGCCCGGCGTGCAGCGCCAGCCGCACGCTGTCCGCAGCCGACACGCCCGAACCCACCACCATCACGGAGGGGGGAGCGGACGACGACGCTGTAATACACAATATATAACTGTTACAACCTTTCTCGTTTTTGAAGTGAAAACTTCTTTAGCGGCGTTATGCATTTTTGGGATGGGTAAAAAATGTTAAGCTCGCGCCAGATCGTCAAGTTGGTCAGACGGACAGTCAGAAACCTATTCTAACGTTCTGCATTTAAAGTTCATTATTGTATGTACAAGCGCCGTACACGAAGCGTTAGCGTGTTTTAAGAGTATACAGCGCCATCTAGTACGTTGTTATAGAACTAACTTTATTATATGAAGTGTTCATACAATAAAGTTAGTTCCATTATATGAAATGTTCATACAATAAAGTTAGTTCCATTATATGAAGTGTTCATACAATAAAGTTAGTTCCAGACCAACGTACTAGATGGCGCTGTATAGTCTTAAAACACGCTAACGCTTCGCGTACAGCGATGAGTAGGGGTTGTTTGTAAAACAATATCTTTGGTCAAATCCTTCACGAGTCAGTCTTGTTGCTATTTAATTTTTTAGTTTTACTTCTACCGGCACTCACAGAGTGCAATCCGTTGTTTTTTAAATTCTTATTTATGCAAGTTAGATCTACTATTGACCACCAACTTGCCTGATGTTAAGCGACGGTGTGGCCGAGGATGGAAATAAATTGTTGTATTATGTATGGTTTTGTAAAATAGAGCTTAAAATATTATGCGCATAAACGGGGAAGCGTTAAATGATTTCTAATTTTTATTGAGAATTTATTTTGCTTTAAAATTTAGTCAAGACTCAAAGACGTAGGTTTTTTTAACGCAAGATAGGTCTATAGAATTGACCACCAACTCGCCTGATGTTAAGTGACGGAAACGAAATATATATAATCATTGAATTTCGGTTGTTTTTGTCGATGTAGGATTTGTTGTCGATGAAGGCATTTGTTGTCGATGTAGGCGTTTGTAGTCTGTAATGTGACTGACCTAGTTGCGCGAGCAGGCCGGTGGCTCGCTCGACCGCGTCCAGCGAGTGCAGCGAGTGCACGGCGATGTGCGGCGCGAGCGTGTTGGCGCGCTCCGCTCCCGAAGCCACTACCACGCGCGAGCACACGTACCGGAACTGAGCGCCGGACGACTTCTCGTACCTGCACATGACACGTACAAACATATTTAACACTAGTAATACTGCGAACAGTAGATCCACACACTTTTTGCAATATATTTTTCAATTATGTTAGTACAAGCTTCGATACACATCAGACGATCTCATACAAGATGTTGTTGTTTCGATGGACAGACGACCTCATACAAGTGGCGGGAAGACGCTGGATGCAAGCCGCTTCCAATCGGTCTTTTTGGAAATCCATGGGGGAGGCCTATGTCCAACAGTGGACTTCTTATGGCTGAGATGATGATGATGATGAAGCTTCGATACATTTTTTGACATCTCCTTCCAATTACTTAAAAATGCCAAATGTATAAATCACGCGAGTACAACACTTTCACAGGAAGAAAGATAAATGTCTTACCCGGTAACGCAGTAGCGCGCGGCGAGCGGGCAGGAGGGCGCGTCGCACGTGACGTCACGCCGCGGCGCGCGCGTCACTGACGTCACAATCACGCCGCTGCGGAAGTAACGCTGCAAATAAAAACAAATCAATTGACGTTAGATTACTTTTTACAGGATTCAAGAGAACAAAGCTGAGAAAACAACTATGAAAGTAATTTGAATACCGAAAAAAATAATCAAAACTGGGCGTCTAAGTATGTACCCCAACTAGGTCTATACGTACCCCGACTACTTTTTGAGGTCGGTGCCATGTCACTATCACCAACTTTAAGTCTTAGACAGGCCCGACCTCAAAAAAAATAGTTGGGGTATATATAGACTTAGTTGGGGTACGTACAGACCTACTTAGGTAGAAGCCCAGTTTTGATTAATTTTTTAGGTATTATGTAACAGCTGTTGTCATTTCTTCCTTTTAACCATTGAACAGTTTTGAAGTCGTTTTTTTTTATTACTTTTATTTATTATTTTTTTAAATCAATTCAACTTTGGCAACACTGGCCGGGACGTCATGCGACGTGTCCGCTTTATTTAAATGGCTCGTATATTTGTGACAACAAGTGTCACGGTAGTCTCGTCAGTAACCTACCTGCAGTCGGCATGCGAGCACGTATCTCCTGCAGTATATAGCGACAGCGCGAGCCGAGAGGCGTGCGGAGCCACGCGCCGCGTGCGGGGGGAGGGTGAGCCATGCCGCGGGGGAGAGGGTACGCACGCCGGGGGGGAACGTGTGCCACGCGCCGCCGGGCGGACCCCGCCCTAATACTATGTGCTCGATCTGGACAAGTACATTTTAAATGTTATAATTTAATTATAAACAAATAACATTTTTTATTCACATATCCTGAGGTTGCCCGTAAGCGATCGCTTTTAGCGATAAGACCGCCCTTTGTTCCATTTTTCGTACATATGAGTAAATGTGACGTTCGCTCTCCAGTTAACGTTCAGATTTTACTTTTATGAATCAAGTTCCCCAAACATAAGCTCGCCGTAAATATTTTGGGAAAAATGGGGGTTTCCTTGTTTTGTCCTCATTTGATGTCAAGTGCCGGACAGGTTGACACCGTTTTCATATTTTCGTTTTTTGGCTGTATTGTCAAGTTATTGTGTATAGCTCTGAAAGTAGCTACGTACATGTCTAGAATGCCACGTTTTCGTAAGTTTCCTTAAGATAATTATTTTCATATAAAGTAATTATATTTATTTATTTAAATAAATATAATTTTATTTTTATAAATAAATAAATGTATTATTTACGCATCGCACCCACAAACACGTATCAACACCAGCTTGCCCTTAACGCCACTAGATGGCATTAGTTGTACTATAAAACGAGCTAACGTTTCGATTCTGCCAGCGCATGTAGTAGGTACTTTATTTTACAAAACATTCAACAACAATAAACAACTACTTTCTTCGTGATTAAAATAAATTTGTAACCTGTTTTTCCGCGTCATATCTCCATTCGATGAGTGAGTCTGCCTCGATGCCCAAGTCTGCGCAGGGCCTTAGCAGATTGTCCATCTGTGAATAAATAGTAATATATATACACGTAAGTATGTATAAAGACAAGAAAATAAAACTAAAAATAATAATTGATTGAAAGTTAACGCTTGAAATTACTTGAAAGTAGCGAACATCCTTTTTATCCGACTGCTCGAGAAGGAGGTTATTGGGGTGTATTTATTTGTATTATCTTTTGGAGGAAACCTTGTTTGACCGATTTTCATGAATCTGAGTTCAAAAGTCCAGTATCACAGAGTCGATAATCGCTTAGAAGCTTCCAAATGGCCGCATATATCCTCGCTCGCATGACTGACTCTCCTGACTCATTTCAGTCAATTGTTTTTCGGTTCGGATGTTAGGTTGTTTCATTAAAAAATATTCGTAAATCGGATGTTTTGCATATCTCATGATATTAGCTTTCATAGTTTACTTACACTTCAATTTCACATTGACACTTTTCATGTGTTTGCATTCCAAATATCTGTTTTTATTTTATTTTAAATGAGTTAGGACAGTTAGTCTTTCGAGCGACGATATATGTGTGTGCGTCGTGGTACAAAACATCTCCTCGTATTACATTGTGTAAGTGCGAATCGACTCATAGGATAAGGACATTTTTTTTATAGTATTGCGTTTTGAGACTGCTGATGGACTTTTGATCGTGACTGTACAAGGTGTCGTTAGATTCTTATTTACTTTCCCAGTGTCACTACATTTTTTGTATTAATAATGCAATAAATTGTATTTTTATGTAGCCTCCTGTAAAAATAAAAATGTTTGTGCCATTATCAATTTTATAAATCTCTCCATAATCATCATCTCAGCCACAAGAAGTCCATTTCTTGACATAGACCTTTCCCATGAATTCCCCAAAAATACCTGATGGAATCAGCTTGCATCTAGTGTCTTCCTGCCATTTGTATTAAGTAATCTGTCCCGTTTGATCTTCATTTAATTAATAACATGCGAAATTATAAGATCCGGTGTCAAATACAATGTTCAAATACAGTGATAACCCATGTGATGTGTTACAGAGGCATGATAACCTGACGATAACTATAATTATATTTTATCGAACTGACAAAATGTAATTTTAGTTGTGATGACTTTTGAAACATCTATATTAGTATATAGTATAAATATTTATATTAAAAGAATAATTTTAATATAAATATTTATTTATATACATATAGTTTAAAAAAAACAAAAAATCTTACTTCAAATAGAACGTGTTCTGTTGTTTTAAAATTCAAATAACTAAACCGATTTTGATTAAAATAACTATACTATGGGACCATTCTGAAAGTATGTATAATGTGTATACATAAAAAAATATCTAATACGGTTTATTAATGACAGCACTAAGCTAAAAAAATACAGTCAATTGTTAGCTTCCTTCTTTTTGAAGTCGGTATAAACACATTAGGTGCCATTCATTTAGTTTTTTTAATTTGCTAGTTTTTAACCGTACTCAGCGATATCGATCCACATTCTTGTTGCGTACTGCACAAGAAGAACGGAATTCTTTGCCGCCATCTCTGTTTCCTGAGACCTACAATCTTGGAATTTTCAAGGCTAGAGTGAATAGATATCTTTTAGATCGACGAGCTCCATCCTCGGCCACACCGTCGCTTAACATCAGGTGAGTTGGTGGTCAATCGTAGATCTACCTTCTATATAAAAAAATTCGCTTATCAGACGAGTTGTCAAAAGAGCATTCGGGATTTTGATAAAGTATCTTGGAAAAAATGGATTTCCTTTTCGGGGAAATGATATTCGGTATTTCACAATTCTGATCATAGATAGGATACCATTTGCGCAGTCTGTTAAACACATGTATACCTACGTAAGGTAAGTGATATCCGCGCACGGACAGATGTTTATCCTCAAGTTATTATTTGAAACTATGCGGTGTGTGTTCAGATACGACGCTGTTTCAATGTATAGTATATAGAGTTCGATGGTTTGTTAACATTATTAACCGACTTCGAAAAATGAGGAGGTTATGTATCAAATCGTTGTAATACGATTTTTGTAAAATTTTTTAGGGTTCAAGTTTTTGAAGTGAAAACGTCTTTAGGCACATTAACTCGTGCTTAGAGGCCCACATAGACATAACATATTCGAAAATTGTGCAATTCCAACAATATTACATATAGGTATTCATGCATATCAAATTGATAATATCCTTTTTTTAAAGTTGATTAAAAAACAAGTTTTTTAACCTTGTCTCCTACCTACACTTGCCGTAACTGATTTGAATGCAGCATCGTTTTTTTCCATTACTTTTTCTGTTTTGTCATTGCATATTATGTGAAAATTTGAGAATATGACGTATTGGGCAAGTGACGTTTTGAGAATATGACGTATTGGGCAAGTGATGTTTTGAGAATATGACGTATTGGGCAAGTGACGTTTTGAGAATATGATGTGTTGCGTCTAAACTAACATAACTTGTTTGTGATGTTTGCCAGCAAATTTATCAGTTATTCAACCACCAAGCAGTAGTGCGCAATAGTGAACTATATACGGTATTAAAAGACAATAGTTCCAACGAAATTTCCTCAACGTGAAGTGTAGAAGAAATTTCGTTGGAATTCTTTCCTCAGAGTGACGAGCGCAATACATTGCCACGTACACAAAAGTTTTCAACTTTTGATTGCACTTCGGTGTGGTATTGGACATTATATCCGTACAGTTTCTTTTTTTTTAGTAGTGTTCCCCGGTGACCGTGAAGCCATAATTGCACTGGCCACGTAACAGCCATTCTAGTTCATTTCGATTAATAAAAACCGGCCAAGTGCAAGTCGGACTCGCGCACGAATGGTTCCGTACCATTATCTATAAAAACGGCAAAATAATCACGTTTTTTGTCTTAAAATATTAATTTAATTATTTATTTTTATAGTGAATAATATACATAACTCGATATTCTGTGAATATTTCAAGCGTCTACCTGTTGCCGTTATCAATATCGAGCTAAAACGAGCAAAAAAAATCACGTTTGTTGCCCCCTTGAATATTTATTTATTTTATTCTGTTTTCCAGTATTTGTTATTAAAGCGGCTACAGAAATACATCATCTATGAAAATTTCAACTGTATAACTATCACGGTTCATAAGGTACAGCCTGGTGACAGACGGACAGACAGACAACGGAGTCTTAGTAATAGGGTTCCGTTTTACCTTTTGGGCAAGGAACCCTAAAAACCACAATACAATGACCTCTAGAGGTATAATTCACTCTTTTTGCGCGTCGAAGGTTACATCATAAAAACGCAACTGGTTTTTATATCACAGTTCCTTTGCGGATCGGTCTGTTAGTTTTTTTATGGTAGCGGTTTTTAGGGTTCCGTAAACAAAGAGCAAAACGGAGCCTAACGTTCTCGTTATGCTGTCTATGTGTAAGTTTTTGGTTGTGTTGGACCCTGTGACCAGCAGTGGACTTCTTGAGACTGAGATGATGATGATAGATAGTTATTAAACTTGTAAATAATTATTAACAGGCCTCATGGCTCAGTGGTAGTATGTCTGCCTTCTGTTGAGCTGTGGGTCATGGGTTCGATCCCTACCAAACATTTCTGCTGAACATGGATGTTTATTCTGTGTCTGTGTGTTTATATGTATCATATATTTATATATGTAGTATTTATAAAAAAAAGTATATATGTATTCTATCAGCCATCTAGTTTCCATAGTACAAGCTTTGCTTAGTTTGAGCTAGATGGTGTTGTGTGAAATGTCCACCAATATTTATTTATTTATAAAAAAAAATATTACACAAGCGAAAGCAACTCTATCTGTTTGTATTTGTTACTTCTTAGGATCAGCACCCTTAGTACAAGTTTTTATGGAAGAAACGCGGCGATGAAAGTTTTCGTACGCCTCCATACATTTTTTACGTTTCTCTTCGTAATCCATAGAGGGCGCTTTCAAAACATGTATGGAGGCGTACGAAAACTATCATCTACGCGTTTCTTCATAAAAATTTGTACTAAGGGTGCTGGAGAAGGACATAGGCTATATTTTATCATCATCATCATCGCAGCTTTTCAACACCACGCGCGTGGAACGGCAGACGCAGTTAGTATAGTAATAAATAAAAAAATGTGCGCAAATGCCATCACGCTAACTCTGGGTCCGTACCCCAACCGTTCAAGCAGTTATTTCAATATAACTTTGTACTTTTGTCTCGTTCTTCTTACAGTTGTAAGAGCAAGACAAAGGCGAAAGTAATCTATACATATAATAAGACTGTAACGGGTCAAAATCTGTACATTAAAAACAAATATATTAATTACAAATACATATATTTGAAAATTTATGATTGGAGGATGCATTACTATCGATACAGAAGCCAAAACAGCAATTTTTATAATTTTTGTCTGTCTGTCTGTCTGTACGGTGAACTACGGTGTGTCCAATGGACGCCGAAACTACTGGACGGATTTGGACGAAATTTGGCAGGATTATTACTTATACTATATAGAAGGATCTGGCATACTTTTTATCTCGAAAAATTTGACAGTTCCTGTGGGATACATTAAACAATAACAACATAATCGATCGCCACGCGGGTGGAACCGCGGGGCGCAGCTAGTACTGGAATAAGATTACTTTTAGGATTGTAGTGTTCTCCGTTCTCACAAGGTATGTTATCTATAAGTACGGATACGTTATCACAAGTGACTCAGCATAATCATTAATTTCTTATCAGTTCGATTTTCGGTCCCTTCTGATTATTAGCACCCCACACGAGGCGCGCATGATTTATTTATCCGACTACAAAAGTAGGGCGATGTTTATAAACTGTTGTACTTATATAACATATTGGTAAACTATCTATGGATCCGAAATACATTTAATTGTGATCGATTATTGAGGTCCTTGATCGAAACAACAGATTGAATTGAGTTTTGGCGGGAACATCATGGAAACGTGTTGTTTTATTTTACTAAACTTGTGTTATTTTGAATTTTAATGCTATAAATATGGTGGTGTTTTTTTTTATTAAGTGTTCGATCAAGTACGTGTGGGCAAGTGAAATAAAGCGACGAAACGTGTCTTTTCACGTTGTCGGCAAAACTCCATAGATGCTTCCAGTAAAGGCACCACTACTTTACTGAAGCACGACTCTAATGACTGTTTACGTGACTAAGACAGTGACTAGAACACTATATAACTATAACTATATAACTTGTATCATTCAAGAAATTTGAAAATATTTCAATATTTGACACTGGCAAATCGGCAATCGCGGGGTCCAATACAAAAAAGAAGTAAATTGACGAATTGACACATTTTGATTTGAGGTTGAACAAAGAAGGAAGGGAAGGTAGATGGCGCTTATGAAAACTGTCAAAATGGGTTGCGTTCCAAAATACGCAAATGAAACCTAACAGTTTGAATCTTCTTGCCTGGATCCGTTTTATAGAACTGTCTGAGTCGGATTCCAGATATTTAACTTGTCATATGTTTTTGATTCCATAAGTTAGTTAGCCATAAGATTCATTTGTTAGGTTTAATTATAAACAGAAACTTTCTTATTACAAAGATTCGGTTATCAGACGAGTTGTTTTTGAAAGCTTTCGGAATATTGATAGTGTCTTTTGAAAAAAAAAAAAACGTTTTCGAGAAATGCTATTCGATATTCCGTGATTCTTTTTAATTTACAATGTTGGCTAAAATGAACACACACTTTTGCCCGATAGCGCAAGAAGGAGGGTTGTGTTTTTCGTTTATTATGTATGTACGTGTTTCTATATTAACTCCTACAGCTTAAACGGCTCGACCGATTTTGATGTGTGAGGTTTCTTTGGATTCGTCTTTATTTCCGAGTGTCATAAGCCAAATTTTTTTAGAATCATAATACTAATAATGACGTAAAAATTAAAATAACGCAATTTTTTCTTAAACTATGAACTTTTTAATAACAAATAAAAATTTGGAGGGTCTCTACCCTGTGAAATGTAGCAAAGGGGAATATCTTGCAAGCGGGTAAAACCGCGGGGCAAAGCCAGTAGTCCGATATAGAGGTCGACATACCAGTAGCGGAATTGGGTTCTGACTCCTGCCCTCCAATCCTTCTGCGAGCTCCATCAGGTCTGTCTCGTACAGGCTCTGACCTTCAGGCAGGTTTGATAGTCTGAAAACATACAAATAACAACTTTTAAAACAGACGCAATAAGAACTAGTTTTGTTTGAACTTGTCATAAATAAAAAAAAAAAAAAAAATGTATAAATAAACCTTCATGTAGTAAGTATTACATAAGAGGAAATAACAAGTATCTATGTTAAAAGACAAGTATGTATATTAAAAGCAAAATAAAATACCCGACTGCAGAAAAGCAGTTTTTTCAAACTTTCTAAGATCTAAAATCTTCTAAGAAAAAGTAGTAAAATTAGTAATTACTAATTAAGTTTATAGTATAACTAATTAAGTCTATAGTAAAATTACTTGTTTATTACGAAAAAAATCGTTTTAGGTTACGAAAAAACGCATTTATACAACAAAACATATTTTTGCGAGAGATGTATTATTATTATTACAAAAATATATATCCTATGACACTCAGGAAGTGAAGACGACTCTAACGACACCTCGCACATCAAAATCGGTCAAGCCGTTCAGGCTGTAGGCGATCATACAAACATACACTCGAAAAACATAACCCTCCTTCTTACGCAGTCGGGTAAGAAATTCTAAAAGCGTTTTTTTATGGTGAAACTTGTACCCACCTAGCTCGGAGCATCTCGTCAATGGGCAGGTCGTCCGGTATTGGTTTCAGGTAAGGCACGTTGCCTGCCAGCATGAATGAGGTCACCATGCCGCTGGGACCGTTGCCTGAAGGTAGAAAAAAAAAAGTTTTTTTAACTTTGTTTCATATTTAGAATAGTTCTACTTTTACCACCAGCACGCCTGATGGTAAGCGATGTCGTGGCCGAAGATGAAGCACGTAGACCTAGAAGATACTAGTAGTATCCACATTATAATACTAAAAGTATCCATATTAAAGGAAAAACAAAATACCCGACTGCAGAAGATCGATTTTTGCAGTGTAACTTACGATTTCATTACGCTTGGAGCTAGGATGGAGCACGTAAAGCTTGAAGATCTATCTATTCATTCTAGCCTTGGAAATTTTAAGATTATAGTTCTCAGGAAACAGAGAAGGCGGCAAGGAGTGCCACTCCTTTGCAATACGCATAAACACCGTGGACCGAAATCGTTGGAAACGGTACTCTACTGATGATGATGGTACTGTACTAATAAAATAATAACAGAGCATGTAATTTTGGAATGAGTTTCCTTCAATTTCTTCAAATGAAATTAAATTTATCAAATTGAATTTCTCACGGCTTGTCGAGTTTACAGTATTGGCGAGTATAACATGAATCGAATTTTCTGGTAGTTTTTAGGGTTCCGTACCCAAAGGGTAAAAACGGGACCCTATTACTAAGACTTCGCTGTCTGTCTGTCTGTCTGTCTGTCTGTCTGTCTGTCTGTCTGTCTGTCTGTCTGTCTGTCTGTCTCCAGGCTGTATCTCATAAACCGTGATAGCTAGAAAGCTGAAATTTTCACAAATGATGTATTTCCGTTGCCGCTATAACAACAAATACTAAAAGTTAAAAAAAAAAAATATTAAGGGGGGTCCCCATACAATAAACGTGTTTTTTTCGTATTTTTTTGCTCAATATTAAAATCAGTAACAGGTAGACGCTTCAAATTTTCACAGAATATTTACTGGTATATTACCTTTCAAAATAAATAATTAAATAATCATAAAGTAAATATTAAAGGGGGGCTCCCATACAACAAACGTAATTTTTAAGCAATTTTTACTCGATCTTAATTAACAGGTAGAAACTTGAATATTTGTAAGTAAATATTTAGAAATATACTAACTATATAAATAAATACCTAATCTATAAAAACTCACAAAATGAAAATAATTCGTGCATCTAAACGCGGTGCGAGCGCCGCGCCGCGGTGTGGTGGTGGCGCGAGTACGAGGCGACCACGCGGGTAGCGGGGGAGGTAACATCACGGAGCGAGCCATAGCCGCGCGTATACGCGCGAGCGTCGTCGTGCTGCCCGGATGTGTATCGAAAACCTACCTATAAGTTTGCAATTTACTACTTTTGGAATTTCGTTGATTTCTCGTTATTTTATAAACAGAACTAAACTTTGTAGTATTATAGATGATAGTACGGAACCCTTCGTGCGCGAGTCCGACTCGCACTTGGCCGATTTTTTTTTATTTGTATTGTAATGAAGGAAAATTCCTCTCCCATTGATGTCAATCATCATGAAACGTTATTGGATGATAACCATCATTTTCATGAGTTTTAATTGAACAGAGCAGTGGGTCAACTGCATTCGAGCGCGCCTAGACGTATAATGTATACATATAATAATGTACATATATAAAAATAGAATATATGACAACACTATTTCTTGACATTTTATTTATACGCATAAAGTTCGCTACTACAGAAGGGCCTCGCTAATCCGAACACCTAATTCGGTAATCCGGTCGGGTACTGATGACGAGGGAGGCGGACGTTCATATTTTTAGAAAACTCAACATATTTACATTTTTTTTTAAAAGCGCGTCGATTTTTTTATGCGAAAGTCGAGGATAGAGCACGTCAAATTATAAAATACTAGCTGCGCCCCGCGATGTCGTTTTGTGATGAAAAATAGTGATGATGATAAAATATAGGCTATGTCCTTCTCCAGGTAATAAAGAATCTCTGCGTCAAATTTCATAACGACTGGTTCAGCCATAGACTTCTATAGATACCTCAAGTGTATGTACCTAGCTTGTCAAAAGGAGCGTGTCATGTACGATAAAAATAGCAGTTTCCGACCAAGATTTATTTAATTTCAGGTGATATATACTTCCGATTCGATATTTTGTCAACTAGTTACTAGCGTACAAGCGCGCGGATGCATTGGGTTGAATAGATTTCGCGCGGATGGAACATTTCATCACAATTTCGTTCGTCACAATCGTTTGTGTGACGTCACAAACGGTAGCAAAAATGTGGCACGCAAGGTTTCCATATAAATGAAGTCGCATGCTCCATAGACTATGTCTGTGGGTTCAGCCGTTAAGCCATTATAAGGTAACAAACAGACAGAGTCAGACGACGGACAGTCAGTTTCGCTTTATAATATTACGCCCAGCTGCGTTATAAGCTGCGCCCCGGTGATACCCGCTGTTTTACATAAATTATGTAAAAGGAGATATTATATTCGGGATAAAAGGGAAGATAAAAGCCTATGTGTTAATCCAGGGTGTCAGCTACTATCATACAAAATTTCATCAAAATCGGTTTAGCCGTTTAAGCGTGAAGAAGTAACAAAACACTCACAAACTTTCGGCTTTATAATATTAGTGTGATTTAAGATCCATTAGACTCTAGGCTAGGAAAATTCTATCATTGTAATTTTTAGAAAACAGAGAGTAGGCATATTTTTAATAGCTCCCAGTAACAGTTGTTTAACTAAACCACCGTCAATTGTTCGGGTCCGGTTTAACGCGCAAATTACGGTTGATTGTCCGATTAATTAATCTAACCACATGCATACCGGCGCCGGCGCGTGGATATAATATCTACTACATTAATCATTTTGACATTGAACTACCAACATTGTATTCCTAGAAAATTCTCTGGCCTCTGTCTGGCTTTTGTCTGGCCGATATCAGGATTTCAACAAGTATTTATTAAAAGAAAAACAAAATACTCGGCTGCATAAGACAGATAAATGTACTGTAATTTACGCGTTACGTTATGCTGATATGCTGTTGAATGTACTTTTTTGGGAGAAAGTATACGCAAAGTAACTGCATAATTTATGTAGGTAAATACATTCTTTAGAAAAGTTTTTGTAAAATCGCTAATTTCGTTAAATAATCGTTACTAAAAAGCGCGTTTTTTAATACTTGCGAGAAGTATATTATTGTTACAAAAAAATATAGCCTATGATACTCAGGGAATGAAGACGTATCTAAAGACACCTCGTAAAGTCGTAAGTCTATAGGTAAAAATTCATCCTTTAACAGTTCAGTCGCTCATCGTCAACAACTGATTAACTAACCGGTCGCTCATGTCTGGGGTCCTGTTACACGTTAATCGTCCGTCTGATTATCTTGGCCACGCAGAACTGTGCGTACAAGTGTCGTCAATCATTTTGACATTTAACCTGGCTGGACACCAAACCTTTGTTCGCGGGAGATAAATTGTAGAGTGGTAGGCGTTCGATAAGGAGACGGAACATAGACATAGTAGATGGAGCATGCGACTTCATTTATATGAAAACCTTGCGTGCCACATTTTTGTAACCGACTGTGACGTCACACAAAAGATTTTGTGATGGAATGTTCCATCCGCGCGAAATCTATTCAACCCAATGCATCCCGCGCGCTTGTACGCTAGTAACTAGTTGACAAAATATTGAATCCTACCTATATATCATATCACCTTAGTAAATCTTGGTTGTCAACTGCGATTTTTCATCGTATTTGTTGACACGCTAGGTACATACACTTGGGGTATCTATAGAAGTCTATGAGACGGATGGGGCAGTAATGTTTTCTAGTACACAGACTTAGGCGCGTATGTACGTTTTTCTGCATTATTTAACTTTTCCATTTCTAATACTAGGAAAGTACGCTTGTCGAAAATAATACTCCTCATCTCTGGGAAACTAAATTCTCTACTGTCAATTTATTAAAATAAAAAAATAGTTGTCTGTATAGTCGGTTTACGGACGATGATTTTACGTGATAACGATGCGTCACAAGCCGAACGCTTAGGGCGGTCGTGCCTCTCTATCGCTTGTTCCGCACTCTCGCTTGCACGCTCGGCTCAGGCGGAACGTGACACTTTTTCGTCCGTGCAGCCGGCGTTCATCGTTTTATAACGTTAATGTTATTACGTCACAAAATAAACACATTCCATTTTAACATTTATTGAACCATGTCAAAACTTTATATACAGCTATATTAGTACCTCTATGATACAGCCACAGGTATATTCGACATTCATAATTTACTTTTTCAACACACTTGCTCGTAAAGTGGCCCTTATTCAACCGTTTTTAAGGCCGAAAAGTATCCTATAAAACACGCGTGCTTTTGACTTTTCTATTACGCACTAGTGTCTTTACTTTACAGTTTTTTTTAAATTTCAACAAAGAGTTTTTTTCAGTTATAAACGAGTGTTTTTTCCTCGCAAGTGTGTTGAAAAACGTCGTATGAAACGCGTGTGCATTATGGTTATTACAGTCGAGGCGGAATTGCAGCCCGAGCCGAAGGCGAGGGCGTAATAGAGCCGAGAGTGTAATGACCAACTTAGCACACTAGTATCATAATGTACTATTAAATGATGATTGCTATAAAACTAAACCCTAACTAAAAGGTGGGAAAGCGGCAATTCGATCTCCAGTTTTGTCGAATATTAATTATTTACGTATAAAAATAAAAGAGATAATCAGCAGGGAGTTCCTCTCCTGTGCAGTACGCATCAAGGATGTGGACCGACATCGTTGACTACAGATTTTTGTATTTGGAATAAAGTTTGTTATCATCATCTCGGCCATAAGGAGTCCATTGCTAGATATAGATGGGGGAGACCTCCCATGGATTTCCAAAAATACCGTTGGACCTGCATCCAGCGTCTTCCGCCACTTGTATGAGGTCATCTGTTTATATCGTAGCTGGTCTTCCTACGCTGCACTTGCCGGTGCGTGGTCTCCACTCGAGAACTTTTCGGCCCCATCAGCCATCAGTTCTACGTGCTATATGCTCTGCCCACTGCCACTTCAATTTGATAATTCGCTGTGCTATATCGGTGACTTGCGTACGTTTCCAGTCAGATCTCTTCATTTCTGATTCGATCTCGCAGAGGGACTCCAAGCATAGTCGTCTCCATAGCTCGTTGCGTGATCTTGAGCTTCCAAGGCCCATAATTAGAGACCATCATTTGCCGTGTGTTATCACTGGTAACACACATTGGGCGTAAACGTTCGACTTGATGCACAGTATATTGGACGAAAAGATATGTTTAGAGTTTCCTGAACTCTGCCCAGCCGAGTTGGATTCGACGATTATTATTGTCATAGCAATAACAAACAAATTATGTTCAGATACATTATTTTTTTTTAAGTTTATCCAATTGTTTACGTTAAGTTTTGCATGGTAATAAGTGATAACAATTACATTTAATTTTAATGAGTTGCTACTAAATCTGGGTTGTCATCGAATCACTATTTTAAATTTGGAACATATAAACAAATAGTTGGCAGGCAAAAATTATATACAAAGTAAAGTTTAATATAATCTATAATGTTATTAAAAAACAAGTTATAGTTTGAAATACTAAAACCCGACTACGTCCTTGTGATCTGTATCTTTTGGCACAATACTATACATAACGATTGGTTTAGCCGTGAAAACAGAAAAACAGACAGAGAGAGACTACAGACAGAGAGAGAGACTAAAGAAAGAGAATAGACGTGAGTAACCTGTTTGTTCAAAATAAAAATGTGTAACAACCAAGTTAGTCTTTATAACTAGATGACCCGGCATACTTCGTATCACCTATCAATGAGTGACAAATAGTTTAGGAGTTATGCGGAATTTAGACTAATAAAAACCAGACAAGAGCGAGTCAGACTCGCTCACCGAGGGTTCCGTACAAACCAGTAGATAAAAGGGGGAATATGTATATATTTTTTTATATTTTCCTTCATAAATCGAAAAATATACATCGCAAAAATATTTAAACCCCTGTTTTAGCTTGTGCTAATTAAGTTCTTTCATATGATACCCCACATGATACGGTTAAAGCCAATTAATATTTGGACCTTCATTCCTTGCATAAAGACCCGAATTCAAGGGCGTCGCCTAGGGGGGGCAGCTGCCCCCCTTAAAAAAAATGTAGGCAACTGCAAAGCAACCAAATTCCTAAGGCCGTGCAATTGTACCTGTACCTACAATTCATATTTTTCTCATCCTCCATAATATTAACTTGCCCTCCCCCCCCTGGGCCATGGGCTAGCGACGCCTTGCCCGAATTTATGTGATTTAATTAAAAATGTCCAGTTATCAGATTTTTTCCTATATGTGTACTCTAACACAAAGCTTCTTGCCAAATTTCATAGTTCTATGTCAACGGGAAGTACCCCATAGGTTTTGATTCCCTTGTGAGTGTCGAAATGTGTATTTTTTACGACATATTCGGCTGTAACTTTTTTTTACTACAACTGAGAAATTTGATTTTTCTTTCTGCAGCAAGAGACTGTGGATTTTCGTATATGGTTTTAATTTCAACTCGATAACTTCACGCGTTCCCGAGATATAGGTCTTGACACCCGGACAGATGGACAGACAGACGGACAACAAAGTGATCCTATAAGGGTTCCGTTTTTTTTACTTTTGAGGTACGGGACCCTAAAATTTATTAGAAACAAACACCTGTATAATGAGTAATCTATCTATAATCCGAAACGCATTTGTTTGAATCCTACTTGCCCGAATCCGTTTCATAGAACTGGCCAAATTCCAGATGTTTTATTTGACGAGTTCCTGATCCCATGTTAGTCATAAATTTAATTTGCCCGAACAAGTATTAGGTTAGGCACGTTAGGTTTCATATTCATATTATTCGTAAAATATTATTTACTATTTATTATTATTTACGAGATCGAATCAGAAATGAAGAGATACGTAGACGTACAAAAGTCACCGATATAGTACAGCGGATTAGCAAGTTGAAGTGGCAGTGGGCAGGGCACATAGCACGTAGGCCGATGGGGCCGAAAGGTTCTCGAGTGGAGACCACGTACCGGCAAGCGCAGCGTAGGAAGACTAGCCACGAGATGGACAGATGACCTCATACAAGTGGCGGGAAGACGCTGGATGCAAGCCGCTTCCAATCGATCTTTTTGAAAATTCATGGGGGAGGCCTATGTCCAGCAGTGGACTTCTTATGGCTGAGATGATGATGATGATGATTATTATTTACGCGTCATCTTAACCTAATATAAAAATTCTGAGGTAGGTAGGTAGGTAGGTACCTTAGTATCTATAGTGAATAAAATTACTGATAAATAATACATAAGTTGATAATAACACAGGTCCGGATTCTTAACACAAAAAAAAAACTGTATTATTATTTCTAGAAATTGTATTACTTAGACCTTTATATCACTAAACTAAATCTTTGTAAGGTTTGGTTATTGATATATATCAATATTCTTCTCACAATGAGAAGATGGCGCGCGCCCAGCAGTGGGACAGTATCTACGAACAGGGCTGATAAAAAAAAACAATAAAAAAGTTTAGATTCGTTGGGTTTCTGTTTGTTGATTCGATTATCTAACGAGTTGTCAAATGAGCTTTCGTGATTTGATAGTGTCTTTCGAAAAAATATATTTCGTTTTCGGGGTAAGGATATTCGATATTTCGCAATTCGGATTATAGATAGGTAACCGACATTAACATAATATAATATTTTATTACTTACCTATAACGACGACTTCTTTATATATAACATCGTCGGCCACCGTGTGCTGGCATTTCATGCTGTCCTTCATCTTGTAGTCGGTCAAATAAGCCTTCAGCTTCCCTTCCAGCTTCTCTATCACTTATATATCTAACAGCTGCTTCTAATTCACTATTAAATGCAGTCAAAATAAATAATTTATCACATACGAGTTACAAGCTTTAACTATAATTAGTTTTACTGAAATTATAGTTGCTACTTTTCTAATAATCGTCTATGGCCTATATTTCGAATAGTTGTATTACTATAGCCCTTATTTCCAATAGTAATATGGCTTATACTTTTAGTAATTGTATTTTTATGTTCTTTATTGCCAACAGTTGTAATATTATGGTCTGTATTTTCAAATTATATGGCCTACACTTCTAATGATTGTATTCTTATGGCCTATATTTCGAATAATTGCAATTATATCGTTAAATAATTGTTCAATTACAATTAATTCTCGTCCTTTGCTAAGCACAGTGCCGATGAGCAGTTTAGAGTCGTACGGACTTGTTTCTGTTGTGTTTATTTTAATTTTTTCTTCTTTCGCCGAATGTTTTTGTAATAATTTAGGAGGGCCGTTTTCGTAGGTGTCGAAGCCACTTTTCTGAAATAAATAACGAGCGTCTTCTCAAATCTTCTTTATATATCTGTAACAATGATAAATATTGCATTAATGTTGTGCAATACCACGGGAAGTGATAAGATAAGAATAAATATTATAGTAATACAATAATAATTTACATGACTCATCAGAAATGTAGTGACAACAAGTATCTATATTAAAAGAAAAACAAAATACCTGACTGCAGAAAAGCATTTTGAAAACATTTTTTTTAGATTACTTTTTGCCGCCAAAAATCCTTAATTTTGTTATTTTTTAATTTTGAAGTACCCAGTGTCACTCTCACGACTAAAGACAAATCTATTGACACCACTCACATATAAATACGACAAGCCGTTTAGGCTTTAGGGCATGCCAAAGAAATATACATACATACACTCGAAAAACATAACCCTTCTTCTTTAGCAGTCGAGTAAAAAGATTATTGACATGAATTAGGACGGCGTTTGTACAAAAGAGGATTCCATATTTTATTGGCTTTCATATTTCATAATTTTTGATTGAAGGAGTTTTCCCTCTTTACGTTTGCTACGACATCAATTACCAGCCGATTTTGTAACTACATATTTGGCAGAAACATTTCTCACTCAATTCTAAATAAGATTTTCAAAATCATACATCTTCTAATGGATGTATGGCGTATATTTTCATAAAAAAAAGAAAATTAAGAATTTCAAATATACGCCAAATTGGTCAAGAGATTGTTTCAATGTTCGTAGAACGGCTTAGTTAATTAACATAAAAAAAAACATCGGCGCGTTTACATCATATTTATTGTATGAATCATCAATAAGTAACTTGGATATACATTAAATATATCACAATTCTACATTATTTTTTAAACATTCACCGTGTGCAGCAATATAGATTATATTACAACTCAAAACATAACCATCCTTACGCAGTCGGGTAAAAATATAATTGCAAAACATCGTTGGCACAAATCATAAGCGCGCGGTAGCATTTCTATGTAGTATTCGTGCATTTTTTTATATTCAGATTTGTAGTTTTTTTTGTAGTAATAGGTTTGCGCTTGACCGCCAACTCGCCTGATATTAAGCGACGCTGCGGAACGATGGAGCGCGCTTACCAAGAAGAAACCAATTCACTCGCAATTTAAAGACACCCAGATTATATCTATCGGGAAGACCCATTCAGGAAAATTATTCCACAATCTAGCACGATAAAAGTGGAATGAAAGCGTTTCGTTCGGGTTTTTGGAATACCTACCATTAAACGGTGACGCTTTTTCGTGTTTCTGACTTAATGGGGAATTAGATAATGCAGACCAGATGCACACACATTGAAACGAAACCGGTAAGTTGAAGGTCTCCAATAAATATGACTTAATAAACACCACAATTGTATGGTGATACTAATATAATGGTGATAATAAAGTTGAAAATAATTGCATACTATATAATATGTCTATACAAAATCTCTATAAGAGGACCAGTAGGGCAATTCAGTTATTCAACACCGCTCCGTAGCTGAACCATACGTGAACCGTTTCCCAGCGGCCGCCATCTTTTTATTGATTCAGTCACTTTTATTTCATACAAATTAACACATTTGATGAAACGTGACACGTCCTTCGCTCGTTACTAAATCAAAATATGATAGCAGCCGACAGGAAATGCTTCGCAAAAGGTTCAGTTACGGATCGGTTTTGATTAACTGAATTGCCTGTTCGATTAATTTGACATATTTTAATTAATGCATATTATTGACATGCACCTATATTATAATACAAAATATTAAATACAATAAAATAATTCCTATAATTAGATGTATACGTACATAAGTATAAACGTAACAATCTCGACAAATAACATTTAAATATATTTATAATTTATCACTTTGAACTTTATATTTTACGACTGGCAAAGAGTTCAAAATGACAAATGAAAGCTTACATTGTATTGCCATATCTGAAACAAGTTCTAAATAAACGTTTATACAGTTTACACGAGATAGCGATACAATAAATCATTAATACGATAATATAGGCCCGATACAGGTTTGTGATAACTGTGGGGGGCGTTCGATGAACTTTTATATGTATTTATGTAGATATAGGCGTGAAACAGATGACCGGACCGGACATTTTGTACGCGAGAATAGTAAGTATGGAGATCTATGGCATAACGTAAACTAAGAACAGAACGTGACTCAGTTTAGTAGAAAAGACCAAATCACAATGTTTTGCTTAAATTAATTTTGTACCTTAGGCTATATGTAATGCATATGGTACAAGGTTAGGTCATTTTTGCTAAGCTACGTCCCAAAAAACAGCGTACACCGGCGGACGTTGGCGGGCCGGACAGTCGCCTATTCGGTCCGGTTAGAGCTTCTCGACAGATTTCGCGGTCAGTCCGTTTACCATGTGCATTTGAGTTAGGGTAAATGTGACTGCGGCAACAACGGGCCGGAGCGGTCATTTCGGTCCGGCGGACAAAAATCAATTGTCTATTCATCGCCTAATAGTTTCTTAGGTTTCAGCGATTATTTTTACTCTCTGAAATTAAACGATTTTAATGGAATTATCTGGAGTAATCTACATAATTGTAAGACCTCATATGACGTTTTAAACGCTTTGCAGTGTCCTCTGAATCTCACCTGTGATCACAGACATTGTAAAGTGGTAGAAACGTCAGGTCATAAAATTATGTACAATATACGCGATAAATCCGTTAAAATTTGTTTAATGTTTATATACTTCCTAACTAATATTACACAAGTAATCGCTTAAACAACTGAAAAAAACGACTTTAAAATACTTGCTGCTGACTTGCTTGACTTGCTGTTCACTTTTCTACAGACACTTGTATGATATTTTACCAAACATTTTGTTATAAAAACCAAAGTATTGCATCGATTTTGATTAAAATTATATGGGACTACCTCTGAAGTATGACTGAGTACAGACAGTTGGCTGAGTAATCGGTGAACATACAAAAAAAAATACAGACCGAATTGATAACCTCCTTCTTTTTGGAAGTCGGTAATAAGGGATCCGTTTTTTTCTCTTTTATAAATCCCCAACGAAAGTCGTCAGGGCTCTTGTTTATTTTGTTTTTGTTTTTATATCGTCCAGATTTTACAATATTATGAAAATAAATAAATTTAAGTGAATGTCTAGAGATTTAGTAGGTCATTTTTGCTATAACTTTGTCGTTGTTATGTTTCGTCAAATTATTTCAAAATGTATATTTAGTAATGTAACTATATATTTATAGTTATAGTGGTCGTTTTTTCTCTTTGAAGTACAGTTACCCTAACTTAAACCAACAAATTCGAACGCTTATGCTTAATGCTTATATAGGCACTTACTGTGCCCCGCGGTGTCACCCGCGTAGTGATGCAAAACGGTGATGATGATGATTCAATATAGCCTATGTCCTTCTCTACGCCCTAAAGAATCTGTATCAAATTTCATAACGATTGGTTCAGCCGTTTAGTCGTGAAGAGGTAACAAACAGACAGACAACAGACAGGATTACTTTCGCTTTTATATTTATTAGTTAGGAAAACGTACACAATTTTTAATTTTTATCATTATTTTTGATAACAGTATCACTATCTCGTAAATATAAAAAATAATTACAGTAATTGCGACTATAACAATTATTATCAAAAAAACTTGTTATCTTAACAGTATCACGTAACCAAAATCCAAATTCAATAATATTCAATGAATCATTAAAAAAAATCATAGTCATAAAATAACACGTAATATTTTTTTTTATCAGCCCTGTTTGTACAAACTGTCCCACTGCTGGGAACGGGCCATCTTCTCATTGTGAGAAGGGTTAGGCCATAGTCTGCCACGCTGGCCAAGTGCGGGTTGGCAGACTTCACACATCTTCAAGATCATTGAGAACTCTCAGACATGTAGGTTTCCTCACGATGTTTTCCTTCACCGTTTGAAGTTGGCGGCAATCAACAATACGCACATAACTTCGAAAAGACAGAGGTGCGTGCCGTGGGATTCGAACCCAGGACCCGCGGATCGCAAGTCAGACGGTCTCACCACTAGGCTGCCGGAAAATAATAAATAATATTTGTACACAAGTAATATTATTGAAAGAAAAACAAAATGCCCGACTGTCAACTGTAACCAAACTGAACTTAGTTTGGGCTAGAATTGAATTTGTGTTGTGTAAAATTTTCACCAATATTTATTTATTTATATATATGTTATGTATTATGTATGTAAGCTTTGTTATATGTAAACTGACGACATTTATTATGAGAAATTAATTTAAATATAAATACTTTATTTTTACAAATTAATATTTACGTAGAAAAAAATATTTAATTATTTATTTTTGAAATTAATAATATAACTCAATATTTATTTATTTCTTCTTCTTTAAGTTTTCCGCTCCTATCATAGGTTGGAAAACATTAGGGCAATTTTCTCTTTCGAGGCTGCTCCTCTATTTTTTTTTGTTTGTTTGAAAGGAGAATTAGTCGGGAGTGTTCTTAGCTATGTTTCATCAAAATCGGTTCAGCCGTTTTTTTGTCAAGGGTTTTTTTACTTGAACAATCTCAGATTACATCGGGAAAGGCTCACTCAGAAAGCAAATTCCACGTTTAATAGTTCATAAGTAATTTTTTACGTGTTTTCAACCTTCATAATTTTAGGATTACGTTAATTTTATCGGGTTTGTATTTATTTACCATATTAAAGATGACGTTTATAAGAGATTCCGGATTCGAGAGGTGCCGGATTACCACGGGGTTCCGGATTAGCCAGGCGCCGGATTAGCGCGAGTTGTATGTTCTTTACGAAATATATATATATATCACGTGTAGTACAAGGTAACATTTACATATTATTATCTAATCTTATCATATGACATTTGATACAAATGTGATTGTGACGTCACCAGTGTTTAATACAATATGAAGTGGGTGACATCATATGAAACTTGCCATGTCATGGTAACAATTGTAGGTGTAGCGCTCGTGGCGTAGCTCGACTAGGTGTTCTCGACCGATCACTAATGTCAAGCAACGGACGGACCGGTCAGCCTTCGGATATGACCGTGAGTGGCAATTCTTTCTAAGCACTACCGTGGGTCGGATGACACGTAAAATTGTAGGTCCCGGTTGTTTGTCAATCGTCAAGCCAGGTCAGAGACCTTTCGGCGGCTTAATAAGTCTGACACTAGGGCTGGCCACTAGTCTAAGCCACTAGTCACTAGCCCGACTTAGACTAGTTACACTAGTTATACGAACTTACTTTATGGTAACAATTTCTTATTAATATGGTCTCGTGTGACTTTGTTACCCGACTGCGGTTAAAAGGAAGGGCCATGTTTTTAGCAGTTCATGTATGTATGTTTGTTCGTATATTAAGGCCGTCACAGACATAGCTATAATTTATATTAATATATTTTATAGCTAAACATGTTACCATATATTTTCTATACAAATTTTCGAGTGACCGCACACGCAGCTATAATATATATTTCTATGACGTAACCAAACTATACCGTAATTTATATTATTGCATATTTTTATATTATCGCATATTAATATAAATTATGGTATAGCAAGACATATTTTGAATATACAGCATGTTTCAAGAGAGTTTTGACAGGAACGTCATCGAAACATGTTGTTGCTTTGTTTTTTTTTCCTAAACTTGTGTTATTTTGAATATTAATGCGATAAAAATGGTGGTGTTTTATTCAAATACAGATACATTTATTTCCATAAACTTAAAAAAAAACCTTTGTAACTACCCTCAGTTTAATTCATTAAGTGTTTGATCAAGTACATGAGTGTGGGCAAGTGAAATGTAGTAGTGAAACGTGGTCATTTTACGATTTTTACGTTGTCGACAAAACTTCATAGAAGCTTCTAGTAAAGTCGCCACCACTTTACTGAAGCAGGATTCGACTTATAAATTGACTGTATACGTGACTTAGATTGTGACTAATTTTTGTGCCTGACAGGGCAACTAACATCTCTAAAGCAACATCAGAACCGTCGTCTGAAGAACTGTCAATTAAATCCAATAACAATGCACTTGTTGAATTCATAATTACTGTGTTTTAAAATCACCCTTTATTACAAAACACGTGCAAACGCTAGGCCGACCATCAATGAAATAAAGGCAAAATATATATTATAGCATCATCTCCGTGTGTGATAGCTTGCTATAATATATATTATAGTACGGTATATTAATATGTATTATAGCTGTGTCTGTGACGGCCTTTAATATTTATGTATATCGCACAAGAATCTAAACTACTGAGCTGATTTTGATGAATGAATTGCTAAGTAATCAGTTATTATGTTCCGGATGATAAATATACTTTTAGGTAAGTACCTACATGAAGTCACTGAAAATTCACCATATTATTTTAATTAGTTGATATTATTTTTACCCAACTGCGCATGGAGGACATGTTTTTCGGGTATACGTATGTATGTCTTTCCGCCACTTGCAAAAGGTCATCTGTCCAACTCGTGGCTCATGGCTAAGTGAAATAAGAAATGAAAATTTCTGCAAATTTTATTTGAACTAACATAAGTTAACATCTGTCTTTTTGGAAATCCATGGGGGAGGCCTATGTCCAGCAGTGGACTTCTTATGGCTGAGATGATGATGATGATGAAATTAACTCGTATGCTTATAGTACACATACCTACCTATTTTAATTTCACATAAATGTGCTACTTCGGAACCCTACTTTGCGCGTGGCATGACACACACTTGGCCGCTTATTTTTCAACACACCTAGTCTGTTATCTTCTGCAATGACTGTTTTAGGTAGGTAGAAAAACAAAACTTGTTAGTTTTTGTGGTTAAACTGCTAAGTCATGTTCCACTGGCGTAGGTTTTTGTTAGATTTTAAATTTCAATGATGACTATTTAAATTGTATTTATTGTATTATTTGTATGGATAATCATCATCATCATCTCAGCCATAAGAAGTCCACTGTTGGACATAGGCCTCCCCCATGGATTTCCAAAAAGACCGATTGGAAGCGGCTTGCATCCAGCGTCTTCCCGCCACTTGTATGAGGTCGTCTGTCCATCTCGTGGCTGGTCTTCCTACGCTGCGCTTGCCGGTACGTGGTCTCCACTCGAGAACCTTTCGGCCAATATAATATATAATTGATATGCCATGGATAATATAATATATAATTTACTGTCAAACACAAGAAACATGGATGATTAATACAAAAAGTATATATTATGTTAAAAGAAAAACAAAATACCCGACTACAGATGAGCGATTTTTGCAGTCTAACTTACTATTATTATTATTAAAAAAAAAGCCTTTGACACTCAAGGAATGAAGACGAATCCAACGACATCTCGCACATTAAAATCGATTAAGCCGTTTAGGCTGTAGGCGATCATATAGAAACATACATATAAGGGGTCGGTGAAAGGGTTTTTAAACTACTCCCTTTATAAAAATAAGATTCAATATAAGAAGATTCACATTGGAATATATTACATTTCACATCGAGCGTCTTGACCAAACTCCAAAACTAAACTGTTAATAAAAACAATAAAATGGCACTATTCTAAAACAAAACATAAATCTAAGGAACCTACTAATTCGAATTTTGAATTGAAGAACATGGCCAGTGCTACACCAGATAAATAAGGATAATACAATCAAAGGAGGCCACACATACATGGCGGGTCGCCCTCTTCCCTCTTTTGTCTTCCTCTTGCATAACTTAAAAAAAATAATGTAAGTAGTTATAAATGCATATATTCATCTGTCTGTGGAGAATAAATTTGTTAAAAAAAAAAAAAACAAACATACATTCATACCCACATACATAAACATAACTCTGCTTCTTACGCAGTCGGGTAAAAATACAACCGAATTGATAACCTCCTCAGTTGAAGTCGGTTAATTACTAACATAATACGAATCGTCCTTGACTACCTATCACAATCCCAGCCATATTAGCAAATTTTATCAATGCTAGTTCAGCCGAGATAAGGTGACAAACAGATATAAGTGCGAAATCACCGATATCGTAGTTTTTCAGCATAATCCCTACTTCCTTGTGCGCATTTATTTAAAACTACTAAATAGCAAAGTTATTAAGGCGAGGCTTCCTCAGAACTTTAGGTATTTTACGCTACCTAAGTCCGTACTTCTTGAGCGCGGTGTTTTCACGTACGTAGCACGCATGTATTTTTTAATAAAAATTACGGGTCACTCACGCCTGTTTTGAGCCGAAATATCCGAACATAGTTTCAATCGCAAAAAAAAAGATCGCCGAATGCGGTTGAAACTATAGTCGGATATTTCGGCTCAAAACAGACGTGAGTGACCCGTAGTTTTTATTTAAAAATGTGTGAAAACCACGTTAGTTTCCATAGCACGCATGTACATACGACGCCAACGCGCCACGCGCCGCGGGGCGGCTGCTCGCAAGCAAAATTATTGTAAAATAAATTACTATAAAATACTGCACTAAGCGAATCAAAAATCAGCGATCGTGTTTTTGTACTAGGAGAACCGTAGCCAACAGAATAATTAGTAATTATAATAGTAATTAGTAACAACTTTTTTCTTCTATCAACAGAAACAAAATCATTTATCATGTTTCTAATATAGCTATACATAACTCAATGATTTTATGTGTTTAAAAATATTTTGATACAAAAAGATAAGATGCGCGCGTTGAGCGAATTCTTAATTAAAAAAAAATTTAAAAAACGCAGGTCGCCCGACTGCTGTCAGTATATTTTTAGGTAAACCCGTACCCTTGAGACCGGTACCTGTAGTGACGCCAGACGCACACCAACAAAACACGTATATTATATAACTGTTGAATTGTAACGGTGTTGCGTCGTACATATTCAATGGACATTGGACAAGTTTAAATAAGTATTAGATAAGTATTAAAAGAAAAAAAAAATGGTTGTCTGTAAAGTCGGTTTACGGACGATAATTTAACGTGACAACGTCATAACAAAACATTGATGAAAAGATGATGATGATTATGTAACGGGACAATGAGCGTAACGCGTAACGGGACAATGAGTCATAGTTTTTCGTGCGTGCAGCCGGCGTTCATCGATTTATTAGACGTTGTCACGTCAATAAAAATGTCTACTTCACTATCTAGTATTCAATTTCAAAGGCGTTCTGAATTGTTAGAAATACACCAAGACTGTAATGTATGTACCAAGATGTAATCTTATAGGTAATCCTTTAAGCAATGTTGTGCAATCGTTCAGTACAATTGTGCAATCTCATTGAAAAACTGCTTCATCATAGACATAGACATAAATTGATTGCTTCTACTCTCAAAATACCTACAACCACAATTTACAACTCAAACATCGCCGCTATGTTGCTAGTCTATCGGTTTTATACCCGTCTGCGTTAGAAGGGTAAGGTTTGTTTTGAATTTATGTTTGTTTCTATATTACCACCTTCGGACTAAACTCCCTAAGCGATTTTATTTTTTTAACCCCTGATTCAAAAAGAGGGGTGTTATAAGGTGTGTATCTGTTTATCTGTTGACAGTCTCTGACATCGTAGCTCTCAAACTATTTTTTTATTTAGGGATCCGTTCGTAAATATTAGGCTTTAAAGTAATAATAATAATTGGCATTATGTTAAATAAAAACTAGAAGCATATATGATGAAATTAAATGGAACACTATTATGGCTAAGTAGGCTTTACAAGTTAACTAGTAATAGTCGATCAACTAAAAAAAGACGTGTGGCACTCGGAGACTGTCGCGGTAAAGCTATTGCATAGCATTTTTTATCAACTTATGTAATTATAATTATTTACTTATTTTATTTATGCAGTATTCCTAACCCCCACTCCGACCGGCACAGGGGTGATACTTTTTAGTTTTTAGTTTTGCCATCTATCGATGAATAGCAGAACTTTTAATGACTTTTTGAAATATTACGCTTGTCTCTTTAGTTCTGCAAATCGCCTCTAGGTGGCATTGGTTGTATCGGCGTTACTGCGTTAGGTTATTTTCGTTACGGAATTTCTGGATTCGGTCTCCACGCTCAAGGCCCGCGATAGAAGCTATGCAATAGCTTAAAAAAATACTTTGAGAATAAATGAAAATTAAGTGCAAATTAACTCCATGTTTATAGTATCCCTGATAGTGCAGCCGGCGTTCATCGATTTATTAACGTTGTCACGTCAAAAACAAAATACCCGACTCAGATAAGCAGTTTTTGCAGTCTATCTTACGATATCGTTACGCTTGATACGCTGTTGAGTGTACGTTTTTTTGTGAGAAAGTATGCGTAAAATCGCTGTAAAAAATTATAAATGCACATTATTTAGAATAATTCTAGTAAAACCACTTGTTTATTACGAAAAAGTTCGTTGGAGGTTACGAAAAAACACATTTTTTTTATTTTTGAAAAAGTCATATTATTATTATTATTACAAAAAACGGACACTCTATGACACTCTGGCCTATGACATATGGCCTATGACACTCTGGAAGTGAAGACAAGATCAGTCAAGCCGTTTAGGCTGTAGATGATCATATAGAAACGTACACCTATATTTAGACTTTTTATTTGTAGCTTACAGATAAACAAAAACCCGATAATAAGAGCCTATGAGAAAATTACAAGTACCTCATACAAGTGGCGGGAAGACGCTGGATGCAAGCCGCTTCCAATCGGTCTTTTTGGAAATACATGGGGGAGGCCTATGTCCAGCGGTGGACTTCTTATGACTGAGATGATGATGATGATGAGGAAATTAAGGATAATGACAGATAAAGAAAAAAAGAAAATATCAACTTTTTATTTTCATCATCATCATAATCTCAGCCACAAGAAGTCCACTGCTGGACATAGGCCTCTCCCATGGATTTCCAGAAAGACCGGTTGGAAGCGTCCTGCATCCAGCGTCTTCCTGCCACTTGTATGATATCTTCTGTCCACCTTGTGGCTGATCTTCCTATCTTTACTTTACTTTTTATTTTATCTCCAGTAAAAAATATTTCAGTAATTATATTATACAAGGCTAATATAATTAGCATTCTATAAATGATAAGATTAGTTAATCTCAGATGGCGCACTACGAGCAATTTCGTTTCAAAGTCGGTTTAACTTTTGTCTCGCTCTCACACGTGTAGATCAAGCAAGACAAATGCCAAAGTGAACGAACTTTGGAGCATAGATTAAGATATTGTGTATTTATACGATTAAAATTTAAATAATTCAAAGTATGAAAAAAAGAAAGACGTGTGGCACTCGGAGACTGCCGCGGTAAAGCTATTGCATAGTATTTTTCATCAACTTATGTAATTATAATTATTTATTTATTTTATTTATGCAGTATTATTCCTAACACCCCACTCCGACCGGCACAGCGGTGATACTTTTTAGTTTTTAGTTTTGCCATCTATCGATGAATAGCAGAACTTTTAATGACTTTTGAAATATCACGCTTGTCTCTTTAGTTCTGCAAATCGCCTCTAGGTGGCATTGGTTGTATCGGCGTTACTGCGTTAGGTTATTTTCGTAACGGAATTTCTGGATTCGGTCTCCACGCTCAAGGCCCGCGATAGAAGCTATGCAATAGCTTAAAAAAAAAGTGCAAATATTACAAATATTTCAACGTATGAATCTAACTGACGCGGCGTTTGATCTATACGCCTTTGCGCAAATGTTGTTAAATGCATTGTTACGGGAAGACAAGTTTTACTTGCCTAATGATTTAGGTAAGGCGCTTAGATGGTAGGAGGTACTATAGAAACATACATAAATACGAAAAACTTCCTTCCCTCTTGTATATTAGGGCAAAAAATGGAGTTAAGTCTCTGCTTTCCCCAACGAAAAAAGGCGTCAGTGAACAATTGAATAATAAATAAATAAATAAATAAATATTTGGGGACATTTCACACAACACTATCTAGCCCAAACTAAGCAATGGTTGTACTAAGGAACTAGATGGCTGATAGAATACATATATACTTTTTTTTTTTTGTAAATATATACATAAGATACATAGAAACACCCAGACACAGAACAAACATCCATGCTCATCACACAAATGTTTGACCTGGGTGGGGATCGAACCCACGACCTGCAGCTTAGTAGGTAGACATACTACCAACTGAGCCACGAGGCCAGCCGAATACAAACAAAATTATAATACACACATGTTTTACAGAATTCATAACTATAAATATAAACACAATTGAACAACGTCAAATATCACGTTGATATAAAAATATGAATGTCATGGTGAACCGTTTAAAATGAATAATTCTATTGTTACAGCGTTATATATAGCGACGTCGTCTGAAGCTAACTGGGTCGAGTTTGATGTACGAGCGCGAGACGCGGACGACACGCAACATAACCCTGTGTAGACGCTGACACGGAGATAACGGAGAGTACACAAACTGCACAGCCTCCAGAATATGCAATCAGTCGAGAGATGAAAAAACATATAGTGATCATGCTTGTATAGTGTTCGGAATTAAAGATAGTTCGGAAATAAATGCTATTTCGGAAATTAATGTTATTTTGCTATTTATTTTAAATATTTTATTTAAAATATTTCGCATCATAGGATCCGAAATATTTTTGTTCGAATATTGTTTGTCCGAAATAATTTTTTGTTATTAAAATGTTGCATGTGGATACATTTTTATTCGTTTTTAGTATTCGATAAATTAGTTCGGTTCGATTCCTTTGGCGTTATAATCTCTACTATATATATAAAAATCAATTGCTGTTCGTTTGTCTCGCTAAAACTCGAGAACAGCTGGGCCGATTTTGGTTTTGAAATGTTTGTCGTAGTCTAGGGAAGGTTTAAACGTTGAGAAAATGTCGGGTCCACTCATTGATAGGTGATACGAAGTACGGGTCGGGTCATCTAGTCTTTAATAAAGCTTGTTTTAAAAACTTTTTATTTAAATACTTCACCTTACTTGAAACAGGAAGAAAAAGGTTCAGTTATCAGACGAACCGTCAAATAAGCTTTCCGATTTTTATAGTATGGTGAAAAAAAAATCGTTTTCGGGAAAATGATAATCGACTCGATATTTCATATTTCGAATCATAGATAGGTAGCCCAACCTTAGGCGTTACTTACTCTATGGCCATGGGGAATAACCCCACGTATTGATTGCGCAAGCGCATAGGAAAACGTGTTTTAAAAACATTTTCCTAGTGATGAGATTATGTAGCCTGTTCCCGTCAAATTGTCTCAAGTTATGACGTCATCGTGTATATTCCTGATGCTATTTTCCTTGGATGACTGAGCTTTATAGCTATTTAATAACTAGTTTTTATTTTATTTATATGTATATAGTATAATGTAATCCTGTTATTTTTCCTTAAATTATAAATAGCCAATTTATTGGTCTTAGGTACCTAATGAGATTTCAAAATGAAATCAATACCTATTTCATGTATATATTAAATGTTGCGAAAAATATCCTTAGGCATAAGAGAAAAAGGAAGGTATGTTTATAAAAATAGCTAAAAAGTTTTTATAAATGCTGAGTAAGTCTAGTGTGGAAGCTACCGCAAATGGGTATTATAAACGGACTTATCCCGAACGGGACGTCTTATGAAAGGGACCCCCGAACGGAACGTCTTATTAAAGGGACTTATCGCGGACGGAACGTCTTATTAAAGGGATTTATCGCGAACGGGACGTTTCATGAATGGGACTTATTTTGAACGGAACGTCTTATTAAAGGGACTTATCGCGAAGGGGAAGTTTCATGAATGGAGCTCATTGTGAACAGAACGTCTTATGAAAGGGACTTATCGCGAACGAGTGTTTCATGAAAGGGACTTATCGTGAACGGGACGTATAATGAAAAGGTCTTAAACGCGAACAGGACCTAATCGTACAAAAGTTTATTGGGACATAATGCAATAGAGACCTATGGCTTCCGATATTACGTAATAATAGATTACGCATTTGGAAGTAATTACATTGGATTTAATTAATTAATTTGAGATGGTTTAATAATAAATTACCTTTTGTACATTATGCACACCTACCTGAATGTTAAAACATGGCGATTCTATGTAACTAAAAGTTTTAACACCCTGTAAACACCCCTGTTTTGCGAAATAAATAATTTGAATTACATAACTGTTTTGTATTATATTAAGCCCCCAGTACTTATTCTCCAATGAGTTATTTTCGTAGATAATTGTACTCATATAGATCATAAATTTTTTTTTTTTTTTATCAGCCCTGTTTGTACAAACTGTCCCACTGCTGGGAACGGGCCATCTTCTCATTGTGAGAAGGGTTAGGCCATAGTCTGCCACGCTGGCCAAGTGCGGGTTGGCAGATCATAAATTAGTTCAATATAAATGCTTAGTCACTCAAACTAGTGTAACAGAAAAACTAAGCGCATAAATAATGTTATGATTCATACAGAACGAAAATAACGTAAAACCCAATTGACACCGAAACTACCGACGAAATCAAGAATTAGAAGCTTAGGGATCGTTCATTAATCACGTGAGGCTGGAAGGAGGGGGGGGGGGTTTAATGAGATATCACGTGTATATATTTTTCTTTGAGCGCACGATTTCAAAGCCAAACAGCTGCGCGTGACCAGGCAAAAACAACCTGCAACCTTAAAGTCTGTCTGGAAATTTTCTTATCACGATGCTTAATTTTCCAAAATGTTATCAGATTATATCTGTATTTAAAGACAATATTCTGAAAATTTCAATATACTTTGTTTGAAAAATACACGTAATTTGGAAAAGTTGCTAAAAAACATCACGTGATTAATGGACGACCCCTTACTTGTAACGACAGCTCTATTCTACAGAACCCGATAATTAGTATCTTGTCAACTGCAGGCTACCATTTTACATTCGGATCTTTTACAAACAAGCGATTTTAAACTTTATCTCAATGTGATAAAGATTTGATGGTGGATTAGAGATTAGTAGGGTGACTGGAACGGGGAGGCGTCTGGCGCGAGTCCAATATACATAAGTGTTGTCGGAATTGCTATTAAGGACTAGGTATCGAGATAACGGCTATTATTAGTATTTTTAGGGTTCCATACCTCAAAAGGAAAAAACGGAACCCTTAAAGGATCACTTTGATGTCCGTCTGTCAAGACCTGTATCTCGGGAACGCGTGAAGGTATCGAGTTGAAATTAAAACTATATACGCAGATCCATAGTCTCTTGCTGCAGAGAGAAAAATCAAACTTCTCAGTTTTCATAAAAAAAAGTTACAGCTGAATATGTCGCAAAAAACGCATATTTCGACACACGCAAGGGAATCAAAACCTGTGGGTACTTCCCGTTGACCTATAACTGTGAAATTTGGCAAGAAGCATTGTCATATAGTACACATAAAGGGAAAAATCCGAAAACTGTAATTTTTTTATTTATTCACCAAAAATAGGGTCTTTATGAATGGAAGGATGGTCCAAATTTTAAAGTGCTTTAACCGTACCTATCATGTGGGGTATCATATGAAAGAGTTATATTAGCACAAGCTAAAACAGGGTTTTAAATATTTTTACGATGTATATTTTTCGGTTTATGAAGGAAAATATATAATTTTCCCTTTTAAGCTATTGCATAGCTTCTATCGCGGGCCTTGAGCGTGGAGACCGAATCCAGAAATTCCGTAACGAAAATAACCTAACACACCGCGCGTAAAGCTATTATGCAATAGCTTTACCGCAGCCTCCGAGTGCCACACGTCTTTTTTATCTACTAGCTTGTACGGAACCCTCGGTGGGCGAGTCTGACTTGCACTTGTCCGGTTTTTTTATAAGTTCATTCAGTTATTTTATTAACTCAAATAAAAATGTGAAATGCAATCATGAGTCGTAAATTTATTGACATAATTATATAGGACATTACTACAGTTTAGAAATCGTCTATAAATATTAAATTATATCAATCAAGCATGTTATAAATTTGTGACAATATTGAATGCCCGATGAGGGTAAGCTGATAATTCTATATAATGCACTCACCTAGCATATCTGTATGTATTAGCTATCAATAAATATATCTGAATCTGAATCTGAGTCGTGCCAGATTGTTTATCTAATAAAAGAACATAAATTTGAATTATGATGAATCAACAATAAAAATTAAAAGAGTTATTAAAATAAAAAATAAAGTGTATTAACCGTATCATGTGAAGTATCATATGAAAGAGCTTCATTTATTTATATATTTTTTTAATAGGTAAGGTAAACCGCATTTTACCCAGCAAAGATTAAGATTATCCCTGAAGAAGCATAATAAAGTAAGAAGTCTATAGAATATACTGGAAAAAGATTACAATGCCATACTTACTTCAAATTTATTTCTTCATTTAATATTTAAAATGCTAATAAGATAGTTAATTTGAATATTAAACTCTATTTAATGCATTTTAATCAGAAAATATATCCAATTATATTTTTAATTTTAACAGATTATATATACGAAAAAACTGGTTCTTTTGGATCTTTTAAAAATGCATTAAATCTATGACAGTGCGTAATTATATTTTATCTTTAAATATATATGAAAATGTGAAGCGTTTCCAGCGAAATTTCTGGGCACGACATTTTAACATATAATATAGGTATTTCGGAGTGACGAGCGCAATCCATTACCACTACGGTTTCTGAACTGTTTCTTCACAACTTTGTGTGGTGATACGCGATACTTCTTGCTCGTTTATTACAGAGTTCTATAATATCTACATAATATATAATATATTTAATATATATGTACATATAAAATAAATTTCATCGCCCAAATGCAGCGCTTTGGATTAAAATGTAAATGTTTATATATTTTTTCAATTTTATTTAGACTACAAAAGTTACATAGAAACACATGTATAAAATCTGAAGTTATGAAATACGAAAATGAGACAATTTAAAATCTACTAAGAAATACTATATAAATAATAATACACTTGTTTTATAAAAAAATGCATAACCGGATTATCGGGTTTCATCATTAATTATGTAAATTTATACAAATAAAAATGTGAAATGCCATCATGCGTCGTGCCAGATTGTTTATCTAATAAAAGAACATACATTTGAATTATGATGAATCAACAATAAAAATTTAAAGCGTTATTTAAAAAAAAAAAGCAATTGATAAAATTAAACTTTTAGAAGCTGTACACGTTTTACCTACATTACATATGCAGTCAATTTTTCCATAAAAATAAATAACATATCCAAAAAAAAACCTACCTCATAAATATAACTTTATCACACCGCACTACAATATCAAGCCCGTAAACCATACAAGAATACGCAATAAGAAACTCCGGTACTTAATACGCGCGACGCACGTGCGCACTCGACGACGTTCTCAGACCGACTGACTGAAAACACATAAATTGAGCTCTGGCATTGAATACTGGCTGTATTTCGTTTAATCGCGGTCTGTTTACGTTGATTTAGTGCGCGAGCAAGTTGATAACAATTCTGTGTCATATTTTTAGCAGACTTCCAAAACGAAGTAGGTTCCAATTTGACTGTATATTTTTTTGTTTGTTTTTATGAATTGATTTTGATGATAATATTTTTTATTTGGTAGGTTCAGAGATGGTCCCGTATACATTTTATCAAAATCGGTTCAGTATCTACTTTGATTTTTAAAACGAAATAACTGGAAAAAGTATGTCATCCAAATAAACGACTTTGCGTATTTTGAAGTCGATTGTTTCAGTTTTTTAAACTATAAATTATAAAGTGTCACTTTCGCCGAATAAGTAATTTTTAGACGACTGCTCAAGAAGGAGGGTTATGTTTTTGAAGTGTATGTATGTATGTTTCTATATGGTAATATACTAGAATTTCGATGTGCGTATTATCGTTAGGCGGCGTACAGCGCCGCATACCGACAATTTTAATAATAATTCAGATAATTTTTTGATACACAATCTTCAACAAGAATTTCGATATATTTTTTATAGAAGATACGAGTAGATCTACGATTGACCACCAACTCGTCTGATGTTAAGCGACGGTGTGGCCGAGGATGGAGCTCGTCGATCTAGAAGATATCTATTCACTCTAGCCTTGAAAATTCCAAGATTGTAGGTCTCAGGAAACAGAGATGGCGGCAAAGAATTCCATTCTTGTGCAGTACGCAACAAGAATGTGGATCGATATCGCTGAGTACGGATTTTCGGCATTTCAACGAGAAATGGGTGGTAATTCGCCGACTTTCTACTAGTCCTGTAGTGAAATGGGGAGGGTGGAATTAGGTCGTGAAGCTCTTGCGCACATCGCGCGATGTGCATGCGATCCCCGAAATGAATCCTGTAGAAAAGCTAGTTTATCGTCACCGATTAACCTCACTGCTCGCCGGTCCACTGATTCCAAAGCTGATACTTGGCTGATCTATTGTCATTGTCGGCCTTGTGGCTCAGTTGGTAGTGTGTTTACGTTTACCTGCTGAACTGAAAGGTCATGGATTCGATCCCCACCCAGGGCAAACATTTGTGTGATGAGCATGGATGTTTGTTCTGTGTCTGGGTGTTTCTATGTATCATATGTATATATTTACAAAAAAAAAGTATATATAAATAAATAAATAAATATTTTGTGGACATTTCACACAACACCATCTAGCCCAAACTAAGCAAAGCTTGTACTATGGAACTAGATGGCTGATAGAATACATATATACATTTTTTTTTGTAAATATATACATATGATCTGTTCGCAGAACTATTAGTTTAATTTGTAGTAATTTATTAATTTTAAACATAATCCGGAATATGATATGACAGTTACAATTATTTCATCATATTCTTGTTCTTATAAAATACTCGTTTAGTATTAGAAGCGAAAAAAGGCAGACGAAGCGCACTTAATAGTATAGTAAAAATAAATCCGTATGTATGGAGCAGATCGCATTAAATGCAACCGGGGGGATTCTTTGAAATTATGATAGAAAAATAACTAAAAGTCATAGATCAACATTAATCCCCGATTTATAAACTAGCTGCGTTCCGCGGTTTCACTCACATAGTTACGAAAAACGGTGATGATTTGATGATGATAAGTAGCATATGTCCATCTCCAGGTCCAAAGCTATCTCTATACTAAATTTCATAATGATCGGTTTAGCCGTTTGAGCGTGTAAAGGTAACAAATTTCGATTTTATAATATCATTATGAAATTGTGTCAAATGTATTTCAAAACACCAGTACAGTAGAACACCGATTATCCAAATTAATTGGGACCGGGGTCGATTCGGATAATCGAAAATTCGGTTAATCGAACATAGACTGATAATAAAGAAAAACGAACTGTCACACATAGAATAAACTTTATTAAGTTTAACAAACACAGTTCTACAATAACGCTCACTTGAACATCTCGATCAGAGTAAGTATATTTAGTGATAGGACGACACCTTTCCGCTTTGCACTCATTTTGGTAATTCAACATACAAAAATTACTTGGTTTAAATTTTTTATATTACACTTAAGACCAATTCGGATAATTGGCGATTCGGTTACTCGGCGTTCGGATAATCGGCGTTCTACTACACATTCATTTAAATAACAATATTCTTAGGTGTCTTTTATGTTGTCACAAATCTTATTTTTACTGGACTAAAACTCGAAAGTCAAGCCCAATTATGCAAGGAAATGCGAAAGTACAAAATTATTATAATAATAATAATACTAAAAAAAAAAAAAAAAAAAAAAAAAAAAAGACAACCGCTGACAAGACCTAAAATTTTCGTTTATTGTGTGTTTTTTATTTATTTTATTGGTTTACATTTCTAAAGATACATTAAAACGTTACTACAAATATGAAGATCTCAAGAAATATATATTCTTTGCGAAATAATAAAAACCAAACTCAAAATACCACAATATATAAACCTGACATCTGTTGACAACTGTCAAGTATTTGTAAAATATAAATAACAAGCAAAATACATGATAACACGGCGAAGATTAGGAAAAACCACAGCGGATTCCACAAATGCGCACCTTCCACCACCGCCCGCCCCATCGTCTCCGAGCTCGTCGTCGGGAGACGAGTATCAAACCTCCCGCGACATCTCCACGTCGAGTGATGGGAGCGGGCCGACGCCGCCGCCGCCACCAAGATCTGCGCGACGGAGTCGTCCACCGCCGCCAGCACGCCTGGGGCCTACAGCGGGGTCCACCCCGCTACCTTCGGCCTCCGCTACTGGCGGAGTAGCGCGTCGCATGAGATGGTCTTCACAAATCAATGAAAACGTCATGCGCGCCTACTATGGGGCGACAGAATCAGAAACCAACTTGACGGCGTACCGGTCTAGAATACTGCCTTTGTTTCAGACTCTTGAGCCGACCGTCACCGTGACTGTTCAACGATTATCGGATCAAGTGCGAGCTATCCAGCGACTCAAGTTGCTGGATCAGTCCGTGCTCGATCGGCTTCGCCTGGAAGTGATGTCTGCTCGTCCAACCCCCGTGTCGGCGAGGGATCCGTCGCCTGTCGCGTCGTCTGCCCCGTCATTGGCTTCAATGCCGACCACGGTTGCGACACTTGTGACGCCGGCTGACCCCGCAGCCGACGTGGGGGACGTTACGAGTAGTGTTTCTAACCAGGTGAGTGAGCAACTGAGGAGCACTCTGGAAGACGTGATTTCTCAGTACAGATTCGCACCTGACTCTAGGCCACGTTTACCACGCTTGCCTACCCATAGAAAAAATCTAGCACTGATGGGAGCCTTGAATGCATTGCTAGTTCCGTATATTCAAACTAGTAGAGATTTAGTTGATACTCACTCGATCTTATACTGCGGTGCCATCGCGGTGTGTCGAGTCGCACGTGTTAAATTTCCGGACATTAGCCGTGCACCGCGACGCACCGGAGATGTACCCGCGTGGCAAGTGAGAATCGAGCGGCGTATTAACACATTCAAATCAAAGATCCGACAAAAAACTAAAATAATGGATGCAGCCAAAATGATGTGCCGCCTGAAATGGCGTTGGGCGGGACATACAGTACGAACACACGACAACCGCTGGAGCGAGAGGATGGTGCACTGGTACCCGCGCGACGCGCGCCGCCCAGCCGGGCGCCCGCGCCGCCGCTGGGTTGACGACATCGCAGCCGTGGCTGGAATCACCTGGACGCGCCTAGCACATGACAGAGCAGAGTGGAACAGAATGGGGGAGGCCTATGTCCAACAGTGGACAACCAATAACAAGTTAGTTAGTTAATTATTTATCAATCCATTTACCAGTAATTTATTTAATTTAATTAGAAATTCATATTTAAATTATTGCAATATTTTATTTTTATTTTATCTAAATTATTATATGATTTGTAATTTATTAATTAATTATTATAATGAAATGTATTTTGTATTTTGTAATGTTATTGGAAATAAAGGCTTTATTATTATTATTATTATTCTTCTTTATTCAATTTAAATCTCGGGTCGCAGCCCGGTCCTTTGATGGGCGTCAGTGGAGCCGAAGCCAACACTGAGAGGCCCTTTACAAAAAATAAAAAATACAGTGTTTTGGTATGTGGATGGATGATGGAACTATTGTACAATATGGAATTTGACAAATCGGGGCTATTAAAATGAAATGGTTATGATTTATAAAACTAGTTTATTGACTGATGCTCCCACACAGTGAGTAAGATAAGGTACTTCTGTGTGGGAGCATCAGAATGAGATATCGGCACCTGCCTATTTTGTCTCATTATCCAAAAATATTGAGGCAGGTGATGACTCGCCACCCACTGAATGGGCCCCCCATAGTGGCGCCGCATATTGGCGCCGGAGAAGCAACATCGTTCCACCTTATTATTATTATTATTAACACATTCAGGACTCTCATTGCGAAGCTGATCTGCTTCAGACGGGGGAATAATCGCCCCCGAGTAATGCGTTTTGTGACTCAGGCATTTGCCGGGACCGGTATTAGGCCGCAACACTACCTAGCCAATGTCACGGAACGCATCGACTATCTGAAGCAGAAAGTCTATGCATGGGCGAATCGTATTCGTCGCTACAGAGAACGTGTGGATAGATACTGGCAGAATCGCCTCTTCCAAAGTGACCAAAGAAAGGTGTACCGAAGCTGGGAGGGAACTGAGCAACGTATGAGCGACGGACAGCTACCAGATTCTGACGCCATGACTAGTTTCTGGCGTGGTATTTGGTCGATGCCCGTCGAACATACGGAAGACGAGTGGATGAGAATTGTCAAGCGTGAGTGCGAAGACATTGAACCCATGGGGTCTATTTTAATAAACCCTTTAGAAGTCAGCTGTGCGATCCGTACGACACAGAACTGGAAAAGTCCTGGGCCAGACGGTTTGCACAACTTTTGGATAAAATGGACTCGATGCTCACACGATCGCTTGGCTACCCAATTCCAAGATGCCCTCGAGCTCGGTTCTCTTCCTGCCTTCATGACCACCGGGGTCACCTTTCTGCTCCATAAGTCCGGTAGTACCACGGAACCAAAAAACTACAGACCCATCACATGCTTACCAACCATCTATAAGCTCCTTACATCCATTCTGAGAAATAAAATTTATACGCACTTAGTTGCGAACAACGTTTTGGCCTCTACTCAGAATGGATGTAAGGTTGGGTCCCGTGGTACTAAAGAGCTACTCCTCATTGATACGGCTATTAGCCAGCAAGTCAAGCGGAATAAAGGGGCCCTCTCTGCTGCTTGGATTGACTATAAGAAGGCCTATGATTCGGTGCCTCACTCATGGCTTGAGAGGATCTTAGAGTTGTGTAAAATTGATGCAACTTTGAGATCCTTCTTAGCCACATGTATGAGGCAATGGACCACAGTCCTTCGTCAACCAGGCAGTAGAGATGGCTCCTTTACACCGCAGGACTTGATAAGGATTGACCGTGGCATTTTCCAGGGTGACAGTTTGAGTTCATTGTGGTTTTGCCTGGCACTGAACCCTCTCAGTATTCTGCTGAAGGATTCAGGTCTAGGCTATCGGCTTCGTAGGGGGGGTGAAGTTATTTCTCACTTGTTGTACATGGATGACCTCAAACTTTTTGCATCGAAACGACAAGACTTAATGACGTTGTTAAAAACAACAGAGGTTTTTAGCAATGCCATTATGATGGAGTTTGGTGTAGACAAGTGTGCGGTCGTTCAGGTAGAGCGAGGGAAAGTTGTAAATTCTCCGAATTTGCAACTTTCTGAGACAATGACTCTCAGGTCCCTCTCCGAAGCCGACATCTACAAATACCTTGGTATGTCAGAGTCGTTGGGTATTGCGGTAGAGGATATAAAAAAATCGATGAAGGAGCGTTTCTTTTGCCGCCTGTCAAAAGTTCTTAACAGTCTTTTGTCTGGCGGCAATAAGTCACGCGCCTTCAACGGTTGGGTGATGCCTCTATTGTCATACTCCTTTGGCATACTAAGGTGGACTCAAACTGAGCTGGATGCCCTGGATAGAAGGGTCCGTCAGCAACTGACATTACATCGCATGTTACACCCACGTTCGTCTGTTATGAGACTGTACATTCCGCGGAAGTGGGGGGGTCGTGGCTTTTTAAATGCCAAGAACCTTCACAACCGTGAGGTGTGCAGTCTCAGGGATTATTTCCGCAACAACGAATGTGGGATGCATTGCGATGTAATGGCAGTTGACAAGGGCCTGACGCCTCTCTCCTTGGCAAAAGAGAACTGGCGCAAACCAACTGTGCTCAGCATGGAAGATCGTAGGGACGTATGGAAGGGCAAGGAGCTACAAGGGAGGTTCTACCGGGCCTTAACAGGACCCGATGTAGACCTTCTAGCGTCGGTGAACTGGTTACGCTTCGGTGACCTCTTTGGTGAAACTGAAGGGTTTGCTTGTGCGATTGCAGATGAAGTTATCAAGACGAACAACTATCGGAAATATATCATGAAAGACGGTACGGTCGACATTTGTCGGGCATGCCACCGTCCCGGAGAGTCTCTCCGACATATTATTTCCGGTTGTTCGCATCTTGCTAACAGCGAGTATTTGCACAGGCACAATCAAGTAGCCAGGATCATCCACCAGCAACTTGCTCTTCAATACGGCCTTGTTGAGTCCGAGGTGCCGTACTATCAGTACGCACCAGCGCCGGTTCTTGAAAATGGTCGTGCTTTGCTCTATTGGGACCGTTCTATTATCACAGATAGGACTATTGTTGCCAATAAGCCTGATATTGTGATTGTAGATCGTTCCCAACGCCGGGCAGTGCTCGTTGACGTCACCATACCACATGATGAGAATCTCGTGAAGGCTGAGAAGGACAAGCTCAGCAAGTACCTTGACTTGGCTCACGAGATAACCGCCATGTGGGATGTTGACTCGACGACCATTGTTCCGATAGTCGTATCGGCAAACGGTTTAATAGCGAAGAGCCTTGACCAACATCTTAAGAGGCTCTCGCTTGATGGTTGGATCAAGGGTCGGATTCAGAAGGCGGTCGTCCTAGACACGGCACGAATTGTCAGGAGGTTTCTGAGTCTGTAGCCCCTACCGCCAGCAGCTTAGGCCCTGCCCCGCTGCTGGCGGCATTCTAGGTTTAAGTTTTTATAATGTTTTTATTGTTTTTTATATAAATATTGTAAAAACTTAGGCTTAAGATTAATAAATAAATATGTGGATAATACTAAATAAATCGACACGCCTCATGGCTATATACGATACGGTAGTACGACTGCCTCCTGAGGTCGTGGGTTTGATCCCCACCCAGACTAAACATTTGTGTGAATGCATGAACTTATAAACAAATCATCGTTTGGAAAACTAGAAAACAATTTAAATAATAAATAAATAAATATTTGTGGACATTTCACACAACACCATCTAGCCCAAACTAAGCAAAGCTTGTACTATGGAACTAGATGGCTGATAGAATACATATATACTTTTTTTTTGTAAATATATACATATGATACATAGAAACACCCAGACACAGAACAAACATCCATGCTCATCACACAAATGTTTGCCCTGGGTAGGGATTGAATCCACGACCTTTCAGTTCAGCAGGTAGACGTAAACACACTACCAACTGAGCCACAAGGCCAGTCAAAAATTTCATTCATTACTTTGGTTTTTATAACAAAATAACTGGAAAAATATGTCATCCAATCATCCAAGTATACGAAATTGCGTTTTTAAGGGCGGTTGCTTCAGTTTCTTAAACTATAATTATTTGAAGCCGGTTAAAAGAATCCGAAGATTAATTTCATGTATAATAAACCTACTGATTCTTTTCGTACCTTATAACAAAAGTACTTGACATGTTACCATGAGCATTCAACATTCTTACACTGTTTAGTAACACGCTCCAGCGAATCAGACTTCCGTTCCAGCTACTGGATCGGTGTGAACTCGCCACCATTGTTAATAGAGTGTGTACAGGCAGGTCAGTGGTGCACGAAGTGTTTACATTAACATTGTAAGAGTTAGAGCATATTTTAGAAACATCCTATCTAATAATAAATAATAATTATAGTTTAAAAAAACTTGAAAAACCGACTTCAAAATGCGCAATTTTGTTTTAATAACCAAACTACTGTACCGAATTTAATGAAATTTCTATGGGAACATTCTGAAAGTAGGCATGGGAAGACCAGCCACGCGATGGACAGATGACCTCCTACAAGTGGCAGGAAGACGCTTCCAATCGGTCTTTTTGGAAATCCATGGGAGAGGCCTATGTTCAGCAGTTGACTTCTTATGGCTGAGATGATGATGATGTGAAATTATTTCCTTTCAAACAAGAAATAAATTTTCAAGTCGGTTTATAAACGACTGAGTTATCCGGTAATAAGCATAATATCTTTATAGTTTAAAAAACTGAAACCTTCGACTTCAAAGTACGTTATTTCGTGTACTTGTAATATTAGTAAGGATTAGGATACATAAAGTTCATATCATGTTCAGCCTCCTTTTTTTTTGAAGTCGTTAAAAATTAAGTATATTTGTACTGTAATGAAACAAAGTTTCAAGCGAATTTTCGAAACTACTAATATTCTTCAATAATGTAGACAGATAAAAACTACTGCCCTATCTCAACACCCAAAAGAAGCCCGCCTGAAGCTTTGGAAAGATACTCCAGCCCCTACCGAAGGGCTCCCAGCAGGTTGCGACCTCCCATGGCCCACGTGGAAGTCGCTAAACCGACTCCGGACCCAAGTGGGCCGCTGCAGGGAGAACATGGTAAAGTGGGGCTGTCCACTACGCAGACCATGCAGCACTTACTCTCGTGCCCTCAGTGTCCCCAGTGTTGCACACCACAGGACCTTTACAGTGCTTCTCCCTGCGGGGTCGCTGTAGCCGAATACTGGGAGGCAACTGTATAAAAACCTCAAACAGGATCATCTGATACTATGTAGAAGAAGAATGTAGACAGATAGTTAAAATAAAAAAATAAATATTTGTGGACATTTCACACAACACCATCTAGCCCAAACTAAGCAAAGCTTGTACTATGGAACTAGATGGCTGATAGAATACATATATACTTCTTTTTTTGCAAATACATACATATGATACATAGAAACACCCAGACACAGAACAAACATCCGTGCTCATCACACAAATGTTTGCCCTGGGTGGGGATCGAACCCACGACCTTTCAGTTCAGCAGGTAGACGTAGACACACTACCAACTAAGCCACAAGGCCAGTCGAAAAATTTCTAGATATACTAATTTTCTGACTTCCGGTCGTAAATGACTGCATCGTTAAATATAAATCAACATAATTATATTCATTTCCTATTTTCCTGTTATGTCATTTATAATTTATTAAAAGCATTGAGAATAATTTACTATGTTTTAAAATTCAGTCAAATTCAAATTCGTTTATTCAGATAATAAATTACAGTTTAAAAAACTAAAAAACACGCTACAAATTATTGTGGTCAAAGTTCATTACAAGACTTCTCTACTAACTAATTTAAACACAGCTATGATACGATGAATACAATGTCTTAAATATAATAATAAGAACTCTTTGTATAATTATGTATTCTAGCAAATAAATGACTTGATTTGATTTGATTTGATGTTCCATCATGAAGTTCTATTTCATATCTTCCGGCTCCATCATCAGATCAGTTCGACAGTACCATATTATTGTATTGTCATCAGAACTGCATACAGCTGCCAATTTTCATGACGCTACGATCCTTGGAAGGTGGTTAAATTAGTTACCTTAGATTTCATTACATATTTTATAGGTCGACCTAATAAAAGCGTGTTAAAAACTGAAAAAGACCAATTACAATTCAAGTCAAGACTCAAGAACGACTTGACCGAATAATCGGCTATAAGGACGTAGGTTTTTTACGCAAGATACCACGACTGACCATCACCTCGCCTCGAATTATTATTATTACTTCAACTCGAATTAAGTAAAATATACGCAATAAATCCGTTAAAAATTGTTTAATTTCAACTCGCCTGTGTTAAGAGACCGTAATTCGACCATCGTCCGTCTCGCTCGCGCATACCCACATTTTGAAGATATACAATAACTAAATGAACTTATAAAAAAATCGTCGCTTGTAAAACTAGAAAACAACATGAATATTCGACACCTCGCACATCAAAATCGGTCAAGCCGCTTAGGCTGTAGCAGGTAATATAGAAACATATATACATACATATCTATATACGTACATTTTTTTTATTCAGCGATAGGCTTGCGCTTGACCGTCAACTCACCTGGTGTTAAGCGACAGTTACGGTCTACGATGGAGCGCGCTTGCCTAGAAGAAACCTATTCACTCGCGATTTGAAGACACCTAGATTATATCTATTCGGAAAGACCCATTTAAGAAGCGCATTCCACATTTTGGCGGTACGCACAAAATTTCAATTTGATCCAAGTTAATTTACATATATTATATAAAAATCATTTCTAGAAACTCAAAAACGCATGATAGGATATAGCACTCGTAATTTTGGCTCACTGGACCTAGTCACCCTAAGTAAGTTCGTGTAGACTGAGTGGCCAGCCCTAGTGTCAGAGTTATTGACTCTTATGACTGGCCTTCTGGCTCAGTTGGTAGTGTGTTTACGTCTACCTGCTGAACTGAAAGGTCGTGGGTTCGATCCCCACCCAGGGAAACATTTGTGTGATGAGCATGGATGTTTGTTATGTGTCTGGGTGTTTCTATGTATCATGTGTATATATTAAAAAAAAAAAAGTATGTATGTATTCTATCAGCCATCTAGTTCCATAGTACAAGCTTTGCTTAGTTTGGGCTAGATGGTGTTGTGTGAAATGTCCACAAATATTTATTTATTTATTAAGCCGCCGAAAGGCCTCTGACCTGGCTTGACGATTGCATTTTTTAAGAACAAACAACCGGGACCTACAATTTAACGTGTCATCCGACCCACGGTAGCGCTCAGAAAGAAATGCCATCACGGTCACCCATCTGAAGACTGACCGGTCCGTCTGTTGCTTGACTTTGGTGATCGTTCGAGAACACTTACTTATTCAAGCTACGCCAGCTTGTCACCCTGAACAGGCTATAGGCTCCGTGGCTTCATCATCGAAATGAGGAAAAACAATGATGAACGGGGATGATGATACATACACAATTGTGGCCTTACCGAAAAACGTTACTTAACTTTAACAATCATCTTAAATTCTCTGTCTTCTTTCCGCAGGTGTCATTAGATGTCAGCGAGAAGTTGACCAAAAAAAATTAAGCAATGCTTAAAGTTAAGTAACGTTTTTCGGTAAGGCCGTGGATGTTGCGCCTGATACGTTGAGTGTACGTTTTCTGTGAGAAAGTATGCGCAAAATCACTAAAAGATTATATATGCGCATTCTTTAGAATAATTCTAGTTGTTCATTACGAAAAGTTCGTTGGGGGTTGTGAAAAAATCCATTTTTAGGGTTCCGTACCTAAAGGGTAAAAACGGGAACCTACTATTGACTTCGCTGTCTGTCCGTCCCTTCGTCCGTCTGTCATCAGGCTGTATCTCATGAACCGTGATATTTAGATAGTTGAAATTTTCACAGATGATGTATTTCAGTTGCCGCTATAACAACAAATACTAAAAAACAATAAAATAAATATTTAAGGGAGCTCCCATACAACAAACGTGATTTTTTTTGCTAATTTTTGCTCAATATTGATAACGGCAATGATTAAATATTGAGTTATATTATTCACTTTAAAAATTAATTATTAAATTAAAATAAATTAATAATTAAGGGGGGCTCCCATACAACAAACGTGATTTTTTTGCCGTTTTTATGATGTCCTCCTTGACGTATCCGTCAACGGCGAACCCTGCTATATTCGGTTGTGCGCCCGTATGTGGCTGGCAAAACCAAAATGCCGTTTTTATATATAAGTAATGGTACGGAACTCTTCAGGCGCGAGTCCGACTCGCACTTGGCCGGTTTTTTTTTTTTTTTTTTTTTTTTATTATTATTATTACAAACATATAGCCTATGACACTCGGGGAGTGAAGACGAATCTAATAACATCTCGCGCATTAAAATCGGTCAAGCCGTTTAGAGGCGCTCATATAGAAACATAAATACATACATACACTCGAAATACATAACCTTCAATTTTACGCAGTCGGGGAAAATAGAGTGTCGGTAAAATATATTAATCTGTATTAATTAATATGGTTTATCAACACTAATATTGGCAACTACGTTGACACGTGATATGTTTGTGACCTTTAGGCGAGTTTATCTACCACCATGAACTATGGGTGTGTTAGTTAAATCATTACTTATGTAACTAAAAGATAAAGTAATGTCAAAGTGTCGAACATTTATCATATTGTCCCGCCATCATAATCTATACTAGGAACTTTTCATCATCATCTCAGTCATAAGAAGTCCACTGCTGGACATAGGCCTCCCCCATGGATTTACAAAAAGACCGATTGGAAGCGGCTTGCATCCAGCGTCTTCCCGCCACTTGTATGAGGTCATCTGTCCATCTCGTGGCTGGTCTTCCTACGCTGCGCTTGCCGGTACGTGGTCTCCACTCGAGAACCTTTCGGCCCCATCGGCCATCAGTTCTACGTGCTATGTGCCCTGCCCACTGCCACTTCAACTTGCTAATCCGCTGTGCTATATCGGTGACTCCTGTACATCTACGTATCTCTTCATTTCTGATTCGATCTCGTCGACGAACTTTTACATATTTAAAAATAAGTACCTACTTATAATTATTATTCGAGGTAGGGTGGGAGGCCATGAGCCTCCCTGTCACTGCGACCCTCGCGGATCTATTGTAACTACCTACTTGTAAACTTTTTAAGTTAAACTGTTTTATTGAAAAGAAAAATAATGATATAGGTAATGTATTTACTGTATTCTACTAGAGAAGACCTTTCATTTGATTCCCATATTGTAGGGGTTGTGATAAAATATGAAAACCGTCATTTCGTGGCGGCGGCCATATTGAATTAAGAATGATGCTCAATATATTTCCTTGTATTGTCATCTAAATTAAAGGCGTTTACCGAATACCAGATCAATCTGTCAACGGGAAGGGGTTCAATTTTAGGTTACTAATTTTGACCCAAACAAACAGGGTAAGCTAAATGAAACCGTTTAACAAGTATGCGTACTACTAGAAACTAATTAATATATAAGACATATTTTTAGGCATAAACTTTTTAATGCCATAACAAGTATCTATATTAAAAGAAAACAAAATACCCGACTGCAGAAAAGTAGTTTTTGCAGTTTAACTTACGATTTCGTTACGCTTTATACGTTGTTGAGTGTACGTTTTTTGTGAGAAAGTATGCGTAAAATCGCTGATTTTAATTTGTATAAAAAGATTATAAATGTGCATTATTTAGAATAACTGTAGTAAAATCACTTGTTTATTAAGAAGATGTTCGGAGGTTACGAAAAACGCATTTATTTATATTTTTACGAGAGATGTATTATTATAATTAGAAAAAGATATAGCTATAAGCTATAAAATACACTCATCATAGAGTGTGAAGTGGGAGTGAAGACGAATCTAACGACTCCTCGCACATCAACATCGGTTATGCCATTTAGGCTGCAGCCTAGGCGATCATATAGAAATATACTCCAAAAGCATAACCCTCCGTCTTACGCAGTCGGGTAAAAAACAAGTATGCATATTAAAATACACGAATTAATCTATAAAACACACTTTTTATTCCATAAAAAGTGCTTACAGCGACCAAAAAAATTAGTAGAAACTCGACTATCATAGCACTTTCCGTCGGGGCGTCGGGGAGTTCCAGGTTCTCCTCAACTTACGATTTCTTTACGCGTAACAAGCGTAAAGAAATCGTAACTGCAAAAACTTCTTAACCACAGTCGGGTATTTTGTTTTTCTTTTAATAAAGATACTTGATTAATCTTTTATATCTATAATGAACCTAATGAATAATATATATACTAAACTAATTTTGAAAACAATTATATAGGACCACCTCTGAAGTATAGTTCCCGTCACGTAAAAATAACGTTGGTTTGATCGCGCTTACGAACAAACCAGCGTTCTTTTTACGTGACGGGAACTACTTATATATTACCTACCAACAAAAGATCATCAAAAACAGTTCATTATTGGCGGATTAATCGCTGAACAAACATATTCATATATGTTTTATGTTTAGATATACATCGAAATGAGAACCTTCTTCTTTTTCTAAGTCGGTTAAAAGTTACAAACTAAAAACGAAAAAATATCACGGAAAAAATAAATTAAACATTGGCATCTACGTAAGTAGGTACGTACACCAACTATTTTTTTGTGGTCTGTATAAGTCCGTTAATTGCCACCAACTTCAAACGGTGAAGGAAAACATCGTGAGGAAACCTACATGTCTGAGAGTTCTCAATGATCTTGAAGATGTGTGAAGTCTGCCAACCCGCACTTGGCCAGCGTGGCAGACTATGGCCTAACCCTTCTCACAATGAGAAGATGGTCCGTTCCCAGCAGCGGGACAGTTTGTACAAACAGAGCTGATAAAAAAAAATATAAGTCCGTAAACTATCGCCCAACCAAGTCCCAGACAGGCACCGACCTCAAAAAAATAGGCACATAACCTTCCTTGCCCAGTAGGATAAAATAAATATACCTACGTAACAATAACATGTCGAATCCACAAATAAAGCTAGTAATTGTAGATAATGATCCCCAGCAGTGGGACAGTTTGTACAAACAGGGCTGATAAAAAAAAAATAAGTCCGTAAACTATCGCCCAACCAAGTCCCAGACAGGCACCAACCTTAAAAAAATAGGCACATAACCTTCCTTGCCCAGTAGGATAAAATAAATATACCTACGTAACAATAACATGTCGAATCCACAAATAAAGCTAGTAATTGTAGATAATGATCCCCAGCAGTGGGACAGTTTGTACAAACAGGGCTGATAAAAAAAAAAAAAGTCCGTAAACTATCGCCCAACCAAGTCCCAGACAGGCACCAACCTCAAAAAAATAGGCACATAACCTTCCTTGCCCAGTAGGATAAAATAAATATACCTACGTAACAATAACATGTCGAATCCACAAATAAAGCTAGTAATTGTAGATAATGATCCCCAGCAGTGGGACAGTTTGTACAAACAGGGCTGATAAAAAAAAAATAAGTCCGTAAACTATCGCCCAACCAAGTCCCAGACAGGCACCAACCTCAAAAAAATAGGCACATAACCTTCCTTGCCCAGTAGGATAAAATAAATATACCTACGTAACAATAACATGTCGAATCCACAAATATACCCAGTAATTGTAGATAATGATCTAGCTACAGAATTGTCCGTGTAACCTTCAAACGTGTCGAGTCATTGTGTCCGTCTGTATTGCTATGGCGACGTCGAACGTCAATATAAAAAAACTTTACTCATTACCTATCATTTATATTAGTTGTATACCGTTGTGTGACATACAGACAGACTATACAACTAATGTTCCTGTACTTACTACATAGATACATAAAATTAAATCAATCTATTAATATATTTTAATTTTGCCTATTTTTACACGACTTCGTAATAAGGAGGATTGTGTTTTGTGAGAATATGTATGTATGTTTCTATATGACCGCCTAAAGCCTAAACGGCTTGACCGATTTTGATGTACGAGGTATCATTAGATTCGTCTTCACTTCTTGAGTGTCGTAGGCTATATTTTTGTGATAATAATAATACATCTTTTGCAAAAATAAAAAAAAAGCGTTTTATCGTAACTTTTTCATAATAAACAAGTAATTTTACTAGAATTATTATAAGGAATGCACATTTATAATCTTTTACGGCGATTTTACGCACACTTTCTCATAAAAAACGTACACTCAACAGCGTATCACGCGTAACGAAATCGTAAGTGAGCTGCAAATACTGCTGTCGGGTATTTTGTTTTTAGGGTTCCGTACCCAAGGGGTAAAACGGGACCCTATTACTAAGACTCCGCTGTCTGTCTGTCTGTCCGTCCGTCTGTCTGTATATCATGAACCGTGATAGTTAGTTGAAATTTTCACAGATGATGTATTTCTGTTGCCGCTATAACAACAAATACTAACAAACAGAATGAAATAAATATTTAAGGGGGCTCCCGTACAACAAACGTGATCTTTTTGCTTGTTTTTGCTCGATATTGATAACGGCAACAGGTGGACGGTTGAAATATATTGAGTTAAATTATTATCTTTAAAAATAAATAATTAAATTAATATTCCATGCAACAAACGTGATTTTTTGCACGCTTTGAACCCTTCGTGCGCGAGTCCGATTCGCACTTGGCCGGTTTTTATTCTTTTAATATCTAATATTAAATGAAAAACAGAAATCAGAATCATTTATTGAACAACTGTCAGTGAATTATTATGCTAGGTGGTGTTGCAATGTTTAGCTTACAGTTTACCCACATCGGGCATTCAATATTCAATAATATGTATGTATCTAATAAATACATATAACAAAATGCTAGATTTAATTAGGTATTATTATTTCAACGATTTCCAGATAGATAAAAATTACACATTTTAATTGTATTTTGAATTATGTGTTTCTGTTGCTAATAAATGATGTCAAAATTGTAATAGTAATTAAATTAATACTGAGTAATTAAATTATATGTTATGTCAAGTATAAAATCAACAAAATAACAAAACAAAATAATGCACCCTTACGGGGTACGCAAAGTGTCACAAGACCTCGAGGCCGTAGTTTATAATGACTGTTCATTACAAACAAATCGGACGGACATAACGATTCCCATAATTACTTTCATTGACGTCACCATTTTATTGATTGTCAATTTATAGCATTAAGAAGTGGACTTTTATTCAGTATTAGGGTGGCATTCCATCGGACAGAGCTAAACCAGACCAGAGACACAATTTATTTATAATAATGCAAGAACAAGAAAAGAAAAACAGAATACAGCAGTTTCTTTTTCACTTCTCTTCCTAAGAATTCTGTAAAAGTCAGTTAATTAGTCAGTTACGGTATCACGGTCTTTGATGCTTTGCCTACCCCGTAAGGAAAAATGGCCGTAATTGTATGTATTTACTTTACTCGTTTATCGTGTATATTTTACATAATTTTGATTGACGTACATTTTGCATAATAAATACCTAATATAATAAATAAACCTAATATAATATTAATTTATATTTATATAGATTACGACGTCAAGTAAGAATATATTTCTTTGTCGTACTTCGCCAGACAATCGGACATTCCAAAACCAGGCCATTTTTAATAGAGCATAATATTATTAGAGCCTTATCGGTTGTCTTGTCATAATACTTGGAATTAATTTGCTAAAACACACTGATACGCGTGATAATTCTATATCAATACGTGATAGATGTAATCTTAAGATTATGTCAAATTGCTGTTGTTCTAATAAAATATTTTAGTACTTTTAAGATATGACGTAGTGATAACATCAGAAGTGGGATAGAATACTTAGGGATCTACTTTGGAAACCATGGCAATATTTTTTTATGGCAGGTTTAGATGACCTCATACAAGTGAAGAAAGACTGATTGCGGGCCGCTTGCAATCGATTTTTTTTTCTGGAAATTAATGGGGGTAGGTTATGTCCAGATGCGGACATATTGTGGCTCAAATCAAATGACGATGATGATTTTGATGAGGCTTCAATTTGTTGTAGAGTCATTGACGCTGTTTATTGACATTCTATGAAAGTAGCTATAGTGAATAGATATCTTCTAGATCGACGAGCTTCATCCTCAGCCACATCATCACTTAACATCAGGCGAGTTGGTGGTCAATCGTAGATCTAACATAAAAAAATATGCTGTCTCTCCTTTAAGACCATGGGGTTAGACATGTGGCATCCAAATTTCGTGAACGCTAGTGGAATAGAAAGTATGTATGGGATTGACATTAGCTAACGAATTGTCACGTGACGGTACGTAACAGTTTCGTTGCATTTCGAAACGTAAGCGTTTGCAAAAATATGTAGACACGTTCGCGACACGTTCGTTGTCTAAGCCTGCTTATCTGTCAGTAACCAGTCTGCAGTAGCGGCAAATAGACAGCAGACAGCTCAACCCGCGGCAATTGATCTCACTCGTTTCCGTACTTTCACGCGAGACAGACATAACGCGATACGCGTGAGCCAATGAGAGCTCTGCGGTCCACGTCACCACTGGCGCTGCACGCCGCCGCTGCCGCAGACTGCAATGCCGCTCTGCTCAGAATCATTTTCATAGAAATCCATAGTAGTCTAGTAAAAATAAATCCTTTTGTATGGAGCAAATCACAGTATTTCCAACTGGGGGGATTCTTTGAAATTATGATAGGAAAATAACAAAAAATCATAGATGAAAAATAATCCCTGATTTATAGACTAGCTGCGTTCCACGGTTTCACTCGTATAGTTATGAAAAACGGTGATGATTATGATGATGATATGTAGCTTTTGCCCGTCTCCAGGTCCAAAGCTATCACTATACTAATTTTCATAACGATCGGTTCAGCCGTTTGAGCGTGTAAAGGTAACAAAATTAGCTTTTTTAATATAATTATGAAATTGTGTCAAATGTATTTCACAACACCAGTACATTCATTTAAATAACCATATACTTAGTTGTCTTTTATGTTGTCACAAATCTTATTTTTACTTGACTATAGGAACCAGTAGTGTCGCTTGCTGCCTGCGACTGCAGGTTGCGACTGCAAGTCTGTCTTTATTCCTTGGCGTTTGGAGGTGTTAGTTTCACCACGGCGTTGTTATTACAGGCAAGTAATTTGTTTACTTGCATGCGCAATAAATTCCGGGTAACAATAGCTAGTGTGCCTGTTATCGCAGCGACAGTAGTGGACGCTATCGCAAAAACAATGGAAAACCACAGGACTGATATCACGCCGCAAGTGATAGCTCGACCACTGGAAAACGTATGATGCGTGGAAATAGTGAGACATGTCATGGAGCGGGAAGTTTTTGGGGTTCCGGATATCAAAAAGAAAATAAAAAACCGAACAAGTGCGAGTCAGACTCGCCCACCGAGGGTTCCGTACAAACTAGGAGATAAAAGGGGGAAATTATATTTTATTATCATATTTTCCTTTATAAGCCGAAAAATATACATCGTAAAAATATTTAAAAATCTGTTTTAGTAACCTTGTGCTAATGAAGCTCTTTCATAGATACGCCACATGATACGGTTAAAGCACTTACGGTTATGAAAAAAAAATGCTACAAATGCTAGTAGCGTATATGATGAAATTAAAAAGAAAATTATCATGGGTAAGTAGACTTACAAGTTAACGAATAAATAGTTGAATAACTTAAAAAAGCTAAGCTAAAAATGTAGGAAAATATATGTAATGATAATAAATGTAAATTTCAATCAAACTAGCATTATATTAGTTAACTCGTATGTTCATAAATCAAAATATATTTATTGTATAAGCTGGTAGATTTGGTGTTATAGTATAGAGTACATCAGCATCTCAGTCTACCCATAGTATTAAACAGGAGACCCTGTTTTAAGTTCACATAAATTATGATGTGCAACAACGGAACCCTACTTTGCGCGTGCCACGACACGTACTTGACCATTTATTGAACACCAAGCGGGTGACACCGCGTGGCGCAGCTAGTACCTACATACTCTGGAAAAATATTATCCTCTATCTGGCGCAGTCGCGTAAAAAAAACCGTTTCACTCGAGATTCACAACTTACAATATTTTTTCCTCCACACGACCTAGATACATTTAAAAAACTTCACAAAACGCTTGTTTTTCATGAATAAATACTGTACATTTCCACAGGTTTGTATGTAGGGCGCACGCTTCCAATTGTTTACCGATGTCGCTTCCCATTACATATGCGATCGGATATTCTGGCATCATCATTATTTATGTACTCCTGGTAGCTTTCCAATAGTTTTTTTTTTCCTTTATTTGGGGATTTTGGACTTATCATCTCAGCGACAAGAAGTCCACTGCTAGACATAGGCCTCCCCTAAAGATTTCCAAAAAGACTGGTTGGAAGCGGCCTATATCCAGCGTCTTCCCGATAGGTATATTAGGTATTCGGTCTATCTTGTGGCTGGTCTTCCTACGCTGCGCTTGCGGGTGCGTGGTCTCCCCTCGAGAACTTTTCGGGCCCCACCGGCCATCAGTGCTACGTACTATGGCCCAGCCCACTGCTACTTAAATTTGCTAATCCGCTGTGCTATGTCGGTGACTTTCGTACGTTTACGTTTCGTTCCTTTTGGATACACAATTTACGCATTTGCCATTCTTAACATTCTTTGTTAATAATTCGCTTAAGAACCAGCGACAATAGACAATATATTTTATTGTGACAATAACTTCGAGATATGAGCTGTTCTCATCATCATCATCTCAGCCACAAGAGGTCCACCGCTGGACATAGGCCTGTCCCATCGGTAGGAGGTATATAAACATATTCATACACCAGAAAAAACATTTCACTCTTCGCGCAGGCGGATAAAAGATACAAAATCGCATGAAGCTTGTTTTTTGTCTGTCTATACATAAAAGACATTCTTTTCTTCAGAAGTCATCTCAGCTCTAAGTACGAGATTTTCTGCGCCAATTATCAGTATGCAAAACTAAGTCGATGGGTAAATAACTAATATTTTGTTCATACATAGTAAATAAAATAAATATTATTTCATTTGATTTGCGTGTGGAGTGTGGACATATGTATAAATAATTATCGTCTCTTCAAGACCAAACAATAAATAAGAACGTTCAAATGACAAATTATACGCGAAATAAATAATCGAAACGTTCTGGAGTGGAGAGCACGCACCGGCAAGCACAGCGTGGGAAGACCAGCCACAAGGTGGACAGGCGACCTCATACAAATGGCAAGAAGACACTGGATGCAACCCGCTTCCAACCGGTGTTTTTAGAAATTCATGGATGAGGCCTAAGTCCAGCTGTGGACTTCTTATGGCAGAGACGATGATGATGATGAAATAAAGGACCAAAACTAATATCCATACAAGTAACTATATTAAAAGAAAAACAAAATACACGACTGCAGAAGAGCCATTTTTACCGAGTTCCAAAAAGAAGGAGGTAATCAATTCGGACCGTATGTTTTTTTGTATGTTTTTTCACCGATTGTGCATTAATGTTGATTATTTTTGTATTTGATATGTCATACTTCATACTACATAATACATAATGAATGAATATTTTGTAAAATTTAAGACATGAATTGTTTAAGAATAATTTTTGAATATTGTGAGATAATTGTAATTGGTCTTTTTCCGTTTTTATCTCAATAAACGAATTTGAATTTGAATACAGAAGTGGGCCCATATAAATTATATCAAAATCGATGTAGTACTTTGGTTTTTATAACAAAATAACTGGTAAAATATCATCCAAGTGCCTGTAGAAAAGTGAACAACAAGTCGCTTATGTGTTGTATTGCGTAATTTGAAGTCGGTTTTTTCAGTTTTTAAACTATAATTATTAGTCTAACTTACGATTTCGTTACTCTTGAAATGTTGTTGTGTAGGTTCTTTTTTGTAAGAAAGTATGCGCAAAGTATTTGTAAAAGCTTATAAATGGGCATTCTTTAGAATAATTCTAGTAAAATCACCTATTTATTACGAAAAAGTTCGTTGAAGGTTACAAAAAAGTGAAATTTGGATTTTTTACGAAAATTGTATTATCATAATTATAAAAAATAAAATCGGACAAGTGCGAGTCAGACTCGCCCACCGAGGGTTCCGTACAAACTAGTAGATAAAAGGGGGAAATCATATATTTTTTTATATTTTCCTTCATAAACCGAAAAACATATATCGTAAAATATTTAAAAACCTGTTTTGACTGATGCTAATGAAGCTCTTTCATATGATGACATGCTAATGATACCCCATGATACAGTTAATTCACTTTAAAATTTGGACCCTCGTTCCTTGCATTCCCTTGTGAGTGTCGAAATGTGCGTTTTTTACGACATATTCGGCTGTATTTTTTTTTAGGAAAACTAAGAAATTTTATCTGGGGGCACGGCCGTGCCCCCGCCATGTGAGCGAGCGGGTACGTACGGCCGGGACTATCTTTACATGATTTTTCTTTCTGCGGCAAGAGACTATAGATCTGCGTATATGGTTTTAATTTCAACATGATACCTTTACACGTTCCCGAGATACATACAGGTCTTGACACCCGGACGGACGGACGGACAGGCGGACAACAAAGTGATCCTATAAGGGTTCCGTTTTTTTTTAAAGTTCGGAACCTTAAAAATAACTTATGGCACTCGGGGAGTGAAGACGAATCTAACGACACCTTACACATCAAAATCAGTTAAACAGTTTATGCTGTAAGAAGTAAAATAGAAGCGTAAATACATACACACACTCGAAAAATATAACCCTCCTTCTTGCGCAGTCAAGCAAAAATAGATAAACAGTACAAAACAATTTATCCAATCTTATCTTAACTTATCTAATGGTAGTCACAATTTTAACATTTCTGTGTATCCATAGTACAGTCATATCCACTTCGATCGCTAACACGTAAGTAGAAAAGGTCACGTGTCAGCCACGCCCATCCCACTTCTGATATCGGTAATGGAACATTATCATTACGACAAAGTGTTAAGTGATATTGACACTTGACTCTCAGTGGTGTGCTACTGATCCACGCCGATAAAGTACTTTGTTCTGGATGATAGATAATGTATACCCACAGTACCTAAACACACAGGTATAGCGGACTCCGAAAACAAATTTAATCAAATAGCGACACTTATGACGCAATAAAGCGTAAGTATGCTTTCAGAGGAGGTTAGAGGCTAAGTCCCTATTCTCAAATTAACTTACAGAAGTTTATATAGTTTTAGTTGGCGGCAATGAACAATACGCACATAACTCCGAAAAGACAGAGGTGCGTGCCGTGGGATTCGAACCCAGGACCTGCGGATCGCAAGTCAGACTGTCTCCCGATTAGGCTGCCGGAAACTTAGCTAGGTTATTGGCATATAGGTAAGATACGTTGAACTTGACTTGGCGTGTTGCCAAAACTAACGCTTTTTACCAGACTGTGTAAGAAGGGTTATGATTTTTCAGTGTATGTACGCAACTATGTGGGTATGTATGTATGTTTCTATGTACGATCACCTACAGGCTAAACGGCTCGACCGATTTTGATGTGCGAGGTGTTGTTCCATGAGTGTCATAGGCTATTTTTTTTGTAATAATAATAATACGACTGTCGCAAAAATAAAAATAAAATGCACTTTTTCGCCTCCTCCAACGAACTTTTTTATTTTTGCGAGATATGTATTATTATTACTACAAAAAAATATAGCCAATGACACTCTGGAAGTGAAGACGAATGGACGAAAAAACGAAATGGAAGTAATGACACCTCGCACATCAATATCGGTCAAGCCGTTTAGGCTGTAGGCGATCATATAGAAACATACATACATACCCACATACATACAAACAAACATACACTGGAAAAACATAACCCTCCTTCTTAAGCAGTCGGGTAAAAAAAACAACTCTTGTTTTTTTTATATAATATTTTATATTAGCTATTGCTCTACGTTTGACCACCAACACGCCTGATGGAAAGCGATACAGTGGCCGAAGATGAAGCACGTAGACCTAGAAGATACTTGTTCATTCTAGACTTGAAGACACATACCTAGAGTTAGGTCGCCAGTCGGCGCCTAGACGTCCGACCGTTGAACTTGGCGCAGCTCCAATTATGCAACTGCATAACAACACGAGCCGAATTTACCTCCGTCTCAATCCGTCCCCCGCAACATGGAGTTAGTGAACATTTTTACCCGGCTGCGTAAGGAGGGTTATGTTTTCCAAGCTTGAAGGTATTTATTGTCTAGTAATCAGCTATAACTTTCTGATGGGGGGGGGGGGGGGGGGGGGGGGGGGGTCCATGGGTACTAAAATTTACTACTATTTGCCTCTTTATTTGCGCAGACTATACGCACACGAGTACTGGTTTCTAAATGTCAATCTTAGTTTAAAAACATTAAAATACACGAAAATTAAGCTACGGACAAACGTATAACTGTAAATAAAGTGTATAAGTAACGTCGGAACATTATTAATTCATATTATACTAGATATGATTTCACCCGTTTTAATTCGATTTAAAGATAGCTCAACATTTGCATGACTCAAGTAAACAAATCATAGGTAATAAGTATGCGCGAGCGAAGCGAGCGCGAAAATTGTTGTAGTGTTTTTATAGTAACATGATTTATTTCTCGTATTAGTGAGCCCACAGTACTTCTATGGTAAAATAGTAATATTGCGCGAGCGAAGCGAGCGCGAAAATTTTTAAGGTTTTTAAACTGAAATCTTGGAAGTGATTTGATTCATTGATCGTGTTAGCGAGCCTAGGTGTTTGTGGCCCAGATGAACCAAACAAGTATATTAATGTGTTAAATGAAAAAATTGAATACCCGACCGAATAAGAGTGACTTTTACGCTATCAAAAAATATATATACAACCATTTGAATGCATTGATTGCCAGTTTATTATTCCTAAATTTAAACATATGACTTTATAAAAAATTACAAACATACCTACGCGGTACTCCCTTGCAGGTGGAAAATTAATTTTTGGTTAGTGATTATTTTTTGGTGAAGTATTTGCTTGTATTAGCACGTTAAGAGTTTATATAAAATAAAATATTTTTTATATACAATTGGCTTGGATCGAATTGAAATTTTCGTGGAATATTTATGTTTTTGTTTACATAAGATAGATCTACGACTGATTGCCAACTCGCCTGATGTTTAACGATGTTATTTTCTAGTTTTACGAAGGACGTTTTTTAATGAGTTTATTCAGTCATTTTATATCTTTAAAATGTGGCCATGCGCGAGCGAAGCGAGCGCGAAAAATTTTGAAGCATATTAATGCATTAAGTATGTTTTTTGTAAGAATAAAAATGCGTAAAATCACTGTAAAAGATTACAAATGCGCATTCTGTAGAATAATAAAAAAAAACACTTGTTTATTACGAAATAATTCGTTAGAGGTTACGAAAAAATCATTTTTAATTTTTGCAAGAGATGTTATTATTACAAAAATTATAGCCTGTGACATTCTGGAAGCGAAGACAAATCTAATGACACCTCGCACATCAAAATCGGACAGGCCGTTCAGGCTGTAGGCTGTCATATAGAATCATACAAACATACTCGTACATACCTACACTCGAAAAACATTACCCTCCTTCTTATGCAGTCGAGTAAAAATATATAGTTTCGATATGTTAGGTGCGTTTGTAGCATGCGCGGGCGAAGGATGGACTAAGGTCATACTGCATCTTTAGTAAAACTGTCGTTATGACAACCGCGCATCAGGTGTTTAAGTATATTTTTTAACATCCGTGCCATCCGCGATAATCCGGCATTATGATAGCACTTAATTATTTTTTTCGGCCAATGCCATGGGGGGGGGGGGGGGGGGGTCCGGACCCCCTGGACCCCCCCCTTATATACGCCCATGGTTACAACATAAAAGACAACTAAGTATATTGTTAATTAAATGAATGTACTGGTGTTTTAAAAAACATTTGACACAATTTCATAATGATAATATAAAAGCTAATTTTGTTATCTTTACACGCTCAAACGGCTGAAGCGATCGTTATGAACATTTAGATAGAGATAGCTTTGGACTTGGAGACGGACATGAACTACTTATCATCATCATAATCATCACCGTTTTTTTGTATCTACGCGAGTGAAACGGCGCAACGCAGCTAGTCTATTAATCGGGGATTATTGTTGATATATGACTTTTAGTTATTTTCCTATCATATTTCAAAGAATCCCCCCAGTTGCAAATACTGTGATCTGCTCCATACAAACGGATTTATTTTTACTAGACTAATATGCATGTATGTAACGCTTTGGCTCCACTTTCATTGTGCGTACCGCCAAAATGTGGAATGCGCTTCTTAAATGGGTCTTTCTGAATAGATATAATCTAGGTGTCTTCAAATCGCGAGTGAATAGGTTTCTTCTAGGCAAGCGCGCTCCATCGTAGACCGTAACTGTCGCTTAACACCAGGTGAGTTGACGGTCAAGCGCAAGCCTATCGTTGAATAAAAAAATGTACGTATATGTATATATGTTTCTATATTACCTGCTACAGCCTAAGCGGCTTGACCGATTTTGATGTGCGAGGTGTCGTTACATTTCTCTTCACTCCCTGAGTGTCGTAGGCTATATTTTTTTGTAATAATAATAAAACAACCCTTGCAAAATTAAAGAATACGTTTTTTCGTAACCTTCGGCGAACTTTTACGTAATAAATACATACATGATTTTACTAGAATTTTCTATCTAAATCTTATCCTAAAGAATGCGCATTTATAACCTTTTACAACGATTTTACGCATAATTTCTCATAAAAAACGTGCACCCAACAGCAATCAAGCGTAAGTTAGACTGCAAAAACCGCTTTTCTGCAGTCAGGTATTTTCTTTTAATATACTTAGATACTTGATATAATGTATACATTTTCAAAGTATAACTCAAAGTTAACTCTGTTGCTATCAATAAACACTTGCCTCTAACAAAAATTATCACTTCAAAGCCTAATATTTCGCGAACGGATCCCTAAATTGGAAAATAAAACCGGCCAAGTGCGATTCGGACTCGCGCACGAAGGGTTCCGTACCATTACCATTTACAAAAACTGTTACCTGATGCCGTTATCAATATCTAGCAAAAACGAGCAAAAAATCACGTTTGTTGTATGGGAGCCCGCTTATATACTTATTTTATTCTGTTTTTTAGTATATTGTTGTTATAGCGGCAATAGAAATACATCATCAATGAAAATTTCAACTGTCTAACTATCACGGTTCATGAGATACAGTACAGCCTGGTGACAGACGGACGGACAGACAGCGGAGTCTCAGTAATAGGGTCCCGTTTTTACCCTTTGGGTACGGAACCCTAAAAATGGTTTTTCGTACACCCCAAGAGGTTTGAGAGCTACGTCTAGGTTTGTCGTAGAGTCGTAGGTTTGAAAACTACGAATTACGATGACAGAGACTGACACAGGTAGGTACACACTTATAACACCCCTCTTTTTGAGTCGGGGGTTAATAAATTAAAATCGGTTAGTCTGAAGAAAGTAATATACAAGCATACATAAATCTAAAACAAAAACCTTACCCTTCTAACGCAGACGGGTACAAAACCGATAGACTAGCAACATAGCGGCGATGTTTGAGTTGTAAATTGTGGTTGTAGGTATTTTGAGAGTAGAAGCAATCAATTTATGTGTATGTCTATGATGAAGCAGTTTTTCAATGAGATTGCACAATTGTACTGAACGATTGCACAACATTGCTTAAAGGATAACCTATAAGTTTGTATACATTACAGTCTTGGTGTATTTCTAACTATTCAGAGCGCCTGCGCCTCTGAAATTGGATACTAGATAGTGACGTAGACATTTTTTTCCGCTACAAGTATCTTTGGATAGTAGCTCTATTTGGCCGACTGTATGAAGGAAGGCTGTTGTTTTGCGCAAGATATAAAAATCATCTCATTGTTTTTTTTTATTAACAGACATAAAAAAGGAGAATGTTCTCAATTCGGTTGTAATGTTTTAACCGACTGCACAAGGAGGGTTATGTTTTTCGATTATATGTATGTTACGTATGTATATGTGTTTTTCTTTATGAGCCCCTACACCCTAAACGGCTTGATCGATATTGATGTGTGAGGTGTCATTAAATTAGTTGTCCCTACCTGAGTGTCATATACTTTTTTTTTGTAATAATAATACGCAAATACTCTCGCAAAAGTAAAATAATTTTTTACTCATATTTTTTCACAAAAAACGTACCTCAACAGCGTATCAAGCGTAACGAAATCATAAATAAGTTACGATTGCAAAAATTGCTGTTCTGCAGTCGGGTATTTCGTTTTTCTTTTAATATAGATGATGTAATTTGAAAGGATATACTTTCACATTTCAGATAGGATTTTCCCCCTTTTTCCTTCAAAAGGGACCAATTTTGCGGCGAAACTAAACAGGCGATATTATATTATTATACTATATTTGGCAGAACACATATATTAGCAAAATCGGCCAAGATGTTGAAAAAGTATGTACTCACGAGATCAACTGATCGCAGAACACTATTATAGAGTTAGAGACAGATAAATATGAAATATATAATTCACTTGTGCACGTATGTATAATAATTAGCCTTTATCAATACACAATATATGTTACATATTTAATTTATATTAATATTATAACTCTGATGAGTCGACATCGTTAACTTGGTCTGTTTGCCTTTTTAACTTTGGCATTACAAACTTAACTAGATATGGCAAACCTATGTACAAGCATTACCTTATTGCACAGGCAGGTGAAAGTATTCCAAGCTATCAGATCTACACATAGTTGTGTATAGTAACTATTGGAAACTCATAGTGTTACGTTAAACGGTTGAGACAATAGATAATCACACCGTGTTATCATAACATCAGACTGCATGTGATTACAAGCATCGGACATTGTCATGTTGTTTAGAATCTGTACTTTGTCTTATTCTACATCTATCACATAATTATAGATGGACATGTAATTCAATAGCTTGTTATTATTATTTTTAATTAATTTGACATACGTGTTTAATGGCATATTTTCAATTTTTAAATGACTATTTTTATTTTTCGCTCATTATTAATGCATGCTGACTTCACCTGTAATTATTGTGACATTAAGCTGTATTTTCATTGTATGATTTTTTATTGTCAATGTATAGATGTACACAGTGTAGGTGAACTTTATAAACAAATAAAATAAATATCACAGCTCTATGTCTGTGATAAATATGCAGGTACTTAGGTATTCTGTTTTCTTACATTCTCTGAATGGAAGTTTAGGTAATAATTGTCCAAGTGCGTGTCGGTTCACATGCAGGGTAGTATTACATAGTGGGCTTGAGCCCTTTTCCTTTTCTCCCTCCTCCTACCTGCTATTTCGCGAGTTGTCTGTTGCATACTTTGGAGTAAATGAAGCTGCATTCAGTTTCATATTAGTCTAATTTGAGTTACACAATGATTTAAGTGCACTGTAAATTATGCTATGCAAAAATACACACAATTTAAACTATTATTTGTTTGACCTCTCTGTTTGGAGGTCATGAGCATTTGTCATATTTTTTTTTAATATCTACCTAAGTTAATATCTAGAAACGTAATATTAACTTGCAACTAATCATTGTTAATTCATACTTGACATGTATAATTTATGCAAGATTATGTAAATATTACTAATTATTTATGTATAAGTTATTCCACTTCAATTCAGTTATCTAAAACAGATTTTGAATAAAAAAATAACTTAGTTAATAGCGAATCATGTCCTCCAAGATTGGACTTTAGTTTTTTAACGTTAACTTTGGCGGGGGAGGAATGCGTTTGTCGTTTTTATGATATTAAATTAAAACAGTTGCAAAATAGCTTATTGGTTTTATTTTTGACAACTATGATTATATTTTAGTATATAATCAAAGGTAAAAAAGGTAAATTTTGTTACAGAGGTATCTAGATGTATATATAATCAAACCTGTTAGTTGGAGATCTGTTAGTCACTCTGTTTAGTTGAAGATATTTAAATCGCGAGTGAATAGGTTTCTTTTAGGCAAGCGCGCTCCAACGTAGACCATAACTGTCGCTTAACACCAGGTGAGTTGAGTCAAGCGCAAGCCTATTTTCCAATAAAAAATATTATCATAGTTGCAAATTTTAAATGATTACTATTAATGAAATCACATGGGAGTTCATGGATTATCCACTCTAAAATACTATTTAAAAATTTATAAAAACATATCGGAAAAAATGACACAGAGGAGATTTAAGATTTGCAACAACATAAACATAAAATCACGTCTATTTTCCCTTATAGGGGCGACATAAACCATGAGGCCGTTTGACACTATATTTGACAGTGGTTAGAGGGTTAACTGACTTTTACTGTATTCCCGAGAAGAAATGCAGCTGGTACATTCTATGTTTTTCTTTTTCTCCCAGTCTAGCATAGAAGATTTGCAACAATGTTATAATCTTATAAGATCGTGAATGAAAGTAAAGCCAAAATATTAACGTTATTGTGGATACAGTAATTTGACTTTTTTTTTCTTGAAGATTCTCAATACGAGTACATTTGTGGAATTCACACAAATTTAATACACTCAATAATAAGATTATCGACTCTAATACTTTCATTAGCAATTATCAGTGAAAATTAGGGTTAAAACTTGGTACTTACCAGAATAGGTAGTTGTCAACCCATACGAGATTTATACCAGGAACTCGTCGCGGCTAATCGAACTTAAATTCGCTCAAGCATTGTGAGAGTAAAGATTTTTGTGGCGAAACGAAACTGTCTATTGTATAACATAGAAAAAGTTAGCGAACTAAGAACGCCGTAAATACAGACGTAGATCAATAAAACCGTACATATGACAGAGGTAAATAAATCATCACACTGACATGGCCCGTATTGATTTTCTTTAAATTGGTGCTAAACTACTTCGTTAGAGACGATGTCACGTAAAGATGATGAATTATACTTCGTGTTAATTAAAATATAGATGGTATTTAAAATCTAATGGTAGAGAAAACTACGTAACTTACCGATGATTTTTGATGAAGAAAAACTGCATCACTGAATTGAGCCGTTTAACAAGATTCTAAAGCTATCCCTTTGGAATAGCTAGAAAAAAAATATCACAAAGAAATTTAGATTGAAATAAACAAAACTGTGCCACTAGCAGACGTAACACGTGGTAACTGTTTCAAATAATTTAACTTTTGAACTTTTCGTAAATCAAGTAAATTTCAGGTCATTACACAGAACAGAACATGGTTATTAGTTCATTTTTCGCACACTGCCCAGCGCTAGTGTTCGTCGGTCTTTTGACATTTAACTTTTTTCATAGACTGTCATGCCCAGAGTAGGACATGAGAGCATGACAGTCTTTAAAAAGGTTTAAGCTGTCATGTCATGTTAATAAGATTGCGTTCAAAAAGATCATAAACACGGTAGTGAATTTCTACCATAGACCTAGATTTCTACTTAACAATATGAAGATTGATGCTAAAAATTTGTAAGATATCTTGGAACATCTTACTTGATGTCGGAACTTGGACACTTGTCTTGTCTGTCATATTTTGAAATTAATCAAAACCACATCAAAACCAAAGACTTACAAGACTCCTAATGCGATACAAAATATTGTTCCAAAAACTTAACACCAAAATGGTGTTTGCTAATGACAGGTCACAAACGTCATTTAATCTTAAACGTCATCTCATCGCAATCACTTCTCAATTCTTACGGTGCCAAAATGGTGAACTGTGTTACACAATCTTGTAAAAATTACAAACTTCTTTAAAAAACTATGGAAAACATTATCACCTTCCATCTCTAAGTAGCAAAAATATATTTCTAACAGTATAAAAAGCGAAATGAAACAAATTTTTACGTATTTGTAGCGTATGTTCGTGTCTCACCTATGACCACGGATGCTCCAGTGTTTGAAAAATCGGGTCTTAATTATGTGAAATATACGCGATGAAATTGTTGAAATTTATTTCATTTCAATAAATAACATTCGCGAATATTAGTATAAAAAGCATATAAGCATTTCATTTCATAAATTGATTTTATTATTTATACAAATTACTGCAAAGAATTAGAGATGGGTCGATGTAATATAAGTTATCGATAATAATTATTATTTTTACGGACTTCAAAAACGAGATTATCAGTTAGCTTATATTTTTCTTGTATGTTACCCGCATGATTTCGTTATTTAAATTTATTTAAAATTCCTTTCAAATCTCAAAATCGGTCAGTAGTTTGGTTTTTAAAATAAAATTGCGAATTTTGAAATCGGTTATTCTAGTTTTGTAAACTATAATAATTATGATATGTGAATCATCATCATCATCTCAGTCATAATAAGTCCACTGCTGGACATAGGCCTCCCCCATGGATTTCTATAAAAGCCGATTGGAAGCGGCTTGCATCCAGCATCTTCCTGCCACTTGTATAAGTTCATCTGTCCATTTCGTGGCTGGTCTTCCTACGCTACGCTTGCCGGGGAGTGGTGTCCACTCGAGAACTTTTCAGCCCCATTGGCCATCAGTTCTACGTTCACTGCCACTTCAACTTGCTAATCAGCTGTGATATGTCGGTGACCTTTGTACGTGAAACATGGTATTTGATTTTACGATAAATGTTTTATTTTATTCTCAAACTAACACAGCACCATGCTAACTATTTTGTTTAGATTTTCTAGTTGATGCTGTACAAGCAGAACATTGGGCAGATATAGTAAGGCGAAGTCAAAATAATCCTTGGTGGAAACCGAATTCTCGCTTAACAATTTGTTCAGTAAATTTCCACAATAAATGTAAATACATAACAAAAACAGGGCGCCAGGGCGCGTGTACAACATTGAGCAATACCTTCAAAGGTTACTTTGAATTATAAAATCATGACATTAATAACATTTATTCAAATTAAAATTTATAGTCCCATAGAGAAGTTGGAATCACAGAATGTTCAAAATAATTTTCATTGAAAGTATTTAATATGGTCTACTATTATGGTTAATAATGTATTTTTAGGTCTTAGTTGAGAAATGTAGGGGGGGGGGGGGACACCTTTTTAACTTTAGCGAGCTATATCTCGCACATATCACATCTGAGACACGACAGGGTGGGGGGTTAAAAAAATAATCAAGTCTTTATAGTATATATGAAAAACCCAACTATTATAATTTTTTTTGAAAATTTTACTATGGCATTTTGTAGCGGCTAATAAAACACAATTATGTATAAAAAAATGTTTTCATAGGGTTAATAGTCTCCGAGTAAAATGACTGTGACATACGGACAGACAGACAGACGGACATGACGGAATTATAAGGGTTCCCCGTAGTTACTACGGAACCCTAATAAAACGATGTTTCTTGAAACATTACAAAAAAAAATTCAAAAGAAAAAATTGGTACCTATAATTACTTATCGATATCGATACTTTAATACCTCTTGGTCTATCTCTGGCTAATGTCATTAGGTTTTTTTTTATTTATTTCAGTATTGCCAGTATATGTTTTCTCAATTTCCCTGTATCGTTTGTATTTACCTATACTATATTGTTTGTAAATAGGTGTGAATTTTTTTTTATTCAGTAGAATTTAATCAAATTAATTTGGTCCATTACTGGTGCTACGAATTAACCATTGACATACTTATCTAAGTATTGTGATAAAACCATTAGATTTTGAGAGGCAGTAATGTGTTAATGAATACGGAGGACAAAAAATAGTGCTACGTTAACCGCAATGTAGGAACTCAGCTATGATAAAATAAACATTTGCTGTTTCATCCTATTTTCAAAAATGAAGTTCCGAATGAAATAGCTGGGCGTGGACCTTTGCACTCCAACAAAAAAAAAACGTAATATATGTTTACCTGACTGTCAACTGATGCGAAAGCAAAAAGAACCTTCGTGATCTTAACCTACATTATGTACACATTTATCACACACACACACACACACACACACGCACGTATGTTTCGCCGTAGCATAAAAATATAGTCTTTCCAGTCACAATTACTTTGACTCTTATTCTTCTCAACAGATCGTGCTAGTCAAAGTCCGTGTTAAGGCCGGCTTAAAGTTTACTAAAATAAAATATGACATATCAGAGTCAAATTGAAATGAAATGAAGTTTATTGGAAAAAATAACTGGGAACGACTTCTACTGAGTTATTGAGTTATTTTTTTATGAATGAGGTATTAGTCGATTCATTGCCGTTGTGACATCAGTTATATGACGTCACAATTTTTAAATTGCATGTATAAACTTATTTAATAAATACTATCATCATGAACTGTATTTTTTATTTACAAAATAAAAATACATTAGATTCTTTTATAAAGTGATGAAAGTGGCGACGCTGCCTGTTTCGCTCGCACGCGGCACCCATTGATATAAAATTATTTAAATTACTGATTTCATTTTTGATTTCAGATTTTCTTTCAGAGTCATAAGAACACTATTACAATGTATTAACAGTAGCTGTTATTTTATATGTGATATTTTGACCGTGATAAACGTGTAACCGACAAAATTTTCACGTTTATACCTAAATTTCGGTCAAAATAACAAATATAATAATTTTATAGTTTAAAAAACTGAAACAACAGACTTCAAAGTTACTATTATTTCAGTTATATGATTGTATGAATCTCCCATGGACCATTCTGACTTTAATCATGATTACCCGATCAAATCGGGAGATATCCTTTTCAAAGGCAACTTTGTAGATAAATTTGGCAAATGGACGTGTATCTACGGTTAAAAATAAATTTATAAAAAAATGAAGTGTCAATTTGAAAAAATAAAATTGGCCCGAATTTAAAAGGCGGTTTGTATGGAGATTATCCTTCTGGGTCCTATGTAATAGGGCGAATTCTGTGATCAAAACATTCAAAACAAAACATTTGAAAATTTAAACGAACGAAATTTTTGCTTGTTTTCGTGATAGGTAATTTCTTAGTAATTACTAAGAAAATATGAATACAAGCGCACGAACGGCTCGGCTGGCTCGAGAGGTGAAATGTTTTGAAACAAAGCCACCATGGGGCATAACGTGCCGCCCCGAAAAAGAAGATACTTTTGATGTGCTACTGGTTACTTTACTCGGCCCTAAGAGCTCTCCGTATGAAAATGGCTCGTTCAAATTAACTGTCACAATCCCTCAAAGGTATCCTTTCGAACCCCCGCTGGTAAAGTTTACCACGCCAGTGTATCATCCAAATATTGACAAAGGTGGGTTGTTATTGGAGTTCTTTTTGTATTCAAAGTCAAATATACTTAATTAAATAATTATTACCTACTGTCCACATGGGTACCTACCGACTCCGTGTCAAAATTTGTACATAATTTTATTCAAAGGTTCTTGAATTCTACCTCAAGATTAATAGTAGACAAATTATATAATTAGCAATAGTTTTTGACTATTAATCTCTTGCTAATAAAATCAAAAACCTTTACAATACTTTTATTACAATATTCAGCTATGTACAATATTTGAGTGAAGCTACATTTACTGTAACAAAACGCAGTGGCGGATTTACACTTTTGCCGCCAGTAGGCTATTAAATTTTTGCTGCCCCCTACTGCTCTTGAAAATCGATACCATAGTTCAATATCATATTAATTACGTATAGTAAGGGAGCGCACTGCTAAAAGTACACGTCATCAACAACATTTTTGAGACTCGTTAGTTTGTCTATACATTTTTTTATTTATATAAGAAAAAAAGGTTTTTGAACAAATTTGCCGCCCCCTAAAATCTGCCGCCCTAGGCTCCAGCCTACTCAGCTTATTGGTAAATCCGCCACTGACAAAATGCCAAAAATCCATTCACAATTCTAATTCGTCGTGGGGTGATAAGTCCATTCACACTGATTTCAGTACATTTTTTGTATGAATACTGTGAAGTCACAGAAGTGGAACTCCCAGCCTTCTCTGTCTATTGTTGTGTCTGCTGAGAATTGTAATCTGGAAAATTTCATGGATTATTTCTGCTAGACCGGCTGGTTTCATTCTCAAGTCACTTGATGCTTACCATCAGGTGAATTACAGGTATCTGCAAAAAACACAGCTTGTTTTTTTTATTCCCATATAGGTGCGGCTAGATACGCCAGGCATGTTGGACCAAGTTTTTATATAATAGTGTAACAAAACATACAGTGTTTTGCACACATTTATAAAATACCTCAGTATTTATTGTGTAAACCGCAGACCTATTTCATATAACATAAAAGAACTATTATCTTGATTTCCAATTTGGTAGGTCAACCTAGAATGAGTGGTTTTTTTTTTTACTCCTTTCTATATGAATGACATGTAATAACAGGCCAGATGCACTCTGCAATTAATATATAATATTACAAGCACAGAGAAATGATAATTATGTAAGAGTAGGTAGGTACTTTACCACACAGATGAGTTAAGACCTACACAATAGAATGAGATGCATTCTGTAAGTATCTGTGGTTTTTATTACATTTTATTTAATTTGGAGATAGGGTGAAAGACAACAAAACTTTCCAACACTGCGGCTCTTGCAGATCTTTTGTAACTTGCCTCCTGTTGGTTATAGCACTTTTTCCAGACTAATAAAATGTAAAATAAATTTAACCAGATTTTGGGGTCAGATCCTGTCAAGGTGCTGATTTCTTAGGCCATAGCCTATATTAGAGTAGGCACTTAGTGCCTGTGCAAGCTGACTTGCGCTTTATTTTAGTATAGTAAGAAGTCGCTATTTAATTTAATGTATTGTAGTGAATCTCTACTTGTACTGTCAAATATTTTGTGGCTGTAATTGGAAATATAGAACATAAACAACAGAAACAAACAGGGCAAGCTAAATAAAACCGTTTAAAAACATATCGCGAAAAGTTAATAACACCAATTTTTTTTATATTTCAGGTGGCCGAATATGCATGGACATGCTCAAAATGCCGCCCAAAGGCGCCTGGTTGCCAACAATCACACTAGAAACTTTACTGGTCTCCTTACAGACTTTACTAGCTAACCCTAACCCTGATGATCCTCTAATGACAGATATAGCAAATGAGTACAAATATAATAATGATCTATTTTTAGAGAATGCTAGAAGGCATACTGTAAAGTATGCTAGTCATAGTTAATAAGCCATGAGTGGAGCTGTGATTTTGTAAGCATTTAACTATCTATTAACACATTAACTGCTAGAAGTCTTCATTCCTGCATTTCTTATGGAGCCTGGGTGTTAAGAGTCTATAGTTTTTAAATGTCTGTCTCACCTGCACGTTCCAACATTTTTGAAACTAAATAATTGAATTTCACTTCTTAGATAGACCTAATTCACCTTTGCAGGGGATAGTCTAAGGGGATTTGTGGAAAAATGTTCAACAACAATTACATCAACAAATTCTTATACATAAATATTTTATCAAAGAAAAATGCACTTCAATTGATTTTTTTTGTAAGAAAATGTATTTAAATCAAATTGATTGATGTTGGTTTCTTTGTCTAATATCTGACAATTTTTTCTGAATCCATTCAGTCATTCTATCTTTAAAAAAAAAAAAACTGGTATGCACAAGCAATACAGTTTACATCCTAAAGAGCCAGAAGATTATTAAAAAAAAACTTTAATGTGTGGGCCCATTGTGGACCTGTGATTTTAACAAAAAGAGCCATAATGTAGCTGTAAGAGTATCAATACATGATTGAATATTTTGTGTTACTCCAAGCAGGGGTCAAGCACAAATATTACGAACTACTTAATATTATGTATTTCAAAGGAAGATTAGTTTTTCTCTGTATGTAAAATTCTTTTATTTCACTCAGGTGAAATATGTCCAGTTGAAATAGTTCAAAAGAAACAAATAAACAAAAAGGTCACTCAAAAAAGAGAATGCCCGTGAGGCAGGGGTGTCAAGAATGTTGCTTCATTTCCTTGTTGAATACCTAACAATATTCTTTGAGTGAGAAATGAGCCAGCCCTCTTGTCAGCAGAGGTGCGTATTTGTATATTGTATACTTTGTTATGTGTACTGCAAATAATAGGTTTAAATGAATTTTGTACATTAAAAATCCACTTTTTCTTTGTATGTACAATGTTTTATTTTATCTTACACAATAATTCATTTATATTACATTAATTTAATACCTATTACATAGAAAGTTAACATTAGTAACAGCCAAAGGATCAGTATTCAACAATTTAAAAGAGAAATATTGTAGAGCCCTTGTTCAAAAGCAGAAAACTGTTTTGTACCCCAAAACATTAATTTGATGATTATTTTTTTATCTGATTAGAATCATAAATAGATATGCTGCTACGGTTTGCTTTTTTAATTTCATGCTATGACTCCAAAGTTTAAAAAGTTGAATAAAACAAGGCATCATCATCTTGCCTTTTCCCACTAGGTGGCGTCGGTACAGCACGTTTCCTTTCGCCACTTCACTCTGTCAGATGTCATTTCTACACTCACACTTTTCGCATTTATATCATCTTTCACACATCTTACCATCATGTTTAGGGCACTCTTGCTTATATTATTATCCTCCCTTCTCATCACATGTCCATACCAAGACGTCTTTCACTTCTTAATTTAATTATTTCATAATTGAATAAAAACAATTGGAATTTCCCATTAATGGTTCCAACCATGTAATAAAATCTTCGAATTTGGATATGTTTAGGGGTAGAAAACTGTGTTTTTGACGTATGCGTGTTTATTTCAGTTAAAATAACAAATATAAAACCCAGCCAAGTGCGAGTCGGACTCGCGCACGAAGGGTTCTGTACCATTATCTATAAAAACGGCAAAAAAAACACGTTTGTTGTATGGGAGCCCCCCTTAAATATTATGTTTATTTTAATTTAATTATTTATTTTTGAAGTGAATAATATAACTCAATATTCAGTGAATATTTCAAGTGTCTACCTGTTGCCGTTATCAATATCGACAAAAACGAGCAAAAAAACACGTTTGTTGTATGGGAGTCCCTTTAAATATTTATTTTATTCTGTTTTTTAGTATTTGTTGTTAATTGGGGCAACAGAAATACATATCTGTGAAAATGTCAACTGTCTAACTAATACGGTTCATGAGATACAGCCTGGTGACAGATGGACGGACGGACGAACAGACAGCGGAGTCTCAGTAATAGGGTCCCGTTTTTACCCTTTGAGTACAGAACCCTAAAAACAAGTATTCAAATTAAAAGAAAAACAAAATACCCAACTGCAGAAGAGCTATTTTTGCTGTCTAACTTATGATTTCATTACGCTTGATATGCTGTTGAGTGGGTGTTTATGTGAGAAAGTATGCGCAAATTCGCTTTTGAAGGTTATAAATGCGGATTCTTTTGAATAAAGCTAGTAAATCACCTATTAATTACGAACAAGTTCGTTGAAGGTTATGAAAAAGCGCGTTTTTTTATTTTTACAAATTAATAAGCCATCTATTATTAAGCAAGAAAATGTAGCCTATGACACTAAGGGATCGAAGACGAATCTAACGACACCTCGCACATCAAAATCGATCAAGCCGTTTAGGCTGTACGTGCATGTGAATCACAAATATACCCACATAAAAAACATACATACTCTCGAAAAACATAACCCTCCATCTTGCACAGTCGGGTAATGGGTAATAACGATTATCGATAATACTTGCAATAAAATTCTAATGAGGCTGAAGTTCCATGGTTTATGAAATTTACGTTCAATAATTATATATTTTATAAAAGGTGTTACGAGTTGGCTCGCTCACATGTAACGTGAGCGAGCGTACTCTAACACCCTAATCTCGGCCTTAAAAGACGCGCTACTTCTCATTCAAGTGATTTGTATACAGCATGTTTTATTCGCTAAGTCCAAAAGACTACAGTTCAATCTCAATACGTTTTCTTTATAATTAACACTTCTTATCCTAATAAAGTTAAAGCCAATGAATTAGTACCTAGGAATGTGTATAAATTATGTAGGTATATTTGTAATGGCGAACATGTTATCCAATGACGCAAAGGGTCTCCTCTCTCAAAGTAGTGCAATGTTGTCTATATGTCTATCCCGTTTTTTAGCAAGAGTGTGACACAAAAGTTGAAGCAATAATTACTAGTAAAGTAAAGTAAAGTAAATGTTTATTTCCGAAATAGAATTACTATTGCTATGCATTGTCAGTGGGCCCCAAACTCGGCTAAGCCGGTATCTTGGAAGCCCAAAAATATCAAAATTCATAGTTGTCTCATTCTCTTGAAAAAAAACCAGATAAAAACGATTGTGGGTCAACTTTGCTCTGCTATAAGAGCATGTTTGCAGATAAGATAGGTCATACATTAAAAAAATACTTTATATAACGAAATTACTTTGTCACGTAGTATGTAGTATGTAGTTTTATTAGTGCCTAAAAAATCTATTTGTAGTAGATACTTACATTTCACAGGGAAGGCATCAAATTCTACATGTTTAAAAACAGTTGTTTACGCTGTACATTGATTGTCAGTTAGTCAAGCTGGTATAGATATTTATAGTTTAGGCACCTGGTAATTGGATTTGCTATTTTTTTTTTTATAACTTTAAGTGTTGTCCTAATGGTTATTTCTCATTTATCAACCAGTATCTGTACTGCTGTCATCACCTGAACTAACGCTTTCCGTATCAGATGAACTACTATCTCTCTTTTTCTTCTGAGTTACATTCTCCGTTTCGACATCTTTCTTTTTAGATTTTTTACTATCACTCGTAGTAGGTTTCAAAGTTTCCGTTGATACGGTGGTCACCATTTTTGATGCTGTCTGTGTCTCCTCAGGCTTGAAGTCTTCGTCATCATCTACTGGGCGTATGTTGGAAGCTGCAGCTGCAACCGCCACTTTGTATGCTTCTGGGTATTGTGTACTGGAATTGTAGATAAGAGTGAGGTTAATTTTGACATAACTCTTTAGAAGTTAGATAAATAACATTTTGTACATATTTTCCTCTAAACCTGGGTACTCACGTAGCAGTGTAGCATGTAATGTATCAGATACGGTATCAAGTGAGTATGTAGGCACGAGCCCGCTGTAAGCTCGCAGTGACCCGCCGAGTGGCGGTATCACTGCGAACACAAAGGCAACTCGCAGGATCCGGCAGCTCGTAGCAGATACGCGGTAGACCGTGGACGAGCCGTACCCACTTGCAAGGTTGATACAGTATCTGATACGTTACATGCAACACTGCTAAGTGAGTACCCAGCTTTATACACCTCTTCTTTCTGTCTAACCTATTAACCACAGTCAAATGAGGCATTAAACAACGTCATGGTCGTTGACATTCTGGGCACCCACCAGCCCATAGATAGATAGATAAACTATTTATTGTACATCTTAGAACTTATAACAAAAAATAATCAAGAGAAATTATTCCCCATAGGGGAAAAAAGGCGTGATTTTATGTATGTAATAAACAAGATAGTAATAAAGATAACAAATTTCTAACTCTACATATATAGGACAAACTTCCAGCTAATGTGACAGTGTCTAAATACAGTAGTCACTGGTTACTGGTCACTGTAAATTAAATAATCATCTGTATACTATAGGAGGAACAGATAGCCTGATTTATAAGTGTAGAACATGGTTTCTCAACCTTTTTTTAATTGCACCCCTCCAGATTATTAAATAATACTTTCATGGCCGGTATTTTATTATATTCTACTCTTTCGGTATTTTTACTATATAACAAAATAATATCTAGAATTAATAATAATGTTGTAATTTTAAGGTGTTTAAAAATATGTGACAGAATTATTTGAATTTGATAATTTGCTCATATTAGCATGTTCCTAACACTTTCATTCCCCATATAAACCTTAAAAATATTTATTTATTATTTGATGATAGGCAAGCAGCAGAAGCTGATGAGCCTATATCCTGCAGTGCAGAAATTTACTGGTTGTGTTTTAGTATAATTTGTTCCTTTATAATCCATTGATCCAGTTTATTTTTAAAAGAGTTGATCGTTTTTGCCGTGACGACATCTTCAGGCAACCGGTAAAAAATAATATATTACTTTTTTTACAAAATTTTGGGTGTAGCCATGTTTTTTTGCATGGTTATTTTTTCAACACTGCCTACACCCCAAAAGGTGCCACTAGGTCACTGACGACGCGCGTTTTGAAATAATGAATGAAATGTTATTTATTCAATTTTTTTTTCTATTTCTTTTATATTCAGGCTACAGGACAGACTAGATGAAGATGGAACGCCTGGAAAAAGCTTTAAACTAAGTTCTGCAAAATAACTGTCTGCTCGATTATTAGATTTTTTTTTGTTTTGTTTGTTTGTTTGTTTAGATTTAGTAGTAGCTTATTTTTACCTTAGTTTAGTCTTGATAGCGCGTATCTTCTTAAATATAAACTCAAGGTCTTTTTTCATGTCCATTAGGAGTTGTGTGTGCTTGCGGAACTCTGTGGAGGCGGCACGGAGTCTGCTGGCTGAGAGATGGTTGCAGTTTGTGAGCATCTCTGTTGTCTTTTCAAAACGCTGTAGCCTGTAATGTTTGATGAGTATCTCAAATTCAAAGTTTTTTGTTCAGTGGCTGTGGAATTTAATTTTAATTTTTGATAAGTATAAATTTATTTATAGCAACTGGGTTGTAAGACGAGCAGGACATTCACATGATGAGCTTCACACTTGCCCTTAGTTCAAAATGTGTGGCAATGCAAAGTGTTTGTCACTCTGATATATTAGCTGTTATAGCTCATTATGAGAGAAAATTTCATTGGATTGTCCTACATTACGGAACAAGGTAATTATTGCATGCTAGATATGTCTTGAACGTTGTATAACTGGCAAATGTGTTGTAGAGGAGGTACTTTTCACGAAAGGAGTCCCACGGCAGAACAGCCAGACTACTGTATTTCTCGGGTCGGTCAATAATACCTCGCGCGATGACAGCCTTTTACTTCGTAATTGATATTTTGACTATTAAGTTACTTACATATTTTTCTGTGCACGTATAATAGTTTCAACGTCTGTTTGGTCAACCATTCCGGCGAGTCCTTGGACAAAAACTTCTGGTGCCGAGTAGTTTTGGAAACATTCTATTGAAAAATCGCTTTCGGGTGTGTCGTTTGCCATTTTGTACCTTGTCTACACTCAATTTACTGATTATTTGTGAATGATAGAAATATGTAAGTCTAATGTATAAATATATAAGTTGCAATTCCAATGTTTTGGCCAAATTTCGCAAGCAAGCCAACTGCCAAGCAAATAATTTTTTTTTATTTGATTTAGAAAAAATTTTTTTTTTTTTTTTTTTTTTTCCCTTGGTTTTGGCATCATGCTTCCACATTTGCCATTTGTCGAGTTTATAAATGTTGCTATTATTTTATGTTACTTTTTTTTACGTAAAAATTAGGGAAACAGTAATGATTAAAGGAGTGGTACGGATAATTTAGAAAAGGATAGGCTCAGGAAAGTCGATAATATAGGAGAATGGATGAATAAAAAATTAGGAGGGAGGGTAGAATTATACTAACAACATAATAGTGCATTAAAAGAATGTAAACTATTTACAAAAAACAAATATATGTACATTACTTAAATTTTAATATTATTTACAGATATATATGTTGATATAGCTTTATATATATTATGGTCTTGAGACGACAATAAACACATCATGTTCGTAGGGAAAGAAACTTGCAGGGAAACTAATGTATTGTAAAAGTCCACTACATCAAACAAAGGACAACCAAGAAATATATGATCGATATCAGCTGTATCGTATCCACATTCACACGAAGCGTCCTCCACTATACCCAATCTTGCTAAGTGTGCTGGAGAACAAACATGTCCTAAACGCATTCGAATTAAAATTGATGTGGATATTTTATCAAAATTTTTAGAACGGAACCATGGTTTCGGTGGAATTTTTGGTTGAATACAGAAATAGTATTTGCCTTTTTTTTGTGTACTCTCTAGCCACACATCATTCCAGGAGGACTGAAGTTGAGATGCAGCTAGAGAGGCAAGATCATGAGCAAAATTAACATAAGGTAACAAGTCACCGCACTTCACAGCATCTTTGGCTAACTCGTCAGCTTTTGAATTTCCTTTTATTCCAATATGACTTGGAATCCATACAAGCGCAACAGAATAACCCCTTCTTGAACACTCGTGTATTTTATTTTTTATATCATAAAGAAGGGGGAAATATTTTTGTGGCTTAAATGGGAATCTTTGAAGAGCCAGGAGTGCACTTTTAGAGTCTGTAAATATGACAGTCTGTTTCAACTTTGCTAGTAAAATATATTCTATTGATTTTAAAATGCCCAGGCACTCGCCTGTGAAAACTGAAGATTCGGGTGGAAGTTTTATTTTTTGTACGATGTTATATTGTTGATGGTATGTACCTATACCTACAAAACCATCTTTTTCAAATTTGGAGGCATCACAATAAATATTATGCCAATTGTGCCATTTGTAATGGATTGTGTAAGTTAAATCTTCTTGGGCTGTTGGGCATTCTTTTGTTATATCTATGTTATTGTATATTTCTAAGGGAGTGATTAAAGTCTCAAATTTGGAGTTATAGATTGGTAAGCGAGAAAAGCGATACGTGCGTGCGTTGATTTTATGGAACCTTTGCAAACTTAAAATTAAAGGAGGGATAGTTTTGGAATAATTTTGGGGAATTGACTGGCTTAATTCATACAATTTAGGAATTAAAGGATGATTTGAAAATTGTATTGCTCGGTAGAAGAATCTATCAGATAAATACTGTCGTCTCAAATTTAAAGGTGGATCCACACATTCCACTTGAAGTGCATTTATGGGACTCGATTTCATTGCTCCTGATACTATACGAAGCGCTTTTGATTGGATGCTATCCAATCTCCTCAATGCCGTTAGGCTACACGGCTCCAATAAAAAGGATCCATAATCAAGGACACTTCTTATTAGTGCATTATAAACCAACTTTAAGGAGAATGGATGCGCACCCCACCAAACCCCAGAGAGGCATCGAAGGAGATTTAATTTACGTTCACATTTTTCGGCTAAATAATTAATGTGTGGAATTCCTGAAAGTTTTGAGTCTAAAATTACTCCCAAGAATTTTGCTTGTAGTTTGATAGGTAAAGGCACATTATCATAACAGACATCAAATATTGGAGGTATTCTTTGTTTAGTAAATAAGACAACTGAGCTCTTCGTTACCGATATGTCCAAGCCGTTTGTAACCATCCAGGATTTCAAATCCGATAACCCATTATTTAAACTGGAGCAAGCAGTAGTTACAGATTTATCATGACAATATAAGACTAAATCATCAGCGTATTGTAAAATGTTGATTGATGTTTTTATAAAGCAATCTAAATCACTCGTGTAAATATTGTATAGTATGGGGCTAAGGACTGAACCTTGGGGAAGTCCTTTCCACAACAGTCTCATATCACCATTTAATTTTAAAATTCGTTCTCGTAACATATTAAAGATGAAATTTACCAAAATTTTAGGTACCTTTAAAGCAAGAAGTTTATTTTTTAAAACAGGTAACAAAACATTATCATAGGCAGATTTAATATCTAGGAAAGCAGCTATGGTCACTTGATTTTTATAGAACGCTAATCTAATATCAGTATTGAGGATACTGACATTATCTACAGTACTTCTTCCTTTTCGGAAACCGTACTGAGACTGAGACAAGCAATTATTACTTTCAATATAAAATTCCAATCTATTTTTGACTAAATGTTCACAAATTTTGGCCATCACAGAAGATAAAGCAATAGGTCGGTATGAATTGACGTCTGATGGGGACTTGCCCCGTTTTAATATTGGCAACACTGTTTGTGTTTTCCATTCTGTTGGAATGTTACCGGATTGTAATACTGAGTTAATCAAATCTAGATAATATTGTAGACCATTATCTCCTAAATTGCACATGAAACTATAAATTACTCCATCTTCCCCAGGCGCAGAATCTCGAAGATAAGAAAGTACTCCGATTAATTCTTCCATGGAAAAGTATGTTTCTATTTTGGACAGACTGTGGTTTAGTGTTGTGGATTGTTTAACTAACAATTCTTGTTCTGGAACATACGGAGGGGCTATATGATTCAAAAACTGAGAAGTGAGTGCTGGAGGAAGTGTACAAAAAGTGGATTCTGACATGGCATTTTTAAATCGTTTGATATGTGTCCAGACTATTGTGGAAGGTGTAGATGGAGTTAAAGAAGAACAAAAAAATTTCCATCCAGTATTTTTTTTTTGTTTCAGTAATTGTTTTGTGGATTTAATGATGTTTATTAAAGAAGTAAAGTTTTCATCAGTCATGTTTTTATTATATAAAATTTCAGCCTCCTTTCTTGCTTTGACTGCGTTAGTGCATTCATTATCCCACCATGGCGGAGAGGGCAGTTTTTTAGGAGGTTTCTTAACTGGAAAAACTGATTTTGCTGATTCAATAATTAAATCTGTTAAAATATTGGAACATGTATCTTCATTAGTATTATTAATGTTTGGGAGGGTGTCTATATTTTTCTCAATGAGTTCTTTATATTTACACCAATTATTGTTTTCTTTTGATATTCTAAATGTTATAGTTCGGTAATTAGGTACTGTTGGCTGTCTATCATAGGAAGAAGGGAAACTGATTATAATAGGAAAGTGATCACTGCCATGTGTGGAAGTCAAGGCATACCAGTTCAATGTGGATGCTAAGTTTGGTGTGCAAATAGAGAGATCTGTTACGCTCAGACCTTCAGTAGGTTTTGTACGTCGTGTAGGAATACCAGTGTTTAAGAGGCAGAGATTACAATCATTTAAAATGTTAACTATTTGATTCCCATATGAATTTGAAGTTGAGCTACCCCATGAAATATGTTGTGCATTAAAGTCACCCAATATTAAGAAAGGTTTAGGAATTATATCTAGTAAATTTGTGAATTCTTGATAGATTGAAGAAGAAGGATGTGGTATATAAATAGAGACAATACATATATTATTTATAATAGCAGCTACCATAGATATATTATAATTACTTGAAGGAAGAGAGTATTGAGTAAACGGAATAGAATTATGTACAAGTAATGCCGTACCGGCATAATTATCTGACCTGTCATTACGGAGACAAGCATATCCGGATACTTTGAAGGTGGATCCTGGCTTGAGCCAAGTTTCCCCTAAAGCAAATACAGATGGATTATATTTATTTAACAAGTAGGTAAGTTCATGTCTTTTACTGCGCACACTTCGACAATTCCACTGAATTATATTGTGGAATGTGTGGTCCATTAATAGTGGATGATTTATTAAGTGCATCAATAATAATAGCAGCGTGGTCAGGGTTAATGATATTGGACTGAGAAAGAGAGTTGATAAGATTAGTAATAATATTATATATGTTACATGTATTATTTTCATTGGATGATTTCAATGCACAACCATTAGAAGGTGATGGCATGTCATAATCTTTTGTGAGCTGTCTGTGAGCATTATAATCATAATGATGATTTTGGTCATTATTATGAATGCGAGGTTTTGAAACCACTGTTTTTTTATATGATTTAATAGGGCTTTGACTTAGAGAACTATGTTTATTATTATTATTGCTAATTTGTGGGTTTTTATGTACACTTTTAGTATTTACAACATCTGCAAATGATTTTTTAACAGGTGGGTGTAATTTACAAGCTTCGAAATATGAAATGCAGCTGTCTGCCATTGATTGCTTGATGGCTCTTTGGCGAGAATGTTCTGGACATCCTCGATTGGTGGCAAAATGTAAACCTGAACATAGGCAACATGAGGCCATATCTTCTTCTATGTTGCAGTTTGAGCCGTCATGTTCTTTACCGCACTTGAAGCACCTCGGGACTGATCTACATTGTAGTTTTGTATGCCCATACCTACAGCACTTAAAACACTGAATTGTTGGATAAGTATACAGCTCTACTGGGAGGGCATTATAACATATAAAGATTCTTTTAGGTAGTACTTGACCATCAAATGTTATTACAACTGTTTGTGAAGGTTTCCAGGAAGCATTACCATCTGTTATAACTTTGTAGTTAAGTCGTCTTACTTTTAAAATTTTTCCACAACCTATTGGTAGATTGACATTTTCCATTATTTCTTCAACAGACCAGTCTGCAGGAATACCCTTAACAATGCCTAATCTTGTTACATTAAATGTCGGAATGAAAGCTTTGAATTTATTCATGCTCAAGGTGGGGTGTTTCAAAAAGTTGTTAGCATCAATGTAATTTGAAAAAGAAAGAGCCATTCTGTTGCGACCGATACGTTTTACACTGCCATTAATTATGTTATTAAATTTATTAACTTTCAAGAACTTTCCAAATGTGATAGGGTGAAGTATATGATTATCATTTAATTCAACAGTCTCCTTTTGAACATGTATTGTATATGGCATGCTGTCTGTAGATTCATAAAAAGTACGTCCAATTGGGGTTGGTCTACCACCATCAACTTTATTGCTAGGTAGGTTAGGCACATCTACTGAAGGGGCATTTGCTTGTAACAGTGTGCTTTCAAATGAAGGAGCAGTCAAGGTAATATTTGATGTAGTGGAACTTTTCTCATATTGCATTTTCTCGGGAATGGTGTCACTGTCTGAACAGTTACAACAAAATTGTTCAGCCTTAGTGTCCCTACAATATTTTTTCTTTCGCTTATTGCATGTTTTGCAATTCTTTTTATGTTGGCGCGAACGTTTTAAACTCGAACGATTGTTGGTCATAGGACCAACAGATACATCAGAGTCCATTGCCGACTCATTTGTAGAAGAAACGGTTACATAATATGCAACCGATGCTTCTGTTTTATCGCCACCACCATCGCTGCCGCCGCCGCCGGGATCCGGCGGGCGACCCATTTTTCTTTAGGTCAAAATAAATAAAATTACTTACCAATACGAAGATATATACAATTTAACAGAAAACACTAACTACAAATTATACTAAAATATTAAAATCTACTCTCCTGAACGCTATTTACACTTTAATTTTAGTTTTCAAAATAAAATTTATAAAAAACGCGCCTAACACCGTAGAAGTTTCCCGCCTTTTTTTCAGAAAAAAAATTTCCTTTGTAGTTTATTTGACATTGACAGCCAATCATCACCAATTTACTTGACTTTGACACATGTTTTGACACCATTGACACTTACGTTCTCTTCTTCTTCTTTTTTGTATTGGACCCCGCGATTAGCGATTTGCCAGTGTCAAGTATTTAAATATTTTCAAGTTTCTTGAATAATACAAGTTATTTAATGTCCTAGTCACAGTCTAAATCACGTAAACAGTCATTTTCAAATTTAAGTCTTATATAATAAATAAGACTTAAATTTGAAAATGACAGTCTTGCCTCAGTAAAGTGATGGTGACTTTACTAGAAACTTTTATGGAGTTTTGACCACAACGTAAAATCAAACGTTTCAATGCTGTTTTTCACTTTTCCACACTCGCGCACTTGATCACTTGACACTTAATGAATAAAACACCACCATTTTTATAGCATTAATGTTCAAAATAACACAAGTTTAGGAAAATAAAACAAAGCAATAACATGTTGCTAAGACGTTCCCGCCAAAAACTCGCTTACGTTCTCTTCACAAACACCGCTTAAAAAAAAAACAAAAACAATAATGTTCCAGGATGATGCTTCATTTTCACTTTATTTCTCTTACTTCTGTGTACTTAAGTCACAAATCTACGTACTTACTTACATATTTATAAATATTGCTTATTAATTATAATAAAATACTCGATTAACTTTACATATCTATTTTTAACTTTATTTAGCCAACTTTATAAGCCAGTCTGCAAGATGGTCCGAGCATCGCCGCAAAGTATACGTAGCGGCACACATCTTGAGCTAGTTTAATTATTTCCTTTCTTTTTGTTGAAAAGAAAGCAAGAGGAAATGATGTGCCTACTTTTGACGACATGATAAAATATTGCTCAAACTGTTTGTTGCTAACTATAGGCATGTTTGGCAATATTCTGTCGGAACCTTTTCGGCGAGTGTGCGCAAGAGTTTCACGATCTTATTATACACCTTCATTTCACTACACAAGCAGAAAGTCGGTACATTACGAGGCATTTCTCATTAAATGCCCAAAATTCGTATACAACGATTTAGGTCCATTTTTTTATGCGTACTGTCCTAGAGTGACACTCTCGGTCGCCTTCTCGACGGTATCATGAGAACTATAATCTTGTAAATTTTCAAGGATATAGTGAATAGATATCTTCTAGATCTACCTATGTGTTCTATCCTCGCACGCACCGTCACTTACCATGAGGTGACTTGGTGGTGAAACGTAGATCTATTTATAACAAAAAAAAGACGTGTGGCACTCGGAGACTGCCGCGGTAAAGCTATTGCATAATAGCTTTACGCACGGTGTGTTAGGTTATTTTCGTTACGGAATTTCTGGATTCGGTCTCCACGCTCAAGGCCCGCGATAGAAGGTATGCAGCTTAATATAACAATAAATAATTATAACATTGCACCAGGTTAAAGTTACTTTGATTCTCTGCCTATTTTTTTGCGATAAATGGCTGAACCAATTGTTATGAAATTTGGCACAGACGTAACTGGGAACGTGAAGATGAACGTGAGTTACACTATCTTCTTCATTGTGTTCACCGTTTTTCATCACTATGTGGGTAAAACATCTATTCCTATTATTTTCGGGCTGAAATATACCTATAGATTCTTTGCTACAAAGGGTTGCTTTTTTAAGCAACCATTGGCAATTTGGCCGGCTGAATTAAACCGTCTTTGTGTCTCTTAACATTATTTTTCAAGAAAAGCTTCTCACATCTCTGGCAGCAGAGTAATGCCTTGTTATTATTTTGTACATCAACTGCTCTATTGTATATTTTCGGATCTTCGATATCTTTCTTTTTATTTCCACATTTCTTACAATGCTCTCTACTATCATACTCGTAACTGGGATCCTGGTAGCTGGTACGGAAGTTGGGCTGACTGCGACAATCTTGACAACAACGCTTATATCCATTCTCGTCATCGTTTTCCTCATTATTTGCCATTGTATTTCCTGCGGCTTCCAAGAAAACAAGCCATGATTCAATCATATCACTTATACGAGTCATTTCATCGACTTGTTCAGCATAGTCTTGATCTGTTGCTTCACACCCATCACCACTGCAGGGAACTGCATTATTTGGAACAACTTTGTCCAGGTGTACTAAATAATCATCAAGATTATCTAAGAATTTGAACATTTCGTCTATTTTGTTTCCATCATCGTCTTGTTTAACAGGGTTTGTATCATGTTTATTCACATTTTTTGTGGTTTTCTTAGTTTGTAGTTCAAGATTATTTGTTTTAGGTTTCTGGTATCTAATGCTTGTAACATCATTCGTATGGTCAAGGTTTCTATCACAAACCTCTCCATTTGGTCCACGGCAGTTGCATATAACACCCGATATACATATATCATTGAAAAGCCATGATCGGGATGTTTCCGTTTCTCTTGAATCTTCTTTGATTCTTTTTTCGTTTGTTCTTTCTGTTGTAGGCTTTATATCTGAGCTTCGAGACGCTATGTTGTTATGATTAAATATAAGATTCAGCGTTTCAATATGTATACGGTGATTCTCACCATTTCTTCTAGAACCTAAAGTTTTAAATCTTACGTCATTGCTGGCCCCTGGTAGCACATCTTGAAGTTTGTCTAGATCATTCGCTTGAATGAAATTAAATGTAGCTACTGCTATCAAAATGTGATAATAAACCATTGGAATAAAAAATTGAAACATTTAGTAGATAACCTGAAATGATTTTGAACACAACAATGATAGAGAAATCTTTTCAATTGGAAGCGTAATTCAGCATGATATTAAACCAGTGGTAATAAAATTGAATTGTCTTATCTCATATAACCTATTTTCATCTTTATGAATTACAATTTACTAAGGTTTGATTTAATGAACTGTTCTTGGCTTTCATTATTATCATCATCATCTACAGCATTCTCTTTTTGCCATTTTCTTCGATCCTGTGCCAATAGAGTCCAGGTTAAAACCGCGATTTTCAATCGACTTCAAAAAATGGAGGTTATCAATTCGACCTGATGTATGTAATATTGTCAGAACTGCATAGTTTTTGTATATGTTAGTCTATACCAGCTTCTATATACTTAATATAATGTAATAAATTCTATACAATATAATATGTGTGCCAAATTTCATAAGTTTATGTATGTTTGTCCACGTATTACGCAGAAACTAGAAGACGTATTGCAAAAATTCTTTTTCTATTGAATAAAATATCTCTTAACTTAGGAGTCACTGTAAATTTTATCAAAATCGGTAGTGTAGTTTAAAAAATATGGACTTTTAGATTTTAAAATATGAGCGTTTCAACGACGCTATACAAATTACTGGTGGATTTGAATGAAATTCGGTAGGCTTATCACTCATACTATTTAAAAGGATCTGGCATACTTTATGACGCAAAAATTTGGCTTTCCAATACTATTGAAGTGCGTTTTAATATTAAACGAACTTACCCAGTGAAGTTTTGTGAATACAATTTTTACATTTTTATTTTGAACAATTGGGTTACTCACGTCTATTTTTCCAACTTTTTTAATTCTCCAACTATAGTTTCAACCGCATACGGCGGTCTTTATTAAAAAGAGCAGCGCAGACGTCACTCCCGAAGGACATCTCGTCTGGTACATAGACGCGAGTAACCCGTTTATTCAAAATAAAAATATTTAACAACTACGTCAGTTTTCACTAAAAAAAAAACAATTTTTAGTTTTTAGTTTCGTGTTATTTCTGCCTTTTCATTTAATTGGATTGTTTTAAAGTTGCTTTAATTTATTTAAATGACTTTTGTTTATTCATTTTTAATAGTATTTACTCGTTTATCTTGAAACTAAAAATTGTATTCACAATATAAGTATATCACATAGTATAAATTGATGAACGCCGGCTGCACGCACGAAAAAGCATGACTCATTGTCACGTTCCGCCTGGGCCAAGCGTCCAAGCGAGAGCGCGGAACAAGCGATAGAGAGGCACGATCGGCCTAAGCGTTCGGCTTCTGACGCATGTCGCATGACGCATCTACCATGACGTTATCATGTAAAATTATCGTCCGTAAACCGACTTTACAGACAACCATTTTTTAAATATTAACCTAAACGACATATGTAATTATATCTTAGAAGATGGAAAATAAATATTATAACAGCGTAATTAATTCATTTGTTTTATTGTCAGAAATTCACTGGTTAATTTGTCCCAAACCTTCGACATTCATTTCAAACGGCACTCCATACTGATCTCCTGTTGGTCTTCCATTCCTTCTATAAATATCGTTGATTCTAATTTTCTGTTGCATCGTCGGTAACAATCGGTTCTGGTATTTTGACGTCTTAGATTTTCCACCCGAGCCTCCGTTTACCCCTTTTATGTAGTCTTTTATGGAATTCACGTTGTCGAATTTATTACCATTATTCAAGACTTTAAGTACACTATCAATGTCGGACACGTCAAGTACTATAGCATCTAAGTCGTTGTTAAGCTGGAAAATTCTAGGACTGAAATCGGATTTGTCTCTGCGATCTCTATCGTTTCTGTCTCTGCGGTCTTTGTCATCATTTCGGTTTCTGCGATCTCTGTCATCAAATTTATCTCTGCGATCTCTGTCGTCGTCTCTATCCCTACGATCACTATTACCGGCTCTAAAGAATTTACTATTTCCACAATTGTCACAACACCGCAAATATGTTCTATCGTCAATAGTACGATAGTTGCCTGACCTGGCACAGTCCTGACAACATCGCAAATGTGCTGCACTTTCATCGTCAATTTTGTCAGGATTATCTAATAAATTCTCTAAATCTTTTAAAAATAAGTCCACGTAGTTACTAGATTTCTTGTCATCATCATCCCCCGTAACTATTTCATATGCATTTTTATTACCATTACTTTGAATAAGTAAAGCGTTTTCGAAATCATCCAGAAGCTTAACAATTTTTGGGTCTACATGATTTTTCTTATCATTACCATAACGGGTCTTCTCCTTTTCTGAATTGTCGTAATCTGGGTTTGGTTTTAAAATTATTGCGTTATCCAATGAATGGTCATGTTCTTGGTCACAAAGACCATCGCTTCGTCCACAGCCGCATCGTTGTGAATTACCACCGCAGCCGCATCTTGCGCCTAACCTACACAATAAGTCACCTCTATCATCACCAGTTCTCGCAATGGATTTTGAAGGAGCTCCTGGAGACCCTGTGGGTACTATTTTGTTGTGTTTGAATATTAGATTGAGTGTTTCGATGTTAGTGCGGTCATGATCGTCATGATGTTGATTGTGATGGTGATCGTGTTCGAGATCATTTCTTACGTGTTGTTGGATTTGCTTGGAGCTTAAAAGTTGTTGAAGAATCTCTTCAGTTTCTGACGGAAGTTGAGATCTTGGTGTAGCTGCGACAGTAGCCAGGAACAGGACAAACATATGGCAGCATGCCATATCTATTGAGAATAACGATGTTAAGTCTTCAGTAAAGGAATATAAAAGACATGCTATTATCAAAAGCAACTCAAAAATAATGAAAGTTTTGATTATCGGTTTTAATTACGATATTCGACCGTGATATTGAAACATAGCAATTAAAATTATCTCCATGATTGAATTTCTTTATTACGTTATAAATCGTTGGATTTAATCAAAATTTTACGCTTTTCATTAAATAATAACGTATCTTTAATTAGTCAACGTACATAATTACTGTAAAATGCAACAAATGTAACCATTTTCTGATTTGAAGTAGGTAAAGGTAAGATTAGCGACTCCATAGCATTTTTATCCTTCACAAATTTAAATTGCTTTTTAGGGTTCCGTACCCAAAAGGACTCAAAGGGTAAAAACGGGACCCTATTACTGAGACTTCGCTGTCCGTCCGTCCGTCTGTCACCAGGCTGTATCTCATGAACCATGATAGTTAGAGAGTTGAAATTTTCACAGATGAAATATTTCTGTTTCCGCTATAACAACAAAGACTAAAAAACAGAATAAATTATTAACATAACATAATATTTAAGGGGGTTCTCATACAACAAACGTGATTTTTTGCTCGATATTGATAACCGCAACAGGTAGACGCCTGAAATATTCACAGAATATTGAGTTATATTATTTACTTTAAAAATAAATAATTAAAATAAAATTAATATTTAAGTGTGGTTCCCATACAACAGATTTTTTTTGCCGTTTTTATAGATAATGTTTCGGAACCCTTCATGCGTGAGTCCAACTCGCATTTGGCCGGTTTTTATTACACTATATTTGTTTTTTTTCCTCCCTTAGCTACTTCTAGCTACTTTTTGGGGTCAAATCTAGCTATATTAATCATAATAACTGTTATCAACATTTTGAACTTTTGAGTCCTTTGGAAAATGTTTATTGTTGCTTTTCTTCACAGTGAGATCCCTTGTAGATTACTGTATATTTGTAGGCATTACGGTCTCTAATTTCATAACAATAGTGACCTTCACAATTAGGTTTCATTATGCTATTTACGTCGATTTCGAACTCATTCAGTATTGTTTTAAGCTTCTTTATATTGATATAGTTTCCAATATTTATAGGAAAATTATTGTCATTATTATATTTGTTAAAAGTACTGAAATTACAATCGTTCGCATTCAGTTGTACTTTCTTGTTGTTCTGGAAACAAATTTACTTTCCCCGATTCACTATATTTTTCTTTACTTTGTATGGGTGATTTGGTATTCTTTGTTTGTAAATAACTCTGAACTGGCTTAAGCTAGTCATCCCTTTCTAGTTATAGAGTAATCTGTTTACTGCCTGTTTTGCCTGTTATTATTTACAGCGTGTTCTAGTTCATGTTGAATATTCAATTTAATATTTAGCTTCATTGCTATTATAATCAGAAATTGCAAAGTTTTTTTCCATAGTGTATTTTGAGTTATTTTTTACTTCGTGTGATTCAGATCCATCAATTTTATCATCCTTGTCTTCAATGTATGCTACTGATTCGTTCAAGTCAAAGTCATCTTCTACAACATTTTGATGATTTTTAAACAATTCTTGCTTTTTGTTTTGTTTATCATTTGGTTGATACTTTTTGTGTTTTTGGTGTTCATGTTCATTTTTGTTTGTGCCGTAATATGCCAAATTATTATAATTAGAATGTAAGTTTTTATTCGGAACACTAAACCTATATTTTAATTTTGATACTTTCACAGAATTATCAGAGCCATAGATTTTTTAAAATTTCAAATCAGCATTCTCATTATCATCGTGTTGATACTTTTTTCCTCTAACAGCACTATTAAAATTTTCGCGATGGAAGATACCGATCAAACCATTGCCGTCTTGATTTTTATACTTAATGCTACCACCACTCTCATAGTTTCTATGTTTTTTGTTTTTGTTGATATTTTCTATATGACTGTCATAGTATTTATTGTATTTTTCATCATTGTTTTTACTTTGATAGTGATTGTTATTGTTAACATTAGAGTTTCTTTCATTGCTATAGCGATCATTAGAATTTTTATGCTCGTCTTCATTACTATAATATTTATGTTCTTGATCATTAAAATTATCTTGCTCTGTGCTATTATTGCTCTCAATTTTTTAATCAAATGTTGTTACTTCAGGTAAGGTTTCTTTGGATTTTTAATTTTTTTTCTGAGTCATTATCTCCCGAATCAGACTTTTGACAATCATATTCACTATTTCCGAGATCATCTTCAGTAACATAATCCTTTTGTCTATTGACATTGTCAATGTTCTCAAGATGTAATTTAACTACGTCACCGCTATTATCTTCGTTACTGATTTCGTGCCTTTTCTCTTCATTTGTACTGCTATTTTTTACTGGTTTTGATTCTTCAGTGCTATAATCTGAACTATTGTTTTTTTTCACTTTCGATCTCTTGTAACGTAGTATGTTGACGGTTTTCCAATAACTTTTGTATAAGTTGAACGTTTTCTTCTCGTATTTTTTATCATACGTGTATTTTGCTGTTACTGAATTAATAACTATCATTATCACCGTAAAGGAAAGTATACTTCAAATAGAATCATTACGGCAGCATCTGTATCAGACGATGTTTTACTTGTATTTAGTAGTAATTAGTATAGACTTTTAAAGTAAGTTTTTAATAAAAATACATGTTGTATAATTAATTAAGCACGAGATTGGGAAGTTGTGAATTGCGTAACCATTTTAATAACTCTGTTTCTATAATGTTCAAAAACATTTTTTTTAATTCAAGATGTGGTCATTGTATACGAAAAAAGTATATATTTAAAAGTAACATACAACATAGAATTTAATTCACTGATTTTGTCGAGTGTTAATTTTATGCAAAAATCTTGTCAAGTAATAGTTGGACTCGCCGCTCGCGTATGGCGTCGATGTCGTTCTCCAATATAATCCTCAATACTAAAGCGTAGTAGACGCTCGTCTTAATGGAGTACAATGCCATCTGTTGGCAATAAGTTAAAACAAAATACATCGATTAGAGCTTTGGTATGTTTTCATAGTGTATTTCTTGCCAAAATTCAATTATTACTTATGACTGATTTAAAGTTGCTATCAACAGTTATGGTTTTTCTATGTATGTTCTTTTCTTTTATGTTTAACTAGCTGAGATCGCGTAGGGTGATTTTGTCCACTGTTCCGTTTTGTCCACTTGCATTTCCTATCTCGTCTACGTTGCCAAATTGTCAGGCCAATTTAGCTCGTCAGCTCGGCTTTCGACTTAGCTTAAAGAATGAACTCATGACGTTATAATTTCACCAAATTCCGAACCGATTCCAAAAATCTAATGAACGTCTTGTTTATATTTTATTTAACCTTTTACTGTGGATACTTTTCTAATGTTTCTTTCTATAAAAATTATAATTCTTAATACGGCTATATTTATTGTATAATATTTTTACATGACTGCCAAGGAAGGGTTATGTTTTTCGCACGTATCTTGTATGTTTGTAAATTTAGTTAAAGTTAATAAGGTACTTTTAGATTAACCCAAGTGTCCTTAGGTGTTAAAAAAAATGGCGAGTATTTGGCGCTAAATTTTAAATCATTAGGTATTCTTTTCTAATCTTGTTAAATCGTTTCAATCTAGTCTCCTTATAAGCTATGTGATTAGTGATTACAAACGAAGACAATTTCATTTTATTTATATAGATTTACATTTGTTACGTATTATTCGCAGATCATCATCATCGAAGGTCAAAAGGGAATAATACTACACTGTGACGTTTTAGGATTTAGTCATAGATTTTCTTTATTTTTGTTTTAAACTGAAGCTCTGTTACTTTAACCTTAAATATAAAATACTAATGAGTATTTTATATTTAAGGTTTATATAAGTGATTGTATCAACTACAGTTATAAAGTTAATTTTTAGTATGCTTAGGGCCTGTGCGGCAATTCAGTTATTCAAAACCGATCCGTAACTGAACCTTTTGCGAAGCATTTCCTGTCGGCTGCTATCATTTTTTGATTTAGTAACGAGCGAAGGACGTGTCACGTTTCATCAAATGTGTCAATTGTATGACTTAGAAATGACTGAATTAAAAAAAAGATGGAGGCCGATGGGAAATGGTTCACCTATGGTTCGGCTACGGAGCGGTCTTGAATAAATGAATTGCCATGCTGGCCCCATGTCATCCGTCAAACGTCGAATTCCGGCGCCGCATAGCATTGGGCCAAGCCCTTAGGGCCGGGTTTTCAATCCTAAGATAAACAGACAAACAGACAAATGTTAAACATGTATTTTACGTATAGCGAGAATTTGAACGTTTCGATCGTGAGATAGGATTTATTGGATGAATAACTTCTTTCACTTCTTCTATCTGTGGAATAATTTTATCTGGAGCTGTTACGGCCAGTTAATAGCTTATTCTATAGATTAATTTAATTCGACGACAGGTTTTGGTTTAACTGACAACAACATATTAATTTTATATTTTATTATTATTTTTAGGTTACTTTATAGACTCACAGGCAGAGCCTAAAACTTATTTTAGACATTTAGACGTTTGTTCTTAGCAAGTAACAAGTGTCAATTATTGTTTATCCTGATCTTCAATTAATTGTACCACTGTATAAATGATAATTTATATAATATGATCAACCGTTTATAAGATGGCTAAACATTTTAAATAAAAACTACGGGTCACTCACGTCTGTTTTGAGCCGAAAAATCCGACTAAAGTTTCAACCGAATTCGGAATTTTCGGTTCAAAACAGACGTGAGTGACCCGTAGTTTTTATTTAAGATGGCTAAATAGTAACTTAATTCACTCGGTAGTTATTGGGCGGAATATCTAGCGAATAAAAATCGTCTCTTAGTTACAAAACTAGATAATTATTCTTAAATATATCTAAAATGACAGTCGTGTCCTCTGCAGCGGAGTTTATTGATTTCATCCATGTCGGGCCTATCGCAGGGCTTAGATTGGCATAGCATAGGGTTTCTGTCATCAGTTTTATTTTCATCAGATGGTGAGAGTTGTTCTTTAAGAAAATTCAAAGCTTCAACTATATCATCTCCCTCAATATCTTCCGTTTCATCTACTATATTTTCAATTTCACACGGATCTGAAAAACAGCGCTGTTCATAGTTTTTATCAATTATGTTTATTAAACAAAATCTACATTTGCATTCTATATCGTGATTGTAACTTTCTATAGTGTAGTTTTCATTGATGAGTGCATTATTACATATTGGGTTTTCAGCATTTTTACCAACGAATAGCATAAAAAATAACTTGTTTGGTGGTTTTGTTTCGTCTGGTGCTAGAGCGGCGTGATCTGAGATGCCATTGCCTTCTTTATGAACATGGCCCGGGTTTGCTGATGCGTGCAACGAATGCTGAATTGTTTTAAGTATTTTCTCGATTTCAACTAAATTTTCCTCGTTAATTTCAAAATCATGCGTTTGTAATGGCGGTGCGGCTATCAAATGTATTGTTGGTATTACAATGCACAAATATTTTTTTAACATTTTAGTTACGTAATTCAACTACGTAGTATTTACTTAGTTTACTTAAATTATTCTGGTAACAGTAGGAGTTGGATGAACATTTTCAGTGGTAATTGAAAATTTGTACAATAATTTAGCATGAGATTAAAACTGTGTTTTTGAAACGGATATTGTTATTTAATAAATGGGGTTATTATAATATATATAAACAGATGGTTACAACATTATTATTGTGCTTAAAACTATGGTACTTTCGGTTCTTTTGCGAATAATTCAATGAAAATTATTTTTTAATGCAAGAAAGCACTTATTTTTAATCAGTCACAAATTTTAAATATTTTATTCAGAATTCAAGTCATTTATAAGTCAGAATATGAATCTAAATCTTCATAAATTCTTCAATATACTTTGTCTGATACTATGAACATGCATTCAAATGAGGGCGACAAGCCGACGTCCCGCTTGGTATGGTTTGTGTATTTCCTCCTACCAGAATTTAGCCAAACAACAACAAGACCACCACTGCCACTTCAACAGATCTCTTCATTTCAACGGAAACTTCAACGAATCTCTTCATTTCTGATTCGATCTCGAATGAAACTTTATTCAGCATAAATCATGTTTTTTTATAAAAGCTGGTGAAAGGTGTATATCACTCCCTGTAGGCGAGAATCAACTAAGTCTAAAAGGTGTGTTTTAGGACACCTAATCGTATTTGGAAAATTGAAATACCCATAACTTTCTGTAGACGTTAGAAATTTTTGAAATTCTTTTATTGTTTTGAAAGATATATAGCAAAGTTTTCGACTAATTATATATAGGTATTATCAATATATTTTTATTAATACTTTATTTAAATAGAGATTTAAAAAAATAAACATTTTGTGAATTTTACTCTATTTGATCATTAACGTTAACGTTGAGTTGGTTAATAATAATAAATTATTTCCATTTTTAATTTGTGTCAACTATGTTTCAATAAAGATGGTAAATCAACAAACTGATTTTTTTGTTTTCAAATGTATAATCGAACTACTCAGCTTAGTGATTTATGTGATCAAGGAATGTAAAAATTAAATTAGGGTGCAATTAATTAAGAAATTAAACAAATGTATCGCGTATATTTTACATAGATTTATAATATACACGAGAAATCTGTTAAAATTTGTTTCATTTCAATTAGTATCAATCACGAAAACTTTAGGAAACTTAATTTTAAAATTATAAATAACTTTATTAATTTACAGCTTTAGCTATAAAATAATAATAATAGCTTTAGCTTTATTAATTTTCAGCTTTATTGAAAAGCTAAAATAACTAACTAAATTACGAAATTTTCTTTTTACTTCATATGCTGCATAATCATAATTTTTTGAATTTTCATATTATCTATCTAATACCTTTAAACGAGCAATTTTTGTATATATGTATATATATAATCTGAATCTCGGAAACGGCTCCAACGATTTTAATGAAATTTGAAAATAAATCGATCTTGCTAGGTTAGTGAACCCGTATTGCCTTGCTCGTATTTTCAGTCATAAAAAATCCGAGTGGAGCTAGGTCGCCCAGGTACTATCTCATAAACTATTGACAGTTAGAAACATGAGAGTTGGACAGAAATAAAGAGGTCGAAACGCTAATTCATATTATGAAATAAAAAAAGAAAAACAAACAAACCACATAAAGACATGGATCTCTCTCTCTCTCTCTCTCTCTCAACTATGTCATTATAATTAATGTACATTACATTCAGAAACGTTTTCTACGTTACTTACAATATCGTTCTAAGGTATATCTACCAGATTATTCTTCCCGATGCAAAAAATTTCACTTTTTACCGCTTCACGAAAGACGACGAGTAGCAGATTTAGCTTATCTCTTTAATATAGCAAATGGTACGATTGACTGTCCGGAGTTGCTTGGGCAGCTGGGACTGCGCACTCCCTCCGCTTCATTAAGAAAACCAAATCTTCTCCATATCCCAGTTGTAAGATGTAATTATAGGCAAAACAGTTTCCTTATAAGGGCATGCAGGTGTTACAACATTTTAGCAAAAGACATGGATGTTGACTTATTCAACACTCCTGTGTTTAAACTAAAACAACTTCTTAATATGAACTATTTTACTTAAGTTTATTCTGTATGTATCTCTTTATATTCTATCTTTTTTTTTTTGTTTGTACAATCATTCTGTATATATTTTATAAGTTTATATATATACATGTATTTATGCCTGTCCGTCTATTTCATAGTTGTCTAGTCTTTTATATTATTTGTGAAAACTTTTAATTGGCCTTCCGTTTTTATATACTCTTTCTAATGTATGTAGTTAGCTGTAAGTTTTCCTTTGAAAATAAAATAAAATAAAATAAAAAATAAAATAAAATAAAATAAATTATTTAATTTGGTGACATTTATTTAATTGTATTGTTATATGTAGAATTACTTATTTTATAATATCTGATTTAATTTTAATGAGCATATTTTTGTCTGTATATGCTTTTAACTGCATGGGTTTTGATTACCTGAAATAAATGTTTTTTTTTTAATTAAAAATTTTCGTGATGTAATTATATAATAAACAATAATAAAACACTTAACTACATTGTTTTATAGACAAAATGATATTGTATAGTTCGGCTTATCTTCATCTTTTGCCACTTGTTTTTCGGGAACAAAGTTTTCTTCCTAGAGTGTACCTAAACCAATTTTATTATCTGTCAATTCATCACGTTTTTGCTTCTTCAACACTTCAAATATATCTCGTGGCACGTATATATTGTTATTATCATACTCGTGTGGTAAAACTAAATTCTTTACACTATCCTTCAAATTATCTTCAATAAGTCGTCTTAGGTTGTCATCTGATATTTTTATATAGTAGTTTTGATAATCATATCTTAGTTTTGTAAATTTAGTCATAGTTTCTGCATCTAAATTAGAACCTATACTTTTTACTTCGTCATGTTTAATGTACGACATAAGTTTATTTACGTACACTTTTTCAAGATTATCACCCATTTTAATAAAATCGTAAGCTCTTATTGTAGCTTATTGATTAATTTCTTTAGTCGAATCAGATCCAATATTGTTGTCATTGATTGACTCTTTAGAATCATAAGATTCATTAATTTTTCGTAGAATTTGTTTATTTTCACCCCTATCAAGGTTATCTACGTTAGAACTAGTATCACATTTGTTTCCTGTACAGTGTTGTTTTCTTTTTGAAAATGATATCCAATCGTCTATCGCTTCTTTTTTAAAATCATCATTATTTATGTCATCATCATCACCTTTACCTATATCTTTGGCAGATATACACTCTTCCCCCTCACATCGTAACTGATGACTAGCATGTGATTTTAATGCTACCTTAAAGTTATCAAAGATTTTCATCACATTTTCTCTGGCCTCTAATTCATCACCAACATTCATGGCACTATTTTCAATAAAGTTTTTGGATTGTTTTTTACTCGGTCTATTTGTTTTTATTTTTGCTAAATTGTTCGTACCGACCTCATCAATAGTTCTTTTAATATCACATTCTCTATTAGATCTACAGATAAAATATTTTGGCTCATCATTACGTTTATATTTTCTTAGAACAAGCGTGAATTCTCTTAAATCAGGGTCTTTGACGTGTAGATAAATTTTTTGAATTCGTTTATTATTTATTATATATTCGTTTATTTTACCCATTATTTTTTGATTGTCTGCTGCTTTCTTGGCATAATTTCCCAAACGTGATAATCTTCTAGGTGTATTTTGGTATTTGATAATATTAGTTTCATGTTCACTGTATTTGGTTGCATTACTTAAATTTAATATAAGAATTACACAAATATTGATACAGAAGTAGTTTACCATTTTATCAGAGAATATATTTATAAGTGGAATTAAAAATGCTGTTTCATTTTGACACCTTATACATTTAAGAAATGTTTTTATACACAATTGCTTTCACAAATTGTTTCTTGATTGAAAGTGTTATTTAAATTAGGCGTGAAATTATACGATTACAATTTAAGTAGGCTTTTTTTGCACAGTTATGATTAGTAATTCAACTAATATTAAAATATGTATGGATAATAAATACATCACATAACACGTTGTAACTATAGTGTAATAATTTCCTAACGAATATAAAAGCAAAAGCTTTCTGTCTTATTATAACCTTTTCAAGAGTAAATGGCTGTACCGATTGTTATAAAATGGTACTAAAGATAGATAGATGTACTGGAGATAGATGATCTAGAGAGGTTAGTCCCAGACAGGCTATATTACATAATTATCACCGTTGTTCATTACTACACGGACGTAGCTAGTAATACAAGTAGTTCTACGAATAATAAACCTCGCAAACACAAACTTTATGCAACGATATTTGTTGTAAAACAGTACGCTCACGAGGTTTGCTGCTAATATTCAAAATTCTTGTTCACAATTGAGTATTGAATGCTTTTGCCAAATATTAAAATATTATCAATACCGGACAAGAAATGGCCTGGAAAGGAAATGGCAGCAAATATCTCTTTTTAACCTTTTATCACTTTAACCAAATTAAAGAGTTTATCTATTATTGGACATTTGAAAGAGAATTGGGGAATGATTTAAATAAGGATTTATTTTTACAAAAACAAAATAAGGTACCAATTTAAGCTTCCGGTTGCGGCATTTCGAGAAATCCTTTAATCTTCAGTTTTAGTGGAACTGCGTAACGAAGCAGAATTTCATTCTCTGGGTCTATCTCCATCCTTCTAGAAGGCTTTATCTCTTTACCAGAATGAAGATAATTTAACACAACATTTTGCAAACCTTCGATATCTGTTTTTTCTTTATCATCTGTTTTTATATTCTCATTTACATCTATTTGTATGTTTTCTTTGGCGTCAGTTCGCAAAATTCCTTTATCATCTCTGTTGGCTTTGGTGAACATAAAATGTGCTTCTTGTCTCCGATTAGGGTTTCCATTTTTGAAGTCGTCTAGACTCCTTTCGTATTGTCCTTCGACATAGTCATTTTCGTTCAACATTTGGTCATGGTAAGCAAAGTCGCTGTCCATGCGTCTTAGAGATTTCCTCTTCGCTTGCTGGTGGCGCCTCCTGTCCCGTTTCAACGTCTGTAATTATAAACAAATTCAATTATATACATGTATGTATTTATAAGAAAGAAAAATAAAATACTCGATTGTATAAGAGAAATTTACGTAACGTAACTTACGGTTGCATTACTCTTGAAATGATATGGAGTGTACGTTTTTGTAACAAAATGTACTTAAACGAAGCTGAATAATAAGTGTTTTTATTTAAAGACAAACAAAATATCCGACTTTTTTAAATTATCATGGTTATTCATTAAAGTACTATTATTATTAACGGGATATTTACCGTGGTACACCAACCGTGGAACCACGGTAAATATCCCGTTAAAATAATAGTGTTTTAAAATATCCGACTACAGAAAAACGATTTTTGAAGTCAGACGAAATCGTTACGCTTGATACTCTGTTGAGTGCACGCTTTTGCGAGAAAGTATGCGTAAAATTGCTTTAAAAGGTTATAAATATGCATTCATAACAATAATTCAATGATGATGTCCATTAGTGGACTTCTTGTAGCTGAGATGATGACAGATGATGATGATGGTCAGGTCCAAGTATCTAGATTGCTTTGCAAGCGCATCACACGTTTCCCTGTGTTTGAAAACTGTATTTAGGTCTAGGGTTTTCGATTGGTACTTTTTTTTTTTTTTTTTATCAGCCTTGTTTGTACAAACTGTCCCACTGCTGGGAACGGGCCATCTTCTCATTGTGAGAAGGGTTAGGCCATAGTCTGCCACGCTGGCCAAGTGCGGGTTGGCAGACTTCACACATCTTCAAGATCATTGAGAACTCTCAGACATGTAGGTTTCCTCACGATGTTTTCCTTCACCGTTTGAAGTTGGTGGCAATCAACAATACGCACATAACTTCGAAAAGACAGAGGTGCATGCCGTGGGATTCGAACTCAAGACCTGCGGATCGCAAGTCAGACGGTCTCACCACTAAGCTGCCGGGAGCTGCCGGGATTGGTACTTATTGAAATGAAACAAATTTTAACGGATATATCGCGTATATTTTACATAGTTTTATGAGCTGACGTTTCGAACACTGCAGCGTCCGTGGTCACAGGTGACACTAGATGACAGTTGTCTTTTTTGTTATGAAAATATTATTTACTACCGCTTACTATTTTCGATCGACTTCAAAAAAGGAGGAGGTTCTCAATTCGACTGTATTTTTTTTTATGTTTGTTACCTCAGAACTTTCGACTGGGTGACCCGATTTTGATGATTCTTTTTATCCCATTTCAATTTGGTCCAGTTCTGATTCTGATAATGGCATGAGAAGTCGGTTGCTTCAGTTTTTAAAACTATAATTATCATATTTCTGCGAGATAAATCCGTTAAAATTTCTTACATTTGGTCTTGCTTACCTCAGCCAAAGAGCCGTAGTTTCTTCTCCAATTCTTCTCCATGGGCGTGGGCATGTCTTGAAACATTTTCTGCTGGTCGCCGATGAGGCCTCCGAGGTCGAACCTGTCGTTCCCTGCGTTGAATGCGATGTCGGCATGCAGCTCCGAATCTACCTGGTATTGGGACCGGCATGACGCTGCAAACACGACGAGGAGCAGGCTTCTTGACAGCTGGACATAGAATCGGAACTTCATTCATACATAATATCCCTAACAGGGTAGGCAGAGCTTCAAAGACCAATGTGACCGATTGACGACGATTGATTTTGATTGATTGATTGATTTGACTAGAGAGGAGAGAGGGTATTAAAGGGTAAGTAAGTTCGTATAGACTGAGTGCCAGCCCTAGTGTCAGAGTTATTAAGCCACCGAGCCTCTTACCTGGCTTGATGATTGCTGTTTTTTAAGAACAAGCAATCGTAGCGCTCGTGGCGTAGCTTGACTAGGTGTTGTGACTAGGCCGAACGATCACCAATGTCAAGCAACGGACGGACCGGTCAGTCTTCGGATGGGTGACCGTGAGTGGCATTTCTTTCTGAGCGCTACTGTGGGTCGGATGACACGGATGTAGCTCCCGGTTGTTTGTTCTTATTAAAGGGTTAAAGGTGATAGGATGTAGAATGACAATATTAATTACTTCCGCCTATTATGTTTTAAAGATCTGAGGAGCTGAACGTTCATGCTTGACCTTAGCTTGCATTGCTTGTGCATAATAAGAATAGAGAAGAGTGACGTCTTCTAGTATTGGAGGCCAAGAAATATTTTGGATCGCTGCTCCAACAAATAGAAAGCCAACAGAGAGAGAGAGAGAGAGAGAGAGAGAGAGAGAGCAAGAGAGAGAGAGAGAGAGAGCAAGAGAGAGAGAGAGAGTTTTTTAAAGGATGTAGGATGTGTAGGGCTACAGCTTCAAATTATTTCTGTAGTTATTCCTACCACATCAATCGATATGCTTTTTGTGTAGTAGTTTAGTTAGTTGAGTATGTACCTATATTGTATTGTTGTAGTTAATAATCACGCTTACTCTGTTTTACCCAACTACGCAAGAAGGATTATTATTACTAAAAAACATACCTATGAGACTCAGGGTGTGAAGACGAATCCAACGATCCAACGACATCTCGCACGTTAAAACCTGTCAAGTCGTTTAGGCTGTAGGAGATACGACAGAATACAAAACATACATACATAAAATATCAACACACATACACTCGAAAAACAACCCTCCTTCTTACGCAGTCAGGTAAAACTCTAACTCACCATTATCAAGTCAAAATCAAGTGTCAATTTGTCCGTACAGGTTAGAGAGGCTGGAAAGGTTCCATGATTGATTTATTGATATCAGTATGATTTCATGCTTGTTTCATAAGACAATTATAATTTACTTCCGTTAATAATCATCACCTTTTTATGCTGAAGATGGAAGTCTATCTGTCTGTATGTCATAGCTATTTTATCAACCGACTTCAAAAAGGAGGAGATTCTCAATGGGTGTGCATTTTAAACCGACTTCCAAAAAGAAGGAAGTTCTCAATTTGTCTGTATGTTTTTGTATGTTTCTTCATCGATTACTCCGTCAATTGTGAATTGAGTTCGATGATTCTTTTTAGTTTGGTTGTAATGCTTCAGAGGTGGTCCCATATAAATGTTATCAAAATCGGTTCTGTATTTTGGTTTTAATCACAGAATAACTGAAAAAATGTAAACGAATGCTTAATTTGAAGTCGTTTTAAAAAAGAATTAAACTATTTATTTACATATTTGTTACAGCGTAGCTCCGTTATATACCAAAATCAGTTCTGTAGTTTGGTTTTTACAACAAATTATCTGGAAAAATATAAAAATATGTAGTATATCATAATCATCATCATCTTAGCCACAAGAAGTCCACTGTTGGACATAGGCCTCTCCCATGGATTTCCAAAAAGACCGGATGGAAGCGGCCTGCATCCAACGTCTTGATGTCCCCAAAAAGCTATAATAAAATTGTTATATTAAATTATAGAACCTGTAATACCAATTTTGTCAAGATTAGCTGAAAAATACGACCTGAAGGGTTGGCTACATTCATCTCTCATAGCACGACCCAAATTTGCATCATTATGAGACATGAGCGTAACCCTTGTACGAACATCCAAACAACCATTTCTACATTTGCCAGTTGAGGCAGAGCCCTTAGCTCGCTTCGCTCACTTTGCTCACAAATTGAGAATCGTGTGGTGGCAGTTCGGGGCAAACTACTAGTGATAATTCGTGCAGTAAATTCGAAATGCGGCATGAGTATGGCATGAAAAACCTATTACAGCACGCATCTATTTGCGCATAGAACGGACCACAGGCTCGCGTCTGGCGGGAAAAAATGCAAATGGCGGCGCGTGACGTCACGTCCGCGCGCCATCTGCCTCCGAGAAACTGGGAGCTGATGGTTGGTTTATTTACATGACAGGAATTCGTTCATTTCCCATTACGGGTGGAAGTGTCAAACACAATGGAGGACATTTGTTATCATGCTTATTTACCCCACTTCAAAAAAGGAGCATGTTCTCAATTAGTTTCTATTTCTTATGTTTGTTACCTCAGAACTCCATCATTTATAAATCGATTTCATAACGATTGGTTCAACCGTTTAGCCGTGAAGAAGTAACAAACAGACAGCCAACGGACATAATTACTATCGCTTTTATAATATTAGTTTAGGATTGTGTTAGTAATAAGACTTGTCACCAGCTCCTGTACTCCGCGTGCGCTGATGTTGTTTTAATTACAAGCTGGTGTTTTATGGTCGCGGCAGATTTTCTATCCAGCCAGCACGCGCGCGTGTGGATTTTTCGTCGCGCAGCTGGGAAAGCACACTTTTTTTTTTCTTTGTTTATGGATATGTAGGGTTGCTAGCTTTAGCCCGACTGAAATTAGATTTTTACCGATCTACGCAAAAAGGAGGGCCGTAACTGTGTAGGTATGTACAAATATTGTCTAGGCTAGACCATCCAGTTTAATAAAATATAAAAAGGTTGCGTAGGCTAGGACCAATTGAAATTATTTCATATTTTTTTATTGCTACTTCATCATCTCAGCCATAAGAAGTCCACTGCTGGACATAGGCCTCCCCCATGGATTTCCAAAAAGATCGATTGGAAGCGGCTTCCATCCAGCGTCTTCCCGCCACTTGTATGAGGTCATCTGTCCATCTCGTGGCTGGTATTCCTACGCTGCGCTTGCCGGTACGTGGTCTCCACTCGACAACCTTTTTATTGCTACTTAGATATAATAATAGGTGTTACATATGTAAAATTTTATAATTACAATATTCATATTCGTTTATTGAGATAAAAACGGAAAAAGATCAATTACAATTATCTCACAAATATACACATAGTACAAGCTTTGCTTAGTTTGGGCTAGATGGTGTTGTGTGAAATGTCACCTAATATTTATATTTAGGTATTTCATTACATTGCTTATTAGAGAACATGTCGGCCTATGACATACAAACAGAATGACGCGATTGCGCGTTCAAAAGTAACTATGTTTATTTAGAAGTACTGGTTTTTGAGGCTATCTTGTTCGTTTCTATAAAATACACACACTGTAATAACAGCCATGTGATAATACATTTAATATTTAAAGAGGGATCACAAAGCTAAAATAAATCTACTAAGATGGGATATCGCGCATCAGTTTCCGGCAGCCTAGTGGTGAGACCGTCTGACTTGCGATCCGCAGGTCCTGGGTTCGAATCCCACGGCACGCACCTCTGTCTTTTCGAAGTTATGTGCGTATTGTTGATTGCCGCCAACTTCAAACGGTGAAGGAAAACATCGTGAGGAAACCTACATGTCTGAGAGTTCTCAATGATCTTGACGATGTGTGAAGTCTGCCAACCCGCATTTGGCCAGCGTAGCAGACTATGGCCTAACCCTTCTCACAATGAGAAGATGGCCCGTTCCCAGCAGTGGGACAGTTTGTACAAACAGGGCTGATAAAATAAAAAAAAAGATGGGATAATTATTGCGTCCGATATACTCGTATTTCGTTGCACATACGAATTTTATCCGACTGCGTAAGGAGGGTTATGTTTTCGAGTGTATGTATGTTTCTATATGATCGCCTACAGCCTTAACGGCTTGACCTATTTTGATGTGCGAGCGTTAGGTTCGTCTTCACTTCCTGATTGTCATTGGCTATATTTATTTATAATAATGATTTTTACTAAAATGATTAAGTTTTTTTTTTGTAAGCTCAACCTTTTCAACTTTTTCATAGTAAATAGTAAACAAGTGATTATACTATGATTATTCCACAGAATGTCCATTTATAATCTTTTACAGCGGTTTTACGCATACTTTCTCATAAAAACTTATATTCAAGAGCGTATCAAGCGTAACGAAATCTTAAGTTATACTGCAAAACATCTTTTCTGCAGTCTCTATTTTGTTTTTCTTTTATTTAATATAGATACCACAGAATTCGCCCTATTACATTGATAGATACCTACTTGTTATACTTTTTTACGACTTCAATCTCTACTGGCGGTAAATAAACATAATTAGAGGAACTTATGTTATATTCAATAATTTTGAGTTTTGTATACTATACATCATTAAACTAAAGCAATTATTGAACGTACTGCTTGTTCAGTTTATATTTCTACTAACGATATATGTTTAATATATTATTGTATGACTCCCATTAAACCCTTAAAGGTGTCTGCCCATTATAACGTACCATACCATGCCGGTGCTATGAACGTATCAGGCAAGGAAAACAACACGATACGCTCTATTATGCTAACCGAAATGGATGAACGGCGTTCTGTGCCTATATGCAACCCGTATGTTGCCCACATGTATCCCGTATGATGCCCGTATGCAACCCGTAAGTTGCCCATATGCATCCCGTATGATGCTCGTATGTAACCCGTATGTTGCCCGTACGTAACCCGTATGATGCCCGTACTTAACCTGTATGATGCCCGTATACAACATCCGCCAAAACCGATAGGAATCCGTTCAATAACGTTGCTTCCAAAACTCATATTGTTTATTAGCATTCCATAAGTTTCAATTAGGTGGTAGGAAATTATTTTAAGTTACATTGTGGACCCAGTCGATCGCAGCTAAATAAACAATAGAAGCTTGCGTCTTTTTGGTCCCGTCTCTTACTTTACTTGCTCAGTGACACTAGCAGCGGATGACTAAATAAAAGAAACGCGTTTACAACTCCTCTAAAAAGATCATCATGCGGGGTTAAAACCCGTATGTTTCCCGTTTCGCCGCCTGCGCGCATCAGTTTGGCACCGTCGCGTTCCATGCGCGGAGCGTTGCGGCACCGGCAAAATAATGTTGATGCTTCGTGCATGGCACGTGACGGTGCTGGTCGCTGACGGGACGGTCTAGTGGGCATAGTCTCATACTTTTCAATACAATGAATATTTTTTTGCCTGACACGTTCCTATCTATTATGGTCATGGTATGGCACGTTATAATGGGCAGACACCTTAATTCTAAAGCACACAATGAGCTGTCAATCTGAAAATCGGAATAGATTTCTGAATATTTCATAATTATTGTTGTACACGGACACCTTCGTACATGACAGATACACACTGCTCATTAGGATGGCTAATTAAAAGTAAATTTCTTCATTCGGAACTTTTAATTATTTTAAACCATCTTTAAAAAAATGATTTTATATTTTTAACCATTTTTAAATTTTGTAGTAGGAAGCGCTGTGACATGTGGTAGTTGGCCTATTACTTTTGACTAGTCTTCCCATTTATTTCATACCTTTTTATTTCAGATTCCATTGGCCCGAAAAAATTTACTTAGACAGCTTTTAACGTCACATTCTATAGTAAATAAAAATCAACACTACTGTATACCTACATAAACGAGGTTTTGTTATTTTATAACCGAAATGGGAAGATTATGTATTTTTGCTGTTGTCTTCCACGAATAAATATGTATTATGCAACATTAAAATTTGTGATATATAATTTTTTTTCATAAGTTCCCTGAAATATCGATTTAATCTGTAGATTGGAGGAGGAGATTTTCTATTAATTTAATGGTATATGAGTTATTTTTGTGACTAAACATTTAATAAATCACACTTATTTTCCCATTACGAGGCAGACTGAGCATCAAAGAACATGAGTCCGTTTGACGCTAAAAAGATCGTGGTTAGAGACCTAATTCTCTAGGAGGGAGAAAGTAACATAACAAGTTGGTACAAAATGTTGTTTTGCCATCAAGGGGGTCAGTCAACCCATCGCCTACATAAACGTCATTGCACATGCCTTTCCCTGCGCAACGTACCTCCGAACTTTCCGAGCATGTTCGCAGTCTTGTCCACCCGTGTGTATCGCTTACATACCTACATATATGTTTGTTTGTATTGAATGTAAACAGTGGTTTTATCGTGAATGTTTCACGATCCCGTGATTTGTCAGCCTTTGAAGTGAACGGAGTGACGCGACCTGGATAATTCATATCGATAGGTTGTCTTTACGTCACTAGTACCATAAAATAGTACCGATAATGGTACCACTGACATAATTACGTCACTACTCACTAGTACCACGAAACAAAAAAAATATCCACTTCAAAAAGAAGGAGTAACCCCGCTGCGCATTACATAACTAATCCATACTTGAAACACTTTAGGGGACATTCATTTATTACGTAAGACTATTTTTGCTAGTTTTTGACCCCCCCATGTCCATGTTGACCCTTATATAGCCCCCCCCCCTATATAAGGGTCAACATGGACATGGTTGACGATAAGACATGGCTATATCGATAGGATAAGGCTAAATCGTCTTATGTAATAAATGAATGGCCCCTTACATAACATTTAAACTTCCTATTAAAATACGGCTGGTAAATAATCCACTGTTACAGTCTACCACACTTGTATACACACATCTGTGTAGTGTGTACATGGCAGGCTTTGTCCCACATAGTCGGCCGGCACGCGCGTAAGCCGATCCCACCTGGGTACACAGTGCCGGTTCGATTCGCGGGACACCTGCTAACATGCTTCAAAATTTGGTTGGCACATTCTTTTGTTGTAGTTTCTTTTTACCCGACTGCGTAAGAAGGAGGGTTATGTTTTTCGAGTGTAGTGTATGTATATATGTAATTATGTGGGTATGTATGTATGTTTCCATATGACAGCCTACAGCCTAAACGACTTGAACAATTTTGATGTGCGAGGTGATGAGGTGTCATTAGATTCGTCTTCACTTCCAGAGTGTCATAGGCAAAAAGATTTGTAATAATAATAAAAAATCTCTTGTAAAAAAAATGCGTTTTTTCGTAAACTCCAACGAACTATTTCGTAATAAACAAGTGATTTTGCTATATAGAATTATTCTAAAGAATGCGTCTTTATAATCTTTAAATTTAAATTTAAACATACATGGAAAAACACATTCTTTCTAGTACTTTGCGAAAACCTGCAATTAGACAAATTTTAGAAGATAATCTTTTGAAAAACTAGTTTGTTGAGCTATAAAATAACTTGTAAGACAACAAAACCGTTTATTTCAGCGTTAATTCCAAAAAATGTATCTACGAAATCGTTTATAGCTCCGCTAATCCTTTAAAAGCGGGAAAACAAACGAGAAAATGCGTTTAGCCGCCCAACTGGGCAGGGGCAACCCTCCCTCGCACGAAAAAAAAGTTCAAGAGCTTCAGTTCAGTATCGTACGTGAAAAGGAACGCACGCGTTTCGCGCGCTTCACTCGTACCGAGTTCCGAATTCGTAATTCGAAACAATCAAACCTTCATTGTGTCGTTTATTTATCTTTTTTATGAACTTTTTAATTCCTTTTTTTTTTTATATTTACGTTCCGTTTTAAGTGATTTATAATTGTGCAGTGTGGCGATAAAATCCCGGCGCTGTGAGCTGTCAGTCGTCAAAAACGTTGAGGTAAGCCGGGATTATAATTTATTAGGGGTGTAAATTATGATTTTTAGTAGGAACCGGATTGTTGACATTTGTTTTGTATTGTTTTGTGATATTTGTTTCATGTTTTTTTTTTGTATGGCCCAGTTTGGATCATTGTTTTCTACGGTTGTGTAGTTTTGTACCAAACATATTTGTATCCAGAAATCTTATCTGATGCTTATTTATTTATAAACATTTTGATCAAGTAAATATTTAAAAATTAATAACATAATGTAGATTTTAACGGTTTTACCATTGCAATGATTTCCAAGTTCTCTTAATTCTTAGATAACCCAGTGTTCCTATTAGACAAATTTAATATTAAAACACTTTCTATCACGGATCATTAGGATATTTACTGTGGTTTGTATGTATTTATAATGAGTTCCCGATATTTACCGTAGTTTGAATTTATATTGAGTTCCCGATATTTACCGTATTTTGTATAATATTGAATTCCCGATATTTACCGTATTTTGTATTTCTAATGAGTTCTCGATATTTCGGCGCAGTTTCATGCATTATTTAATAAATATAAACCACGGTAAATTGTTCTTGGAAATCCACCGGGGAGGCCTATGTTCAGCATTGGACTTCTTATGACTGAGATGATGATGATGATGTCCAGATATTTGACACGTACAGCTCGTAATTTCCGATTAATCTTTATAAAACAAGTTTTGTTTAGAGATTTTACAGTTTCATAGATTTTTTTTACGATTTTTGAGCGGTGTTGATGTGGCGCCATTACTGACTGATTCCGATAATATTCGGCAGAAACATTCTATATTCAATTTTAAATAAGAATTTAGAATATAAGCAGTAGACCTCGCAATTACAGACTTTTCAAACAAATTTTATTGCAAGAATTTTGTGCTGGCGAGGTATATTGTTGGTAAAACTACTAGCAGATACTTTTTTTAAAATAAAATGGGTAAGTGCCTTTTTTAAAACTACAACATACTATTCTGACCACCTTTTCCATAACCAGTGGGCTTTTTTGGATTAAGTTATTTTTTTATTTGTATAAATTATTTTTTAATTGTATTTGTTTACTCTTAAGATATGTATATTAAACTTATTACTTTAAATTGTAATATATAACATACAACGTGGTAATGCCGCCAGCCTAATGGGTACGTTTGGGCGGGGAGTTACCTCGTTTTAGGTTGTGACGTTAAATTGTTTGATTTTTTTCTTGATATTGTTTTAGTGTAGATTATGTAATTAGTAAGTGTTAGATAAGTTTTTTGATCATATAATAATTACGTTTTTTAATATACTCGTAGATACTTGTTACGGAATCGTGATCTGTAAATGTAAACCTTGTTTATTTTAGTATTCATAAGATAGTGTTTACATATAAAACAATACATAAACTGATTGATTTAAACCATTTTTGTCTTTCGAACGAAATTTTCGAAAATTTCGATCAACCCACGTGGTACCTCCGTAGCCATTACGATAAAGACTCCCAGGTACAGATCGGGATATTCGGGTTCAAGTGCCCCGTCGGATGTCATTGTGTGTAATTTTTGAACTGTCTATAAATCTGTAGATACTTCAATGTGTAAAACGCTCAAAAATATCGAATATGACAGACAATACATGTTTTTGTAATACTGCAACAGCAGCAGATACTTGTTGTGTTAATTTTGGTATCTCGAAGCCCGCATGCTCGGTAAGTTTACTCGTCACCGCATTTAACAGGTCCAGCGCCCGCACGCGCCCGTATTTGGACCAGCGCGTTGGTCCAAATACGGGCGGTGACAGAAACTAGGACGAACGCCCAATACAGGTGTTTGTTTCTGTGGAGTTGAAAAATTATCTGTAGTAAACTGTATTGCAACTAATTAGTAATATGTTTTTTTATACATAACTATATTGGTTTGCGCTTGACCACCAACTCACCTGATGTTAAGCGATTTTGCGGTCTACGATGAAGCGCGCTTACCTAGAAGAAACCGATTCACTCGCGATTTAAAGACACCCAGACTGTATCCATCGGGGAAAATCCACTCAGGAAGCGTATTAGTATGTATACAGCAATGTAAAAAATGTACTAGTAGATTGTCATACAAGAGTTGAATGGAACCTATTTTGACAGGCTTCATGACTTAGTGGTAGTACGACTGCCTTCTGTAGGTCTTGAGTTCGATCCCCACCCAGGGCAAACATTCGTGTGATGAGCATGGATGTTTGTTCTGTGTCTGAGAGTTTCTATGTATCATAAGTATATATTTACAAAAAAAAGTATATAAGTATTCTATCAGCCATCTAGTTCCATAGTACAAGCTTTGCTTAGTTTGGGCTAGATGGTGTTGTGTGAAATGTCCACCAATATTTATATTATTATTTTATTTACTATTTAGGCGTGAGACAATAGTACGAATGCCTAAATAGGTCACGCCTAATTAACACTAATATATATAAACAATTATTTATTTATTTATTATTCAAATTAGCGCCGTAAACACGAATTATGGTAATGATATAATTTACAAAATTTTACTAAATAAGTATGTTCAGAGTGATAAAAATACACTCACTCACTCTATAATTGTTTGTATATTATATTTTATTCAAATTCAAATTCTTTATTTGTCTGTGAAACTAGTTCTATAGGTCTTAAAATAAGTGGCTGAGCTCTAGTTTCCACCTAGAGAGGTGTCACATCAAATAGGTACCCATAAAGGAAAAAGTCCGCAAATGGCACATTTTAAATTTAATCACAAAATATAGGGTCTTTATGCAAGGAAGGAGGGTCAAAATTTTAAAGTGCTTTAACCGTACCATATGAATAAACACAAACGTTCATTAGACAAACTAAAACAGGATTTTAAATACTTTTACGATGTATATTTTTCGCTTTATGAGTGAAAATATAAAAAAATATATGATTTCCCCTTTTTATCTATACTAGTTTGTACGGAACCCTCGGTGGGCGAACCTGACTCGCACTTGTCCGGTTTTTTGTTTTTCTTACTTAATATTTACCTAATGTTTTCACGATTATTTTTCATTGAAATGAAACAAATTTTGACGGATATATCGCGTATATTTCACATAGTTTTATGAGCTGCCGTTTCGAACACTGCAGCGTCCGTGGTCACAGGTGACACTAGATGACAGTTGTTTCGAACACTGCAGCGTCCGTGATCACAGGTGACACTAGATGACAGTTGTTTCGAACACTGCAGCGTCCGTGGTCACAGGTGACACTAGATGACATTTGTTTCGAACACTGCAGCGTCCGTGGTCACAGGTGACACTAGATGACAGTTGTTTCGAACACTGCAGCGTCCGTGGTCACAGGTGACACTAGATGACAGTTGTTTCGAACACTGCAGCGTTCGTGGTCACAGGTGACACTAGATGACAGTTGTTTCGAACACTGCAGCGTCCGTGGTCACAGGTGAGACTAGATGACAGTGACAGTTGTCTTTATAATGAAAATGTTCCCTATATACGCAGAAGACGCTCACGGTGGTGTCAACAGGCACCGCAGTTCTGCGTTGAGGGTAAGATTTTATTATTTTGCTGACCAGATACCTAATGTTGTGATACCTAATGTGTGGGTACCTAATAGATACGTGTCTATGTCTACGTATGAATAATATTGCTATTTGTCTGAAATGTAAATAAAATTACTTATTTCCTGTACATAGACTAAATATGTTGAAAAATAAAATAATCTGAACGTTTTGAAAGCGCTACAAACTGAAATACATAATCGTATATATATACCGAGATTCGCGCCAACTGTCCCGAGACGTAAAATAAACAGCGCCGCATCGACGATGAGGCACTGTTGGTGCCAACAACAATGTAACACAACACCAGACAACTGGGGTTTGTTACTCTTACATGATGTGATGCGGCCGTCATGGCTGGGTTCATGATGGACAGAGTATATTTTAAGTTAAGTCAACATGGATCTACATATATTAGAAGACAAGTATCTATATTAAAAGAAAAACAAAATACTCGACTGCAGAAAAACAGTTTTTGCAGTATAACTTACGATTTCGTTACGCTTGATACGCTGTTAAGTGTACGTTTTTGCGAGAAAGTATGGGTAAAATCGCTGTTAAATATTATAGATGTGCATTTTTTAGAATAATTCTAGTATAATCACTTATTTATTACAAATACGTTCTTTTTAAACGATTTAACTAAAATAATTACAGTTTAAAAAACATAAAAATTAATTATACATTATTATCTACACATTAAGACTATTATTTAAAAAAAAACAATTTTTAAATATATATATATACAGAAAAAAAAAATACTCAAAAAGTCCACTGGTAGTGGGAAAAGTGGCAAGAATACTGGCAGCATTGCCACGTTGGATGGCAATGCTTACTTTTTGAGCAAAGTAGGAGCCAGCATTCTGGTCACTTGTCACCTCTACCAAGCGTTTGGCTATTTCCCTGTATAAACTCTGAGCGGCTGGACCCCATGAACCTAATGTTTCGGCACGGAACCCAAACGGCACGGCGTTCTTTTTGGAGTTAACCACTTATTTATTACAAATACGTTCTTTTTGGAGTTAACCACTTATTTATTACAAATACGTTCTTTTTGGAGTTAACCACTTATTTATTACAAATACTTTCTTTTTGGAGTTAATCACTTATTTATTACAAATACGTTCTTTTTGGAGTTAACCACTTATTTATTACAAATTCGTTCTTTTTGGAGTTAACCACTTATTTATTACAAATACGTTCTTTTTGGAGTTAACCACTTATTTATTACAAATACTTTCTTTTTGGAGTTAACCACTTATTATAAATACGTTCTTTTTGGAGTTAACCACTTATTTATTACAAATACGTTCTTTTTGGAGTTAACGAGCGCATTTTTTGTGAGAGTCGTATTATTATTATTTTAAAAATATATAGCTTATAGCACTCAGAAAGTGAAGACAAAACTAACAACACCTCGCACATCAAAATCGGTCATGCTGTTTAGGCACCCATACTGATGATGATGATGATGAACACTAATTACTTATGAAATTAATATTATTAATGACATTTATAGTTTATAATGTTACTTATTAAATATCTCGTTGCACGCCCCGTCTGATTTATATTTTATATTTTTATCCATCCCATGGTTGCCTGGAAGAGATCGCTTTTAGCGATAAGGCCGCCTTTTGTTGCAACAGTCTATTTAAGTTCTTTGTTATTACTTTTAAGGTGTGTACAATAAAGAGTTCATCTATCTATTACTTAATTGAATTAGCAAATAATATAACATGTAAAGTAGGTAAGTATCTTGTCGCAAATAATTGCCTACTCTACCAAACACTGTTGCTGTGTTTTGCTAAAGGGCCCCTGAGAACGTCTACACCTGGCATTTCAAATAGACTCACAAACCGTTACCACTGTTCTGGGTTGGTATATTTTATTTTAGACCCTTTTGAAATGTTTATTGTGTTACCTGAGTGGATATTTTCAATGACAATAGTTGATTTTTTTTGTTATGTTTTTCCTCGTACGGAAAGGCAAAGGGAACGAAGCCCAAACAGCTATCGTATGGAGTTGTTTTCTTCAATTTTGTCTTTATTGTTTTATTTTCCTCAAAAGAGTCCTAGTTACAGTCAAAATCAAGTAAAAGAAGTCACGGTCAAGTCCTCGTCATGTTTCATCAGTAAAGTCGCCACCACTTTCGTCGTTTAGGAAACAAGAAAACATCATAAATTTTCGTCAAAAAATTAAATTTGAAATTAAAAATCTTTTTTAGGAATTATTAACGTAAAAAATATTTTTATGTATGAAAATTTACCTGAATCAAATTTAAATTTTTGTTAACATTTGTGATGTTGTTTTCTAGTTTCCTATTATGATGAGTGTTTTATAAATTCATTCAGACATTTTTATATACAGTTATATATATACATATATATTTATCACCCCCTGTTTATACAAACTGTCCCACTGCTGGGCGTGGGCCATTTTCTCATTGTGAGAAGGGAAGGGAAATATACAATTATAAATAACTAATAGAGAAGAATGATGATATAATAACAATGATGATGAATGATGATAATGCATTGCGAAAGAAATGCCACTCACGGTCGCCCAGCCAAGGACTGACTTATGTTAGTGACCTTGTTAGTGTTACCTTGGGAACGACAGATAAAAGGAATTTCAAACCACTTTGAAGATAAATTGTCACAACTCACACTATGTAGGTATCACATCTACATTACCAACTCTTTGGTCGGCATGTGAAAGCTCCCACCTGCCCGCCCGCAGACTCCCTGTTACATCCAGAGGTACACCCTGTATATACAAGGTATTTATGTTTATACTTATCTAAACAATGTGTTAGTTGGGAGAATAGTTGATTTGATATTTTAAAATAGAAAAAAAAATATGTGTTATGGTATTAGTAATATTTGAGACGGCTGGCCGTAGTCGAGTTTTTACTTTTTACGCAATCGTCTAAGAAGGCGGGCAGTGTTCTTCGGTTGCATGTATGTGTGTTCCTTTGTTGTCTCCTGTAGCCTAATCAGCTTGACAGATTTCTATATATGAAATATCGTATATATGCCGTCGGATGTAATGTAACAACACAGTTACTAAGGCTGAGGCCAAACGAGCGCAGTTATTTACGACCTTACCGAAAAACATTACTTAACTTTAACCATCGTCTTAAATTCTCAGTCTTCTTTCCGCAAGTGGCATTACGTGTCAGCGAGAAGTTGACAAAATATGTTAAGCATTGCTTAAAGTTAAGTAACGTTTTTGGGCCCTACCTTAAATATTAGGTGTGTAAAATGAGTCGGACAATTTACGCTGCATTCGATATTCGGTTTCATACAGTCCGGTTCTAAAGAGTACGTAAATACCCTGTAAAATATTATAAACGCACATTCTTTAGAATAAGTCTAGTAAATCAATAGTGTGTTACGAATTAGTTCCTAGGAGGTTACGAAATATCGCATTTTCTATATTTGAAAGAGATGTATTATTATTTCAAAAAAATATAACCTATGCCATTTTGGAAGTGAAGATGAATCTAATGACACCTTGCACATCAAAATCGGTCAAGCCGTTTAGGCTGTCGGCTGTCAGAAACAAATCGCGAGTGAATTGGTTTCTTCTAGGTAAGCGCGCTCCATCGTAGACCGCAACGTCGCTTAACATCAGGCAAGTTGGCGGTCAAGCGCAAACCTATATCTACATAAAAAAATACATACTTACATACACTCGAAAACATAACCCTCCTTCTTACGCATTCGGGTAATTACGTCCACCTGACGGCCCAGCTGCATTTCTGTTGAATGCAAATTTGCGACTCACTTTAAGCGACTCAACTTAAAACACTCTCTTTTGGACTCCGCCTTAAAGTAGGCTGAAAACCCGTTTTTTACCTCCTTTCCATTTTCTATTTCATATCTGAAACAATTACAGGTATCAGCGTAAAAGCTGAGCTACAAAGAGCCAATATTCTTCTTACACCATCCAACAATATAACACAATACGACACCTGCGACACAGCTGGCCACGCTGTTCGGGAAATTTCAATTACCACCCACCACCGACCGGCTGGGGTGAAGGCGATGGTCTAGTTTTTTGTATGCAAGCTAGGCGTTTTGAACACAGCTCACTTGATTAATTAGAGTTTTAAAAACTGAAACTACCGACTCATACATACATCGAAAACTTTTTTTAAAACATCTCCTTTATAAACAATTCTATATCTCACTATTCTGATATTCCACTCGATGATTTTATATGTTTAAAAATGTTGTGATGCGCGAGAGAGATACTTGTAGCTGCGCGATTTGGGTGCATATCGACGCGCACAGCTATCTCTCTCGCGCATCACAACCTTTTTAAACATATAAAATCATCGAGTGGCAATATTAGAAAAGTAAGAGATGAATTTGTTCATTTAGACAGAAGAAATATTTAAAAAAAGTTTTATTTAGATATCGCTTATATTGACGACGGAGTAATGATAAAACGTAGGTATAATTATATCCTAATCCTCAGCCAATTTAAAAGATATCCAAGAACAACTTTATTTAAGATATTACATACTCCTATCAGAATAAAAAATATCTTTTTTCACTTTTCTAACAATGATTTAATATAATAATTACTCAATGATTATATATATTTAAAAATGTTGTTATGTGCGAAAGAGATAGATGCGCGCGTTGGGCGAATCCTTAGCCAAAATCTCAACCTCATTATTTGTCTTCCAAATTTTAAAAAGTTTGATCACAAGTTTTCATTTCAGTTCGATCTATTAATTATCATCCAGGTGGATACGGCAAACAAGGTCATCCATAAGGTACGTTCACACTTACCCCCACCCCCCCTCCCCCGGCAACGGGCAAAATTCCCTGCCAATCAATCAGAGCATTACGTCAGGGCGCCGGGGAGCGATATTGGAAACTACAATTCATACCCTACCACCTGGGCCGTCCAGATGGCGCAACTACCCGCGATCTACGAAGCGTGCGGAATGAATGTGGCATTGTATGGGACCATATCGAAAGTAAGTAGAACCTAAAGCTATGTATTCACCGAGAAACGTTTTGTTTGTCGGAACAAAATGATATGTTTCAGAAACAAAATTTACTATTTTCTGAAACAAATAAGTTTGGAAATAGCGTCAGACGATGATTTTTATTGAAGTGAAAACTGTTATAGTAAATAAATCCTTTAATAATGATCGGTTTTCCTGTGTATATAAATAATTAAAGTAAAAACACTGTCAAGTTCGATTTTTGAAATTACATCCCGCTTTCGAATGCATTTTATTTACATATTCTCTAGGATAAAATGCGGTTTTACTCGCCAGATTGTCAATGGTAACCCGAACTTTCCCAAATGGTAAATTAAAAATAATTTACCTTACTTAAAGTAACCTGCACACAGGGAAGAAAACTATAATTTTCATCCCTGGAAAACAATTCTCCTTGCTATCAAATCATTAAAATAAAAACACATTTTATTTTAAAAATCTTCCATAGTCAACAAATACTGGCTGGGTAGACTGCTAGAGAAAAAAGAAACATAATAATGATTAAACAGCAATTCGATCTTCAGTTGTTTTGCGAATTATTTACATACATACTTAATATATTAAAAAAAAAAGATTCGATTAGGATTTAAAGATTTATACAAAATAAGTTCATCAAATCCAGATATGGATTTTATTTACCTAATCACCCAGCCACGAGATGGACAGACGACCTCATACAAGTGGCGGGAAGACGCTGGATGCAAGCCGCTTCCAATCGGTCTTTTTGGAAATCCATGGGGGAGGCCTATGTCCAACAGTGGACTTCTTATGGCTGAGATGAGATGAGATGAATCAAGTTTTTATACTTTTCTCATTTTCGAAATGAAAATAATAGAATAGAATAACTTGTACATCCATACAGTGACTTAAAAATAGATAATACACGTAATTGAAAGTACAACAGCGGCCTTAACGCATAGAGCGATTTCTTCCAAGCAACCTTAGGTGTATCGGAAATCTAGCAATTGTGAATAGGCGGTTGTGGTGTATAGTAGGTACATATCAAATAATAAAACATACTTGTAGAAAACATAATATACACAAATACTATACAATATAAATTATATATACTTAGCCTAATAGAAAATCATGCATTTGTAATACAAAAATGTCATCAATTGTGACTTGTAATACATAGGTACTATAAAACAATGCTTCTTGCCAAATTTTACAGTTCTACGTCAACGGGAAGTACCCCATTGGTTTTGATACCCTTGCGAGTGTCGAAATATGCGTTTTTTTGTGACATATTCGGCTGAAAACTGAGAAATTTTATTTTTCTTTCTGCAGCAAGAGACTATGGATCTGCGTATAATTTCAACACGATACCTTCACGCGTTCCCGAGATACATGTCTTGACAGATGGACAGACGGTCAGACACACAGACGGACAACAAAGCGATCCTATAAGAATTCCGTATTCTCCTTTTGAGGTACGGAACCCTAAAATGCTAAAATATATAAGTATGATGTGTCCGCCACAAACCGATCCCAGCTCAGCATACTGCTGGCTGTAAACAGCCGGCGCTGGTTTTCCGCTGGGACCGACGGTGAAGTCACCCATGGTCAACAGACACGGTAGTTATACAGTATTAAGTTAGCAAACGAACCGAAAAAACAACCCCCATTTTTACCCAACTGCGTAAGAAGGAGGGTTAAGTTTTTCGAGCGTATGTATGTCTGTATGTATGTGGTGTGTGTGTGTTCTATAAGATCGCTTACAGCCTAACTAAATGGCTTGACCGATTTCGATGTGCGAGGTGTCGTTAGATTCTGCACTCCCTGAGTGGCTATATCTTTGTAATAATAATAATACATCTCTCGCAAAAAAAATTTTTAAACCTCCAACGAACTTTTTTCGCAATAAACATGTGATTTTACTAGAATTATTCTTTAGAATTCCCATTTACAATCATTTACAGCGATTTCATGTATACATTCTCCCAAAAAACCTACACTCAACAGCGTAAGCGTAACGAAATCGTAAGTTAGACTACAAAAACTGCTTTTCTGCGGTTGGGTATCTTGTTTTTCTTTTAACATAGATACTTGTGGCTTCAAAGTCGTCGTGTTAAGTAAATCCCCCGGCAGTATTCGCCCGTATGAAGAGCATGGCAACAGTCCTGATTTCTTCAGGTCGCATATTTGCGGCGCGCTCTCGTACGCAGCATGCGGGCCCGTATCTGATGCGGGTGTTATCTGCGCTGTGCGCGCGTTTGCGACGCTGGGTTTTATACTTTTACACTGATTGAGATATTTGTATCAAGGTATTATATTAGCTTAAAAGAATTAAAGAACCGACTTAAAACTACGCTTTCAAACAACATAGGAAAGCTAAATAATCAATGCAATTTAAAACCGGGCAAGTGCCTTTATTTAACTACTACACAACAATATACAAACTCAACTTAATAAACTACTACACAAAAAAGTATATCGATTACTCCTGACCGATAAAGGTCTAAAGACAATCCAAATGCTCAAACCCACTACCAGTTGGCAGCGCACCCAGCATGCTCTCCGCATTGCCACGTTGAATGACAATGCTTATGCGTTGGTCCAGATAATGGAATCAATTCAATTAAAATCAATGAAATTCGATTAAAATGTTGTTTAAATTTAGTTATTTAGATGACATATTTTTTCCAGTAATTTTTATTTAAATATCAAACTACTGAATCTATTTTTGTGAAATTTCGATGTTGTAACATAATGGTATACATTTAATCCTTTAAAATAATTTTGTCCAAATCATTTTGTAAATGAAGGAGTCAAACCTAAAAAAATGAGATACCAAATAGAGAACCTCATCTTTTTAACCTACTTCATAAAAGATAGAGGTTTTATTTGATAGAATAGACTTTCAGATTGTTTCCATAGAAATTTCATCAAAATCGGTTCAGTATTTTGTTTCGAAGCCCTGGAAAAAAATATGTCATCCAAGTAAACAAAATGGCATATTTTGTGTAATCCGTTAATAAATAGCGAAATTATTGAAGTTTTCTTTTCGTCACGTTTAAAATGCGCCCGCTTTGCGGTTATGGTCAGTGACGTCATGAACATAACTTACTCACTCACTACTAGGTGTGTGTGAGTGACTCAAAAATGCATTCATATTTATTTACTTAATAGTGTGTAGGGGTGAGTGAGTGACTGGATGACTTATCACGCTAAATTAACAGTCAGGGTTTTCAAATTGTTTTAGTTGTATATTTATATTTGTATATCTTTTTGGTCAATACACTATTTTGCATTTTGTATTTGTATGTTACAAGCCTTTGCCGTCTCTACTTTCTCGTTTTTCCGTATAGTACACTGATATCGTTGTATCTTCGCCATTTTTCATCCTATTTAATATTTTTTGCATAGAAATGACTGAATTATTTATCATATTAATACTTAGTCTGGCCATAAATACTGTTACAGTTAAAAATAAGAAAGATATTACATTTGAATTTGTAATCTGTCATTTTTATACGATTGTTCATTGAGTTTTCTAATTTTGGCGCCAATACATTGTACAATATTTTGCGATATTAAAATGGAGTGGGGTGATAAAGAGAACCGAATCGCTGTGATTGCATTACACAACGTTGGTATGGAGCCAAATGCAATTTTTAAAACTCTCCATACGCTTGGTATTAGTCAAATGTTTGTGTACCGGGCTATTAATAGGTACAATGAGACCTCCTCTGTTTGTGACAGAAAAAGATCTGGCCGTCCACGTAGTGTTCGTACGAAAAAGGTGGTCAAAGCAGTAAGGGAAAGAATTCGAAGAAATCCTGTCCGAAAGCAAAAGATTTTATCTCGGGAGATGAAGATAGCACCCAGAACCATGTCGCGTATTTTAAAAGATGACTTAGGACTTGCAGCCTATAAGAGACGCACTGGTCAATTTTTAACTGATAATTTAAAAAAGAATAGGGTGGTAAAATCGAAACAACTACTGAAGCGGTACGCAAAGGGAGGTCACAGAAAAATTTTGTTTACGGATGAGAAAATCTTTACAATTGAGCAACATTTTAACAAACAAAATGACCGTATTTATGCTCAAAGCTCTAAGGAAGCTTCCCAATTAGTCGACAGAGTGCAACGTGGGCATTATCCGAAAGACTGGCCGTCGTCTAGTCCTGATCTTAATCCGCTGGATTATGATTTATGGTCAGTTTTAGAGAGTATGGCTTGCTCTAAACGCCATGATAATTTGGAGTCCCTAAAACAATCCATACGATTGGCAGTGAAGAATTTTCCCATGGAAAGAGTGCGTACTTCTATTGATAACTGGCCTTAACGTTTAAAGGACTGTATTGCAGCCAATGGAGACCACTTCGAATAAGCTTTTATATTTTAAATTGTTTTATATTTATGTATTAAACTAACACACTGTAAAAGTAATAAATATTATTTGCAATAAAAAAATATTTTTTTTCTTCGTGACAATATTTATGGCATGACTAGGTATAGATAAAAATTATACTAGAGAAAATTAATCATAGAGTTAATTTATAACAGTTGAAAACGCAAATAAATCCAAACAATGCTTCCAATAAACCCTCCGTGCTTTCCAGGTGAAACAGCAATGTAACCGCGTACAAAAGTAATTTGACATCCTGAAAACTTATAACACCAAGTTTGAGGCAATTATGTGCGAAGGTAAAAATTTCACCACCTGCGCGCCCCACCTGCGCTAACGAGGGGCTTTCCCCACCCCCACCCTCGCCCCTACCACGGGACCGCCTTACCGATCTATGCCTGTCACAAGATTTGCGTAGATTTCATTTATATATATTTTTTATGCAAGAAAGATCTACGATTGAGCACCAACTCGCCTGATGTTAAGCGACGGTGCGGTCGAAGATGGAGCTTGTCGATCTAGAAGATATCTATTCACTCTAGCCTAGGTTTTATTTATAGATGAATTTTTTGTATTTATCATTAACATCTGCGCCATAAGAAGCCCACTGCTGGACATAGGCCTTCCCCATGAACTTCTTTGTATTTATCACTATAAAAAATTGTGTAAACAAGTTAAGATTATTTACTATGGAGGATCGAGCGGAATATCAGCGCTGGTTATTTCTACCAGCATTATGCGGAGCTTATAAATAAATATTGGGTGAACATCACACAACACCATAGATGGTGTTCCCATAGAACAAACTTTACCTAGTTTAGGCTCTAGCCTAAACTAGATGGTTGATAGAATATATATATATACTTTTGTTGTATATAAGTCCGATGGGGCCGAAAGGTTCTCTAGTGGAGTCCACGTACCGGCAAGCGCAGCGTAGGAAGACCAGCCACGAGATGGACAGATGACCTCATACAAGTGGCGGGAAGTCGCTGGATGCAAGCCGCTTCCAATCGGTATTTTTGGAAATCCATGGGGGAGGCCTATGTCCAGCAGTGGACTTCTTATGGCTGAGATGATGATGATGATGATGAAGTATTCTATCACACGTGGGACACACCTGTGACCTAGACGCTGCAAAGTGTTCGAAACGTCAGGTCATAAAATTATGTTAAATATACGCGATTAATCCGTGATATTTGTTTCATTTCAAAGATAATAATTTGTTGTTCTTGTTATATACCTATATATGTTGTTATGGACTATAAATGTTGAAAAAATACACATGATTAGTTCTGTGTTAATCAATGGCAGCTCAGTTGGTAGTAGGCTTGCAAGCTATATATCAGGTTCGATGCCCATCCAGGACCAATACTTCTGTGACGAATATGTTTGTTTATTCTGTGTTTAATAACTAGTTTGGGTTTAGTGCTGTATGAAAAAAAAAACCATAAATGGACAATGTAACTTATAAACAATGGACTTAGAAGGCCAACAATGTAACTGGGTTCTTACCACATTTGGTAGTAATAATTTTGGTAGTTCAAAATGTTCCAAATTTAAGACATCCCCCATTAACCCTTGGTAGGGGTCCGTATCCGACAGGTGTATGGGCAGAGCCGACGTAGAAGGCACATTTGTTTTACCCCGGCGGCCATATTTTTATTTATTTCCTAGTTACGGCTTCAAATGAATCCAGCCGTTTAGTTGCAGGTGTTCTGGGGCTGTGATCAGGACTATCTAATGTTAGCACGTTTCTTATTGTTGTTATCAGTTGTTTGAATGGCTGGTCGGATTTTATCGATAATATCTTTTTATTGGACAAGAAAAGATAAAAAACTTAATCTAACTTAGTAGTGTGTTTCCGCTTCTATGTCTCGAGTTCTTGTATTCTTGTTTGCTTCAATGTCTTCAAGCTGGCTCTTGTTTACATTGAAGTCTTCAATCTGGTACTTTTGTCTGCTTCGATGTCTTCAAGCTGGTACTCTTGTCTGCTTTGATGTTTTCAAGCTGGTACTCTTGTCTGCTTCGATGTTTTCAAGCTGATATTCTTATCTGCTCCGATGTTATCAAGCTGGTACTCTTGTCTGCTTTGATAATTTCTACCTGTTACTCTTGTCTGCTTTGATGTTTTCAAGCTGGTACTCTTGTCTGCTTCGATGTCTTCAAGCTGGCACTCTTGTCTGCTTCGATGTCTTCAAGCTGGCACTCTTGTCTGCTTCGATGTCTTCTACTCATCACTAGACGGGTACGCGGGTGGTACCGCGGGGCACAGCTAATAATAGATAAATATAGACTCTATATAAATGGATAAATAATAACATAATAATAAAAAAATAATTTAAAAAAAATATAGTGATAATAATTTGTGCCCATGTTATTTTTCAACTCCAAATTCAAAAAAATATCTTTTCAACAACAGAGTTATAATAAACACAGACACGGTACACACTTGTGTCCACGAAGAACACGCGCGCGTGTGTGCACAGGTGCCACAGAATTACAGTAAGAATTAATATACGTTGCCGCGTCTGGAAACTTCTGTTGTCTACGTAACTTGTGACGTTGCGTGCTTTGTTTCTACGCAAATATTATTTCTATTATGCAAAATTTGATTTCAGGCGCCAGTATCGTATTTAGCCGACTACAACAAACTAAAAGGAAGGTTTTAAGGAAGGGTTTAGGACGTTAATTTCCATAGTAAAAGGAAAGTTATGATTCCTGTCTGTATTTATGTATGTTCCCGCACAATTTTTAATCTGCTTTAGTATTCTAAAGTGGTATGATTTTTTTATGCAATAAATACGTACTCAGCGATATCGATATACATTCATGTTGCGTACTGCACAGGAATGGAATTATTTGCCGCCATCTCTGTTTTCTGAGACATACAATCTTGGAATTTTCAAGGCTAGAGTGAATAGATATATTCTAGATCCATCCTCGACCACATTTTATTAACCATATTACGGATATAAGAAATTAGGTAATATTTACTTAAACTAATTTTATAACGAAGTTTCCGGCAGCCTAGTGGTGAGACCGTCTGACTTGCGATCCGCAAGTCCTGGGTTCGAATCCCGCGGCACGCACCTCTGTGAAATATTTGAGCGATCTTTGTCCGCAGAAGGCAATTACCGTTGAACAGTTGAAGACGACTCATAATTATAACTCATTCAAAATAGGAGTACCTGAGGACTGTTACGATAAATGTTTCTCAGTAGATGTTTGGCCTGAGAATGCGCGAGTGAAAAAATGGATCAACTACAGAAAACGTTCTCCTACCTCGGACGGACAAACATTTCGTCGCGGAGTCGGCGCCCTGTGAGCCGCGCAATCAAGAATCTCTCATTAACGTATTCTATCAGAATGTTAGAGGACTGAAGACAAAGCTCCGAACATGGTATACAAGCTTGTCACTCTCGGATCATGTGCTCGTCGCGGCTTCGGAAACCTTCCTCGACGGGTCAGTGGGGGACGCCGAGGTAGTACCAGACGGATGGACATTGCTTAGACGAGACCGTGCTTCCCCTTGTGGGGGAGTTTTGCTAGCTGCGAGGCCGGGTGTTACCATATGTCGGCGACCTGAGCTCGAGTCTAAACTAAAAGAAGATCTTTGGGCGTCTGTGACATATCGCGGTGTTTCTTTTATAGTTTTCGTCGTATACATTAAACCAAAAGCTATCGACGCCGTGTACATGAATGTATTTAATAACGTAGAAACATTTTTAACTGATTCAGACACAAGAATTTTTATTCTTGGTGATATTAATATGAATAGTGCATCTAATAATATAAAAAATTATTATTGTTACTTTTTGACATATTGTAATCTAATAGATTTTAATGGAATTTTTAATTCGCACGGAGGTATTTTGGACGTAGTGTTGGCGCAGGAGTGCTCAGAGACGGCGACGGCGGCGCAACCTGTTTGTGTGCGAGAAGCCGCCGACGGCTTCGTACCTATCGATGTATTGTACCATCCTGCTCTGGAGATAATGCTCCCTTTACGATTACATAACAGCTGTGCACGGCTACAGCCTAGTAACTTAGATACATCGCGCGACTGGAACTTAAAAAAGATGGATATACCTCTTTTTCACTCATTGCTTGCCGAAACCTCTTGGGCACCTGTACTTGAATGTAGTGATGTCGCAACCGCTACTGATATTTTCTATGATACTATCTATACATTATTTGACTTAACTGTTCCTAAAAAGAAAAGACAAGTAGCTAAATGCAACAGATTTCCGGTTTGGTTTGATGCAAATATTATAAAGGATATTCGGCGTAAAAAGAGATTACACAGGGTGTGGTTGAGGTCGAAATGTAATACATCGTACAAGTTATACACAGATCTTCGTAATAGCTTGAAGAACCGTATCTCAGACGCATATAAATCGTATACTGCTCTTATCGAAGAAAACTTACGGCTGCGCCCTCAGCATTTTTGGAGCCACGTGCATAGACTCAGATCCAAGGGTGGTTTCGAACCCTGTGTCTCGTATCAAGGTGTTTCTTTTACTGGGGTTGAATCTGCAGAAGCGTTTGCAAACTATTTTCCAGCGTCTTTTTAAATAACACGCCACTTTTAAATGTTGACGAGTGTTCTGCATTAGGCTATCAAGGCGGTTACGTTAGTTTACCCACGGTGATCCCCCAAGATATCGAACGAGCCGTGAATAAGCTCAAAATAGAAAGCTCACCTGGTCCGGATAACTTACCTAGCTTTGTCCTTAAAACTGGTAAAAAGCATTTAATTCTTCCACTACACCATATTATAAATCTTTCGCTTAAAAATGGCAAGTACCCCACACAGTGGAAATTATCAAGGGTAACCCCCATCCCAAAGAATAGTAAAAAAAACGTAGTAGAGGAATATCGTCCAATCGCAATTCTATGTGCGCCTGCCAAAATCTTTGAGTACATTCTGCACAATGAAATATATAGCCAGGTAAAACAACAGATAGGCGAAGAGCAGCACGGATTTAGGCCGGGCCGATCAGTAAATTCAAACCTGTTGTGCTTAACAGACTATATATCTAGCGCTATGGATCGTGGATCACAAGTTGATGTAGTATATTTCGATTTTCAAAAGGCCTTCGATAAAATTGATAATGATATATTATTGCATAAGTTATCTACGTTTGGCTTCACTCGCGATTTCTTAATTTTTATGGCCGATTTCTTGAGGGACCGGTGTCAATATGTGAGGCATGGTACATATGTATCTCAACCATATTGCACTAGTTCTGGTGTAAGCCAGGGTTCTGTCACTGGTCCGTTACTCTTTCAAATGATGATTCACGACCTACCTAATGTACTATCTACCGCCAAATGTCTTTTGTATGCGGATGACCTTAAACTATTTTTTGAAATTAAATCTTCTAGTGACTGCCTGAAATTGCAGGATGATATCAATCAAATTTACGAATGGAGCGTGAGAAATAAAATGACATTTAATATAAATAAATGTAACGTCATGACCTTTGATCGTAAAAGAAATCCAATACAGTTTGATTATCATTTAAACAACGTACCTATAAATAGGGTTAACTGTATCAAAGATTTGGGGGTAAATTTTGATCGCAGTCTAACTTTTCATGATCATATATCAGAACTCGCAAAAGAGTCTTACCGGCGCCTTGGCTTCGTCCTACGGAATGCTAGAGACTTTAAAAATCCTGAAGTAATTAAAACATTATATAACTCCTTAGTTAGAAGCAAACTTGAATCGAGTGCTTGTGTCTGGAACCCCTATCATGTCACCTACGCGCGAATGCTTGAAAAAGTCCAAAAGGCCTTTTTAAGGTCACTGTATAAGAAAATTTATGGTTACTATCCGTTTCTGTATCCAACTAAATTCCTGCTCGGTCAGCTTGGTTACAACTCTTTGGAAGTTAGAAGGATGTTAGACCAGCTAACTATCTGCTGTAAGGCGCTTAGGGGGTCCGTCGATTCTATACGTCTGCACGACTTGCTATGCGTACTGTTCGTACCGGATGAGCCCGGGGTTCCAGCAAACAGACGTGGTCGCCCGCATGACCTGTTCCACGTAGATCGCGGTCGCACAGTAGCACGTTCTATGTCGCCCCTGAATCGTGCCCGTCGCCACTTAAACGCACTCCTTGCTGCCAACCCTGATTGTGACATCTTTTGTGATAACTGGAAGACTATTTTAAATACATCCTTGACTTATTGTGAAAATCAATTGGATCAATGGGACAGGTGTAAAAAGCCTGATGATTCATTGGACTTTGACGATAACCTTTGAGTTTATTGACTTGGTACTCTGAGTACTTACCCGAACGGTATATTTTACTTTGTATGACATAATTATTATTTTTTTGTAATGACATGCTAGGCGTATTGCCCATTTGACATTTTTGTATTGACATTTTAAATGATATTGTATTTATATAATGAATATTTTGTAATCCCCAGACATTTGTTTAAGACATTGTTTAAGAATAATTTTTGAATATTGTGAGATAATTGTAATTGGTCTTTTTCCGTTTTTATCTCAATAAACGAATTTATCATTTATCATTTATCATTTATCTGTCTTTTCGAAGTTATGTGCGTATTGTTGATTGCCGCCAACTTCAAACGGTGAAGGAAAACATCGTGAGGAAACCTACATGTCTGAGAGTTCTCAATGATCTTGAAGATGTGTGAAGTCTGCCAACCCGTACTTGGCCAGCGTGGCAGACTATGGCCTAACCCTTCTCACAATGAGAAGATGGCCCATTGCCATTGATGGCACAGTTTGTACAAACAGGGCTGATAAAAAAAATTATAACTATACAATATTTTTTTTAATTATTACATAATAGTATACAAACAAGTCATAATAATAAATAAGTCAGTAATAAATTCAACATATACCATATAACTATTTATGCTTAGCCACGTCAGAGATACAAAAATTAATATGTAATTTAAAAAGGAAACATTATTAATAATACACAAAAAATATTTATAAAGAAGATATTTATAATAACATAATATTGTATAATTGTATTGTACGATCTGTAGTATCTGTTCGTCGTTGATCCTGGCTTTGTAATGTGATTTAAAGACATTCAGATAATGATTTTCAAGTAATAATGATCTTCAATGTCAGTAGTGAGGTTTAAAGATAGCCTCCAGGGCTGCGTATACTAGTAGCGACAGCGGGCCGCAGTTTTATCGAGACGCTGCGGGCTAGGCACAATCGCGCGCCCGCATAATCTCTACAAAGTAACGTCAGCACATAACTATTCAAAAATTTCACAAAAAAGTTATTTAGTTAAAAGTATTAACGCGGAAGGTATGGTAGCTCGTAGTGCCAGGTGAGATGTTAACCGGGAGTGAAGCGCTGTTCCTTTTGAAAAATAACGTCGAATGCAATTGAAAATATAGCCGATGATTTCGTCCCAAAATAGACGTCGATAACTGAGCAATTTTAGTTGAAATGTGTGATAATTGTGTGTGTGTATATGTGTATGTGTGTTTTCATTCACGCGCAAACGGTTAAACTGATTAACATTTTTGGAATGGAGGTAGTTGAATAATACATAGAATATTAATACATACATACATCATACATACTTATCCTGGAATAATACATAGACTACTTTTAATGACTACTAAAAAAAACTGACAAAAACCAGACTTCAAAATACACAATTTGTTTACTTGGATGATATTTTTCAGTTATTTTGTTATAAAAACCAAAGTACTGAAGCGATTTTGATAAAATTTATATTGGACATCCTCTGATGTATTACCTACTAAAAAAAGAATCATCAAAAACAATTCATAATTAGTGGAGTAATCGCTGAACAAATAAACAAAAAAAAACATACAGTCGAATTGAGAATTTTTGGAAGCTGGTTAAAAATTAAAAGTTCCTGCAGGATATCGGGTGAAACCGCTGGGTGCTAGTAAAAAACATGCAGTCGAATTGAGAACCTCCTTCTTTTTGAAAGTCGTAAAACCCGAATAAAACCCAATATTACCAAGTTTTATCAACATCGGTTATAAAATACAACATGTATCAATACCTATGTATACGTATAATAAAAGTAATTTAAAAAAATCTGCTTCAAAACTGAAAAGGAAGAAATAATAACTGTTAAATTATACCGACAAATTAAAACTGGGCGTCTACCTAAATAGGCATGTATCCGAACTATATTTTTGAGGTCTAGCTGAATCCTAAACATACTATAGTATATATATTAAATAAAACCTATTTTATCTTTACTGTCACTTTGAATTTCAGAGTATTGATTTTTAAGTAAAAAAAGAAATATTGTTAAGAAATAGTACCTATGTATTAATTTATAAAAGGCACGAACCCCGGAGTATGTGGAGCTCAATTTTTTCAAATAAATAAATAGATAAATAAATATTTTTTTTTGCGAGTAGTACAGGGGGTGCCCGCAGCGGCGCTCAGATAGGGGCCGTGTTTATCTCGTGCGCTACTCTGTTATTAATTCCTTTTTAATTCAATCACACGATAACACTTAACGCATGGCTACAGGGTGCGCTGTGGGCTGCCTGACGCATGGATACAGGGTGCCCTGCGGGACAATTAGTGTGTGTTTTTACCCTCGACCCAAAACGAGGGGTGTTATACGTTCGACGTGTGTATCTGTATATCTGTGTGTGTGCTATGGCATCGTAGCTTTCAAACGGATGGACTGATTTTGATCCAGTATTTTTTTGTTAGTTTTGATTGAGAGAAATCATTTTGCAATCCGACTTATATTTATACTTGTTGGGATATGCGTTGATAAACATACAAATACAATACATACACATATGAAATTCGTCACACATATTTAAAAGCTGGTATAGACTAACATATGTGAAAACTGTGCAATTCTAACAATATTACATACATACTTAACAAAATTGATAATCTACTTTTTTTTTAAGTCTATTAAATCCGTACCCAACAATTTCGGTCCACATTCTTGATGCGTACTGTACAGGAATGGAGCTCTCTTTCTTGAGCGTCTTTCTTGTTTTCTAAGAGCTGCAATCTTGAAAATTTTATGGCTAGAGTAATTTTTGACGTGACAACGTCTAATAAATCGATGAACGTGCTGCACGCACGAAAAAGGATTACTCATTGTCCCGTTAGATTATCATCATTTCATCAATGTTTTGTTATGACGTTGTCACGTAAAACTATCGTCCGTAAACCGACTTTACAGACAACCAATTTTTTTTTATTACACCGAAAACCTCGCATAGTTTTATCTTGCCGTTACTCCTCGACAAATTAGTACTTTAGTACAAATAGGTTAAATAGAATAGATATTATCTACTGGATCGACGAGCTTCGTCCTCGCTGTCACTTTCGCTTAACATCAGACGGGTTGATGATCAATTTCGTCTAAAAACACCCTCCTTCTTGCCTAGTCACGTAAAACAAGCTACGTTTCGTAAATAAAACCGGCCAAGTGCGAGTCGGACTCGCGCACGAAGGGTTCCGTACCATTATCAATAAAAACGACAAAAAAATCACGTTTGTTGTATGCGAGCCCCCCTTAAATATTCATTTATTTTAATTTAATTATTTATTTCAAAGTGAATAATATAACTCAATATTCTGTGAATATTTCAAGCGAAAATTTCAATCAATTATATTTTTTAGTATTTGTTGTTATAGCGGCAACAGAAATACATCATCTGTGAAAATGTCAACTCTCTAACTATCGCTGGTTCATGAGATACAGCCTGGTGTCAGACGGACGGACAGACGGACAGACGGACGGACAGACAGCGAAGTCTCAGTAATAGGGTCCCGTTTTACCCTTTGGGTACGGAACCCTAAAAATGACTAGTGGGCAACACTAGTCAAGAGTAAAATAGTTTACGATTGTTCCCCTACCTTCCAGGTCCCACCTGCACGTTATATCTCCCAGCTGTGCTGTATTTTTACTCTGCACGGTAACACGCGGAACGTTTACGTCAGCTGTCCAGCTGCAATGGACCGTGTATTTACGAACATCTGGATGACCTGGATGAGGCATATTTTGGATTATTTTTAAACGACTTCCAAAAAGAAGGTTTTCAATTCGATTGTATGTCCACCAATATATTTATGTTATTTTGTATGTTTTTTCAGTTATTACTTCGCCAATTATGAGTTGATTTTGACGGTTCTTTTTCCTTTGGTAAGTCATATTTCAGAGGTGGTGCCATATAAATTTTATCAAAACCGGTTAAGTACTTTAGTTTAACAAAATAACTGGAAATATATGTTATCCAAGTAAACGAATTGCGTATTTTAGAGTCGTTGTATTTTTCAGTTTTTTAAACAATAATTATTACTTGCACCAAAAGGAAGAGTTTTGTTGTTTTTAACTGTCTAGTTGTTGTACTACGTATAGTAGACCTGCGGACACAAAAAAATTTCAACGCACTTATATTCACTCATAATTTTAGCGTGGGCTAGTTTGAAATCAATTATTTATATCTTGATAATTTTTTTAATTTCATTTATTTAGCCATAGATTCTCAAGGAACACTTAGCAATGTCATGTTACAGATATTTTACATTAAGGTAAATCAAATATACATTACGAAATCAAATGCTGCTATATAGGGATGGGCCTTGTCACAATAGAAATCAAATTAAAATATAAAATAATAAAAGATTGTTATTTCTTGACTGTACCATACTTGCTAATGCCCCAACTGATTTTACTCAAAATATATTTGGAAGTTTTGTTTCAAACTGAGGACCTATCCAACGACGAACTATCAGATAAAATTTCTTAAATATTGTTAAAATAGCTCCGGTAATCGGCAATCAAAACGTTGGCGACGCAAAATATCTATGTAATGTAGGTAGTAAGTAAACTAAGTTTCGTCAAGTTTAGTTGGAAATCACGACGAAAGCAAATTGTGCCATACACCTTAGCTGACTTCGTTTGCTTGGTTTAATAGACAACTGAATTTACGTCACTTTTTTTGAATATTTTTTAAATATTGGTAGGTTGTTCACACAACACTATAAAGCCTAAGCTAAGCAAAGCTTGTACTTTTTATACTTTTTATTTTATTTTTAAAACACCCAGATACAGAACAAACATCCATGCTTATCACACAAATGTTTTGTCCTTAGTGGGGATCGAACCCACGATCTACAGCTTAGCAGGTAGACATACTGCCAACTGAGCGAGGCCAGTCAGATATTTAATAAATAAAAATATATATATAAACCAAGAATGACAAGATGAAGAATTTGATTGAGTTTTGTGGTTAATGTTAATTTGATGTTATGTGTCTTTCATGAATAAATATGTATATGTCTATGTCTATGTCTAATCATAAGTGTATTTTTTCACAAGACTTCAAATAAGGTTTTTTTTTCAAAAAAGGAGGAGGTAGGTACTCAATTCGACTGTATTTTTTTATGTTTGTTACCTCATAACTTTCGACTGGGTGAACCGATTTTGATGAGTATTTTTTTATTTGAAAGCTGGTGCTTCACGTGTGGTCCCATTTGGTTCTGACAATGGCATCCATGAGAAGTCGGTTGCTTCAGCCTTTTAAACTATAATTCTTATTTTATGTAGAAATAGGTTTGAGCTTGACCGCCAACTCGCCTGATGTTAAGTGGCGTTGCGGTCTACGATGGATACGCGCTTACCTAGAAGAAACCAATTCACTCGCGATTTAAAGACACCCAGGTATATCGTGTCACCAAAACTATTATGTTATTATTTGTATTTTTATCTCCTGGTTCATGCTTTTAATTTCCAGATGTTAGCACGTGCGTCGTTTACGTCATATGTCCAGCTGTAGTAGTAAGTAGAGCTACGAATGTCTTGAGGAGGTAGACAAGGCAGATGATTTTAAAGGAATATTGGTGGTAAAAGTATAGTATTGAAATATATTAGTATTAAAAAGGCTTAGGGGACTCAAATGCCATAAATAGTTATGTAAAATAATTAAAATTTTAATAAAACTGAAAAAATAGTCCTTCGTAGAATCAGTCACTTTTAGAATTAAACATTTAAGAAGTGGTTAATTATAGACCACGTAGACATTTTGAGAAACTACAATCTGCACTTATTAATAATAAAATAATCCAATATGAAGTTCATTGGTTTAAGTGTTTATGTATAATGCTTTAATTAGTAAAATAATGATATAATAGTTGAAAAAACTGAAAAAGCTGACTTCAAATTAAGCAATTCATTTATTTGAATAACATTTTTCAAGATATTACACTAATATTAAAAATAAGAAAGCTTATGGGTATGTTTGGATGTTTTTTGTTTTTTCTTCACGCTCAAACAGTTAAACCAATTTTGATGAAATTTGGAATGGAGGTAGCATAATGTAGGTAGCATAAGGTAGGTGGCATAAGGTAGGTAGCATAATGTATAATGGAGGTAATGAAGGAAGTAGCCTATGTGTTACATAGGCTACTTTTTATTCCTTAAAAATGTAGTGTTTTTATGCTGGCATAAATGCTCTTTATGCTCTTTCAATGTTATTTATATTACTATAAAACAGCGGGTAACACCCCGTGCCGTAGCTTGTATTTTTTATAAAAAAATAGAACATTAAAATTTATATGGGAACTCTATAAATTTTATACCTCTGAACAAAAAAAGAATCATTAAAATCAAGTCATAATTGACGGAGTAATCGCCGTATCAAACATACAAAAAAACATACAGTCGGATTGAGAACCTTCTTCGTTTTGGAAGTCGGTTAAAATATATTTCTAAATATAACCTGGTTGCTGTACCTATTATAGACATATACATGCATTTTATTGTGACAACAATCATACAAGAGAAAAAAAACGTTAATTTATAGTACAACAACACATTGAATAAAAAATAAAAAATTGTTTGTTGTAACCACCCTGTTTTTTGTTTTGTTGTTTGTTATTAGTTGTAGATTGTTGTAATATCAAAAAGAATAATCCAAGATTGCTGCAAATATTCTGATAAAAAAACAATAATCACCTGGCCTGGCTACAAGAATAAAAAATTGTGAGATATTTTGAATTTCTGTGTTGAATTCATGTTACGCTTGTAGAACTTTATAGTTTCATAGAATTTTCGCATCTTCTTAAAGAATTCTAAATATCAGTGATGGAAAACAGATAATTAAACAAGTCCATACTAAATTTCAGGAGGTATTCAAATAAATAGCATTTTTCGCGTTTGTAGGCAGTAAATTTTCTATCTCGCTCACGTATACCAATATTTTTGAACATATATTTTAAAACTATAGTTTAAAAACTGAAACAACCTTCTTCAATATATGTGACTTCATTTACTTGGATGACATATTTTTTTCAGTTATTCTGTTTTAAAAGACAAGTACTTACTTAAAAAACGTTTTAAGTTAAACGGTTTTATTGAAAAGAAAGATAATGATGTAGGTAATGTATTTACTGTATTTTACTAGAAAAGCCCTTTCATTTGAGACCCATATTGTCCCGGTTGTGTTAAAATATGAAATCCACCATTTTATGGCGGCGGCCATCTTGGATTTACAATAATACAGAATATACTAAATTGTATTGTCATCAGGACTGAAGGTGTATACCAAATTTCAAATCGATCCGTCACCTGCAAGGGGATAAAATTTCAATTACTAAATTTGACCCAAATAAAAGCCAAGCTAAATAAAACAGTTTAACAAACTTTTTGATTGAATGTTCATAGGATCAGTCTGAAATTATATCCTATCATTTCAGAATTTTTCAAATCGATTTATATATGACGGAGTTATATAACATACAAGTAACACACATAAAAAAAAGCATCATCATCATCACCTCAAGAAGTCTACTGCTGGACATATGCATCCCCCATGGATTTCCAAAAAGACAGGTTGGAAGCGGCCTGAAATTAAATAAAATACACCCACATTAATTGAAGTCTGTTAAAAAGCGAACGCTTTGGCAACTTCTGTCTTAGGTAGTCGGGTAAAAAACTAGATAAATTATAGATTAATGAAGCGCAGAGATGGCCTGGTCAGTGAAACACAGGCCGCCGCACGCTTCCGGTCGGCCGGCCGCCTAGCTGGGCGGTAGTGGCATCTGGCATCGGGCGGCGTGTACCGCCCGCCCAAACATAAAGTTTATTGAAGAGTTGACGCGCTCTGTAAATACAACGCACTTAGTGTACAACATAATTATATCTGAAAAGACGGAATTCAAATAAATACGGTTTTATTGAAAACAGCTACAGTTGAAGATAGATAAACTCTTACACACACACATACACTAAAACACTAATTAACAAGAGAGAGCTTACGCGCAAGCGAAAACAACAGGCGGCCATATCGCTAAAAGCGATCTCTTCCAGGCAACCTTGTAACCTTGTGAAGTTTTATTTGATGAGAACGTATCGAGTACGAATTGTAAATTCGGCAAAGTACGAGTTTCACAACAGTTACGAGTTGCATGGCACAATACAAGAACAAAAACATTAATCGAGCTATTTTGTTATATAGATCTACGATTTACGATCTACGTTAACTCTCCTGATCTTAAACGACGGTGTGACCGAGGATGGAACTTGTTATCTAGAAGATAGATATCTTCTAGATCAACGAGTTCCATCCTCGATAATTTTGGAATTTTCATGAATGAAAGTTCACGAAAATTCCAAGATTGTACCGTGGACTGTGGACCGGTTATACTCTTCTCGTTTCTCTATGAGCTTTACGTGGTAGTATGGAAAAATGTACAGTGCTGACGAAAAGTGTGATTTTAATATATTTTTTTACTATAACGTAACATTGTCATCCAAAAGTTATTATATCAGTTTTAGTTTCTATCTAAGTCTAATAGTAGATTATTATACAAGGGGCTAAAATGACCCATTGTAACGAGGTAGATTTTTACTCCCGAGCTTTAGCGAGGGAGTAAATAGAAACCGAGTTACAATGGGTTTTTAGCGCCGTGTGTTACATTCTACTTTTCACTACGATTGCGAGAAAATAAAATAATCCAATACAATAATTCAATGTTAATTTTATTAAAAAGTATATATACAATTTTTACAATTCTGGATATTTAACGAGATGTTTGCAAAGAGAATGTAAATATATTCCAAAGATATTATTCTACTTTTGAATAAAAACTGTTTCGTTAATGTAGGCTCTTTGGTAACAGATAAAAATAAAAAATAAAAAACTTTATCCCATAGAGCTTAAAATGCTATTTTTCCCCGCTATTTTTTGTTATTTTTTATTGTGTTTAATAAATGAGAAGCATTTAAAGCAACTACTACAGTACTATTTCAAAATTTCTATCGCACCAATGGCCAAAGATCGTGAACGGCCTACCCCGCAGGGTGGTAGAGGGTGGTATCCAGATGTTGCCAGCATTAATATAGAAAAGATTCGCGCGCACCATCTGGCCGCCGACCGGCTCAATTTGAACGCGGATACTTTACGGTGGTGACTTCTGGCAATTTTATTAGTATTATTTTTCTGAAAAAGTGTTTTAGTGTTTATTAAAACAAAATTGAGTTATGTAAAATATATGCGCTAAATCTGTTAAAATTTGTTCCATTTCAATTTATGGAGTTTTTAGGATTCATATATTTCTTAACTCAAATTACGTGGTCAAATTTCTAACATTGCCGTGTTCACCGTCTCTTGGGTTATTTTCATAAATAGTTCTGGTCCTAATAGAGGTATGCTGGATCCCTTGCCAGCTCATTCACATTCTCGTTCCCCACAACTCCTACATGGCCCGGCAACCCGATCAGTCTTAGCTTTTGGCATCTCCCTAGTTCGTTAAATGCGTTCTTATTATAATCCAAGACTAGTCCCGAACCGATTCTGCAAGAGACTGTAGATAGTACGGTCTCTTAGGCCTCATTCTTTATTTCGTTTAATTATTGTAAACGTAACTTTGATTTTTTTACGGTTTTTTCCTTAAAATATTAATCATACTACTGCTAATTAATTAATCAAGTAATTTGTTTACTAATATTTTGATAAAAAAGTCAACAACCTCGCTCAGAGATCGCTATTGGCGATAAGGCTGCCTTTTGTTTCACTAGTATGTAAGCCCTTTTCGTTATGTAATTTGTGTTTTAGTTAAGGTGTAAACAATAAAGAAGTTATCTATCTATATAACCTTCGAAAAACCTACGTTCAATGTTTGACACGGGTTCAAAGTTACCCACATTGACAGCAGTAGTTTAGTAAATATTAAACACCAACAAAATTACTGTCAAGTTGGGTAACCTTGACTTCGTGTTAAACATTCTAAGTTTCTTGGTTTTTCCCCAAATATTAAGGGTCAAATTAAATAACTAGTAGTTCTACGAACAGTAGACCTCGCAAGAGAGCCTAATTGGAGCTCACCTTGGGTCATCTGTACACAATACCTACATAAAGTTGGCTGGAGGCCGTATTTAAAATTTTGGCCGATTTCGCAATTTTCTCGCAAAAGTGATTTTACAGACGTTATTTCACGATCAAAAAACATTTTTTCCTTAAGTTTAAATACCTTGAAAGATCAATTTAATTTTAATACATAACAATGCTGGACGTTTCTGGGAGTGATATATTATGTATAGTTGGATTACATAAACAATATATTCGTTGTGCCTATACGTTCTGTTCAATTACGCTATTATTCAGCGCTAAAATTCATCAAGCATATCCAGGCGCCCTCACTGTTACACGCAATCTCAAGTTGGTAGTCATATCTCCACAACCACTTGACCAATTGTGTTCATTTTTACCACAAGTTGTAATAATTATGCACTTTATCTACCTACCAAATATCATTAAAATCGGTGGTACGAACATACAAATTAACAAACAAACTGACAGATGAAAGAAAATTTGGTCAGTTGATGCAGAGACGCTTTGCTCGCTCGGTCCAATAATTAACAATGTTTTGACTACTAATTTTTTGGGAAAACATTTAGGAACATCCGAAAAAAGTTATGTACAATGTTTGACACGGAGTCTAAAGTTACCCACGTTGACAGCATTTTTTAGTGTTTAATTTATTTAATAATATTCCTTATTTATAAAGAAGATCAGTCTGATTTAGATGGAAACACGTCGGCAGGTCGCATGGAGTGTAATATCGTGATGTACGGGAGGGCATGTTTGTCCGACAGTGTTTGGACACTGAGAACCAGCTGCGTGTCGCAATCATTTATTATATTAGCTGGCTAGATTTTACAGTTTTCATACAATTAACATTTTCTGTCTTTATCACGGGAAGCGAACACCTGGCAGACCTCCAGCTCGTTGATTAGATGATAGGGACAAGGCAGTAGGAAAAGAGTATATGAGACTGGCACAGGACTGGAATGAGAGACGCGCTACAGAGGAAACATATCCTCAGCAGTGGGTGGATAGTGCTTGATGTCAGAACCATTAGGTCGGGTGTCCAATCATAAAAAAACTGACACACTCGACCTTATTGTTCTAGAGTCGATATTAAGGTTATTTTGTTGAAACATAGTATAATCTTCCAAACAATAAAAAAACTGGACCTAAATGGGACAGACAAACACGCAACACGTCAAACTTATATTTTCTGGCTTATCATAATACTTTTTATGAGACTTTGCTCCAATTTTTCACATAAAACAATAAATATTAAAAAATAAACAGCACAATATAAGCACAAGTAATTAAAAAATGTTCAAATTCCAAACAAGCTATAAATTAGTTCCGGGCAGCGAGCGGGGCGCAGGTGGCGCCACTGTCGCACGACAAACAGCCGTGCGTCAGGCTGAACATACACCAGGACTAGAAATTAACGGATAAACATACGTACATACGAGTTTTAATAATATATTTTATTTAACTGTAGAAAATTACACAGCGTGTCAAAAGCAAACTGTTTTGTTTGTAAAATGCGAAAGTTTGTGTGTAGTCGGGTGTGTGTGTGTGTGTTTGTTACTTTTCACGTTAAGAGTCCGTAGACCAACCAACGTCCGTCTCGCTCGCGCACTTTTTTAAAGATATAAAATGACTGCTAGAAAATAGAAAATGACATCACATACTCGTATATTCGACAAAAATTTCAATTTTTAAATTATTAACGCAAAAATTATTTTTATAAAATTAACTTGGATCAAATAGAACTTTTTGTCGAATATTTGTTATGTTATTTTCTAGTTTTACAAACGACAATTTTTTATAAGTTCATGCAGTCATTTTATATCTTTAAAAATGTGGATATGTGCGAGCGAGACGGACGATGGTCGAAGTACGAATTTTTAAAGCGGCGTAACGGATTTTAATGTAATTTACAATGCACATAGCTTGTACCTTACAATAACTTAAATATTGTTTTTTGTGCGTAGCGTTCGTAACATGTTTCAGGTGCTAGCTACGTGCTACGATTATGCTAGGGTTTCGTAGCAGGCCTACGTTTTTACTACGTAACTGTAGCACCTGTGGGATAAATAGTAAAAATAGATTGTAAGTCTCTTTGGATTTATGAGAGAGAATTATTGTGGTAAAAATGGAAACTAACGTCTCGATTGAAGAAAATAATGAAATAAGGGCAGCAGTGCTCTATCTGAAGTTCTTTATCCGTATTATAGTATATTATGTTCAAAACTAGTTACGTAACTATAGTTACGTACGCGGCCGAAGCGATATCTTGTGAACACGTCCAACTAGCAGCACTTCACCATAACAGTTGCTCTACGAAACCTCTCTTATTTCGTACGGCTTACAAGCGATCTCAAAGTTTAATGATAACCAGTAGTTCTACGAACAGTAGACCCCGTGAGCACAACCTTTTTACCGACTTCAAAAAGAAGTAGGTTAATATTTCCGCATTTTTTTTTTAAATATTTGTTACCCAATAACTCCGTCATTTTACTACGAACAATAGACCTCGCCAGCACAATCTTTTTACCAACCTCGAAAAGAAAGAGGTTAACATTTCGGCTATATTTTTTTAATGTTTGTTACCGCATAACTGCGTCATTTATAAACAGATTCAAAAAATTATATTTTTGTTTGTAAGGAAATTCTTTCAGATTGGTCCCATAGAAATTTCATCAAAATCGGTTCAGTAGTCTGTTGTTTCAGTTTTTTAAACTATAATAATTTGCATAAACTTTTTTGTGTTCTGTCCACGCCTAATGTTTCTTGTTATTATAGTAGTTACTATATCGACTGATTGTGTGTCGATTAATATAATAGTATCGATTAAACGAGACGAATAAATAATCGCAACGCCAGCCGCTAGAGGGAGGGAGGGAGGGAGGGAGGGCGGAACCTTCATAAAATTTAATTCATTTAAATATATTCCACTTCTTAATAATAACGGTTGGATCTTACAAATTGCACGAACCAGTTTAATTTTTTTAGTTTTTAATTAAATGAGTACAATTAAAAAACAAGATTGATTGAAATAAATTTTCTTAGGTACGAGCCTTTATTAATGCAGAAAAATGCTTATAGTGACTAAAATAACAATAGTAAAAAAAAAAAAAACTTTAATAAAACGACTTCAAAATGCGCAACTGTATTAAAAATCAAACTACTGAACCGACTTTGATGAAATTTCTACGGGACCAATTTGAAAGTGTCAATTCAAACATTTTTTTTAAATCATTTTATAAATGGCGGAGTTATGCGGTGACAAACGTAAAAAATACAGCCGAATTGTTAACCTCCTTTTTGAAGTCGGTAAAAATGGGCATAAACACCATAATACCGCAACTATATATTTTACAGCTTATGTTACAGTAATAACCTTCTTTACGATTTCTTATATTTATATAACATTAAAATGCCATCCTCAGTAAGCGCCATTAATTGATCTAGTGGGAATTAAAAGTCTCACTAGTTCAACCAATTGAACTGCCAATAAACGACAAAATCACAACTATCCATGCTGGACTGGGAGAAAAACGAACACAGAAATTAGAATGTACCAGCTGCTTCTCATCCCGGACATTGTAAAACTCAGTTAAGGGACTTTAGGGAAATTGTTGTTTATGTAGGCAATGGACTGACTGCAGCCAACATTACAGCTTATCCTCTAATACCTTCTAACCTTCTAAAACCCTTTCCTTACCATGTAATCATCTAACCACAGTCAAATGTGGCGTCAAATGACAACATGATCTTTGATGTTTACCCCATAAAGGCGTGATTTTATGTTTATAAAATCACAACATGATAATGTTCATAATTGTAACCATAGCAACCAGCATTTAACAAATCGTTTCTTTTAAGAGAAGAGATACACGATAGAACGAGAAGAAAAGGTTCAAAGCAGCATAAAAACTTATTGCGAGGGGCGTTACTGACCGGGAATGACGTTTGCACTGTTCCTTTGAAGATCGCCGAATACTGTTAAAACTATAGTCAGATATTTTGACTTAAGTAATTCGTAGCTTTTATTTAAAAATGCATACACAACGTAGATTGACGCTAAAGACTTTAAAGTAGGTCCCATAAACATTCTAATGTTCTGTAAGAATGTGTGTGAGAGTATGGTATGTGTGTGTGTGTTTGTGACGCGACCAGCTGAGCTAGGAACATTTTTCATCCGCCCGCCCTACGACCCGACGCGGCGGGGGGATACTACAGAACTAATGAGCATGTAGGTAGGTATTTACTTAAGAAATAGAAAATGCAAGGTGGAAATTTTAGTTTGGTAAAAAGACATTAATTTAAATTAGTAAAATTGTTAAAAAAATATAGACTTTAAAATTATTTGCTAAAGTAAAGGTTTTTACTTATATTTGTTTATTTTAGTTAAACATTTGTTTTAGTAACATATATTGTTATTTTGCTTTATGATTGGCGAAAACAAACACATTAGCTAAGATTCTATTTTTCGCTTTTTTCGAAAAAAAAAATTATTTTGAAGTTAAAGATAGCTCATTATTCAACTATATCGTATATCTCCATCGTGACTTTTTTTTAAATCTCGCCTGAAGTTAAGTGACGGTGTGGCCGAGGACGGAGCTCGATCTAGAAGATATCTATTCACTCTAGCCTTAATAACCAAGCTCTCAGGAAACAGAGAAAATCTGAGCGAGAAAACAGAATTTTCGCCGTTGTCGGTTACAAGAAGTAGCACCCTACTGAGCTGTGCCACTGGCACCCTTTTAGCCGATCCGCGATATATGGGCAGCGTTTGTTGATTTTTCAGCTCAAATCTGGCCCTCACGGAAAAATACAAGCGCTTGATAAACTAAAAGACTTTGAAAATATCAAATAACGAAAGAAAAACGGGCAGGCATCATGGCTCAGTGGTAGTACGTCTGACTCTGAGCTGTAGGTCGTGGGTTCGATCCCCACCCAGGGCAAATATTCTGCTGAGCATGGATGTTTGTTCTGTGTATGGGTATTTATATGTATCATATGTATGTATTAACAAAAAATAAAAGTATATATGCATTCTATCAGCCATATTAATCACATAGTACAAGCTTTGCTTAGTTTGGGGCAAGATGGTGTTATGTAAAAATGTCCTCCAATATTTATTTAAAAAAATAAAGGAATTTTGGTGACGTCATATTATTACCTGTGTAACAAACATACATTTTTTTCGCTATTGGTGTCACGCGGACCACAACCGCAGAATACATTTAATAGTATTACATACAAAATGTACACCTCCGTATCCCGCCATCTCGGGTTCTTCACCCGCTAAAATACTCTCGATCAAACAAAAAAACAACGGGTTGCACTCCGGGAGAGCCAGCAGAAGTGAAAACTAAAAAATAAAATAGCACCAAGACTGACTCGTGAAGGATTTGAACCTCCGCCCTCTGATTGACAAATTGAAATTTATATCGGTGCTCTAACCTATTGAGCTAACGAGTCTTACGTGCATGTGACGAAAATGAGCATTCGGCGCAACGAAATGATGTCATGCTAGAAGGATAAACTTGTACATACAATAACGAACTTTAAATGCAGAACGTTAGAATAGGTTTCTGACTGTACGTCTTACGATCTGACGATCTGACGCGAGTTTAAATTTTTTTACCCATCCCAAAAATGCACAACGCCGCGAAAGAAGTTTTCACTTAAAAAAAAATAGATCAAAATTGCTTCATTTATTTGGGAGCTCCAATCGGTCTTCTTGGAAGTCCATGAGGGGAGGCCTATGTTCAGCAGTGGACTTCTTATGGCTGAGATGATTATTATGGCTTGGGAGCTCCGATGCTACAGACATGTCAAACATATTTTACGCTTTTTAGGGTTCCGTACCCAAAGGGTAAAAACGGGACCCTATTACTAAGACTTCGCTGTCTGTCTGTCTGTCTGTCTGTCTGTCTGTCTGTCTGTCTGTCTGTCTCCAGGCTGTATATCATAAACCGTGATAGCTAGAAAGCTGAAATTTTCACAAATGATGTATTTCCGTTGCCGCTATAACAACAAATACTAAAAATTCAAAAAAAATAAATATTAAGGGGGGTCCCCATACAATAAACGTGTTTTTTTTGTATTTTTTTGCTCAATATTAAAAACAGTAACAGGTAGACGCTTCAAATTTTCACAGAATATTTACTTGTATAATAGCTTTCAAAATAAATAATTAAATAACAATAAAGTAAATATTAAAGGGGGGCTCCCATACAACAAACGTAATTTTTAAGCAATTTTTACTCGATCTTAATTAACAGGTAGAAACTTGAATATTTGTAAGTAAATATTTAGAAATATATTAACTATAAAAATAAATACCTAATCTAATAAATAAAAACTCACAAAATGAAAATAATCCGTGCATCTAAACGCGGTGCGAGCGCCGCGCCGCGGTGTGGTGGTGGCGCGAGCGCGAGGCGGTTGCTAAGCAACGGCTGCGCGGGTAGCAGGGGAGGTAACATCACGGAGCGAGCCATAACCGCGCGTATTCGCGCGAGCGTCGTCATGCTGCCCGGATGTGTATCGAAAACCTACCTATAAGTTTGCAATTTACTACTTGGAATTTCGTTGATTTCTCGTTATTTTATAAACAGAACTAAACTTTATAGTATTATAGATGATAGTACGGAACCCTTCGTGCGCGAGTCCGACTCGCACTTGGCCGATTATTATTAACTTACTAATGCCTTTCGTTTTTTCATAGTAGGTTAAAATTTCGCCACCTACACAGGACCACGAAGTCAGTTTGTTTTTATTCGAGGAAAACTCAATAACTTGTTATTCCAGATTTTATCCACTTTTAACTACAAAAACAATTTAAACGTCCAAAATTAGCACGTTTTTCCATCGATGAGTGTAATCCGTACCACCCCCCCTAACCCCTAGGAGCTGGGTTGGGTAACATCTGTGCCAGCAAACCCTTTAATACTATGCGTAGAGAGAATAATGGGCGAGCATTTTCAGTTAACACATGAGTACCAAATGTTCTTACGAAAAACATCACCTATATTAGCTCGTTGTTAGTTAGATTCGTCTTTGGTTTTTTTGTGTCTTAAGATACATTTTTAACCCCCGATCCAAAAAGGGGGGTGTTATAAGTTTAACGTGTGTATCTGTGTTTGTCTGTGGCATCGTAGCTCTCAAACCGGTGGACCGATTTTGGTCCAGTTTTTTTTTTGTTTGAAAGAGGATTTCATCGAAAGTTTTTTAACTATCTTTCATCAAAATCATTTCAGTTGTTTCTTTTTGTTGGGGATTTTAAAGTTTTCAGAACTTATAATAACAAACATACATACATAACAACTCCCGAAAATAACTGAAAATTACACTTTTTTGAAAACTGCAATAAACTTTTTCGTAATAAATGAGTGATAGGATAATATTTGTAAAATCATTTAAATTTATTCTATAGTTGCTTTATCGCATACTTTCTCGCGGAAACGTACACTCAACATCATATCAAGCGTTACGCAATTGTAATACTACAAAAATCGCTCTTATGCAGTCGGGTTTTTTTATATGATACTTATTGCCACGATATTTGGGTATTTCTTCGATCTCGAATTACCTTCTGATTCTTCATCTGGCAGGTTTCCATCGTACTAAAAATAATATGATTTAAGAAATCTACCATTTTCCTTGAATATGTTAACATAGTACGATGGAAGGAACCCTGCCAGGTTTCCTCACGATGTTTTCCTTCACCGTTTGAAGTTGGCGGCAATCATAATACGCACATAACTTCGAAAAGACAGAGGTGCGTGCCGCGGGATTCGAACCCTGGACCTGCGGATCGCAAGTCAGACGGTCTCCCGACTAGGCTGCCGGAAACTTAATGTTTTCTTATTTTTTCACAATTGTTATTGAAATTAAGCAACTCATAACGGATTTATCGTGTATATTTTACATAATTTTATGACTTAAAAACAGAGATCCTAAAATGAGGTCAAAAAATTATGTAAAATATAATAATTTAATTATATATAATATAATAATAGTTTGAAACTAATCCGTTAAAGGTTGTTTAATTTCAATGACACTATTTCGTTTGCCAACAAACTAGTTCGCGTCTACAGCTTGGCTCATCTGGTGCCGGCAACAGCTGCGGCAGCCATCCCTTCCAGGCGCGCTGTCAACCGCAGCGGCGAACGTTTATTTATTTGAAGCCCGATGCCCAAATTGATTCGTTTGATATGCTTGCTTTCTGCGCGCTCTACGTACACGATTTTCAATTTTGGAACTTTGCCGTTTTGTTTTTGACGGTTTGGATTTGGAACGATGCGGTTCAAAGAGGCGAGTCTTTTGTGTTTTTTCACAACGAAGAGGGGTAATGTTTTTCAGGTGTATGCATGTTTGTAAAGGCTCTATGTATGTATGTTTCTAAATTACCTCCTGCAGCTTGAATGGCTTGATCAACTTTGATGTACGATTTGATTTGTTTTTTTTTTTTCGAGTGTTATAAGCTAACTTTTATCCGACGTCAAAAAGGAGGGGTCTATTCAATTCGAATATATATGTTTTTTGTTGTACGTTTGTTACCAAGTAAACGTTACTGTAACTTAACGTAACATGAAGTCGGTTGTTTCAGCTTTTTAAACTATAATTATTAAAAATAAATCTAATTAATTGTACTTTTTCATAACCTCCTGTGATAAATAGGCGTTTTACTGTAAAAATACATATTATCAAGTTTAGCAGTCGCACTGCAACAAAATTATCAAGATTAGTCGGGTAATTTGTAATTCTTAACTTGTTAGTCACGTACAGTCACAATTTTTAGTCGTGAGCACTTTTAAATGCATTAAGAAAAGCTAGTATTTATCGTCATCATTATCTCAGCCACAAGAAGTCCACTGCTGGACATGGGTCTCTCCCATGGATTTCCAAAAAGACCTGTTGGAAGCGGATTGCGTAAATATACATATTTTAGCTTAATGACGCTACATTTGACAAAATAAAAAAAGTAGTTTGTGTAAAGTATCTTTTGAAAGGTTATTTATCTCAGAATTACATACATTGCTTGCTCGTGCTCAGAACTTAGTGCGGTCGCTGCGAGTGACACGCCGTGGTTGCGGTACACGGTTACACTTTCAATTTATGGCTGCGAATTGCGAAGTTAAGATTTTTGTTGTTATTGCAACGGTTTTTAAGCACTAAAGCACAATTCTGTCGTTTCTTGCTTTACTTTTTAACCTCCGACGAAAAATGAGGGGCGTTAAAAGTTTCACGTGTGTATTTGTAGGTATGTCTGTCTGTAGAAACGTATGCAAATGAATAAACCGATTTTGATCTATTTTTTTTGTCGTTCAAAAGAGGATTTGATCTAGATTGATTAAATGTATCTTCGAACAACATTTTCAGATCGGCTATTTATGTCGTGCGTGTTTTAAGTTTTCTGAACTTGACTGATTGATTCCTAGTATTTGTCTAGTTGCTTACAAAAAAAATTGTATTGAAATAGTAACTATTTACTATCACGGTCATTAATTAGAACACATAAAGGCAGTAAAGAATAATGAAATGCATAAATCTGCCATAGCTGAGCATCTGCTGGACTCAGGAACTAATCATTGGATATAATTTCACAAGCCGGAAATAGTGTGACTTAGAGTTGTTACTTTGAAAAATAAAAATACAATATAACCAAACGTGTATAATTTTTTTCCTTTAGATTCTTACGTAATAAATATTACACAGGGGGGAGGGGTTCAGCCTATTCTTATTTTTTCTTATACTTAGTCTGGCCATAAATACTGTTACAGTTAAAAATAAGAAAGATATTACATTTGAATTTGGAATCTGTCATTTTTATACGATTGTTCATTGAGTTTTCTAATTTTGGCGCTAATACATTGTACAATATTTTGCGATATTAAAATGGAGTGGGGTGATAAAGAGAACCGAATCGCTGTGATTGCATTACACAAAGTTGGTATGGAGCCAAATGCAATTTTTAAAACTTTCCATACGCTTGGTATTAGTCAAATGTTTGTGTACCGGACTATTAATAGGTACAATGAGACCTCCTCTGTTTGTGACAGAAAAAGATCTGGCCGTCCACGTAGTGTTCGTACGAAAAAGGTGGTCAAAGCAGTAAGGGAAAGAATTCGAAGAAATACTGTCCGAAAGCAAAAGATTTTATCTCGGGAGATGAAGATAGCACCCAGAACCATGTCGCGTATTTTAAAAGATGACTTAGGACTTGCAGCCTATAAGAGACGCACTGGTCATTTTTTAACTGATAATTTAAAAAAGAATAGGGTGGTAAAATCGAAACAACTACTGAAGCGGTACGCAAAGGGAGGTCACAGAAAAATTTTGTTTACGGATGAGAAAATCTTTACAATTGAGCAACATTTTAACAAACAAAATGACCGTATTTATGCTCAAAGCTCTAAGGAAGCTTCCCAATTAGTCAACAGAGTGCAACGTGGGCATTATCCGACTTCAGTAATGGTTTGGTGGGGTGTTAGCTATGAAGGAGTGACTGAGCCATATTTTTGTGAAAAAGGTATCAAAACATCGGCACAAATGTATCAAAATACCATTCTTGAGAAGGTAGTTAAGCCCCTTAACAACACCATGTTCAATAACCAAGTATGGTCCTTCCAACAAGACTCGGCGCCAGGTCATAAAGCTCGGTCCACGCAGTCTTGGTTGGAAGTGAACGTTTCGGACTTCATCAGAGCTGAAGACTGGCCGTCGTCTAGTCCTGATCTTAATCCGCTGGATTATGATTTATGGTCAGTTTTAGAGAGTATGGCTTGCTCTAAACGCCATGATAATTTGGAGTCCCTAAAACAATCCATACGATTGGCAGTGAAGAATTTTCCCATGGAAAGAGTGCGTGCTTCTATTGATAACTGGCCTCAACGTTTAAAGGACTGTATTGCAGCCAATGGAGACCACTTCGAATAAGCTTTTATATTTTAAATTGTTTTATATTTATGTATTAAACTAACACACTGTAAAAGTAATAAATATTATTTGCAATAAAAAAAAATATTTTTTCTTCGTGACAATATTTATGGCAAGACTAGGTATAGGGGGGGGATCAAAAACTGGCAAAAATAGTCTTACGTAATAAATGAATGGCCCCTTATGGCTGAGATGATGATGATGATGAACTGTAAATTGGGCATCGGCACATACCTTCAGAGTCTTTAAAAGTACTACTCGGTACGACACATTTTGTTCGTCACACAACGTCTGGCGGTCCTGTAGGGGTATTTAGAATTCATTCGGAATCTATATCTCCGTCTCTATCATTCTCTATGGAAATGACAGAGACGGAGTTATAGATTTAGAATTGATTACGAATGAGTTATGAATACCCCTACTGGGCTCTTAGACCATTTGTGTCATGCGAATTATATATTTTTTTTAGTTTATAATTTTGAGCAAGCAGTGTATTAGTAACGCAGTGAGAGAGAAATCCAGCGCAAGAAAAACGCTTTCAAAAAATCTCGTCATTTTCACTAACAGTTTAACCACTGCGCGTTAAACAGAGAGACTAGAGGTTGTATAGTTGCAGGCCAGCAGTGTATGTGTGACACAGCGGCGGTGTCGGCGTTAGGTACGCGCCAGGCGTCAGGTGCGGCGGACGGCGCGCGGCGCCGGGTTTGGCAAATTTTAATGAATGTCGTTGTTGGAAGTTCAACTGGATGTGGTACGGAGAAAGTTTACTTTTTTACCCGACTGAATAAGAAAGGAAAGTTCATCACAGTTTTTCATCACTACGTGGGTGACAGCGCGAAGCGCCGAAATATACCACCTAAAAATAAAATGCATATGTATTTTTAACCGACTTCCAAAAAGGATGTTCTCAATTCGACTATATGTTTTTTTTAATGTTTGTACAGAGATAACTTCTCCAATTATGAATAGGTTTTGAAGATTATTTTTTCTGGTAGATAGTTTTCAGAGGTGGTCCCATATAAATTTTATCAAAATCGGTTTAGTACTTTATAGCAAATTAACTCTAAAAATATGTCAACTAAGAACGTAAGAACGAATTGCGTATTATGAAGACTATTTTTTCAGTTTTTTAAACAATAATTATGTTTGCATTTGATGGATCTTTTTTTACGTAAGACAGGTCTACCGGTTGGCGAGCCGTCAACTCGCTTGATGTTAAGCGATGGTGTAGCCTAGGATGGAGCTCGTCGATCTGGAAGATATCTATTCACTCGAGAATTGAAAATTGCAAGATTATAGCTCTCAAAAAATAGAGCAGGCGGCAAAGAATTCCATTCCTGTGAAGTACGCTTCAAGGACATGGACCGAAATCGTTGAGTACTCAATTTTGGCATTTCAATGAGAAATCGGTGGTAATGTACCGACTTTCTGGTAGTACTGCAGTAGTGGAATAAGATCATGAAGCTCTTATGCGTACTCTTCAAAATTAATCCTTTAAAATATAGACAGACATGCCTTTACGTCGGTGTTAGAGACTGAGTAGCTTCTTGGCAAGTCTCGACTCGCTCTTGACCAGTTATTTCCGGTGTCTCTTCCATCCGCTGTAGGTGCATGTGGTGCCACGTGCGCACGGCGTGTTATATGGATTTCATTTAGGGAATCGTATAATATTACAGCGCGGCTTGGACCTAATGCGCATTTTTATGTTTCATTTTTCAATATGGCGCCCGTAGGCGGCGTCTCCACGGACGGTCTCAGCGGTTTTACGGCGAGAATACGTCTCTTTGTCGAGATAAAATTAAATTGGTGAGGCTCATTTCTAATTATTTTGAAATGTATACTAGACAGTTTCATTGATAATTAAATAGGAGGTCAATCAATCAAATTAATTCAATTGTATTTTTATACTTTTTTTTTGTTGTTTGTTACCTGCCGTCATGTATGAACTGCTCTGAAAAAAAAATTGAAAGGATACATTTTGTTTCTTTCTTCTGACTTCAAAAAGGAGGAGGCTGTATTTTTTGTTTTATTTTATATTTGTAACTGTATAACTCCGTCATTTATAAACCGATTTCAAAAATTCAGATTGGTCCCATTTCATCAAAATCGGTTCAGTAGTCCGGTTCTTAAAACAAAATTGTGCAATTTGATGTCTATTTATCAGTTTTTTTTACTGTATAATAATTATTCAACTTTAAAACTATAGTTGTTAAGTTGAAGAATATATTATGAAATTAGGACAGATTTAAACAAGTTAACAAGTACAAGTCGATGACATAGGCTACGGAACCCTAACACACTAGTGTCGCGACACGTTCTTGACCGTTTCTCTGCGTAAAACGCCACACACCCGTTACACCCCTCCCCCCTCCCCGTTACCCCTCAGCACCTGTACATTCGAATGGCACGTTATCTAAAATCGAGTTAGTACGTTGATTGGTTTTAATCAAACTTTTGCCTCGAAGCGCGGCTGGCGCTGACAGCCCCATTATACACAGTCGGAGCTGTGTTGCCGCATCCAACCTGCCACTAACCATGCAGTAGATATGGTAGAAAACCCGCGATAAGTACGGTAGACTAAGAGCAGGCCGTATGTTTACCCACCTCATCGGGTAACAAGATATGAGCTATCTAGGATGACGCACATTAGTAAGGTGTGTCTAAATGTACAGGGTTGCCTAAATAGATAGAAATAGAAATAGAAATAAATAGATAAATAACGTAGATTGAATAACTACATCGTTGGATATAGTTATAAAAATCAACAAGATACATATTAGATACAAAATATAGATAAATATAATTAGATAAACCTGCACGAATAATTCATGACGATGAATCAAAGTTACAAGCACAAATAACCAAGATGGAACAGAAATGAAGACATATATTAAAATATAAATTAATAGTATATACCGTACACCTGAAATAAGAAATATAAACAACAAAAATTCTTAAAAAATTAAGCCAAACTGGGATTTTAAACTAATAATTAATGAAGTAACATATTCATATTCGTTTATTGAGATAAAAACGGAAAAAGACCAATTACAATTATCTCACAACACATATATATTAAATAAACTATATTAAGAATGAAATGAAGAAATATAAAATCTACACCCTCGAAAACCAAAAATAAGACAAAAGTATGCACATAAATGTAGAAAAATAGGAACAGAATCAAAGCATAATAATATTAAGAACAAAAATCTTAGAAATTCTTTGAAAATAAAAATAGAAATAAAATATTAGCATAATCAAAATCGAGAAAATCACATGCATACATTAAATAAAACATAAACGACAACACAAACATTACAATCAGGCAAAGCATTAACACATTTAAATAATAATCGGCCAAGTGCGAGTCGGACTCGCGCACGAAGGGCTCCGTACTATCTATAATACTATCTATAATAATAATCTATAATACTACAAAGTTTAGTTCTATTTATAAAATAACGAGAAATCAACGAAATTCCAAGTAGTAAATTGCAAACTTATAGGTAGGTTTTCGATACACATCCGAGCAGCATGACGACGCTCGCGCGAATACGCGCGGCTATGGCTCGCTCCGTGATGTTACCTCCCCCGCTACCCCGCTAAACCGGCGCTCGCACCGCGTTTAGATGCACGGATTATTTTCATTTTGTGAGTTTTTATGTATTAGATTAGGTATTTATTTTTATAGTTAATATATTTCTAAATATTTACTTACAAATATTCAAGTTTCAACCTGTTAATTAAGATCGAGTAAAAATTGCTTAAAAATTACGTTTGTTGTATGGGAGCCCCCCTTTAATATTTACTTTATTGTTATTTAATTATTTATTTTGAAAGGTAATATACAAGTAAATATTCTGTGAAAATTTGAAGCGTCTACCTGTTACCGTTTTTAATATTGAGCAAAAAAATACGAAAAAAACACGTTTAATGTATGGGGACCCCCCTTAATTTTAATTTTTTTTTAATTTTTAGTATTTGTTGTTATAGCGGCAACGGAAATACATCATTTGTGAAAATTTCAGCTTTCTAGCTATCACGGTTTATGAGATACAGCCTGGAGACAGACAGACAGACAGACAGACAGACAGACAGACAGCGAAGTCTTAGTAATAGGGTCCCGTTTTTACCCTTTGGGTACGGAACCCTAAAAAGGGCCTTGATTAAGTTCGAGGGTTTATTGGTGGAGGAGGACGGAAAAAAAACCTGGGGCGTTTTGTATAGTTGGCAAAAATATGTCAATTTTTTGTGTGCACCACATTATCGGGTAACAAGTAGTACATTCGAAAGTATAGTATTTTAGTACTTCTAGATAGACACTTTCGAATGTACTACTTCTTACCCGATACCACATTATCGGGTAAGAAATAGTACACAAAAAATTGACATATTTTTGCCAACTATACAAAACGCCCCAGGTTTTTTTTCCGTCCTCCTCCACCAATAAACCTAGGCAACCCTGTAGGTACATTTAGAGACACCTTACTAATATGCGTCATCCTAGATAGCTCACAATTTGTTACCCGATGAGGTGGGTAAGCATACGGCTGCTCTTAGGCTATACGATACTTATTGCGAGTTTTACTAAGGCGAATCTAGATTTTCTAGAAAATCCATTCCTAGATCTAGATGCTCCCTCCATCATCGTCCACAGCGTCGCTTAACATCAGGCGAGTTGGTGGTCAATCGTAGATCTATCAGATGTAAAAATAAAACCGGACAAGTGCGAGTCAGACTTGTCCACCGGGGGTTCCATACAAACTAGATAAAATAACTAACGGGCGAAGCTAGTCATTGGTAAAAACGAGAAATTACATTTAAATTACATTTTTGGTCACAAGCCTAAATTTACACATCGTAAAAATAATTAAAAACAAGTTTTAACTTATGCTAATGAAGTTCTTTCATATGATCACATGATACGGTTAACTCACTTTAAAATTTGGACCCTCATTTCTTGCATAAAGAGCCTATTTTTTTTTATTAAATTAAAAATGTACAGTTTTCGGATTTTTTCCTTTACACACACACTTACACAGAGAATGTTTCTTGTCAAATTTCATAGTTCTAGGTACCCTATTGGTTTTGATTCCTTTGTGAGTGTCGAAATATGCGATTTTCGCGACATATACTGGTGTAACTTTTTTTACACGAGAACCGAGAAGTTTCATTTTTTCACAGCTGCAAGGGACTACAGATTTGCGTACTTGTACACTTTTAATTTCAACTCGATACCTCCACGCGTTCCCTTCTGTCCATCTTGACAGATGGACAACAAAATGATCGTATAAGGGTTCCGTTTGTCCTTTTGAAGTACGGAACCCTAAAAAATGTAAACACTCCTAGTATGTTGCAAAACTACCCAATATTTTTATTTCTACACAGTTATTTTACAAGTATGTCAGTAAAAAGGTGAAACAGTTAAGTATCCAGGCTCAATTCAATTCCAAATCCAATTGCGCTCTGGATCCAGGTGGGAAGATGCGTAATGACATTCTATCCATTATCCCAGCAGAGTTGAGCTGTACTACTGACTCGTGTAACTATTGTTTAAGCTATGAACCAGGTCATAGGCTGAACTGTTGCTACTAAGGCTATTCATCTATAATGATACGTTTAAACGAAGCGAGTCTCGGACAAGAGTCGCCAAAGAGTATTTCATAATATACATTTGTACGGTAAGTCGCACGCTTCGCCACCGGTATGCTACTAATCTTGCGATATTCGCCTGTCAGTCTCGGCAAAATGGCGACGGAACAGCTGTTGAATATACAATTTGTTGAAGAAATTCGAAATTCGAATGACATTTTTTATGTTTCCAGTCGTGTAATGTGCGAGCCCCGCGTATCGAATAAGTATTTTTACGTACGCGACTGAAGTATCGTCGTCGTATCGTCTCTTTTGAGTATCAATGTACTCGTACGAGTATGTAGTGCCGCCAAAGATGTTATAGTAAGTTTAAAGAATAGACTGCATTACATATACCTAGTAATAAAGTTATTCTATTCTATTCATAACGACAAGTCGGTTTACAAAACGTCATTATGTTCTAATACGGCGTTCTTGTGTTTAGACGGATTGTAATCTCGATACGATTTCCAAAGTGTTTAATTGTATCGTTCACAAGTACTCGTAATTTTGTATGTATTTTATCAGTTTTCAAAACAGGATAAGTGTCTATGATAGACTGATTTTAAACTATAAGCGACAGAAACAAAAGAAGGTCATTTTTTTGTAAGTAATAAATAATATATTTGTGTTGACTGCATTTACTGTATTGTATTGTGAAACAGTAAATTTTTAGATTTATTTTTTGATGTTGCAGCGCTACCAGCGACAATATTTGGAGCGAGAATCTAAAAGAGGCTTAACTAACACGTCCCTAATTGTGTTCCATGAATATTTTTTTTCAATTGTAATCCAGCTGAACATAAGTTAGCCGTATTATAAAACAATGCAGTTTTGTAAACCAGGTTTATTATAAACCAAATATAATATAGACGCAGTTGGGTTTTAGTTTTTCAAGCTTGTTTAAGTATATTTTGTTAGATGATGGTATAAGTGTATCGTTAGAACACAGCGCGCGCGGTGAGTGGTAGCTGGTAGGTGGTAAAGTACAGCTGGCTCCTTGCGCGGGTTATGGTCCCGTGACGCAAACCACACGCGCCACCTGCTGCCGCATACGGGGTGTTACAAAACGATACAACATTTAGAAAATAATGTCTATGTAATATGTATATATTTGTATAATTTTCATTGTCAATGTATAGATGTACACAGTGTAGGTGAACTTTATAAATAAATAAATAGTGCCATAAACTAATTTGGCCTGGTGGCAAAAAGTGGAACTAACGACGCCATCTTGAAATACTGTGACACTGACAGAGACAGCAGTGACATTTAACAAATTACTGACCAATGCTATAATGTTTTG